>CM067326.1:52207997-52880497 GCA_034376525.1 Nicotiana benthamiana
TCTAGATGCTTATGATTCAGTAGTAGGAGGAAAACCTTATGCTAAAGAAGAAAAACACAGAAGTATATGCTTTAGGTGAACATATATCTATGTCTGCTGACAAAGCACGAAGAGTAATTGATCAAATTCGCGGACGTTCCTATGAGGAAACGCTTATGATACTAGAACTCGTGCCCTATCGAGCATGTTATCCCATTTTGAAACTGGTTTATTCTGCGGCAGCAAATGCTAGTTACAATATGGGTTCCAGCGAAGTCAATTTAGTCATTAGTAAAGCTGAAGTCAATGGAGGTACTACTGTGAAGAAATTGAAACCTCGAGCTCGAGGACGTAGTTTTCCAATTAAAAGATCGACCTGTCATATAACTATTATAATAAAAGATATATCTTTAGATGATGAATATGTAGAGATGTATTCGTTAATAAAAACGAGATGGAAAAAATCTACAACTATGACGTATGGTGATATGTATAATAGTTGGGGATTATGGGACAAAAAATAAATCCACTTGGTTTCAGACTGGGTACTACCCAAGGTCATCATTCCCTTTGGTTTTCACAACCAAATTTTTTTTCTGAAGGTTAACAAGAAGATCAAAAAAATAAGAGATTGTATCAAGAATTAATACAAAAGAATATGAGAACGTCCTCTAGCGTCGAGAGAATTCCACGTATAGAGATTCAAAAAAGAGTCGATCTGATCCAGGTCATAATCTTTATGGGATCCCAAAATTATTAATAGAAAGTCGACCGTGCGGACTCGAAGAATTACAAACGACCTTACAAAAAGATTTTAATTGTGTAAACCGAAAACTGAACATTGCTGTCACAAGAATCGAAAAACCTTATGGAAACCCTAATTTTCTTGCAGAATTTATAGCTGGACAATTAAAGAATAGAGTTTCCTTTCGAAAAGCAATGAAATGGGCTATTGAATTAACAGAACAAGCAGATACAAAGGAATTCAAATACAAATTGCGAGGTATATCGACGAAAAAGAAATTGCACGTGTCGAATGGATCAGAGAAGGTAGGCTTCCCCTACAAACGATTCGAACGAAAATTGATTATTGCTCTTATACAGTTCGAACTATCTATGGAGTATTGGCCTTCAAAATTTGGATATTTCTAGAAGAGGAATAATTTTACTACTTGTCTTTCCCTTCTATGCAATGATTGAACAAAAAAAGATAAATTCATTCTTTTTCTAATCAATCAAGTGGAACATTTATAATTCTTAATTCTATAAGGTTGAATAAAAATTCGATTGACCATTTGATATAATTGCTATGCTTAGTGTGTGACTCGTTGGTTTTTTAGGGTTAGGATTAAAAAAGACTAGCCCACATAGTATGAACTAAAAATTATAGAACTAATAACCAACCCATCACTTCGCATTATCTGGATCTAGAGAACCACTCAAGAATATGATATATAGGTCATATCTTTGTAGCAACTGAAATCTTTTGCATAAACAAAAAAGGAAATCTGATTCTAAGTTGTAAAGCAAAATAGACAAAAACGATGTGGATAAATGGAAGGATGAGAGAAAGAGAGAGAGAAATACCAAATGATATAAAATTCCAATATGTAAGGTCTATGAGTAATATCATAAAAGGCAATGTAATAAAGCATCAATATGCATTCATACATTATTAAAATGAATCTTCTAATAAAAATAGAACAAAAATCAAGAGCTTCGAGCCAATAAAGACTGAGAAGATTGACTCAAGAACCAATTTCATTCTGAGCTCCATTGTAGAATTCGGACCTAACCATTAAGTAAGAAGTGATGGGAATGGCGAAACTTGTGAATGCAAAAGATTCTATTGAAAAAGGAATCTTAATGATTCACTGGTCGGGATGGCGGAACGAACCAGAGATTAATTCATGTATTCGGAGATCTGAGAAGTCACGAGTTATCCCTACAAATGAAATAGGGATTGAAAGAGTCAATATTCGCCCGCGAAAACCTTTTTTTATTGCAAAATTTAGGACAATACAGTAAAGGACAACATAAGGATTTGGTATAATAATACAATCTTTTTTAGATTTCTATTATTAAAACTCAAAAGTTTAGTTATCTATTCAAACAAGATATACAAATTACTAATAGATTGAATGAAATCTCAAAGAATCCCACGTTCAAGGTATTACTCAGTAAATACATATATATCTTAACTTAAGATTGAATATTCTAGCTTAATTCAAATTAAATTTTTTGGAATCCTTTTATTCGCAAGGAGCTGGATGAGAAGAAACTCTCACGTCCGGTTCTGTAGTAGAGATGGAATTCAGAAACAACCATCAACTATAACCCCAAAAGAACCAGATTTCGTAAACAACATAGAGGAAGAATGAAGGGAATATCTCATCGAGGTAATCATATTTCTTTCAGTAAATATGCTCTTCAGGCACTTGAACCTGCTTGGATTACATCTAGAAAAATAGAAGCAGGACAATGAGTAATGACACGAAATGCACGTTGTGGTGGAAAAATATGGGTATGTATATTTCCAGACAAACCAGTTACACGAAGACCCGCAAAAACACGTATGGGTTCAGGAAAAGGATCCCCTGAATATTGGGTAGCTGTTGTTAAACCGGGTCGAATACTTTATGAAATGGGTGGAGTAACAGAAAATATAGCCAGAAGGGCTATTTCACTAGCAGCATCCAAAATGCATATACGAACTCAATTCATTATTTCGTAATGTAATAGAAAAAAATGCAGAAAGGGCTCTTAGATATGAAACGAAACCGCATGTTTCTTTTTTTTTTTTGGACAAAAATATTTCTTTTTTTTCTTCACCCTTTGCATTCAAAGAACGTATTAAAAAAATGATTCAACCTCAGACCCATTTAAATGTAGTGGATAACAGCGGGGCTCGAGAATTAATGTGTATTCGAATCATAGGAGCAAGCAATCGTGGTACGCTCATATTGGTGACGTTATTGTTTTTGTGATCAAAGAAGCAGTACCAAATATGCCCCTAGAAAGATCAGAAGTAGTCAAAGCTGTAATTGTGCGGACCTGTAAAGAACTCAAACGTGACAACGGGATGATAATACGATATGATGACAATGCTACAGTTGTTATTGATCAAGAAGGAAATCCAAAAGGAAATCCAATATTTGGTGCAATCGCCTGGGAATTGAGAGAATTAAATTTTACTAAAATAGTTTCATTAGATCCCGAGGTATTATAAAAGTAAATGGTGATCTGTTTCTAGTGGGGTATTTGAAAGAAATAGATTAATTATTTGATTGTGTCTCACGCATATATCTTTAATAATTCATATCATATTCAAAAAAAAAGTAAAAAACACGTTGATTATATCAAATTTGGAGGCCCCAATAATTTTAGTTCATCATGGGTAGGGACAATATTGCTGAGATAATAACTTCTATACAAAATGTTGATATTGATTGAAAAAGGGTGGTTCGAATAACATATACTAATATTACCAAAAATATTGTTCAAATACTTTTACGAGAAGGTTTTATCGAAAACGTGAGAAAACATCGAGAAAACAACAAATACTTTTTGGTTTTAACCCTGCGACATAGAAGGAATAGGAAAAGACCTTATAGAAATATTTTAAATTTAAAACTAATCAGTCAACCTGGTCTACGAATCTATTCTAATTATCAACGAATTCCGCGAATTTTAGGTGGAATGGGGATTGTAATTATTTCTACTTCTCTAGGTATAATGGCAAATCGAGAGGCTCGACTAGAAGGAATAGGTTGAGAGATTTTGTGTTATATCTGGTAATCCTTTTAATATCCAAATTGGATTCGAAACTTCCTATTTGTGAAAAAGAAAAAAAGGGGGGTTGTCTAATATCTTTCTTATTAGTTGATACCTCAAGGGGTCTTTAAGAACCAAAAATGAGTCATGAAGCTTTAATTACTGAATCGCTTCCCAACGGTCTGTTCCGGGTTTGTTTAGATCTGATTATAAATTATGTTTCAGGAAAGATCAGGCATAGTTTTATACGGATACTGCCAGGAGATAGAGTCAAAATTGAAGTAAGTCCTTATGATTCAACCAAAGGGCGTATAATTTATCGACTCCACAACAAAGATTTGAAGGATTAGTTTTTCAACTTCACCATTCGTGGGAATACAATTCGAGATGAAAAATTTCAAGAAACTTATTTTCTTCCAAGAAATAGATTCACAATTAAGGCAAGGAATAAGAAATATGAAAATATAGTAATTTGTGAAAAATGTCGACTAATCCATAGGCGGGGACGAATTATAGTAATTTGTTCCAACCCGAGACGTAAACAAAGACAGGGATAATTAGACTTGCCAGAAGAGCCGATGTACAAATAAAGAATCTGTTTTGACATGAAATGGATATATCCATATATCTCTGACTCATATTTACGAGATGATAAAATATGGCAAAAGCTATAGCAAAAATTAGTTCGCGTAGGAATGGACGTATTGGTTCACGTGAGGGTGCACATAGAATACCAAAGGGAGTTATTCATGTTCAAGCAAGTTTCAATAATACCATTGTCACTGTTACAAATATACGGGGTCGAGTAGTTTCTTGGTCCTCCTCTGGAACTTCTACGTTCAAAGGTACGAGAAGAGGAACACCGTTTGCTGCTCAAACCGCAGCAGCAAACGCTATCCGTACAGTAGTGGATCAAGGTATGCAACGAGCAGAAAAATATCACCATTTTTGTTCAATAAGATACCAAAGTGGATGATTGACTCATTCCATACTAGAAATAATCGCAGGAAATCCTTTAATAACCTGGATTCTTATTTCTCAATTATATTACACGATGAAGACAATTGGCTGAATCTCGTGAAACCATTTCATAGAAGTTCATTGATATCTTCTTTTTATAAAGCAAATCGACTTCGATTCTTGAATAATCCATATCACTTCTACTTCTATTGGAAAACAAGATTCCCTTTTCTGTGGAGAAGGCCCGTATCAATTATTCTGATTTACGTATAGACAATTCCTCAATATCTTGTTCATTTGCAACAAAATATTTTCTTTGTGCGTCGGTAAAAAAACATGCTTTTTGGGGGAGAGATACTATTTCACCAATCGAGTCACAGGTATCTAACATATTCATACCTAACGATTTTCCACAAAGTGGTGACGAAACGTATAACTTGTACAAATCATTCCATTTTCCAAGTCGGCCCGATCCATTCGTTCGTAGAGCTATTTACTCGATCGCAGACATTTCTGGAACACCTTTAACAGAGGGGCAAATAGTCAATTTCGAAAGAACATATTATCAACCTCTTTCAGATATGAATCTAGCTGATTCAGAAGGGAAGAACTTGCATAACTATCTCAATTTCAATTCAAACATGGGTTTGATTCACACTCCATATTCTGAGAAAGATTTATCATCCGAAAAGAGGAAAAACGGAGTCTTTGTCTAAAGAAATGCGTTGAGAAAGGGCAGATGTATAGAACCTTTCAACGAGATAGTGCCTTTTCAACTCTCTCAAAATGGAATCTATTCCAAATATATATGCCATGGTTCCTATCTTCGATAGGGTACAAATATCTAAATTTGATATTTTTAGATACTTTTTCAGACCTATTGCCAATACTAAGTAGCAGTAAAAAATTTGTACCCATCTTTCATGATATTATGCATGGATTAGGTATATCATGGCAAATTCTTCAGTAAAAATTGTGTCTTCCAAAATGGAATCTGATAAGTGAGATCTCGAGTAAGTGTTTACATAATCTTCTACTGTCCGAAGAAATATAACTGAGTGGTCAATTCTGCACTAACCGTTGATGAGTTGTCTCGCTCGAAAGCTATAACCTACCCCCGAACTCGGTATCAATTCTTCGTGATGTTTCACTCCTCCGAAAGGCTATTGAAACAAGTCTTGATCCGAGACTTCTCTTAAGGGAAAACCTTAAAAACTTATTTCGAGTAGGGTCCTCTGCTGGCATATTCATTCTTTTTCTTTATTATATTATGTATGGCGTTCCCAAGTTGATTTTTTTTAGCACGCATGCCTCCGTGTCAAAAAAAGATGTATATTCCGGACATTCTGTCGTGTTGCTACTAGAAAAAATTGTTATCCGACCAATGGATTCCCCGGTTTTTGGATTTTCATTTCATTATGTAAAAAAGAGTTGGATCAAAGGCCTCGTCTCTGTACCCTTCCGTAGAGGAGGGGCCTTCAAGCGTACAAAGTGTTAAGAAAGATTGGATGGGTCTTAGTCGCTGCTCATGCACGGAGCTAAAGTTCTAGCACAAGAAAGCCGAAGTATATACTTTATTTGATATAAAGTTTTTTTTGAAGATACGCTATAATAATGAAAAAGATTTCTGCATATACGCCCAAATAGGTCAATTATATCAGAATCTGATAAATCTGACCAAACCAGTTTACTAATGGGATGCCCTAATACGGTACAAAAGTTTGCTTTAGCTAATGATCCAATCAAAGGAATAATTGGAACAAGGGTATCGAACTTCTTAATTGCATTATTGATTAGAAATGAATTTGCTAAAATTTGACTACGTACCATTGAAGGATTTAGTCGCACACTTGAAAGATAGCCCATAAAGTTACGAGAATGATTGGATAATTGGTTTATATGGATTCTTCCTGTGTGAAAGCACAGAGAAAAATGACATTGCCAAAACTTGACAAGGTAAAATTTCAATTTATTCATCAAAAGAAACGTCCCTTTTGAAGCCAGAATGGATTTTCCTTGATACCTAACATAATGCATGAAAGGATCCTTGAATAACCATAGGGTAACCTGAAAATCCTTAGCAAAGACTTTTACAAGACGTTCTATTTTTCCATAGAAATATATTTGTTCAAGAAGGGCTCCAAAAGATGTTGATCGTAAATGAGAAGATTGGTTCTGTAGAAAGACGAAAGTGGATTCGCATTCATATGCATAAGAATTATATAAGAAGAAGAAGAATCTTTGATTTTTTTTTGAAAAGGAGTAACCGGGCCTCTTTGAAGTAATAAGACTTTTCAAATTCCAATATTCATGGAGAAAGAATCGTAATAAATGTAAAGAAGAGGCATATTTTACCCAATAGCGAAGAGTTTGAACCAAGATTTCCAGATGAACGGGGTAGGGTATTAGTATATCTAATACATAATTTAAGTGTGAAAAATTATCCTCTAAAAAAGGAAATGTTGAATGAATTGATCGTAAATTATGAGATTTAAAAATCCTTTTGCCTTAGAAAGAAGATAAAGAAGATATAATCTAAGAAAAAACGGAATTTCCACAATAAACACAAATCCCTCTGATATCATTTGAGAATACAAACTATTGTTGCACCCCAAAAATGAATTTTTGTTAGAATCATTAGTAGAAATAAGAAAATGATTATGTTGATACATTCGGGTAATTAAATGTTTCACAATTAGGAAACTTAATTTATTGTTATAACCTGGATTTTCCAATAAAATCGACCTATTTCTATTTAAACCATGATCATGAGCAAGTGCATAAATATACTCCTGAAAGATAAGTGGATATAGGAAGTTTTGTTGTTGCGATCTATCTGACTATAAATATCTTTGCATTTCTTCTATTTGAAATTCGATTTGAACCAAAGATGGAAGATTTTGAGGGTTATCAAATGATACATAGTGCGATACAGTTAAAACAAAGTATTTTAGTAAGAATAAATACTTTGGATATAGGAAAACTTCTCAACGGATTCTCTATCATCTCTTTTTTCGTTTCGTATAATTGGTCTATGTTATAGTGTTATAGGATAATAAGATTGTTAGAAATCCTTTATATTTTCAACCTAATCGCTCTTTTGACTTCGGAAAAAACTTTCTTTATCAATATACTGTTTCTTCTTCACATACATCTCCATAATAGAAATGGTAATAGTTAGAATTCATTAAAAAAATTGAGAATCCACTCATGAAACAAGAAACCCTTCCCGCATCAGGCACTAATAAATTTTTAACGTCGAATTAGATCGGGAATCATTCAAATTAAGAACAAAAGCTCGTTGCTTTTTCTTTCCCTATAATTTAATTGAGGTCACAGCTCTATCCATTTATTCATTCGACCCAACTTTATTTTGCTCCATTCCAAGAATTCTAACACGGTTTTATACCCATTTTGGAACAATGAAATATTCTCAGAACTTTCCGTTGATACGACATGCTATTTTTACCATTCATTCCCATTCAGGATCAGTCATGGTCTTCCAAACTTTATCGAGAGTATGGACGAATCCCTCACTTCGTCCATATGTATAAAAGAGACTAGCCGCACTTAAAAGCCAAGTACTCTACTGTTGAGTTACCAACCCTAAGAAAATATCGAAGAAAAATAAATAAAGAGATTAGACAAGACAACCAAAAACCATTGAAGGAATAAATCTAAAAAATACATTCACATTTTTGAATTAATTTAAAACATAAAATAAAACTAAATAGATCCTTTTCATTTATCACAACGAATTATATTTGTTCGATACACTGTTGTCAATATAAATATTGAATAGTGAAAAAAACAAAAGAATTTCAATTGACAACAATAAAAATTATTTTAAAAAAAGACTTGTGTTAGATTGGCACTACAAATCTAATCCAAATAAAATAGATACAAAAAAATATAGATGAGAGAATAAATTAAGTGAAAAACAAAACTACAATTTATTTAGATTTATTTAATCCATAATAGATTCAATCAAGTTAAGTGAGATAAGCAAACTTGATTTCTTTTTTAGTTTTAGTAGAGTTCCAATGAAAAACGGAAAACCACCCAATTGAAGGAAATGCCCGAATTTTCTAATTCGAGGATCAATAAAATAAGACATTTTGTCGTTATAGAACACGGAATTCAATGGAAGCAATGATAAAAAAAATACAAATAGTAAAGGAAAGGGAGGAAATACAAAAAAATCGAAGAGAGAAGTCATACAAAGTTATATACAAATGACTACCCCCCTTTTTGTATTTCCTTAATTGAATTTCGGTTGATTGGGATTGATTATGACGAAGTTCCTTAAAAACCTCTGCCTTCTTTAATATATCCTGAACATTTCCTATAGGTTGAGACCCTTTTTTGAGGAAATATAAAATAGCAGGAACATTTAAATAAGTTTAATTCTTTATCGGATCATAAAAACCACTTTCCGAAGATCTTTTCCTTCTTTTTGGGATCGACTTCAATTGCAACGATTCGATAGATGGCTCATTCGGATAGATGTAGATGAACAACACCCCTTAGAAACGTATAGGAAGATTTCTCCTTGTACGGCTCGAGAAAAATGATTGATTCGAGGTTTTATCTCTATATGGAATTCTATCTAAGAAATGACAACAGGGTCCGTAAAATGATCAAATCAACTAAAGATGTAAGTCTTTTTTTTTCTTCTTTCTTCCTGAAAATGAAAAAGAAACCATTCGTACTCTCATAACTCAAGTTGGATAACTTTCAAACAGTTCAAAGGAAATCTTTCGACAATTTCATTTATTGAGCGGTCTTTCCTCCTTTTATGTTTGTCTCGTTTAAAATAGATTTGGATTCTTCAGTTCGATCCAGTTATTAATACAATATAAAAGGTGTTTCCTTGTTCTGGGATCCTTTATCTTTGTTTTATTTTAAATCATTGGGTTTAGACATTACTTCGTGCTTTTTAATCCTTTCAAAATGGCAGCAACATACCTCTTTTGCGATTTCTATGAAAGAATCCTACAGACGATGGGTTCCCGCGTGAAACACTTTGGATCGAAAAGTTTTGATCAATTCCAAGAAATTTTTGAATTGGAAACTTGCTCGAATTGGATTCTTTCCATTTCCATACCAAAAATATATTTACGAAGTTGTTCCAATTTTTTTATTGATTGGCATTAACCCTAGACTCTTGCCCCGAGAAATAAATTAATACTTTCTACTCGAGCTCCATCATGGAATATTTACATTCCAAGACAACAAAAAAGATGGGTTCTAATGAAACAGAACCAATGATGTCGAGCCAAGAGCACCTTCATTCCTACATAAAATGGTGGATGTACAAATCCACAACGGATCATGTCCTTCAAGTCGCACGTTGCTTTCTACCACATCATTTTAAACGAAGTTTTACCATAACATTTCTCTAAGAACTGGTATGGAATTGATTCAATTATGGAATCATGAATAGTCCTTGGTTGGACTGATGTATAAACACCATAATCTATACTTTGTTCTATATCTATATACTATAGATATAGGTTACTATAGAGATAGGTGGATAAATATTTTTCTTTAGTAAAACCCCATCGCTAATATTAATTTATCTGACATGTTAATTAACATTTAATATATACATAATTTATTTATATATATTTATATAAATAATAATAAATAAGAAGAATAAATGAGTTCTTTTTTATTCTGCATCTTCACGTGACTCGATAGGAGAGATTGACCTATTTCATACTTCTTCAAATAGCAAAGATTCTGCTTATAAGTAATGACTAAAACTATTTATATTTCTAAATTTAGTAAATTTAGAAAGTTCCCTTTTCGACATCATTATTTGAAGAAAATTTGATAGTTAAAGATCACTTTTGATCATCTTAGGAAAGAAAAACGATAAGTCTTTCTTTTTTAATTGAATCATCAACGATTTCAATGATCTAAAATAGATAAATACACCAAACAACAAATCCAATTTTTTTATGAGATGGATAAAAAAAGATTAATATAAGGTAAGATTTTAATTCTTATTCTTTTTTTTTCATCTGATTGATAAAATCCAAAGAATGGGGAGGATTTCATATCTATCAATTCGATCAAATAGACTGAGCAATTGTCACTGTTTATAGATATTCAAATGAATGCCTTCCCATTACTAATTAACTCTTATCTACCCCATTCTATGGGACTGATGCAACACAAATCAAAAGAAAAGAGGGGGTGTCCTAGTCTTTTTGCATTTTACGAAATGCCAGCCGTCTAGGCACAAAACCAAACAAGTCCAGATTAAGTCAAGTTTTTGCTCCTATTTTTTGATATTTTAGCCTAACTCATTGATTAATAATTAAGAGACTTAGTGAATTTAATTAGTACCAAAAACCCCATGTTGGCGAAAAGTCAAGAAATCAACAAAAAAGAAAATTGAATCTAAGTAGGCTAATTTAGGGGATAGAGAATACGAGATAGGGAATATAGATTCTTTTGCATTTCGATTCCATTTTACAAAAAAAAAAAAAGATTCATCGAAGAAAAAAATCAGAAACAACAATCACATTGCAGCTAACATTTCGATTTTAAACAGAACATTGTTAAAAAAGCAATCTATATTCTCATAGAATATATATATTCTGGGACGGAAGGATTCAAACCTCCAAATAGCGGGACCAAAACCCGTTGCCTTACCACTTGGCCACGCCCCATTAGATTTCTATTCGATACTAAGAAAATATATTGCTTGTTTTGTTTGTTTGTCAACTCTAGTCCAAATATCTATAGAATAGATTAGATTGGTATTAGGATTTTGCAATGTTTTTGGTATGTGTAGATATAGAATTAAACTTAATTTATTGATCATTACATATAATTCAATTAAGATATTGCATAAAAATATGATATTTTCGATTCTCCTTTGAGAAAAGGAGGATTTTTTATTGGGTGAGTTCAAAAAAAAAGATGTATTTTTTGTTTACCTTACTTACTTACCCTTTCCATATATCAATAACTCAATCAAAATGAAATTATCTCCAAGAATAAAAAGTTTGTTACGCTTAATACCTTTAGTTTGATCGGTATTTGTCTTAATTCAACCCTTTTTTCGAGTAGTTTTTCTTCGGCAAATTGCCCGAGGCCTATGCTTTTTGAATCCAATCGTAGATATTATGCCAGTCATACCTCTGTTTTTTTTTCTCTTAGCCTTTGTTTGGCAAGCTGTTGTAAGTTTTCGATGAGATCCTTAATAATATCCTAGAAAATTCATGATTTATTCGAGAAAAATTCTAAAATAAATAAAATCAGATAAGCTTTACCGTTGAAACCTAGATTCAAACATTGAAATTCTTGGATAGTCACGAGAAATCTATCTTAACTTATTTCCTTATTTTTTGACGCTTTCCTTTCCGGTGAAAGACCTTATTAGGCTCCTCACAATACCTAGTTGTGTATATATAAAAAATTTGGTTAATGACAAACTCTTAGTAGAAAAAATTTAGGAAAATTCTTTTAGACAAAGAGCTTCATTGCTTGGTGTCAAACTAGGATATGCGGTAGAAAAATGGATGATCTATTCTCTTTTTTGCAAAAAAATCATCTTGGAGATTGTGTAATGCTTATTCTCAAACTCTTCATTTACATAGTAGTGATATTTTTTGTTTCTCTCTTCATCTTTGGATTCCTATCTAATGATCCCGAACGTAATCTTGGACGTGAAGAATAAAATAAAAAGGGTTTTTCCTTGCTTGATTTTAGAATTTTCTTATGATTTGGTCTATTCCACACATTTAACTATGAATAAGAACAAAGGATTTCGAAATTTGAAGAAAAAAAATCAAGTCATCAACGGAAAGAGAGGGATTCGAACCCTCGGTACGATTAACTCGTACAACGGATTAGCAATCTGCCGCTTTAGTCCACTCAGCCATCTCTCCCAATTGAAAAAGATAATTACTACATGAGATATCACATAAGATAAAGGAAAGAATCTTTCTTTATCTCTTTTCTTATTTCTATATTATATAGATATGTACAACTTTTATCATCAATTTCCTTTATTTCTTTATCTAAAGTAAAGGAAGGGCTCAGAAGAGCCAAGAATATCAAGAAAAATAAAGAAGACCTCTTTTCTTTGTCTTGATTTTGTTCGAAAGGTCCCTCTTATTCCATGGCCTGGTCTGGTTGGTACCAGCCAGGCCTCTTTTGTTCCAACGAATTTGAATTTGAAAACTAAAAAGCCTGTTATAGTTGTAATATTTCATTTTAATTGAATAGTTAATATTCAAGCAACAATAAAAAATTCCCATTTTTTGAAATTTTTTGTAAAAGTAAAATAAAATATATAAAATAGAAAATTCGATCAAAATAAAAGTCTCATTTGTCTTTCTGCTTTTTTATTTTATGTTTACCACCTTGCTGGACTAAAAAAAAAAAGAAGTTTTCGAGTATTCCATAATGCATTTTTATGTTATGATTTTAGTGGTTTTGACAAGCTGTATCTCTATCAAAACTCCTCCAGCGAAAGAAAAGATAGAACTTAATTCTGTAATTTAGTTATTTAAATGAACCCTCGTTTCCGCATCTCATCAAATTGGAATCCCCCCAGGAAAAAAGACCAACACTCTAATTTGGATAATTTTGTGACGACCCTATCTTATCCTATCTTGATTACCACAATTTCCCTATTCGACAAAAGTTGCATTTGTATACATAATCGGATTGTAGCGGGTATAGTTTAGTGGTAAAAGTGTGATTCGTTCTATTATCCCTTAAATAGTTAAAGGGTCCTTCAGTTTGATTTGTATTCCGATCAAAAACTTTATTTCTTAAAAGGATTTAATCATTTTCCTCTCAATGACATACTCGGGAACAAATACACATTCTCGTGATTTGTATCCAAGGTCACTTAGCCATTGAATAATTGGATTATGAATTTGCGAAACATAATTTTGGAATTGGATCAATACTTCCAATTGAATAAGTATGAATAAAGGGTCCATGGATGAAGATAGAAAGTTGATTTCTAATCGTAACTAAATCTTCAATTTCTTATTTGTAAAGAAGAAATTGAAGCAAAATAGCTATTAAACGATAACTTTGGTTTACTATAGACATCAACATATTGTTTTAGCTCGGTGGAAACAAAATCCTTTTCCTCATGATCCTATTAAATAGAAATAGAGAACGAAATAACTAGAAAAGATGTTAGAATCCCCTTCTTCTAGAAGGATCATCTACAAAGCTATTCATTTTATCTGTATTCCGACCAAAAGCTGACATAGATGTTATGGGTAGAATTCTTTTCTTTTTTTTCAAATATTGTTCACATCTTAGATCTATAAATTGACTCATCTCCATAAAGGAGCCGAATGAAACCAAAGTTTCATGTTCGCTTTTGAATTAGAGATGTTAATAATAATGAATCAACGTCGACTATAACCCCTAGCCTTCCAAGCTGACGACGCGGGTTCGATTCCCGCTACCCGCTCTATATCTATTTATTCTAAGTATATTAATGTATTCATTAAATCAAATTTAATTTATTAGTATTAGTACATCATTGAATTTACAATTCCAAAAATTCTTTCACATCTGATTCTTTCTATATTTTTTCAAACAAAAAGTGAAAATACGAAGAAAAAAAATCAGATTGAAAAGCGTCCATTGTCTAATGGATAGGACAGAGGTCTTCTAAACCTTTGGTATAGGTTCAAATCCTATTGGACGCAATTTATTTCCATATATATATATTTTTTTGATTTTGATAGCAAGAAAGACTGTTTGAATATTTGAATCCAAGACGCTTGATTCCCTTTTTTTATTAAGATTAAGACAAAAGTGATCAATATGTCTTTATGCTTGTTCCTGAAGTATAAAACGGTCCATTTGTTCCTGAATAGCTTCTTTCAAGAGTACTTCTGCTTCCTCGGTAAATGTCTTGGTAGAAGATATGGTTTCTTGGAACTTAGGTTTATTAGTTTTTTAAGTAAGTACGTAGCTCAACAAGAAATTTCCTTTCCTTTCCAACTTCTAATGAATCAAGTTAGCCATTTGTTCCGGTATAAATAGTCATTATCTGCTCTTCTACCGTGAGAGGAGCTCATTGGGATTGTTTAAGTAATTCACGTAATCGTTGACCTCTTGCCAATTGATTCTGAGTAGCTTTGTCGAGATCAGAAGCAAATTGTGCAAAGGCTTCTAATTCTGCGAATTATGCTAGTTCTAATTTTAATTTACCAGCTACTTGTTTCATGGCTTTTGTTTGAAATGCGGACCCCACTCTGGAAACGGAGATACCCACATTAATAGCATGTCTGATTCCAGAATTGAATAGGTCAGCGGATAAGAAGATTTGTCCATCAGTAATGGAAATTACATTAGTAGGAATATAAGCCGAAACATCTCCCGATTGGGTTTCAACTATTGGTAAGGCGGTCATACTTCCTTTACCTAAACTAGAACTTAATTTAGCGGCTCTTTCCAAAAGGCGTGAATGCAAATAAAAAACATCTCCTGGATAAGATTCACGACGGGGCAGTCTTCGTAATAGAAGAGACATTTTACGATAAGCTTGCGCTTGTTTGGAGGGATTATCATAAATGATTAAAGTGTGTCGTTCACGATACATTAAATATTCAGCTAGAGCTGCTCCTGTATAAGGAGCAAAGTATTATAATGTAGCAGGGGAATATGCCATACCACAATAGTGTATTCCATAGCTCCTTTTCCTATAAAGTAGTTACGACCTGAGCCACAAAAGATGTTTTTTGCCCAATAGCTACATAAACACATATTACATTTTGACCTTGTTGATTGAGGATCGTATCTGTGGCTACTGCTGTTTTACCGGTCTGTCTGTCCCCAATAATTAATTCTCGCTGACCACATCCTATAGGGATCATCGAAACATTAGAAATAAGCCCGGTTTGAAGAGGTTCATATACGGAACGACACGAAATAATATCCGGGCGGCAGATTCGATTAATCGAAATTCAGAAGCTGAAATTTCACCTTTACCATCAATAGGTTTGGCCAGGGCATTTATAACATGACCCAAATAAGCCTCACTCATGGGTATCTGAGCAATTCTTCCCGTTGCTTTTACAGAACTTCCTTCTTTTATCAATAAACCATCGCCCATTAATACAACACCGACATTATTTGATTCCAAATTCAGAGCAATGCCTATTGTACCCTCTTCAAATTCGACTAATTCACCCGCCATTACTTCATCAAGACCGTGAATACGAGCAATGTCGTCGCCTACTTGAAGTACGGTACCGGTATTGACAATCTTTAATTCTCTATTATATTGTTCAATACGTTCACGGGATAATATTACTAATTTCGTCAGCTCGGATGGTTACCATGATTGTTTCTTTATTATTTTTTGAAAGAAAAAAAATAATACCTACAGTAGAAAGACTAATCAGATATTTCTTTCATTGTTCCCAACATGCCAATATTGGCACTAACGGTACGAAAATATAACTCGTTGTTCAAACAACTATTCAGAGTTCCTAGAGCTCCTCGTAAGGCTTGTTGGAAAACCCGTTGTCGGACTTGATTAATCGCCCTTTGCTGTTCAAACTGAATCTTTTCGCTTTTGTAATTTTCTAATTGTTCCAATGTATTATAAGTTGAATTAATCAAATTCAATTTTTTTGTTCTATTTCAGAGTCCCCGTTCACTCGAAACTGCTCGGCTTCACTTTCTACTTTCCGTAAGCGAGAACGAGCTTTTTCGAGTTGTTCAATAGCCCCTCCACGCAGTTCTTCTGAATTTCGAATAGTATTCAAATCCTCTGTTTTCGATTATCTAATAAATCACTTAGTGAAAGTAGATTATTTTTCCATTCCTTTCCAAAATTACATAATCCCTTCCCGAACCAAACATGAATCTTTCGATTCATTTGGCTCTCACGCTCAAATACTTAAGGTAAATTCTCATATATTTTTTTATGGATGTAATGAGCCTATCTTCTCTTCTTTGTTCATATTCCAAAAAGATAAAACTAATGTATGACCAAAATATTCGGAGGACTCTTCTTAGAAAATAAAAAATATGTAATTGTCAGCAAAGTTGTTTCTTTTTTTTTTCAAACCCAAAAAGCTCTTCTTACTTATAATAGGCATCGATTCAGCATTAGATAAAGGGGGTAAATCCCCGTTTTTACAATTTACAATAAGCGGTTCAAATCATTTTATCAATATGAGTATCCTATATTGATAAAATATTTATTTTGAAACCACCTTTATATTAACATAGTGGTAGAAAGAGTACCATGCTGCGTCTAGACTTCAAACAGTTTGTTTTAACCATGTTAATAGTTCCACATTATTGGTTATTAGAGAATCAAAATCGATTTACCAATGAATCACAAAATGCTATGGTTCTTACATATAATTTCTGAATTTATTCAGACGTAATTCGCCAGATCATGCACCTCTCTTTCCTAGTTATAACGGAAAAGGGTAAAGGGTACAGCTGGGTGGTCCACCCTATTCTTGAAATAAACAACTCGCACACACTCCCTTTCCAAAAACAATCAATACACCAAGCACGACACTTAGATTTATTGGATTTGTTGCTAAAATATCGGTATTAAACCCGAAACTCCCGGCAGATGGCCAGTGGCCCAAAGAAACAAAAGAATCGGTTACGTTTTTCATATGATCTCCTCTTATAGATAGACTAAAAAATCGAACAAAGTTCTTTTTCTAGCACTTCGCCCCCCCCCCCCCCTTTTTATTTTTTTCTGAAATTGAGTCAAAAAATAAAAAATATTCGAGTTAGTTATGAATTATGAACTAATGAACTAGCCCTTTTATTGGTTATTGGAACACTAACACTTATTAAAAAGAGTTTCCCTTGGTCTATGAACGGAAAGGATGAAAGCGAGTCAGTATGCTAATTTCTCATCCGCAAATCAGCCCTTCCCATAGGTTCTTTTCTCAAAGAATAAAGAATTGGAGGAGGGAAATCTTGATAGAATTTGAAAAAGCAAACGACAAATCGAAGGCAATAAATATGAAAAATGTATTTATTTTTCATATTTCTAAGCTATTATTAAACAAAAGGATTCGCAAATAAAAGTGCTAATGCTACAACCAGTCCATAAATTGTTAAAGCTTCCATAAAAGCTAGACTAAGAAATAGCGTACCTTGTATTTTTCCCTCTGCCTCAGGCTGTCTCGCGATACCCTCTACAGCCTGACCCGCAGCAGTCCCTTGACCAACTCGGGGTCCAATAGAAGCAAGCCCTACGGCCAATCCAGCAGCAATAACGGAAGCGGCAGAAACTAGTGGATTCATGATAAGTTCCTCGTACCAAAAAAAAGAAATGGTTAATGATACAATCAACCAATGAGTTACGACTTAATTATTCCCTCGCTAGGACTCATCCAGTTGAAGTAACTAAGAACTTCGGATTGAAGTAATAAGATTATCGAATCATCAGAACTACTTCGATATATCTTTTTTACTTTTTAGCCACAGAGTCTTTGTGAACCCATACAACTTTCGTTCTTCCATTTCTTGGTTTGAACTATTAGTTGAATCATTTCTTGATTTCATCCGTTTATTCATTTAATTCACAGTCACAAGGGGGCGGAAGGACTTCTAGTCTATTCGAATCCCCTAGAGTAGTAAAATATATCTTTAGTTCATTTCATATATAACTAGCACTAGTCAATATCTAATATCACATATACATGTCTTTCTTCCATAACGTAAACCAAGAATTCATCGTAGATTCAATCCTATTCGAGAATCAAGCATCGAAACATCTAGAAGGGTTGGCTTATAGTTATTCAATTACAAATACCTCCTCTCCTAACCGACCCTTTCTACAATACTCAAAAAAATCCCTTTTTTGTAAATTCTTTTGAACCTTACCTTTTCTTATTATTCCACCTAGATAAATCTAAATGGACAAATCGATTAGGCCAAATAATTCCATATGTATAGAAATATCATTATTTGATTGGTCTAACTTCATGCAATTTATTAATAAAAATGAATAATTTATTTATTAATTATTAATATTTTGGTCAATCGTCGAATAAAATCAACTGAAAGGGAAACCGTTTCTCCCTTTTTATTTAATTTAATTTAATTACACGTCGTAAACCTATACAACAAGAATTATAATTATTGACAAAAATTCTTATATTCAAATTGTTTTAACAATGAATTAATGATGAGATAGAATAAGCAATCTAAAGTGAATATCCATTGAGACGAAGTATGATATTAAGTGAAGGAAAGGGGAATTTTAGGAAAAAGATCTTTTTTAGATCTTTTTACCCTTACTCTTTAATATCATTGTAATTTTTTTGCTATCACTCTAGATCATATATAAAATAGTTGTATATTTAGATTCCCCTATTCTATTCCTTAAGTTAAGTAATTCTCTTGAGCCACTCACCATATTTATACATTCCTTTGGGCTAAGCTAAATAAGACTATTTCAATGATGGCCCTCCATGGATTCACCTATATAAGTCACGACTAAAGTTGCAAAAATAAGTGCTTGAATACCACTTGTAAATAATCCAAGGAGTATGACAGGTATAGGAACTACTAACGGTACTAAAGAAACAAGAACAACAACAACTAATTCATCAGCTAAGATATTCCCGAAAAGTCGAAAACTAAGTGATAAAGGTTTTTTGAAATCTTCTAAGATGTTAATGGGTAAAAGGATTGGGGTTGGTTGAATATATTTTCCGAAATAACCTAATCCTTTTTTTGTATGACCCGCATAGAAATATGCCACTGATGTGAGTAAAGCCAAAGCAATAGTAGTATTTATATCATTCGTGGGTGCGGCTAACTCTCCATGAGGTAATTGTATGATTTTCCAAGGTAAAAGAGCTCCTAACCAATTAGAAACAAAAATAAATAAAAACATAGTGCCAATAAAAGGAACCCAGGGCCCATATTCTTCGCCAATTTGAGTTTTACTCACATCTCGAATAAATTCAAGAACATATTCAAAGAAATTCTGACCCCCGATCGGAATGGTTTCTGGGTTCCGAACAGCTATAGTGGCTGAACCTAATAAAATAGCAATTACAATCCAAGAAGTAATAAGTACTTGGCCATGTACTTGGAAACCCCCTATTTGCCAATATAAATGTTGGCCTACTTCCACACCGGATATATCGTATAACCCCTTTAGAGTGTTGATGGAACATGATAGAACATTCATATTGCCTTGCCCTCTGAAAAAATTGAACTTTAAACAAAAAATTTTCATTCAACCACCTCTTTGTCTACTTGAATCGGATATTTTGAATACCAACTAAGACTTATAATACTAATAAATCACATAATATCCCCAGCTATTTTTATCTCTTTTTTGAAATTCAGAAATAGTAAGCGATTCGATAAGGGATTTCTAAAGTAAGTTATTTATCTTATTATGTTATTATTAATCAAGGATTTCTTATATAGCTAGAACGACCCTCAGAAATTGTGAATACTAATTTTTTAAGAATTAATCGGATTGAGGATATGGTGTCATCATTCGCTGGAATTGAAATATCTTCGAGATCGGGGTCACGATTTGTATCGGTTAAACAAATTGTTGGAATTCCTAAAGTAATACACTCTCGCAGGGCTGAATATTCTTCGTGCTGATCAATGATGATTACAATATCGGGTACCCCAGTCATATATTTAATCCAGCCCAGATATGTTTGCAAGCGAGATAATTGTATTTTCAACATAGCAGCATCTCTTTTCGGGAGACGGTTGAGTCTCCCTGTTTTTTTGTTCCATTCTCAAGTCCCTGAACTTATGAAGTGTTTTTTCGGTAGTGGACCAATTTGTTAACATACCGCCAAGCCATTTTTTATAAACATAATGACACCGGGCCCTTATTGCAGCCCACTCTGTTGAATCAGCTGCTTTATTTTTGGTACCAACAATTAAGAATTGTTTTTCCCTACTTGCTGCGTCAAAAACTAAATTATAAGCTTTTGATAAAAAAACGAGCAGTTCTAGTAAGATTTGTAATATGAATACCCTTACGCTTTGCAGAAATATAAGGCGCCATTTTAGGATTTCATTTCCTAGTACCATGACCAAAATGAACTCCTGCCTCCATCATCTCTTCCAAATTTATGTTCCAATATCTTCTTGTCATTTCTCCCCCCCCCCCCCTTTTATTCTTTTTCAAAAAAAAATAGACGAGGAACCCTGAACTGAAATAAATAATTAATCTGATGGAACCTTCTCTTCTACCGTAGATTGAACGTAGATACACGATCCAAACCATTATTCTTTTTATTACCAAAGCAAATAACCATACCAAATGCAGATAGCGAAAAAGATGAATCCATTGTAAGGAATCATTAAATCCTATAAACGATTGTTCGGGTATATCGTGGAAATTTTTTGAAAGACAAGAATCAAATAATTTTGTGGTGGAACAAAATATCTCTCATCTCCCCCTCGAATAGATTTTTTTTGTTTCCAAAGGAATGTTGTTATTTTGTTTTGAAGGTTGCACAAATCCCTTGAATCCGGTACCAACGGGTATCCCCCCCCCCCAAACAACATTCTCTTTCAGGCCTTTCAACCAATCGATATGACCCCGGAGAGCCGCTTTTGCTAAAACTCGAGTAGTTTCTTTAAAACTCGCTTCAGATATGAAACTTTAAGTATTGAGAGATGCTCTTGTTATTCCCAATGAGACGACTCAGTAGCATATCGCTTCTTCAAAAGCGTGCCCCATTCGTTCTGCTCGCAACAATCCAATAAGTTCTCCGGGTGAAAAAATATTAGACATTCCATCTTCTGAAACCAACACTTTTGATGTTATTTGACGTACAATAATTTCTAGATGTCTATTATGAATCTGCACCCCCTGGGAGCGATAAACCTATTGGATTTTATTAGCCAAAGAGATTCGGCTTTGCGCTATAGTTAGCTCAACACCAATTAAGAATCCCCAAGAATTCCAAGAATTCTTGTTATACATTTGTTCCAACCCTCAATCCCCTTTTCTAGATTCATGGATATTGAATCAACCGAACGCACTTCTAACACCTGTTCTACTTTTGGAAGACCTTGTGTTATATCACCAGATCTCGATTTTTCATATATAAATGTAACTAATGTATCTCCTTAGTAAAGGTTTTCCCCATAATGGCAAGGAACAGTTGCTTCCGGGGTGGCCAAATAAGGCTTAGCTGATCGTATCACTATGGAATCAACTTGAACAAGTATAACTTGACCCGATTTGAGGGGTGGTCCATTTTTGGCTATACATACATTTTCACAAATAAACTGTCCAAGACTAATTATTTTAGATGTCTCTTCACAATAATTGTGATGGAGAAAATACCAATTCAAATTGAATGGATTTAAAATAATGTTACGACACGGATCGAGATTAAAAAATTTTCCATTTTCATCCATTAAATAATATTTAAATTTAATCACTTGAAAAGTCTGTTTTAAATTGTCAAGTTGCAAATAGTTAGTTACTGAGATCTGATTATGAGTTATTAAATGGTAAGATGAATAAAAATTCCCAATTGGAAGGGATGTTCCTAAAGGTCCCAATAAATTCCTAATTGGAATTAGGGGATCCTTTTTAATTGATTCTTTTATCACACTGTGATATTTTACATCCTTGAATGGCCCCATTTGAGAACAATTGGCTGTTGACAAAATTATCAACGAATGACATTCCTTATTTCTATTTAACAACGTATGAATAGTTCCTTGAGGTTGGTTAATAAATTGTTGAATTTTTTCCTTGGAATAGGAATAAATGGAAGAAAAGGGGTTGATATTTGTACTATCTGATCCATTTTGAGAGAGAAATCCTGACCCCGATGGATAATTCCTTTTTTCCGATATACGAAATAGGGGATTTCACTAAGTTGATTCTTAGTAAATGTCGAATCAAACCATTTTTCCTTATTTCAAGAAAAGAAGCACGGGCTTCGTCGCTAGAAGAACTTTTTTTGTCTTGGTTCCAATTTAATATTAAACAAGTCCGAACTAATTGAATACTTGTGTCAGAAATTCCTCGAATCAGTTTGCCATTTTCATTATGGATATAACTGACAATTTGAAGTTGCACATTATCCCTTTCCTGCAATGGATTCGGTGGAAAAAGGATTGCTAAATTTATATCGTCCGTTATTTCATATGTGACGACAGGTCGAACTAAAACAAAAAACTTTTTTTGCTAGGTGTAATCCGTTGGACATAGATCCAATTTTTCACTTTTTTGGATTCCTTGGAATTTCTTTTTCCTGTTCCTGGTGGTATCAAAATGCCGGTATGTCGGGATATCTTATCTGTCTCTCCAGGAAAATGGATATCTCCAGAAAAGATTTTAAGTTCAATTCATTTTTTTTCTCTCTACCAAGAGCAACGCACCGACTCGGCTTCTTAGATTTAAGGTGATTTATGTATCTACCCCAACGATTATATTGTCCTGCACCATTGTGGAATATATTCGGGCAAGATATGCACCTCTTCAGGAATGAAAAAAAAATCGATCTACTTTCATTTGGTATTTTAGCCTAAATTCCTTGACTCCTCGATACTCAAGCAAATCCTCTTTTTGATGACTGAATGCATTTCTACAGTCCCATATTTAATAATGCCCAAACTCTTTCTTCTGTATCGAGGATCATCAAAATAAGCAAGAATACTATTTCGACGGAAAATACCATTTACGGGGATTTCAATCGAGATACCTGAACAGGGCATTAGTTCATTCTCGAATTCTTGAATCGAGTGTAGTGGAATGATGAATTTATTTCTTCGCCTTTTTGACAATAAATCAGAATTCTCGTGGAGAATAGTCGAATATACGAGATTATAATGACCAGCACATATGATTCGATTAAGGTCTGAATAATCAGGAATCTCATCTTCTTTTTTACCAGAAAAATCCGAACTAAATAATTTCTACCTCGCCTGATTGTTGGTTACTGAGAGGTTAGAAGTATATCTTCGCTTGCAGAAAGAGAATGCGCATTCATTTGATTCTTATCCTTCTGGATCGAAATGTAGACTAGACTGGACCTGCATGGACCTCCTAATAATATCCGTAAATGGCTTATTTTTGGTAATATATGAACATTACCGTATGTAAATTCGGGTTCATGATAGACATCGGTACTCCAGTGCATTTCTATGTCTGAATCAGAATAAATATGTTTTCGAACCTTCTCTTTAAAATTCAAAGTGGATATTCCTGCGCGAATCTCAGCAATTACTTGTTCTGATTCTACATATTGATCGTTTTGAACTAAAAGCAAACTTTTGGGGTGGAATATTCACATTATGTAGAATATATTCACTCTCAATGGTTACATACAAATCTATAGAACATAGTAAGGCGGGATGCCCATGACGTGTACGTGTCGGATGAACCAAATCCTCATTGAATTTGATTTTTCCATTAGATGGGGCTCGCACATGTTCTGCAGTACCCCCCCCCCCCCCCCCCCCCCGTGAATACTCCTCAGGTATGAAAAGTTCTTAATGTTAATTGAGTACCAGGTTCTCCAATCGATTGACCTGCAATAATACCTACAGCTTCCCCCAATTCAACCATGTCGCCATGAGTAAGACTCCGGCCATAACATAATCGACAAATCCAAGATATACTCCTACAAGTAAAGGGAGTTCAAATAGAGATTGGTTGTGCCCGAAAGGTTATGAATCGATTTACAATTCCAATGCCAATGTCTTGATTTCTAGTGGCAATACATCATGGACCCATGTATATATCATCTGCTAATACACGACCAATTAATGTTTCGATAAAAATCCTTTCCGGCATCATCCCATTCCAAGGACTCACGGAAATACCTTGGGCGATGCCATAATCCGTTCGACGTACAACAATGTATTGAACTACTTTAACAAGTCTTCGAGTGAGATATCCAACGTCTGATGTTCGTACAGCAGTATCCACAACTCCTTTACGGGCTCCATAGCAAGAAATGATGTATTCTGTTAAAGAGATTCCTTCGCGTAAATTGCTTTGAATAGGTAAATCAATCATTTGTCCTTGAGGATCTGACATTAATCCTCACATACCTGCTAATTGATGTACCTGAGATGCATTTCCTCTAGCTCTCGAGAAAGACATTATATGAACTGGATTAAAAGGGTCAGTCATCCTAAAATTAGGATTCATTTCTTGTCGCAAATATTCACTTGTAGCATACCATATTTCAATGGATTGACGTAATTTTTCTACCGCGTGTACATTCCCATAATGATGGTGTTTTTCCAAAATCAAACATTGTTGTTCAACATCTTGAACTAGCCATACCTTAGAAGGTATTGTTAAAAGATCATCAATTCCTAATGAAATGGATGTAGCAGTAGCTTGTTGGAACCCCTACAGTTTTACTTGATCCAGTATATGTGATGTATATGCCATTCCAAAGTGATCTATTCATATAATAATAAGTCTTTTCATGGCAGTTCCGTCTATCTCTTTATTGTGAAAGACCAGATTGGCCCGTTCTGCCATAAGTACCTCCATATTCCGCTGAGTAGAATTAGAGAATGGGTTTGAGTTGATGATTGTAAAACTTCCTTCATCGATCTTGATTCGCGTATAAATTCCGGAACTGTGGACCTAGCTGAACCGGAGAGCCCCGAAGTCCCACGTGTATCATAGAATTACATTAGGTACCATATAAATAGGCCCAAGAAAACCCCTGTATAGCTTCTTCGATTTCTCGATAAAGAGCAATATGACCAACAATAGTTCGAATGTATATAAAAAGGATTTGTTTTTTTTAGACTTCTTACTATTAGATAGTGTCCATAAATCTCATAAAAAGTACATAAAGATTCATAGTAAACTTCGATGGGAGTTTCTCTTGAAGCAATAACGCGTTCATCTAGTCGCCACCGGAGCCACAAATGACTATCTAAATTGATTCGTTTCTGCCAATAAGCCCCAATTGCATCATAGGAATTAGACAAAAACGGTTCTTTCTATACTTATAGTGACTATTGTCACTTCTTTTTTGATTTTGATAGTTTCTGCGATTACATCAATTATATCTATTTACACAAATACATTGATGATTTTTGCTCGTTAATACATAGAGTCCAATAAGCATATCTTGCGTTGGTACGGAAATGGGATTCCCAATAGCCGGAGACAAAAGATTCATATGAGAAAACATAAGTAAACGGGCCTCTACTTGAGCCTCCAAGGATAAAGGTACATGAACATCCATTTGATCTCCATAAAAATCAGCTTTGAATCCCTTGCAAACTAATGGATGTAAACAAATAGCACGCCCCTCCACTAAAACGGGCTGGAATGCCTGTATGCCTAATCTATGCAAAGTGGGTGCTCTATTCAGCAATACAGGATGTCCCTGCATAACTTCTTGAAGGATTTCCCAAACAATCAGCTCTTTTTCTCGAATTTTACTCTTAGCAACTCTTATGTTCGAAGCAAGATGTTGTCTAATTAGACCACGAATTACTAATGTCTGGAAAAGTTCTATTGCTATTTCACGAGTCAATCCACATCAATGTAATGAAAGTGAAGGACCCACGACAATGACAGAGCGTCTTGAATAATCGACTTGTTTGCCAAGCAGAGTCTCACGAAATCTTCCCTCTTTGCCTTCAATTACATCAGAAAATGACTTGTAATCTTTATTATGACCGTCCCTCATTGGTTTTCTCCGGATTCCATTATCAAGAAGTGTATCCACGGCTTCTTTTACTAGTTTCTCCTGACACATTACTAATTCTCCTGGCATAGATCTACTTGTTGTTAATAGATCGGTAAGGGTATTGTTCCAATAGATAACTCTCCCATAGAGTTCATTAATATCTGAGCTCATTAGTTTACCCCCATCTATCTGAATGATCGGTCTCAAATCAGGAGGAAGAACTGGTAATAGACACAAAACCATCCATTCTGGCTCTATATTTGTTCGAATAAAATGCTTAGCCACTACGCGTCTAACCAAAAAGTCCTTTCTTCTTCCAACTTTTCGATCTTCCCATTCATTCCCTGTGTGCCCTTCTTCCCCCAATTCTTCCCATTCTACCAACGAATTCCTTATAATAATTTGTAAATCTAGATCGGCTAATTGTTCTCGGATAGCACCCGCGCCAGTAGAGATTTCTCGATTACGAAATGTATCGAAACCCTGGGTAGTAAAAAAAGTGGGATGCTGTATTTCCAAGATTGGATTTCATATTCGAATAAACCTCGTAATCGTAAGAAAGTGGGCTTTTTAGCTATGGGCCTAGCAAAAGAAAAACTGGGATAGGATTCTATAGGATCTCCCCCCCCCCCCCTCAAAATCGGACGTGAAAGTTTCCTTTCATCCGACTCAAGTAGGTACACCAAATAAGAAAAGGAGTACTCGTTTTCAAACTCTAGAAAATCCCAAATAAAAAGGTCTAATCCTTACTCAAGTTCCCAGTGAAGACGAAACAAGATTTCATTGATTCTGTCTTCTATTAATTTTTTATTCAAATTCAATTCCAAAAAAT
This sequence comes from Nicotiana benthamiana, assembly GCA_034376525.1. Taxonomy (NCBI): domain Eukaryota; kingdom Viridiplantae; phylum Streptophyta; class Magnoliopsida; order Solanales; family Solanaceae; genus Nicotiana; species Nicotiana benthamiana. The sequence continues at coordinate 52,235,211 of CM067326.1, forward strand.
AAAATAGAAAATTCTTGAGTAGTCTATTTACTACACAACGAGTAGTACACGCATGTGTTAAACATATAAATGAAGTCACTTTAAAACGAACTGTTGGCATAATGCACGCTGGAACGTGGGAATTCGAGGTCTCATGAACTACTACTAAAAACCTACTTTGTTTTTGTTTTGTTTGTGGACAAACGAAGGGGGGGATTCTCGAATGCGGAAAGGATCCAATGAATTCAAAAGAATTGAACGGGGAGGCGGGACACTGCGAGGTGGGTAGTTTATCTGGGGCGGATGCCTCCTAAAGAGTAACGGAGGTGCTCTCAATGAAGAGGTAAGGGGCGTAGCGATGGTCGACAGTATTCCTGCCATACCAGAATTCCAATTATTTAGAGCTAGAAGCTTCGCCAGAAGCAAGCAAGATGAGGTCGCTCTGCTTCGTCGACAGCCTACGTATAGTGATAACGCTTTCTCTTTCTTAGCGCTCCACCTCTCGACGGCAGGATTGGGAGATTACCGGTAAGCCATATGTGGGATGGACCGTTATCGAATTCCGCCGGCATTTTATAAATCCCTTAACTCTTAATAATTAAGGGAATACCTTGGAACACATAAGGGATTTGCTTGTCTATATATTGTTCCATTCGATCTTTTAGGCCTCGTTTTCACCTCGATGGTTAGGCCACCACGCCCTTATAGTTTATACGCGATAGATAGACTCCTAGAACCATGACATATTTTCTTAGTTGAACATAGTTTCTTTCCACGAAAAGAAAGGAAATGTTTTATTCTAAAAAATAAAAAGCTTTTTTTACGAGGTACAAATAGAAATTCCTCTTTATTTGATTTGTTACAAAATCGACCATAGATCAATTCCCTTTTTATTTGGGAGTATTGACTACACCCCAATTCTGAGCTTCATGTTACTCTTTCCAAGTGACATGTCAGGTCCAGGGCATCTTGGATTGACTGGGATGATAGTTTCTCCTTCCGAGTCTATAAAATCAGAATTTCGATCAAATCACACATTGCAGTATACTAGGCCTTGTAATTCTTAAAGAGGTTTATCTAAAATATTTGCAATATAACTAGGAAGACGTTAAAATACCACACATGAGTTACTGGTCATGCGAGTTTGATATTGCCCATTTGATACCTTCATATCCGAGAATTAACAAATTCTACCCCGCATTGTTCACAAAATTTCGGGTCTTCTTTTTCATGTCCGATTACTCGATAATTTCCACAAGCACAAATTCCGCTTTTTATAGGACCAAAAATTCTTTCACAAAATAATCCATCTTTTTCCGGTTTTGTTAGTTTTGTAATGAAAAGAATAGGGTTTTGTTACCTCTCCAACTATCTCTCCATTAGGCAGGATTTTAGTGGCCCAAGCACTTATTTGTTGAGGAGAAACTGATCCAATTCGGAGTTGTTGATGTTTATATCGATAGACCATAGAAGAAAAATTATTATTCATTCCGATTAAGCTTCCTTCCTATTAATCTGGAAGTTCTTCTCAGATACAGGGAAATGATTCAGTTCCAGAGCTAAAGATCGTAGTTCTCGAACCAGCAATTGAAAACACTCTGGAGCATCTTCGGGATTAGGTATTGTTCCCCCAATGATCGTAGTACCAAGTACTTCCTGGCGAGATCTAATATGATCCGATTTATAAGTAAGCATCTCTTGTAAATATGAGCAATCCCAAACCCTTCTAGAGCCCAAACCTCCATTTCTCCTACCCGTTGTCCCCCATGTTTGGCTCTTCCTCTAAGGGGTTGTTGTGTAACAAGAGCATAATGTCCACTGGAGAGCCCATGGATTTTATCATCAACTTGATGAATTAATTTCAAGATATAAGGCTTTCCTATTATAACGGGTTGTTCAAAAGGATACCTCGTCCTTCCATCAAATATTCTGCTTTTTCCTGGATATTCAGGTTCAAATACCCATGGATTCGCTGTTTGCTTACTGGCTTCATATAATTTAGAAAACACAAGTTTTCTTGAAGCTTCTTGGTCATATCTCTCATCAAAAGGTTCTATTCGATAATGTCTGTCTAGCAGACTCCCTGCTAACCCTAGTGAACATTCAAATATATGTCCTACATTCATTCATGAAGGTACTCCTAATGGTTAAAGACCATATCAATGGATCTTCCATCTTGTAAATAAGGCATATCTTGTCTAGACAAAATTTTGGAAATGATAGCTTTATTTCTGTGTCTTCCAGCTGCTGGCCTACTTTGATTTCATGTTTCTGTATAATATATACACGAATCGTTTCGGGATTATAACTAGAACCACCCCTCTTCTGGATCCACCTCACATCAATAACCCAACCCCTGCCACCTATAGGTAGTTTTAGACAAGCTTCTTCTAAAGTAGATACCTGAATACCAAGTATTAGCTCGTAACAATCTATCTTATAGGGCATACGGCGATTCTTTCACGACCTGGGGTGTTAATTTACCTAATAAAATATCACCCGTCTCTCCAATATCCTAGCATCACAATTCCATTTTTATCTAAATTTTTGAAGTAAAAGGGCTTCTAAATGTGGTATTTCATTGGTTACTTTTTCAGGGCCTTGGCTTGTCACATGAGTCTGAATTTCATATTTCCGTATGTGAAAAGAAGTATAAATATCTTCATATACCAAACGCTCGCTAATAAATACTGCATCTTCAGAATTGTAACCCTCCCACGGCATATAAGCTACTAATACGTTTTTCCCCAAAGCAAGTTCTCCACCAATCATAGAAGCACCATCCGCTAAAATTTGTCCCTTTTTAATGCATCTACCCCGAGGAACCTGGAGTTTTTGATGCATACAAGTATTTTTATTGGAAAATTTTGATATATAACTAATGGAATGCTTAGAATATCTCCATTACCTGCTAAAGGAATCTTGTCAATATTGGTATAAACGACCCTTCCCTCGCGTTCGGCTATAGCAAAAGCCCCCGAATCTAGAGCTGTTTGCCGTTCCAACCCAGTTCCAACAATGCATTTCTCGGAGCGAGAAAGATGAACTGCTTGACGTTGCATATTGGAACTCATTAAAGCTCTATTCGCATCATTATGTTCGATAAAAGGAATTAGGAAAGCTCCAACACAAAAATATTGAAAAGGAAAAATACTTCGAAGATGAACCTGTTCCCATGGAATAGCCAAGAATTCTTGACGCTATCGAGCTGGAACAACCTGTTCTTCCTGAATATCCTGATTTAAGGCTAAAGAATTTCATGCCGCTACCATATAGTATGCATCTCTACCTGGTGATAAATAAAGCATCCATACCCCGGTTGACCTCTAAGAAATTTCATAAAAAGGGCTTTCTAAAGATCCCCAATGACCAATCTTCGCATGAATTGCTAAGGATCCAATAAGTCCAACATTGATTCCTTCAGATGTGTCAATTGAGAAAATACGTCCATAATGACTAGGATTGATATCTCGTATTCGAAAACTAGCAGTACGCCCTGTCAGTCCTCCAGGGCCCAAAAAACATAATTTTCTCCCATGAACTATTTGTGTCAATGGATTAGTTCGATCCATAACTTGAGATAATGGGTGTAAACCAAAAAAGGATTCATAAGTAGTTGTTAATGGAGTTGAGGTTACCAAATTCTGAGGTGTCAGTATCAATTTATGCCGATTTGCTCCACATATAGTCCCCCGAACCACATTTTCTAAATGAACCAGAGCCAATCCGAATTGATCTTGTAAAAGATCTGCTACAGAACGAATACGTTTATTTTTCAAATGATTCATATCATCAAGTGCACACATTCCAAATTTCAGCCCAATCAAATGATCGGCGGCTACCAATATAAATCATGGTAACAAAAATGTATTGTTCTGGGGTATATCAAGGTATAGTCTTCCGTTCATATTTCGTCGACCAATCCTTCCTAATTCACATCTTTTTTAAAGAATTTCTTTTGTAATATCGGTTCGCCACCTACACAAGCAAATTGTTGATAAAACTCTAAAATGGCATTTTCTTTTGACCCAATTTTTTCCTCTCCTTAAAGATAAAAAAAATTTAAGGATAGCAAACATTCTCTAGACTTTCTCTTAGATTCAAACCCATAGCTGATGATAGAACTAGAATAGATATTTTTTGTTTCATACTTACACGAGCCCATATCCTTGATTTTCTGTCAATTTCTAATTCTGATCTTCCTCCCCAATTTGATATTATGGTGCCAGTATAGACCGAATTCCGTTATGGTCCAATTCTGATCGGTAATAAATACCGGGACGTTGCAATATTTGATTAGTCAGAATTCTATATATTCCATTGACTATAGAAGTTCCCAGGGAATTCATTAGAGGAATGTTTCCGATAAAAATTGTTTGTTCTTGCATATCCCTACTGTTTTTCCAAATTAATCCCGCAGATACATATAATTCAGAAGAATATGTGAGTGATTCATACACATCATCTCTTTCCTTTATCAAGGGTTCGACCAATTGATATTTTTCCACAAATAATTGAAATTCAATTTCTTGATCTGTATCTTCAATTTTTGGAAACTTATAAAGTTCTTCCATCAAACCTTGATCAATGAACCTACAAAATCCTTCAAATTGTATCTGATTAAATATAGATATTGTAGATATTCCCTCATTTCCATCCCCGAGCATTTTTAATTTCCCATTTATCAAAAAATACCACTATTGGTTCATTCTTCATCTAATGAGATAGATTAGATAAATGATTTAGCAATGATGGCATTTCTATTTTATTTACCGAATCACACGAAATTTTACCCAACTCCATATCTGGAATGTATGAAATACGTATGAACGGAGGAAGAAAGAGAATTTTCTACCTAAATTGAATTAGAATTTTCAACAGATACAAATGGAAAAAAATTGATAAAACATCCCTAGAAACAGACTTCTGCTACTTAGACTTATTAATTAAGTTATAGGATTTTGTATAGAATATTAAAACAAAAATGATTCCATTTCTACCATTATTATGATAATACACATTCCAATCTGCTTGAATACCAGAAAAATAAATGGATTCGTCATTTGATTTTTTCGCTGAGATAAAGGCACAAAAATAAGAAAGAATATATAGAATTAGAATCGGTTTTTTAGCATTTAACCCCCTTTTCTGTTATGGATTTCATTGTTCAAAAAATGATTTGTAGAGAAGAAAGAGATTTTGTTTACGGATTTTTGAGTAGAATACGATTGTGAAGTGTATAAGAAAAGAAGGTTTGTATGGCTTAACCACGTGTGGAGATATCTATAATATTCGTCTTTCTTCTCTTTTATTGTTTTATTGTCGTTCTCTGTTCTATTCAGGGAAACACGGGTTGTGCTCTATTAAAATAGAATTGTAATTTTCTATTCTATTCAAAATTCAAATTGAAGTATGATACTTTTATGATATCTGATAATTCTCTTTCGGGAACATATATAAATAATATATATCCGTCTAACAATTTCTCTTGGGGGGTTTACATATACTCATAATTGTTGTTATAATTAAAATTGAGAAGGATTTTTTGATTGAAAAAATCCATACTTATTAGTTATATATCAAGTTATATTTTCCTATGTCATTAGGAAAACAAAATTTGGAGATTCAAATCCAAGAATCATTCATGCATTCTAAGTCAATTGTTAATGGTTCTGATTTTCAGAAATTTGGATTTTGGATTTTGCGACTGAAAATCCACATTTGATTTTTCACTAAAAAGGTAAGAGAAAGCTTTGAACATTATGAATTTGGAGATAGACTCAATCGAAATTGAAAGGATGAATCAAACCCAATCAAAAGGGAAGAAGGATTAGGATTTCTTTGACTTTTAGGAAAATTTAAGGAAAACAGAACTCAAGGTGCAAGTACAATAAAAAAACAGTTCAGTAATCCGGGAAAGTTTTCATCTATTTTGTATTTGTAGCATTTTGGCGACATGGCCGAGTGGTAAGGCAGAGGATTGCAAATCCTTTCTTCCCCAGTTCAAATCCGGGTGTCGCCTGATCAACAAAAAACTCGAAATCTCTTTTTTTCTTCTGTTCTGTTGATATAACCCGCTGAATGATTCCCCAGCAGAAGCAGAGAAAGCGGAATGTTGATACTTGTTTGATTCTAAACATCTGGTCTGAGGGTTTTTCTAAAAAATTGTAAATATCTTTGCATTGCATATTTAGGCTTCAAGGAAATATTTGAATGCTAGAGGGGCTATCAAGACTTCGCAATTACCTTCTACTACAAATCAAAATTTTCTATTATTAATGCATTGTATAATGACTGGACCTTGAATTAGATTGGAGAGCCCGATAGGAAATCTAAATAGTTGTGGAAGGGGGCGGAAGATACTTTATTATATACGAGGAACTCACGAAAATATCTGAGTTCTCAAGCATCCAATCAATTGAAATGAGGGTCAACAAAAAAAGAATAGGACCTATTATTCCTACATGTTCCATTAGTAACATTCCCTTGAGATGTTACTGCAGATTTTGCTTGTGTTTAATCTTTCCCGATTAGAAATCATATAGGAATTTCTTATAAAATGAGCGAATTTATTGGACTGGTTTATTAATAGTCTTCGTTCTTTTTGACTTTGCGCCATTGATTCCACTATTATTAGTGAGGAATAACGGAACAATTCCTTTATATTTATAGAGATATGGGACATAATTCATATGGATATAGTAAGTCTTGCTTTGGCTGCTTTAATGGTAGTCTTTACTTTTTCCCTTTCACTCATAATGTGGGGAAGAAGTGGACTCTAGGATTCCTACTAATTGAGTTAAGGAAGCAAACTGTATCAATATCAATTACTTTCAAGATCGTTCTGCAACACGTTTTGAACAAAATAAAAATATTCTCATTTTGAAATTCCATTGGACTCGACTGGAGTAATGTATTATAGGAATCATCCTCTTTCAATCAAAGAGCTATTTCAACGATTCCCATGTTTATAGTTCAAAAGGAAGAGGATACCGGGAAATTATTCGAACCTAATTCTTCCGAAATGTTCTATTCCAATCAACGGCCTCTTACCAAGTGATATTGAGGAGGGCCGGACCCTTTTTTTATTTGTTTCTCTCTTTACTGTTCAAACAAGAGGTGGTTTTGTTAAGTGTATGCACACTTTGTATGAAAAAGAAAGGATATAAACATAGTGGTTGGCTAACGAGATACTATGCAGAATAAGATCTTCAGGTGAGTCACATATTGCGCTTTTACCGCTTTCGAATTTTTGAAATTGGATTTATGCTTTATCGAATTATTTAATATCATGGTTTAGGCGTTAAAAATCGGTGAGGTTTACTCTTCCTTTTCGATGCCCGTGGAACTACTGTCAATGATTTACTCAATTACTTCTTGGGAATGTTAAAAAAAAGATTACTACATGATTTTTTGAATCTGCCTATATCTATCGCTTTTCTTTCATTGATTTGATTCTTTCAATAAATACCGAGATTCAGATTTGAAATCAAAAATCTAGTAATTCAAACTATAAGACATAAGAATAATTTAGATTGATCAGAACAAATTGATATAGCAAATAAATGGAATTGGATGCTATGTCAATCCCATATATGGAATTGATATTCACATATATCAAGATAATATTATGGATTGATCTATAGATTCATATCAAATGCAGCCTCTATCTTTATTTTATTCGGGGGGCATCTTTATAACTAAAATCTAACTAATAAATAGTATGGTAGAAAGAAATAGATGAATCTTCCTTTCTACCATATTATCTACTATTAGAATACTTCTGATTCTAGTCCACTCATTTCATTTAAGACATGAAATTAGAATCTTTTTCCTTTTATTTCGTCAATTTTGGCTAAGAACTCAGAAGTCAAGTTTCATTCAAATTAGTTAATAATTAATCGCTTTGACTGACTGTTTCTACGTAAATGATAAGTAGAAAAGTGGTAGGAACTAGAATAAATAGTGCAGTAGCAATAAATGCAAGAATATTTACTTCCATAATCTCATCGATTTTTTACTTCGCAATAACTCTGGATTTAATCCCATAGAGATGATAAATCTTTGTCCTGTAAATTCAATGAAAGAATATTACCTCTCGATGATCTTCAATCGGATCAATATCATGAATAACAATATCTAAACTATCAAATCAATTCGTCGTCGAGAATTGAATAGTATAACATAGGAAGTTCTTTTATCCATACCGCCCCAAACTTGGATTCTTGACCCAATCCAAAATTCCTTTATTTATTTATCATTATCCTTTTTTCTCATCTGTTCTTTTTTCTCTATAATCTATCTAGTTCCTTCTTGTACAATCATCTGATGAAGTCTCATCAAATAGCTCTCCACTTCCAGTGGTCAAATAGTTACAAACCCAAACAAACAATAAAAGCTAAATGGAAAAAGAAAGGACTTTAGAACTAAACTATTTTTGACTTGGAAGACAAAGAAGCGTGATAAATATGAGACCGTATAAAATGAATATTCATCAAATTTACTATTTTTTTGATTTGTTCTTTCGTCGATGGGGCCTTAAAACAAAATGAAAAATCAGAAAAATGATTCATTCCCCTTTCTAAGAGGAGTAGGATTTTTGGTTGATCTGCCAATTCCCCTCCTTTCTTCGTACATTATTATCCCCGGGACACCTATACTAAAAGTTCAATTGCAGTTTGCATGAAATCTATTTTTCAACTTCAAACTAGTAAGTGAGGTTCCATAAATCCGTAGCCAGAAAATAAATTGTTTTTTTTTTGTTTTTTTCTGGAAAGTATTTTCTTATATTAAATTTTGTATTGGACAAGAAAGGAATTACCCTTGTGTATGCACGCCTCAAAAAGGTATAGTACTCGATTCCATTACATACATCGGGGGCAATCGAAAAAGCCAGCATTTCTTGGAATAATGACTATAATGCTACCAATAATTGTACTAATCCAACCGCATATGTCTTTCTCCTACCAAAAGGTAAGAAAAAAAATAAGGATTTCCCCTTTTCTTTGGCAATGAGATTCTGCCCCCGGTCCCCTTCATAACAAGGGAGAGATTTATTGATATATTTATTGGATCCATCAGGACTGACGGGGCTCGAACCCGCAGCTTCCGCCTTGACAGGGCGGTGCTCTGACCAATTGAACTACAATCCCGGGGAAATACGGGATCAAGCAGAAAATTTGATTCTTTTTTATCTCCGGGTCGGGTATTTCTGAAGTACAAAGGGGTTATATCATCTCATGGTGGATAGGCGAATATTTGGGTTGAGCTGGACGAGAGGCTGGAAATTACCCATGTGGCACACCATCCAGAAGCACTCCAAAGTCTTCATTACATAAACATCCATGTATCAAATTCCGCAATTTATCACAAAAGCTCATTCGATCCAAAAAGATACTTTTGCCATATCCTGACTTTCTTTTGACCCCCCTCCCTCCTATGTTGTCTTTAGGTAAAAATCCCCTATCACTTAAAGCCACCTCATGAGCCAAGGAGATCTTCTCTACAATAGTGAGTCCTTTTAACAAAAGCTCCCCTTTTTCCTTAACTATTTTTATAGGGAGAATCAAAGTAATTCTTCGATCTACGGAGAATTTTATAGAAAAAAATACAAAGCTCTCCTTCAAATATCCCATAAATAAAGTTAGGTCGGAATTGGTGAAAATTGGAAGGACTTTAGACTTTCAGAATAAGGGCAATTAAATTGGAATTCAAACTTAGGGCTTAACAGCGCCTTTAGCAAAGAAATTGTGAACCGACCTGACCAAGTCGTCAACAAAAATATTCCAACAGTGATAATAAAAAAGACCCGGGAATCAAAAAATTGAAAGGATAGGAGAGTCACAGCCCCCAACCAAGGGAGAGGTTACATTCACTATGTCCCCCTAATTGCCGACATGCTATGGTGCCCCGGGGCTGTCTCGCGAAAATCTTCGATCCGAACCTTCGCATCTACTCTCTCATAGAGGATGAACCACGCCTTCGCTATGGCGGGTACTTCGACTGCCTTGTATCAGGTGAAGAGCAGGGGTGGTAGGCTTAGTAGGGCTCGAACCTACAATATCACCATTATGAGCGGTACATTTCAACCAATTAAACTATAAGCCCCTACGGATCTCTACATGCAATTCGCTCACTTCAGGAAGAGCGGACGGAAAGAGGAGGCCTTTGTCCTATCTGCTTCTTCCTCTTCAAGAATGAAGAATTTAAAAAAACTGATTTTCTTTATTTTCACTTTTTATTTTTTTTATAGATAGATATATAATATAATATTATCTATCGATCTATTATTATATATCTAAATAATATTAAGCAAGCGGTTTTTCGCGACTTAAACAGCCGGTACGTTTTCCTCCTCAAAGGGGCGCGGGCTTTCTATTTGCTTGCAATGCCGATTGTTCGCCTTTAGTTAGAAGTAGAAGTAGAGGGCGCCGTTTGCCCCACACTTCAGAAAAAGTAAAAAAGTATGGATGAAGTAAAAAAAAAAGTACATAAGGAGTGAGAAAGAAAAACTTGGTTACGGGAACCGAAGGTTAGGCCGACTCCTTTAGTAGAGCAACACTTAAAAAAGTTGATTCATACCCCTTACCCTTTCTTTCAATGTTGCCATGTCCCAAAATACTAATGTACCCTCGTGTATACAGTTGTCCAACAACTTTCTTCCTCCGACTTCTTTAGCCACTTCCACATCTGTCGTATTTGGGAAAGCTTGCTTCGTGGCGGAGCATTTAGCAATGCCAGCAGCCTGGTGAGGGCTGGCTGTCTGAGGACAGGTTAAGGCAGGGTCTGCTGGGCTTGCTTCTCATGAGATTGGGTGAGGGAATCAGAAAGGGTCTCAAAAACCGGGAGGGTGGGCAAGCTCCCCGTCGAGATGCCGATTTCCACCTATCCTAATGACAAAACCGGATTCAAAGGTTGTTTCTCTTAAGATGAAAACGTATGATTGCAGTCACGAAGGGTTTCCACCTACGTCATCATTTTCATGTTTTTTTTGTTAAGTAACATGAGCACCTGTGGAGACCGGAGAGCTGTTGGCGGGGAAGAAGCACTCTTAACTAGGGGGATTGCTTTCTATTCAGCCTTCTATTCGATGATGCATGTCTCGTTGTGGTAGAATAGTACTCCACCATCCAATCTGAGTCCCGGTCGGTGACAGCGGCTGATTGCTTTTTATTATCAGGGGTTTTGACTTTCCTTCCTGTTCCTTGTTCTGTAGAGCGGTTTATCCCTGCTATCTTAGGGGAAGATTTCTCTCTTCTCTATAAAGACACTCCGAACGCAGTTTGGTCATAATCAATGGGAATAATACAACATGAAGACAGGACGCATTAATATTCATAAACAAAGACGATGCTGAATGGGCTCCTCTATTGCGCCGTACTGCTTGCTTTGAATCCTATTCGGATGGCGCGAGATAGGATACGCCTTTCTTCCTTGTTGCGTTAAAGTGCTTGAGCGACCGTTGGGAAAGATTTTTAGCGGGGAAGGCAGCCGAGTCGTCCGTCTTATCTTAAAAATTGCCTTATTAAGGTCCCATCAATCGTAACCCTTACATTGCATTCTAGAGAGTTTGAAGTTTTATTCTTCGTTTCATGTGGTTCCTCGGTAGGTAGGGCTTCCATTAGTATAGTACCGTGTGCTTGTGCAGGTGAAGTGAAACTTTTGTTGATTGATTCCAGACAGGTCTCGCGAGCCTTCTTTCTCGCTCTCATCTATTTTACATAGATGATTGGTCTCGAGCGTGAATCTCCTCAGGGATTAAAAAATAAATTCGACTTTTCCCAAACGCCAACAAGATAGGATGGTGTTTTTAGGTAACAAAACACGCCAAACAGGCTAATCCCGTAGCAAGAAAAAAAAGCAGAAAGGAACCGGGGTGGCCAGGTGTGAAGAGAAAGATAGCATACAATGGAGTAGCCAACTCATAGAAAGAGCAGGGGTGCTCGCTTTGAAACAAGGTAACAGGAGAAACTAAATAATCATCGAGCGAAGCTTTTTTGTTCTTCCTTAGTCCAATCGAGATATATTTTATTGTATAATTGATGCGGAACGAAGGCGCTTTCCGGGGAGGTGAGAGTCGAAGAAATGATATTTAGATCACCTTGAGTTGAGAAGGAAAATAAGCTATTCAAGTTGGTGAGAGAACGAGATGGGATTGGGAATGAATCGATGGACTCCGGGAAGCTCCGTTCCTTCATTCTGCTCTCAATTAAAGGCATTCCTTTTTTTTCATTAAAATTGACGTTACGAACCAATCTCACATAATTCACGACGACAACAAACTGTGAACCTATATCTTACTCTCTCCTACTCGAACCGGGTAGCCTTTAGTAGGAATGTGTCATGTCGAAGAGTTGGAGCTATAAGAAGATAGTTTAGTAGGAGCGAAGAGACGTTCCCTATGGGCTATCCCCTTAGGTAGGGTTTCTTTATACCACTCGTCTAATTATGATATGCTCTACGGGAGCAAAACAAACTCTTTCCCTGGGTTCGGGAGTCTTTTTCTTTGAGAAGAACATCCCCTTCTTCGGCTTCATCTAATGAAAAAAATGACTCCCGAATCGTCGATGTGTTCCAAACCTTGATGTCGAGCAACTCTCGTACCTTTCGCACCTCTCCCTTATAAGATGCATCTCGCCTATCCTCTTATAGAAGGAGGTATCTCATAGGATCTTACTCACATGAAGAAGTTCAAGACGAATAAGTAAGGGGATAGGTATGCCCTTTCTCATTATATGGTTTTGGAATATGCCATTCCCGCTAAAGAAACCTGATCACTGGAATAATTATCGGCCAAAACTATCTTTTAATTCCAAAAATACTAATTACTTTTGTAATGGCAATTGGAATGATATTAACTCCTATTTATTCATTATCTATGTCACACCAGATGTTCTATGGATACAAGCTATTTAATGCCCCGAAGGATTCTTTTTTTGATTCTGGACCACGAGAGTTATTTCTTTCGATCTCCATCTTTTTACCCGTAATAGGTATTGGTATATACCCAGATTTACATTTTCCATACTAATGCTCCCCTAGGGTGCGACCATTTATGAATCTTGCGTATATACATTCAGGGCAGTATCTAGGTTAAGGAATATAGGTTTACGTGAACTCATGCTAATCTCCTTAAACCATGTATAACAATGTTATATTTCTTTAAAATTACTTAAATACATGTTTGTGCACCTATGCTTAAAGACTTTTATGTTGCAACAATTATTGGTACACCTTTACAAATAAAATTGTGATTCAAATCCCAATTTTGAGGTCTTATACTCGGCAAGGAGTATATATATATATATATATATTACTAAAATTTCAAAAAGTAATATAATTTTGAATCTACAATTTCAAAAGTGTAGTGAGTTCATGATAAGAAATTAAGTTAAACCCGTCAAATATAATTCTAGATCTACTAATGTACACATCATCTTGAAATCATAAATCTGTCTCTAAATGCGGGATGTAAATACATCGAGCTACCCTTTTCTAAGTTTGCATTCAGCATTAGAAAATGGATCCTAAAATTAAACGTGTAAAACTTTTTAATTTTTATCTCCATTTAATCATGTAACATGTTTCCGCTCATAGAATTAAACTGGATTTGTTTTTCTTATTGTTTAATCACGTAACACGTCTTAATTTATCTTTTTGGTGATCTGATCGGAAAAATTCTCTTGATCATGACGCCAAAAGCTCCATCTGCTCCTATTGACTTGGTCCGGCATGCCTATTTTTAGCAACACGGCGTGAAAAGCTTCGATCGAATAACTTACTGGAAGTTAATTATGAGAAGGTTTGATAAATTCCAAAATAGTAAACCATCACCAATAAGTCTAATAATAATAGGTGACAACAGTGGCGGAGTCACACTCAAGCAAGGGATGTTAATCGACATTTTTTTATCGAAAAATTACAAAGAAATTCTTTAACCAGAAAGAATTCGGTTCAGATATAGGATACCTATCCAGAAGTTTTCGCAACTCAATCATAGATGATGGAATCATCAAAGATTTGACCTATTCGAACGTTGTTAGATATTTTTAAATTTTTTTATATATTTATTATATATTGACTCCCCTTAATTTTACAACATATTTAAATTCTTATATTTTAATATGCCATGGTGAAAATTTTGGCACCGTCACTCGATGACGAATGGAAAATGGCTGTTAAAAGATGATGGTTTGCTTACTAAATTCAACAGAATATATATGGTCCCCTCCATTTTGAAAAGGCCAGCCCTCCTTACCCGAGAATGGGATGAACTCATCAGTACGTTATATGTAAATATGCATTCTTTCTACTTAAAAATAAATGTCAAGTTTCAAATGGAATCAGACGAACCAACTTTTGATAACTTACTTGATATCACGTAAAGTATATTTCTTTGTAAATTTTTTCCAACGAATACAACATATCAATCAGCTAAGAATTTGTCTTACTATCAACATACTGCAAATAATAATATAATAATAACAAAAACAACAGAAAAACTAGTGATTGATAGAGAACTTGCAGCATTAATTTGATTATCACTACTCATAAGACGTCATTAAGCAATAATCAAGTTATCTTCATGTGACCTATAAGTTATGGATTCGAGTCGTGAATCAAATCACTGATAAGATGCAATGATAATTTGATTATCACTACTCTTAAGATACCTTTAAGCAACAGTCAAGCTATCTCCATGTGACCTATAAGTGACAAATTCGAGTCGTGAAATCAAACCATTGATGCTTGCATCAAAGTAGACTACCTACATCACACCCTTAAGATACGACTCTTTCCTCTCCCCTACGTGAAACCAAAATATTTTGTACACGAGCCGCCTTTTTTTACTACTCATACTCCATATGACTTTTTCATAGTTACGTATACATATTTGTTTAGTATTTCTTGTGAAAATATTCTTAACAAAAACGTTTAACATTATACTAACACTAAGGTTTTAAATGTAATAGAAAATATATTGTTTATCGTTATCAAATATTAACGTCCAGGAGTGCAGCTACATCTCTAAGCAATGACTACTCTTGATACAGGATTAAAAAGGAGGCCACTTGTTCGAGCCGTGAGAACAACCTCTTGCAGAAATGCAGGGTAAGGTTGCGTACAGTGACTTTGCTGTCCGGCCCTTTCGCTAACCCCACGCATAACGGGAACTTAGTATACCAGGCGCCCCTAAGAAAGGAAGGGGCAATACACAACTCACAAAGGGAAATCTTGAGGAAATTAAACTGCCCACTTTTTGGTGTAAAATTGATATACTGAAATTTGCAACAATTTTTATCCATGTGAAGAATGACAAATGACAATCTAACATCTTTAGAACTTTGTGTTTCTTCTATATATTAACTCTGCCAAATGCTGTCTTCTAAAGCTTAAAACACTTTGGGTAAACAAATGAAATAGGTGACCCAACCAAAACTAAACTAAAACCAAAACCAAAGGCTTTCTGAAAAGACAATAACAAATGGACTATTCCTTCCTTTCCCAGCCACTAGAAAGAAAAGGAAAAAAGAGATTTTCACAAGATTCAGCTTATCTTAAATAATCTGAGCTATTGAGAGAATATTATGGTACCTATAGCACATCACTTGCACCACACTCAAGCTTAATTGTCTATTAAAATCATGATCGTTTTCCCACTGAGAAACATGAGCAAGCCCACACAAATTGAATCCATAACAACCCGTTTTATACATTAAAAAAAAGGCAGCTCGGTGCATTGCACTGAGCTCCTGTTATGCGCGGCGTCCCAAAAGGGGGCTGGAGCACAAGGGTTTATTGTATGCAGTCTTACCCTACATTTCTGCGAGAAGCTATTTCCACAGCTTGAACCTGTAACCTCCTACTAATCATTTTCTAAATTGATTAAAATTATTGGTACTCTACTTGGAAAAATCAAGTAAAGACCTGCTGCTGCCACAGCATGATATTCAAGAAGAAGCATCTCAAGAATACATGAGCATAAATAAATTGCAACAAAACATGACGCTAAACAATTAAACTTTAATCCATGATAAAATTTAAATAAAATTTCCATTTGCACGAGAGCATTAAATGCTCGATTCCAGAGCATTAAATGCTCAAGCAGGAATCTTAAGAACCTCGACATTTTTGTTTTGATGGAAAGGTAAAGATAGTAAGAACCTAAGCATTCCTCAAGGAAGTTCTCCTGCATAAATTTGTTTCCCCTTCAAACAGAGTAATAGAGATGAAGATACGATGGTGATAATGACGACAAAACAAAAACAGTTTCAGTGACAAGTATCTTACCACAATTCTTCCACCAAGGCTCCTTTGGCTCCATCTAAGATAGTTGAAACTCAAGGCTACTCTACCACGTATCAGTTTAGGGCTCGACGACCAGACCGAAGTTGTAATATACATTGATCATGATTTCTCCTTTCCACTTTTTCCTTTTTTTGGGGGGTGGGGGATCGAGGTAAGGGATCTGCTTATCTTTTCCAACTTGATCTCAAACAGGACAGATATCCTTCAACGATTGTGTGAGTAATCTCTCCTAGAACTGAACTTACAGCTGGATTGCGCGTACTTGGAATAAGTTTTAGCATAGAAGGAAAAAGAGAAAAAAATTTGATAACAAAGATCTCCTTGATTACCAATTCAAGGTAGCCAGAACAGAAAGCTCAAAATGTTCTTTTTTATTTCCACTGACCACGATTAGTAACCATTGCAAAGTTACAACTATAGATTGTCAGCTTACCCACGTGTCAAAAATGACAGTAAGGTTGCTGAATTTAACACATGTACTTGACATGAACTACAGATTACTTGCCATCATCCACAATTTGACTGTTTACAAATAGGCTATCTCTCCTTTTCGGAAAACCTGATGTTTCTAGATTCGACCCCCTAAATTTCAACTCCGAGGTAGTTCTAAAGTTGGGATCAACAGAGGAAGGCCTGGAAGCTGTATCGGAAGGATTTGATCTATAGGCACCTGTTGTTCCACCAGGATAGCGCGATGGAGAGACATACCTTCCAGATGGAGCTCTGAGGCCGCTACCCCTTAGATCCAGAAGATCTGCATTCCTCGACGAATCAGCATAAGATCTGTCACCTTGGCTGGATCCCAATGGAGCCCCACTTGTAACACTCGCCGAATTGAAAGGATCGTCAGGTCCCCATGAGGTAAGAGCTTCCTTTTTCTTGGCAAAAAAATAATATGCACCTAAAAGGAAAAGGATGAAAAATAAAACGGGACTCGTCCACATCATGGTGTTGAACTCATTTTTGAAAATTGGAAGGTTTGAGCGATATATCCCCACGTAACCATTTCCCAGTCCAAGAATAACGAGCTTTTCTTGATCACTGGCTACTAAAGGAATCACCTTTTTATCTTTATCATTTAATCCCAAAGATTGATAGTCCAAAAATGATGCTACAATCTCATCATGACCAGCAGAGAACAAAAGCCTTGGTCCACCAGACCGGACATAATGTTGTGATGATACATTATACAGCGATACCTTCTCCTGGTTAGCAACAAGCAAATATCCTTTAATCGCCTGAAATGATAGAGGCTCGGCCATTTCTAACTTCCTCTTGGATCTAACCCTGCACTTGAAGTTCATATTATCTCCTAAGAGTAGCACATGAATCAAATCACCATCAGATGTAAACCCATATGCCTTTGACCGTTCAGTTGCATCAAAAACATAACTCCTAGCAATAGAAGTGTTTAAACCTTCACATTCAGATTCCTTAATTCTCATGGTCCTCAAGTCTAATGACCCCGCACCAGTCTCTGTTAGAAATAGAAGCCTTTGTTTCAAAAACGCAAGTGGCCTGCTCTTTGGCACAGTCAACCCAAAAACAGTGCCGTTCTCCCTAAAAACTCTAAGTTTCCCGGAAAAATCTGTGGACAAAATATACCTATTTCTTCCAACATGATGCACATCTAAACTTGTAATTGAAGGCCCACCTTCCTTGATTTCAGGCAAAGCAAATTTTGTTACGGTTTCCATATGAAGAGTAGCCCTGTCATCACCATCAGGGACAACCTCCCAAATTCTATGCATCAAAATACCGCCATTTGCATGCCCTGTAACAACCAAACTCTCATTCTTATAAACAGACAAGTATGACACATAAGCTGTTATTGGTGAACTCAACGACGTCTGAAAATCAATCAAAACTTCCCCATTTCTGGAGAATGCGTACACCTTTCCGCGATCATCGCCAATGATAACATACTTACTCAGTCCTTCAGCATCCCTAAATGGCAACACATTAATGCTAGTTGCATCTGATCCCAATCTAACTGCTGATATAAACTGAAACCTTTCCAACCAAAGAGGACTATACTTTGTAACAGACACTGCTCCCATCCTCTCCCCATCTACTACCTTACTCTCTAATAAACTACCCTCACTACTACCCATAAAACCATCATTTTGAATCTTCTTTTTCTCATCAAAAACAACTTGCTTAGTCCCTTTAAAACTCTGCTTCTTATCTTCCAAGATTTCACCTTTAGGGTAATCCAATAATCTTGATTCTAACTTAGAAACAAGCAAGCTAAGATTTTTAACAAGCTCTTCTAGCTTTTCTAATTGAAGTTGGTGTCTTTTTAACACATCTAAAGCATCAACATGTTCAAATTTATGTTGAATCTCATGATTGTACAACTTGTCTTCTTCAATTATAACTGATTCAGAGCTTGAACCATTTTCAGCAAAAGCACTAAAAACCCAAACATCAAATAACAAAAGCAAAGAAAACAAGAAAATCTTGCCTTTGTTTGAGCTTGCCATTGTACAAAGTGATTGCTCGTATCAAAGCTTTTGGGTCATTAGCTAAGTGGGGAAATTACAGATCTTGACTCTTGTTTGATGGAGTTTTTTGAATGCTTAAAGTTCAAGATTTGGAGGATCAAATGAGAAAGTAATTTTCTTTTAAGCTGAATATCCTCACTTGTTCATACGTTTTGCTTGACTGTCGGACTGTGCTTTGGTCGATTCAGATTTTAGGGCTACTAAGGAGGTTTTTTAGATTTTTTTCTTTTTCGTTCAGGCAAAGGTTTGACGTGGAAGACTATGTTGTCATTGTAAGAATGAGACTGGATCTTCTACGTTGCACCCCATTGTAAGTACAAGTAGAACTCAATAGGGGCTGTTCGATAAGTAGGAAGCTAGATAAGTGGATGAGATTAACTGATTAAGGAAACTATTAATATGATGAAACTTGACTTGCATTTACATTATTAAGATTTAAATAAGTATTATAATATCAGTTATTTCACGTTTAAATGCTGAAGTTTGGTGATTGATCACATGCAGAAACTTTCGATCGAGGGAGAAAAGAAGGAGAAGAAGAAGATAAGAATAGAAGGAGAGGAAATATCTGAGAGAGAGAGAGAGAGGGGGGAAATGAATGTAATAGTGAAAAATTATTATTCCACTCATAGTATTTCTATACATTTACAAATATATACTGAAAAATTGTTATTCCACTCACAGTGTTTATATATATATATATATATATATATATATATATATATATATATATATATATATATATATATATATATATATATATATATATATATATATATATAATAAACAAACTAACTCTTTCATTAACTCCCTAACTGACTGATCATATATAAATAACCTAAACCACTTCTCACAATCAGGTTACTTCTTTATTCTCAACACTCCCCCTCAAGCTAGGTGGTATAAATATATCAAGTACCCCTAGCTTGGACAACAAATACTCATGTTGAACTCTAGTTAGGCCCTTGGTTAGTGTATCTGCTAGTTGTTCCTTGGTTGCTATATATTCAGTCCTCACTGGCCTATTCTGTATCTTCTATCTTATAAAATGACTGTCAATTTCAATGTGTTTAGTGCATTCATGGAATACTGGATTAGCAGCTATTTGAATTGCTACTTTACTGTCTGTGAGTATGTTCACAAGGAATTCAACAACTACTCCAATATCCTTGAATAATCCAAGTATCCAAACTAACTCTGCTACTGTTGATGTAATGCTTCTATACTTTGATTCTGCTGAGCTCCTGGAGATAGTGCTTTGCTTATTTGACTTCCAAGACAGTAATGATTCACCGTACTTGACAAAAAATCCAGTTATTGACTTCTTTGTGAGAAGACAGGCAGCCCAATCAGCATCACAGTATGTTGTAATAGTGTTCATCTTCATGCTAGATAACAATATGCCTTGTCCAGGCTGCCCTTTTACATACCTGACCACTCTTTGTGCAGCTTCCATATGAGACCTCTTTGGCTTCTACATAAAGTGACTCAACGTCTGAACGCTATATGCTATATCTGGTCGTATGACTGTCAAGTAGAGTAGTTTTCCTATTAGTCTCTGGTACTTGCTAGGATTTCATCCGTTGTGCCTTCAAGAACACCAATGTTTACATCATATTCCTTAGTAGTGAGCTTAACATTAGCTTCAATAGGTGTAGCTGCAGGCTTTGCAGCTCCCAGTCCAAGCTCAGAGATGAGCTCTAGTGTGTATTTCCTTTGATGCATCAAATACCTTACTGGGACCTGGCAAACTCAATGTCAAGAAAATATTTCAACTCACCTAAGTCCTTAATTTTGAAATTCTGTTGTAGTTGAGCTTTGACTTCATTTATAAATGTCATATCATGTCCAGTTAGAAGCATATCATCCACACATACTAGGATGATCAGATGATGACAGCGTGTTTGCTTGTTCCTTTTACAAATAAAGAGTGATCATGTTGACTCTGCATGAAGCCTAAGTGCGCCAGTGCTTCAGACAACTTAGCATTCCATTGTCTTGCTGCCTGTTGGAGGCCATACAAGGATTTCAAGAGTCTACATGTTGGTCTACTCTCCCCCTGACTCTGAAATCCTTGAGGCAGAGTCATATAGATTTCATCGTCCAAATCACCCTGTAAAAAAGCATTATACACATCCATCTAGTGAATGTGCTAACGCTCAGAGGCAACTACTGCAAGAACTGATCTAACTGTAACCATTTTAACCACCGGACTGAAGGTTTCTGATAATAAATGCCCTCTTCTTGACTGTACCCCTTGGCAACAAGCCTGACCTTGAACCTTTCTACCTCACCTAAGGCCTTGACTTTACCTTGTATATCCATTTGCATCCAACATGAATTTTACCATCAGACAAGGAGACCATATCCCAAGTGTGGTAGACTCTAAAGCATCAATCCAAGCCTGCATAGCATCCACCCACCTAGGATCTTTAGCAGCTTCTTCAAAGGAGGAATGTTCCGCTATTGTGGAAAAAACAGCTAGATAGGCCTGATATGCAGGAGAGAGGCCATTGTATGACACGTAGTTGGAAATATAATAAGGCACAAACGTGTGTCCTGGAAAAGACACAAAGTCTTTCATCCAAATAGGAGCTTGTCTAGTTCTTAATGATCTCCTTAGACCAGGAAAGCTATGTTCCTCAGAAGGTAGGCCTGGTGGAACCACTCCTGCTAGTGATTGGTGTTGTATATATAGTCTTGTTCTAAACTGCTAGCAGCATGAGGCAAGAATATTGGTGGTGTAGAGGAAGGAGATT
This sequence comes from Nicotiana benthamiana, assembly GCA_034376525.1. Classification (NCBI taxonomy): domain Eukaryota; kingdom Viridiplantae; phylum Streptophyta; class Magnoliopsida; order Solanales; family Solanaceae; genus Nicotiana; species Nicotiana benthamiana. The sequence continues at coordinate 52,256,764 of CM067326.1, forward strand.
CCTTGAAAGAAAAAACATCTTCCCTAAAGGAAATAACTCTGTTAATAAGAAAGCAATGATTATCCAAATCTAACAAAATATAACCTTTTTGAGAATCAGAAAACCCCACAAGGACAGTAGGCTTAGCCCTAGGAAGAAGTTTGTCTATCTCCTGAATCTATTTGGCATAGTGCAGAAAGCCAAGTACTCTCAAATGGTCCGAACTGGGTGCTCTGCCATATAAGAGACAATCCATTGAGTATAGAAGTTGGCATCCTATTAATAATATAGACTGATGCAAGAACACAATGACCCCAGTACTTAATAGGAATATTAGCCTAAAACCTCAAGGTCTAACCACCTCCAGAATATGCATGTGTTTCCTCTCAACAACTCTCTAATGCTGAAAGGTATAAACACATGTCTTTTGATGAATAATACCATATTTCTGGAACAAGATGGTGCATACAGAGTTAATAAATTTAAACCCATTATCAGATCTGATGGCCTTCAAAGGTTTTGTTAAACTGAGTTTGAACAAACACAATAAACTAAATGAGAACAACACATACATTAGATTTTAACTTAAGAAGAAACAACCAAGTCATTCTAGTAAAATCATCAACAACAGTCAAGAAGTACTTATTTCCATCAAAGGTTGCATACTCATAAGGACCCCAAACATCCATATGAATTAAATCAAATGCAGCAGTGCTCTTACTACAACTAGTAGGAAATGCTAGCCCGATTTGTTTATCACGTGGACAAACAGTGCATTTATTAATGGTATCAGTAATACTAGCTAGTTCAGCAGGAAATAGTATTCTGATTACTACACTAGAGATATGACCTAGCCTTTTATGCCACAAAGTAACATCTGTAGTTCTTGACATTATTCCAGCTGTAACTAGAGCAACTACTTTAGCTTCTTGGCCCCATGTTTCTATAGAAAGTATAGGCCATATCTTTCCTACCAATCTCCCTCATCTTGCCACTGAAGAGATCCTGAAAAGGAAACAAAACATCTTAGATCTCTTGTCACCTTGGAACTGACAATAAGTTGAATTTGAAACGAGGGACATAAAGCACTTCCTTTATAGTGCTTCTATCTGAAATATGACTATCTCCATTCTGAGTAACTTGAGTGACATCTCCATTAGGTAGTAAAACTCTTCTAGACTTAGAAGGTGTAGTTAGGGAGGTTTTGGTCAGTAAGTTTATATCTGACACCATATGATTTGTTGCACCTGTATCAATGATTCATTCTTGTTCTTCTGAGTTAATGGATGCTAAAAGAGCAGTATCAGTAGCTGCTTGAGTAGGATAAGTTGGACTATTGTTCAGAATCTGCATTATCTGATCATATTGTTCCTTGGTAAAGGGAAAACCACCACCTTGTGGAGCAGTATCTGTTGATCCCTGAGACTTTAAAGAGGAAGTACCTTCCTGATTCTTAGAGTTTGAGATCACTTAACCCTGTAATCCCTCAGGAACTTGGCTCACATATTAATTGCCTTAATACATAGGCATCCATTGCATTGCCCTGTTCTGAGAAGCATGATTTGTGTGCAAAGGTACACCATGACTAGGTTCTATCATAGCATCGTATGCACCAGCTCCCCTTTTCTTTTTAACCTTATAGTCTTGTGGATACCCTATGATTTTGTAGCAGTTTTCTTTGCTATGGCCTTTCATTTTACAGAAGTCACATTGGACATTATAATTTTTCCCAAACTTTGGATTGAAACTAGGCTTAGCACTGTATAGAGCATGGGAGTCATAGGCACTTGTGTTTACATTAGGAGAAGATCCAAATACTCCAGCATTGGCTGCAATAGATCTCTGACTTTCATCACTCATAAGCCTAGCATAAGCTTGATTTACTGTTGGTAATGGTTTCATCATAAGGATTTGACTATGTGCTTGAGAATAAGAATCATTCAGGCCCATTAATAGTCGATAAACCTTCTGCTTACATAAATGCACAAAAAATTATTTTGTCTTAACACAATCACAACCAGGAGTAGGTACTACAGACTTAGTCTCATCCCAAAGGCCTTTGAGCTTTGAGTAGTAAACAGAAATAGGCGCAGTACCTTGATTTATAGGGGCAATTACCTTGTGCAAATTATAGCAATGTGTACCATTCACCTTGTTAAAACTTTCCTGCAAATCCATCCACACTACTTGTGCACTAGTAGCGTATGCAGTCCTATTGATTAATGCCAGAGCCATTGAATTCATTAATCATGGCAAGACGATTGGATTGCACCTCTCCCATTGATAGAAGTACTTCTCATGAAACCGCTCATTAGGCCACCTGCCATCAACAATCCCTAGCTTATTTCAACCAAGTGATGCAATTCGCATAGATCTATTCCATAGAGAGAAATTGTTAGTGCCTTTTAGCTTAAATGAGATCAAAGATATTCCACTTGTGTCGTTAGGAGCTAAGTACAAAGGATGAGTGACTGATACATTACTCCTTCCTTAAATCATCCTCTGATGATGCATGTGAAACATTTTTTGAATAGTAGTATTAGGAATTTCATTCAACAAATCATCAACCGCCATTGTTGATCAATTTCGTGTTTGAAAAAATAGAAAACTGAGACATTAGATTTGAAAGCGAATTTTGATTTAGAAGAAATTAAAGATGAAAAGAGATTGTGGATCAATATTTAAGCCTCAATCTGAGCTCGAAGCTCTAATACCATGTTGAAGTTTGGTGATTGATCACCTGCAGAAACCCTAGATCGAGGAAGAAGAGAAGGAGAAGAAGAAGAGAAGAAGAGAAGGAGAGGAAATATATGTGAGAGAGAGAGAGGGAAATGAATGTAACGGTGAAAAATTATTATTCCACTCAGAGTGTTTTTATTACATTTACAAATATATATATACACGTGTAGCTAACCTCTATAACAAACTAACTAACTAACTCATTAACTCCCTAACTGACTAACCATACATAAATAAGCTAAACCACCTCTCACAATCATGTTACTTCTTTCTTCTCAACATTAACGTCTTAATTTACTTTGTATAATATTAAGAGAAGAAACTTACTAATTTTAATGGTTTACAATTTGCTAGGACATAGGTGTGATAGTTATTTTTCGTCTTAAAATAGAATTCTAGAGAAAAATAAACATAAGTGACTTTTGTGAATGGAAATGGAATGGTATCTTAGTTCAGATTAAAATTGTTGGCCCAAGTTTAGTTAAAGTTTTGAAGAATAACAACTAACTCATTGAAGGACCAGGTCCATCTTAGGAGACACAGCTGTTACAGCCTATGCACATGAGATCCACGTGAAGAAGATAAGCCTTTGGGATCGAGCAACAATATCTTCTAAATATCTTCAGAACTGGTAGAAAAGATTGCATAGGAGATAAGGAGAATATGGTTCTTCAACTAGATGGCAAACTGGCAAGAAAAGAGTTGATCGAGTTTATGGCCAATGCCACAGTGGTGAATGGGGTTGTTACTAATCTGGTGAGAGGATTCAAGGTATGGTTTTATGCTCCTAAATTGGGTGAGATTCTGGAGATTCCCTGTGCAGGATATGATGATTATACAAGGCAAAGGTTTCCTTGTTTGGACTCTCTTCCTAACGCACTCCAAATCACCAGAAATTTTAGTGATTCTGCAACTCCTAAAGATGTGCCTAAAGCTCGATTTGTTCAGAAAAGTGAGATGAGGGTTGAGCACATGGTGCTTTTTGTGTTTGTGAACAAATTTTGCTGCCCAGACAGGAGAGAAGGCACATAACCAATTACATGGACCTGGTTCTTCTAGAGTTTCTTGTAAGAAGAAAGCAGATTAACTGGCCTGTATTCATTGCAAAACTACTGGGTAGAGTCACCAACGGCTCTAAAGCTCATGCCACACCCTATGGGTTCTTATTGACTACTGTTCTCGAAAAGCTACTTGTGCCATTAAAGAAATAGGAAATCGAATATAGCAAAGAGCACTTTGGTGTCAAGACTCTTATGGCCTCTGATTATCCAGTGAATGCCAGCCTAATTGAACCAAGTTCATCTCAGAAAACTCCTGTAAATAGCAAGGTCAGGGCTTTAGTCAAGAAGTGTGGAACAAAAAAGGTTGAGAATGCCAGGCTGAAGGCTCGTGTTGTTGAATTAGAAACTAAAAGAGATGGAGTTAGAGTTGAACTAGCAAAGGAAAAGGAGAAGAGTGATGGAATGCTTAAAAATATGTTTAACCTTCTCCAAATCCAGCCCTCTCGTACCTCCAAGCCCTAAAGCCAGTTTAAACTACCCCTTCAGTGACCCAGATTCGGGATTTTTTTTGTTATGCTTTTGCTCATGGTTAGATGTTAATTTTCTTTTTGTGGTTTGTATTGTAGAAACATCTCCCAATCAATGAAAATGTGCTATGTTTCTCTTGTTCTATGAAACTTCTAATCTTAATAGTTACATTCTTTGTATCATTGATTGTTGGTTAACTAAAACATGTTTTCACTTGCAGTTGTCCCAGCGGCCATGAGTACTAATTAGTATCTGGGAGTCATATAATGTGCAACTTTTCGGTGATGCCAAAAAGGGGGAAAAGATATTGTGCTTTGGTTTTTGTATTCTGATATAAAGTGATATTTATAGCCTGATTTAACCTGGTCCTTAGTGATAAGTTAACTTAAAGTGTGTGACTATGTGAAAATTAAGATAAGTTCCACAGGTTCTCTGAGTAGTAAAAGCACAGAGTTTGTCATCATCAAAAAGGGGGAATTTGTTGGCCCAAGTTCAGTTGAAGTTTTGAAGAATGAAAAATGAACTCAATGAAGGACCAGGTCCATCTTAGGAGACACAGTTGTTGCAGCCTATGCACAAGAGGTGCACGTGAAGAAGATAAGCCTTTGGGATCGAGTAACAATATCTTCTAAATATCTTCTGAGCTGATCGAAAATTACTTCATATGAGATAAGAAGAAGAGGTCTCCTTATATGAAGAGAAATATATCCGGATCTAGAATAAGGAATTGGAGTTTGAATTGTTTTAGGACTCAAACTTGATGAAGGATCATCAATTCGAGTTTTTGTCAAACTCTGATTACTCACTCTATAAAAGTAATAGTGTTCTCTTGCACAGGTATGCACATATAAAAAGAAGTAAGAGCTAAATTGAGAGCAAAAGAGCAAGACCATTTTACAAGCAATTTACGTGAGATCAAGTGTGCACGCCTGCATCTACTTGAACAAGGTTGAAGAACCATTTCCATTGTGTTTTTCTTATTCTAGTTCTATTGTAGTAGGTGATTTAAAATTGTACCTTTCCAGCTTTCATAGAAGCAAATTGTATTAGGTATGTTGAGTATTCAAGTTAGAGTTAACTTGAAAGTGTTGCACCAGTTGAGGTTGTATGCCACACTGGGAATAGAGTTAATCCTTAGGTTTACAAGTGTTTTGTAAATGTTGTTTTGGCTCATTGAGTTTAGTGGATGTTTGGGAAAATCCTACTGAGTAATAGGTCGTGGTTTTTCACCTTTTTTGCCAGGTTTTTTCCACGTAAAAATCTCTATGTTATTTATTTTATGCATTCTTAATTCCGCAAACAGTCCATGTTAGCACACCTAAAAGAACCAGGTTCTTCTAGTGCGAAAATTGGGTACCACACAAATCACTACCCCTCCCCCCTCTTGTGTAGTATTAACATTTGGAACATCAAATGGTATCAGAGTAGGTTATCCTTGAAGAGGTTAACACCTTAGGAGAAGATCAACAATGAGTGCACCACCTAGGAATTGGGAAGGACAATCCACTACTAGGCATCCACTTTTCAATGGCCAATACTATTCTTGGTGGAAGAACAGAATGAGAGATCACATTATAAGGGAAGATTATGAACTTTGGGACATAATCACTGATGGACCTCTAGCAACCGCTAAGAAGAATGCTGAAGGAATTGAAGTACCAAAGACAAGGCTTGATTGCAATGCTGAAGACTTGAAAAAATAGGAGAAAAATGCTAAACCTAAGAAGTGGCTTGTATGTGGCCTAGGGTCAGACGAGTGTAGTAGGATCCAAGGTTTTACAACTGCTAAAGAAATATTGGACACTCTACACGTGGCTCATGAAGGGACACCTCAAGTGAAAAGATCAAGAGGAACACTTATGTATTCTCAATATGAGAATTTTACTATGAAGGAATGAGAAACTATCCAGGAGATGTACCCTAGATTCACCACTTTGACAAATGAACTGGAATCTCTTGGTAGGACTATCCTTGAAGAAGATAAGGTTGAGAAGATTCTGACAAGAGTTCTGCCAATCATATGGAAAAGCAAAATTACTGCCATTCAGGAATCCAAGAACATTGCTACCCTCATACTGGATGAACTGATTGGAAATTTAACTTCCTATGAAATGAGGAGACAAACTATGAAGATGGATACCCCCAAAAGGGAGAGAAGCTTAGCTCTCAAAATTGTTGAAGGTGCATAACTGGAAGATGTTGAAATGGCAATGATCACTAGGGATTTCAAAAGGTATCTAAAGAGAAGAAAGGGTTATTCAAGAAGTACATGCTTCAATAAAACAAGAGCTCTGGAGAAACAGGCAAATGAGGGATTCTACAAGTGTGGCAAGACTGACCACATAATCAAATATTGTCCTCAATGGGAAATTGAGTGAAAAAAGGAAAGAGCTAAATAAAGGAACAGGAAGAAGGAACAGGTTCAACCTAGGAGAAACAAAGGTTCAACTAAAGCTATGGTTGTTGCTTGGGGAGAAGCCTCAGATAAAGACTCAGAAGATGAAGCTGAGGAGGAGCAAGCTTTAATGGCCATCGGAGAATCAGACAATGAACAAGAGGTCCAAGTGAAAGGGAGGAGCCAAATATGGTATATGGATAGTGGCTACTCGAAACACATGTCTGGGGACAAGGACCAGTTCCTTTCACTTGAGAACCTAAAAGGAGGTAATGTCTCCTTTGGTAATGGAAAGAAAGGTGAGATCATTGGGGTTGGAAAGGGAAAAAGAGTTAACAATATTTACATTGTAGATTTGTCAACTCTTTCAAAAAATGAACTCAGTTGCTTAAGTTTGCTAGACAATGATCCCCTCCTGTGGCACAAAAGACTTGGCCATACCAGTGTAAATCAGCTAAACAAATTAGTCTCCAAGGACTTGGTTATAGGATTACCTAATATCAAGTTCAAGGAAGACAAAGTTTGTGAGGCATGTACAAGGGGGAAACAGGTAAGGTCATCCATCAAATCCAAGAAAATGGTAAGTACGTCCAAGATATTGGAACTGGTTCATATGGATCTCTGTCGTCCAATGAGAACCATGATCATAGGAGGAAAGAAATATGTGTTGGTGCTTGTTAATGATTACTCTAGATTTACCTAGGTATTATTTCTGACATCTAAAGATGAAGCTTTTGAAATGTTCACTTCTTTTGTTAGAAAAACTCTGAAACAATTAGGAAATCTACTTGCATCTATTAGGTCTGATCATGAAACTGAATTTGAAAATGCAAAATTTGCTGAGTATTGTGATGAAAATGGTATAGATCACAACTTCTCTGCCCCTAGGACTCCTCAACAAAATGGAGTAGATGAAAGAAAGAACAGGACCCTTAAGGATATGGCAAGGACCATGCTTTTCTCTAGTAAATTACCACACAGCTTCTGGGCAGAGGCAGTAAACACTGCATGTTACATAATCAATAGATACATGACTAGACCTCTTATACTTAAAGGGAGAAAATCAAACATATCCCATCTTAGGGCATTTGGTTGCAAGTGCTGTGTGCACAATAGTGGAAAATACTCCCTAGGTAAGTTTGATCCCAGAAGTGATGAGGGAGTATTCTTGGGATATTCTTCACATAGAAAAACATATAAAGTGTTTAATAAAAGAACTTTGTGTGTAGAAGAAAGTGTGCATGTTGTGATTCATGAAACTAATACTCTTTCTGAAGGACAGGAACATGAAGATGAAGCCATTGGACTGGTCAAAGACTTGGGTGAAGCATCAACTCAAGTCAAAGCAGCACCTACAGAACGAACATGTGATGGAACAGGTTCTTCCTTACAGGGCAACCTGACAGGGGGAAGAAATCAAAGAGGAACTGAAATAAACCCCTTGAAGGAACCTGTTCATGAACCTGGTTCAGCAAATAGCTGAAACATTCAGTAGAAACCATTTGGTTGTGAAACCTCACAAGTATCAAAGTTCTCATCCCATTGAGAACATTCTCACTGATCCAACATCTGGAGTCAAAACTAGATCATAACTTAAGAATTTATGTGCATTTGATGCTTTTCTATCTCTTATTGAATCTAAAAATGTTGTTGATGCTTTGTAGGATGCAGATTAGGTCAATGTTATGCATGAGGAACTAAATCAATAGGTCGTGGTTTTTCACCTTTTGAGCCAGGTGTTTTCCACGTAAAAATCTCTGTGTTATTTATTTTATGCACTCTTAATTCCGTAAACAGTAATTGTTAGCACAACTAGAAGAATCAGGTTCTTCTAGTGCGAAAATTGAGTACCACACAAATCACCCCCCATCTTGTGTGGTAATACTGTTTGGAATATCAAAAATAATAGTGACATGCAATTTTAAAATAGAAAATAGTTAATAAGTACTAAAGTTGCATTGTGTAAATAAATCTTAATTTTTGATAAGTCACAGGTTGATAAATAATTTACAAAATGTATTTTCTTTTTTTTTCTCGAGGTGAAGTAAGAGTAAGCTCATGAGCTCATTATCTTGGGTGGGAACTACATGAGTCAAAATCTGGTCTTTAGAATATTAAACTAAGATAATACTAAGGAATGATTTTAGAAGTCATCGTTTGTCGAGATGGCCCAAGAAGTAGCAAAGTCTATGATCGAAAAGTCAACAAGAGTTGTAGTCAAAATGTCAACAAGGATCGAGGTCGAGTACCGTTGATAGAGCTGTAACGGCTAGTTTTCAAGATAGGATTGTTGCGCCCGGGTTTTTTCTCGTGAAATTCAGGATTCAACATTTTGGGACAACTCCTTTTCTTTTGGAATTGGATAAAAGATTAAAAGAGTTGCCACCTAATAGATTAAGGTGCATTAAGGCACCTAGAACAATTAATTCGGGAAATCAGTTTACATTATCAAAGATTGGGCGAGGGCTCAAAATTACCTCGAGGGAAAGTTTTTGGACACCCCTCGAGGTCTACGACAGTGGTTTCCGACCAAACTCAATTAAACAAATTAGTCTTTAAAGGAAAGTTAAGCAATTCAAAACAAATAGACGATTACTTCAAAATAAGAATTAAAGGGGTCCTAGGTTTTTTAGCCTATAGGATCATTTCCATGCAATACTTGGTAACTTTCCCTAAATTGGGGTGTTAAGCATAGCATTAGCGTAGAGGTCATCATCTCTTTTACTACCCCTTTACTATCTTTCAGTTGTTACCTAAGCATTCTAGTATCTTCTAATGCGTCCTTATGTATGCACAACACATCCCATACCTATAATCTTGGATAGATCTAGACTCACCTATGTTTCTTAAAGTTGAGAAAACTAAGCGACAAATAAAATTCAGATAGGACTATCATGTGATGAGCAAATAAAGGGGCTCATGTTAACCTCCACAAATAGCCAACCAATGCACGCAATTCAAACAAACAATATTTTATAATTTGGGATCCTATAGACATGATACTAGATGAGCATGAACAGAATACATAATAGCTTCATTAAAGAGGGCAACAGTATCTATTAGTTTGCCTACTGATTTTTGTTAATATTCTGAATCTGGGCATATTTTTAAATAGTGGGAGATCACAATTTTAATCCCAGACTTCTTTTAGTACCCTATCTGTTTGCTAAAGTGAGGACCAGAGCAAAATCCTAAAATTATTAATTAACGACTATCGTTTATAAGCCAGTGATTGATTTAATGGGCAGATTTCATCTTTTTAGGTCCTATAGGCATGCTTTCTAAGTGTTGAAATTGATTATAAGCATTATTTTGTATAGACATGATATCTAAACACAGAAACTCATGTTTTACACTTACTTCCTACAGGCATGATGTCTAAGTGTCAAGACTGATTTTATATGTATTTTCTATAGGCATGATATCTAAGTGTTGAAACTATTTTTAAATTTATTTCCTATGGTCATGATATTTAAGCGGGTAAAGGTGTTAACCAGTTGCCAAGCGAGTTCAGTAAAGAAGATCCTAGAGACATGATCTCTAATGCACTCATTGAGTTTGAAAAATATAGTTCTTGATGTATAATTGATAATAACTGCCTAGACGCGGGATTTCTAGGATGCAAAGTGAAAATTCAGGATCACAAATAATGAGATAAGTCCAATAGGCATGGGTTCTAATGACATAAAGAATCACCACAACAATCTATAGTCATGATTTCTACCCGAACTCAACAAAGATATAAAAAATCCCTCCTAGCTTTTACTAATAACCGCATATCTATTTTTACAAGGATTATCATAGACAACTATGAATAAATTACACAATAAAAAATTCATTATACTATAAGGAGCCTTGGCAGGCCCAATGTCAACTTGAAAGCCAGGCATTCAAGCAAGTCTGATGTCCACGGGTAGTTCATAACACACAAATGAGTTTCTAGTGTGTCAAAGTTCCCAATGGCCTCAGGGACCACGGTCAATGCTCACACCAAAACCTTTTCAAATAAGCAGTTTTGTAAAGAATTTGGAAGGCAAGCCCAAGTGTGTTAGAGTTTGGAGGAGTCTCATGGATCTTAGGCATTGCTCACACTGTGGGTGGTAGGACCCTAGATAACTAAGAGTAGAAGTTTGAATATTGTGTCTAAGGATAGGGGACAGTTTCAGAAAGAAAGCAGTTTGATTTTTTAGAAGTGAACAGAAATAGAACCGAACCATATTTCAGTAGATTGGTTCAGATATAGATACAAATAATTAAACAATCCCAACAAAACAGGGACACTTGAATCATAGACAAAACTTGCCACACACATTCATAATCTCTAAACAACTTTTGAATAGGGACCATGTAACTAAAACAAAGTTCACATTGCTAGAGTTAACTCGATTTCTAGTTATCACTAGGTGGACTTATACAGATAGGTATTAAGTGGAGGATCAAATTAGATGGACTAGCCAAACAGCCATACAGAACAAGGTGGGGTAATTGGATTCAGACATGCTATTTTCAGAAACAAGTAACAAGTGTCATGGACTAAACAGAGACAAGCTAAGGTAAATTGATCATACTAACATGTAGAACAGGATAAGTGAATAGGAATTAAGGCGTTCTAGTTAAGAGAGCAATAAACGGGAACATAGAGCAAACAGAAACATGTTGAAATTCATAATAAAATGACTACATAACATATAGAGGAGAGTGTGATAATAGAAATTGAGGCATACCAGTTAAGAGGCAACAAACAAGTAGGTGAAGGTAAGTGAAATCCAATAGTCTAGCTTTGGCTTTCAGCTGGCTAGACAAAATAGTAAATAGAAGTAATAAAAAGAACTACAATTGCGAGTGTGTGAGTAAGAGTTTATATGTGTGTAGGTGTTTCTTTCTGTATCTATCCGTGTGTTTTTCGTGTATTCTAAAAAATCACAATGGGGAGGTTTATATAGCATTCGGCAAAGTAAACAAATAAGGCAAAGAAAGTTAAGAGTTCACAAATAAGGAATGCAAATAAATTAATCAGTTAATTAGGGCTAGACCCAATCAATTAACATAGCAGGATCCTGGAAAGACCCCTTAAATTAGGGAGAATCAATTAACTACAAGATTGAGATTTAATAAGGTAACCAAATTAATTAAAGACCATATATGGACCGGTTAAAAAAATCAAATCCAAGAAATCAGGTTAGTAACCTAATTAAGGAAAGTAGTACAAATTATGAGTCACAAATAAGGAAAAATAAGCAAAATCGCATAGAAATACCAATTTCAACAGAAAATATAATTTCAAACCCTAATTAGGAAAATAAAGTCAGTTAATCTCTGTTAATTGATGGGGCCAAAGAATAACATGCAAATATCATAACAAATAGTGAAATGATTAGAAACCCTAGGAATTAGAACATAGATTTGAAAACCAGTCGAGCAAACAAAGAGAACCGAAGTTAAAACATTAAAACTCTTTAGAAAATTTTGCACAAATGTAAAGATGAAACCTTAGCATTAGAGAAAAGCTAAAGTCGATTAATAACTAGAAAAATAAAAGATTTTTAAAGAGAAATATTAGATAAACTCAAAATCATCTCAGATATATAGAGATCTTAACAGATTCGAGTAGAAGTGACTAGGGTTTTAAAAAATGATAGAGGTGAGAAAAAAATCCAGTCTGGGACCAGAGATTTAAGTCATAAATATGAAGATAACAGTACTCACAAATATAGAGATGAACACAAGCAAGTTCATTAAGAAAATGAAAGGTTTGGACTGAGTCTTGTTCGAATCTCATTGAGATCCCATCAAACAACAAAGAAATCAAACAACTATTAGAGGTAGAAGTCCGGATGGGGCCTAAGATCGATTGGAAACCCCGTAGATTGAAGGGGTCAGGTGACGTCGACTTGGATTATGGGAGAGTTTGAGAGAGAAACGAGGAGGGAAGGGAAACAGGGGCGGCGAGTTATGGGAACTGAGTTAGGCTTGGGGATTAGGGGTTAATAAAAAGGAAATAACATCCTACGCCATTGATCTGAGAGATCAACGGTCAAGATTTGACCTGGGTTGGGCTGGTCAATAGGAAGTTGGTCTATGGGTTATGGACTGAGGTTATTTAATTAGGCTGGGGTAGTATTTTTTGCCAGGTCTGAAATTAAACCTAATTAAAAGATGCTATTTATTAAATACCCAATTAACTGATAAAATGATTTGTAAAAAAATAGTTAATAAATGATAAAATTTATTTTTATGCAAAAAAGTGATTTTAATAATTACTTAGTACTATAAAAATACAAAGTATTATTTTTCGTGTAAATAATGGAATTATGAATATACAGGCTATTAATGCGAAGTTATTGCAATTATAGCTTAAAGATAAAAATATAATTATGCATCAAACGATTAAAGCTTAGTATAAATGTAAATGATAAAAATCAAGTAATAAATTATCATAAAATTATTTGTGATGCAATTAGTAATTATTTGGATAATAAAATGCTAGAATAAATTAATCAAAATCCTTTTTAAAATTATAGAAAATTATGGAAAATTATTGATTGATGCTCTTGCACTATTTTGAAAGTATATATGAATTTTAAAAACATATGAAGGAAAAATTGGGTATCAACAACTGCTGCTTTTTACCCGAGGAGAATGAAAGAGTTGCCTGGTAAAGAAATGATGACTGATTTTGATCGAATGGGGTATTTTGAATAATATAAGCCACACCCTGGTCTTTGAGCTGCCTATATATCCTTGATTTTATAGGAATCATGCTACGTGTTGTTCTGGACCCAATGGTGACTGAAACAGGTGGAATTGTTATAGGAGTAATAGTGTGTTTCAGAATGAGTTCTTTTAGGAAGAATAGAGTCGGATGGCTTTATGTGGAGTTATGACGGTGAATCTGAATCGTAACGAATGTATCATAGGACAGATATCTGAATGGTCATAGAGTAATGACGGGTAATTGATGGGAATTAGTTAAATGGCATAAACTGGAGTGAAGGTTGGACTTGTTTGAAGAATGGTTACCTTCTGGATTACAGGCAAATTTAAAACATGATGCATGCAATTATATAGATTATTTCGAGAACTTAAACATGATGAAAATTTCCTTCAGACCATGATGGTTGTCTTTGGACGGTCATGATGATGTCCTTAGACAATGACATCCCGTGCCATGAATCATGAGATAATGGATTTGCAGGCCATGAAATGATGTTCTCGGTCCACGGGGATGGTGCCTCTGAACCATGACACCTAATAATAATGATGTGAAATATTGAGAGATCCTCAGGGCATGACATGGTTGTCACACCTCCTTTTTCATTACTACACCCCCGGAAAGGGTATAATAAAGCGACTTTTTCCAATTGAAGTGACAAGCGAAACGGGATTAATTATTAAAAATCATAGTTGCCACATGGGAGATTTATGGTGTCCCAAGTCACCGGTTTAAAATCCCAAATCGAGGAAAGAATGACTATGTTATTATAGTCTGCGAATTAAAAATCCGGGTAAGGAATTCTGTTAACCCGGGAGAAGGTGTTAGGCACTCCCGAGTTCCGTGGTTCTAGCACGGTCGCTTTGATATACTTGTCTAATAAATTTGTTTAATTATTGATTCTAGAACCTATCTGCATTTATTTTTTTCAACGCTTTTAATTAAAAAATTATCTTAAAACAGGTTACGCGTATGTATACCCACTTATTTGGTGCGTCAAAAATCATGTCACGCGAATGTGTCCACAATTAATAACGCTTAATTATTATAAGAAAGTTTGGGCCGAAATTGCGCGAACCCATACTCTGATTTTATCTTTAGAAGTGTAATTGTGTTACGAGTACGTATACGCAATCACACCGATATTTTAACGACCCTAAAGGATATGCTACAAAATTTTAATCAATTCTATATCTAATTTATGGAATTAATACGGGACTACATGTGATTTAATGAACCTATGTAAGCTAAAAGTAATTAAAAGCTTGTAATCCATTTGACTATTAAGAAAAGATTAAGTGAAGTTGCGTGAACGAATACTCCGAAATTAATTTAGGATCATGGTCATGATACGCGAACGTATACGCAAACACAATCGTGTTTTGGACGGCCATAAGGGCTTGCTACTATTATTAATGACTTATATCCAAGTTGTTAGTAGGGCCGTTCACTATGAGTTACGACCCACTTCCTAATTATTTGAGACGACTTAACTCAAATAAAGGGGAAACTCATAAGAGCTCAACAGAGCATACTAAAGTTAAAACCCAAAAGAAAAATGGCCCATGACATATTGTGATTACAAAACTCATGCATTGAAATGAATTGGGCCAAGTTCGATTAAGGCCCAGTCCCTACGCATGCAAAAAATTCGAAAATGCAAATGGTAACTCTAATCACCCAAATTCTATCTTCAACATTGGAAATCCCATCGTACAATTGCAAAGCCCATCAATGAAGACAACAATTTGCATTAGGCGGTTACTTATACGGAAGATAAACTAGTCATCCACCTTTTATTATTTCCATAAAATTTATTACCTTCAAGCTTAAGTGTTAGTTTCAAAATTCCAGTCCCTATGCCTTCTTGATATAGAAATGAAAATAGATAACAATGAACTGATTATGTTATGACTTAACATCGAATCGAGCCAAAGCATAGGCAGTGGCAGAATAACAACAACCAAAATAAAACTAACGGACTCCAATTGAGAATGCAACAACAACAACAATAGTAACAAGTTGCTGCAACAAAGGTGGGTTGTTCAACATGCAAATATCAACAAAAACTTTAGTGTAGCTACCTTGAATTTAAGATCAGGCTAACCTGTCTTTCCCATTCCTATAACAGTCTTAAATTAAATACGAGAAAAGCATATTGCATCAGCTAAAACTACAAATTAATAAAAGGGAAACCAAAACTATAAAACATTAATACTATAAAACACCATATACTAAATCTCATAGCAGAATTGAAATCACGCATTCGAATTTTAAAAACTTCCATTCTGGTTCTTCAGATCGGTATTCACATGAGATGGAAGCAGAAATGTACCTAGAAGGTAGAAGGAAAACAAAGTGAAGTAGGTCAACAACGGAAAAACAACATCAACAGTAGAAATGAAGCCAAAATCAGCCTCGAACCCCAACACACAACAACCAGCACCCAATAATGAAGAACACTAACTCAAAATGAGGTATAGTTGACTAGAAACCAGCTTTAACCAAAGGAAAAACCCAGCAGATTTCACATAGACTTCAAACCAAATTCAAATTGTTGTATCCTCTGAATATTTAAATTATCTCAAATCTCAAGATCACCAAAGGACCAATAGAACAGTAGAATTTTTAACATTTCTGATTTTCAGAACGTGTATAGAACCCAGTAAACTAGCTACTTTTCCTATATTTTTCTAGCCTTCCTATTTTTTTGTTCTAAAATTTTCAACACAAAAAAATCCCCTTTTGTATTCTCAGATTTTCAGCCTTCAATCTTTTTTTCAAAGGTAAGACTGTTGCTTTTATATGAAAACAATTCAGGCAACCCTCAAATTTTTAAATTTTCCTTTTAGTCCTCTTTTATTTCTTGTTTTTAGCTTGCTAGTCCTTTCTTTTATGGTTTGTTGCCCAAGTTAGTTACTTAAAGGTCCAGAAACCACCTACAATCCCCTATTAGAAGCTTCTCAGTTTGTTATGAAAGATTCACTACCATTAAACTACCTAAATTGTCCCTGGATCAAACCTAAATTACTACCTATAATTACTACCTGAAAGATTCCCTTGTTCTACATGTAGACGCCTGATTACCAAAACTTGAATCTTGAAAAGTATTTCCTTGTTCTACAGGTGGGCGACAGATTACCAAAGCTTGAAGCTTGAAAAGTATTCCCTTGTTCTACAGGTGGACGCCTGATTACCACAACTTAAATCTTGAAAACTATTCCCTTGTTCTACAGGTGGGTGCCTGATTTCCAAAGCTTGAATCTTGAAAAATATTCCCTTGTTATACAGGTTGACGCCTGATTACCGAAACGTGCATCTTGAAAAATATTCCCTTGTTCCACAGATGGACGCCTGATTACCGAAACTTGCAACTTGAAAAATATTCCCTTGTTCTACAGGTGGGTGCCTGATTATCAAAATTTGAATTTTGTAAAATATTCCCTTTTCTACAGGTGGGTACCTGATTACCAAAACTTGAATCTTGAAAACGTTCCCTTGTTCTACAGGTGGGCGCCTGATTACCAAAACTTGAATCTTGAAAAATATTCTCTTGTTCTACAGGTGGGCGCGTGATTACCAAAATTTGAATCTTGAAAAATATTCCCTTGTTCTACATATGGGCGCCTGATTACCAAATCTTGCAGCTTGAAAGATATTCCTTGAGACTGCTGCTTGTGTACCTGATCAAAGAAAACAAAACAAGAGAAATTCTTTCTGCCCTAGTTTGGCGATGGATGCATCTGTAAGTGTTAACAATCCCATGACAACTTAAAAATTAGGTTGCGTTCTCAAAAGGTGTTATTTTCCACTATGTTTTTATTATTTGAGTTATGTCTGCTGGGGATCTACTGGTGACTGGTGATTAAAACTACTTTCCATTATCCAGGCGGGTCCTAACAACTCTTAATTAGATGACAAAATATGTCTGCTGGGGGTTAGTATTTAGAGCTACGTCCCATTTTTCAAGCGGGTCCTGACGACTCTTGTTGGGGACATATTTGTGCCCGCATATGTTACCCGTGCTAGTTTGTGTTTTAGGCTAAGTTCCATTTTTCGGGAAGGTTCTGAGGGTTCCAGATTAAATGCCAACTATAACTTCCAATTGCTTCTGATGGGGGATTATTGTTCAGGAGGGTTTTAGTGACTCTTACTGGGGAAGGTATTTGTGCCTGCCCATAGCGCCCGCACCTATTTAAGTTTTAAACTAGGTTCCATTTCCAAGGGGGTATTGAGAACTTCAAATTGCATGCCCTTTTTTCACTCTCAGTTGTTTTGCTGGGGGTCGCTTATTAAAGTTTCGTCCCATTGTGCTCTTACTGAGGAGAATATTTATGACGGATTATGTTCATTTTGAGTTTTAATTGAGTCCCATTTTCAGATGGGCCTGGGGTTTTTATCATACCTGCTATGTGCTTGCCCTCCCCTGTGGATGGCCTCCCTTAGTATTTTTTGGGATTTTTTTGCTCTTGTGTCAATCAAAGAAAACTTGTCTGTTTGAAAAGTGGTGGTTGGCTTGCAACATTCTTTTTGGAAGCAGCCTCCTCTCTATCACATTCTGTTATGTTCAATTTTCCATATTGATGATGAGTAGCCTGAGTTGGTTTGCTGACCCCCAACCTTTATGGCTTTACTTTGCTCCACATTGTTGTATTACACTTCTGGCCCTTCTGCCAGAATTCTTACATCTTTGCTGAAATTAACAAGTCAATGTATTATGCTCGGTTGACCCTTGTTGCTTTGCTCTGCTCTCCCATCCTTGTGTTGCACTTTTGACCCTCTTGCTAGAACTATTACATCTCTTCCTGAGGTTGCTGAGCCAACGTGTTACGCTTGGTTAATCCTTGTGGCCTTTCCAACTTCGTCTTGCCCTTTTGACTCTTTTGCTAGAATCCTTGCACCCTTTCTGATATTACCCGGTCAGTGTGTTATGCTCTGCTGACCCCTAACCCTTATGGTTTTACTTTTCTTCCCCATCTTTGTGTTGCACCTCCGGCCCTCTTTCTAGAATTCTCTACGTCCTTCTTTGATGGTGTTGAGTCAATATATTATGCTTGGTTAATCCTTGCGGCCTTTCCTATCTTTGTGCTGTGCTTCTGACCCTCTCGCCAGAGGCCTTGCATCCCTTCTGAGATTACTTGGTGTGTTATGCTCGACTGACCCCTGAACTTTTATGTCTTTACTTTGCTCCCCATCTTTGTGTTCTGCTCCTTCGCTTTGCCAAACTCTTGTCTTTTCAATCAATTTTATCATTGAAGCTCTTGTGAATCCCTCCCCTTGCTGTTTCAAACTTTTGCTACCTTTGTTACGTTTTTGGGTGTCACGCGCTTCGTCCCTTTAGGAGTTGATAGTAAGCTTTGAAATTTCTCCCGTTTGCTTAAGCAAAAGGACATTAGAGACTCGAAAGAAAAATGAAATGCAATGACTCATAACTATATTTAGGATAAAGAATTTCACATTTAATTACTGTTGAGGAGAAAAGAAAAGAAATTTATCTACGGAAAAGCAACTAGTTTTTCATGATCATGACATGCACTTCGGCCTAATCGACCCAGTCTGCCCTGATGACCGGCCTTTGGTTCCCATGCTTTTGTTGTTGCGACTATTTTAACCCGATTCCTTTGACCAAACCCCAACAATGCTTGAATTACGGTGTTCTGAACGGATATCCACCCACGGCCCTTATTCCACTGTTCATTCCTTCCCGTGTCGTGGCCTTATAGTTTCCGTGAGGGTTTTCACCAACAAGACTCTCTCATTTTCATTTCTCTCAACTCTCGTTGCCATACGGTGCCCGTGAGGGTTTTTACCAATAAGACTCTCTCATTTTTATTTCTCTCAATCTCTCGTCACCCCCTGAGGGTTTTCACCAATAAGACACTCTCATTTTTATTTCTCCCAAATTTTCGTCTCCTTTTGGTGCCCGTGAGGGTTTTCACCAATAAGAATCTCTCATTTTTTATTTTTTTATGCTGGAACTAGAGTGTCTTCCCGAGGTATGGTCCACCTCCCCTTGTTTGCCCCGGCATTTCTTACAGATTGATCAGAAGGTATTTCTTTGGACTATAACGTAGGCTTTTGGATAAGGTAAGAAAGAAAGGGTGTAAAAGGCTCAAAAATCGCTTTTATGGGATAAAAATTTACAACTTTCGGAATCCAAACCAGCGCAATTTCAGCCCCAGTTTCTTGCTTGGGGCCTTTGGATTTTGTTTGAATATGACCGAGCCGTGAGGCTGCCTACGTATCTTTAAAAGTAATCAGGTCAAACGTAATTCTTGCTGATTCCTTACTTTTACTGTTGTTTGTCTATTTTCCTTTTCCTTCTCTCTTTCTGCTGTTCTTTTCTTCCTTCTTTTCTTCTCTTCTTTTTACCTTTTTTTCTTTTCTTTCTTTTCTTTTCTTTTCTTTCTTTGATTTTCTTTCTTTTCTCTTTTTGTTCTTGTCCCTTCACTGCCTTCTTATAATTGTGTTTCTGACTTTCATTACTGATTCCAAAATAGGGATATGAAAAGAAAATAATTAAAGCTAAAGAGGGTTAACAAAGAGTAAAGTGTTTAGATAGCTGAATAAAATGCCTTCGTCATTTCAATCTCTAAAACATGCCAAGTACAAACAAATATGCCAAGTATGGACAATGATTCAAACAAAAGAAAGTCATACATAATATCTTTTGACTGCATCTGAATTGATAGCCATTTCTACACATTTTTCTTCCACATCTGTTAGATGCAATGCCCCATTGGACAACACTCTTGACATGACAAACGATCCTTGTCAGTTTGGAGCGAACTTTCCCTTTGCCTCGTCCTAGTGAGGGTTGATGCGTTTCAACACCAATTGACCCACTTCAAACTTTCTTGGACACACTTTCTTGTTATACGCTCTGGCCATCCTCTATTGATAGAACTGGTCATGACACACCGCTTCCAATCTTTTATCATCAATCAAACTCAAATGCTCCAAATGATTTCTAACCCATTCATCGTCGTCAATTCCTGCTTCAGCCACGATCCGAAGGGTGGGGATTTCAACTTCAGCCGGGATTACTGCTTCTATGCCATATACCAACAGATATAGGGTTGCCCCTACCAAAGTGCAGACGGTAGTGTGATAGCCTAACAGTGCAAACGGTAAATTCTCATGCGACTTCCTAGACCCTTCCACCATTTTATGAAGTATCTTCTTTATGTTCTTATTGGCTGCCACGACCGCTCCATTCGCCTTGGGGCGGTACGGGGTGGAATTTTGATGTGTAATCTTGAACTGCTGCATACCTCTTTCATCAAGTGACTGTTGAGATTTGCCCCATTATCAGTGATTAGAATCTTGGGGATTCCAAACTGACAAATAATATTTGCATGTACAAAGTCGACTACTGCTTTCTTGGTCACTACTTTGAAGGTCTTGGCTTCAGCCCATTTGGTGAAATAGTCAATAGCAACCAGGATGAACATGTGTCCATTAGAAGCTGCTGGCTCTATGGGGCCCAATGATGTCCATGCCCAAAGAAACGAAAGTCCATGGTGTAAACATCGTATGCAACTCAGACCGTGGAGAGTGAATCAAGTCTCCGTGCACCTGACATTGATGGCATTTGTGCGCAGAACTGATACAATCCCACTACATGGTGAGCCAATAATATCCTGCCCTGAGAATCTTCTTCACCAAAACAAATCTGCTCATATGCGGCCCACAGACTCCAGCATGCACCTCACTCATGAGGGTTGTAGCCTGTCCAGCATCTACGCATCTTAACAAACCAAGATCTGACATTCTTTTGTATAATATCCCTCTGCTAAAGAAGAAACCACTTGACAAGCAATGGATTGTTCTCTTCTGGTCACTTGGCTTGCACCGGGTACACACCCATCCTAATATATTCTTTGATGTCGTGGAACCAAGGTTGACCGTCAAGCTCTTCGTCCACCATGTTGCAATAAGCATGTTGACCATAGACCTGGATATGCATTGGGTCAACAAAGGACTTATCCGGATGATGTAACATTGACGCCAAAGTAGCCAAGGCATCAGCAACCTCATTATGAACTCTGGGGATGTGCCTGAACTCTATTGACCGGAATCGTTGAAAAAGATCATGCAAGCATTTTCGGTATGGTATGAGCTTTAAATCTCGTGTTTCCCACTCCCCTTGAATTTGGTGTACCAGAAGGTCTGAGTCTCCCAAAACCAAGACTTCGTGGACACCCATGTCTGCTGCTAACCTCAAACCCAAACTACATGCCTCATATTCTGCCACGTTGTTGGTGCAATAGAAGCGGAGTTGAGCTGTGACTGGGTAATGATGCACTTCTTTAGAAATGAGCACTGATCCTATCCCGACGCCTTTCATGTTGGAAGCCCCATCAAAAAACATTTTCCATCCCGATTCCTCGCCCCGTTCCATTTCATCAATTTACATTACTTTCTCCTCCGGGAAGTATGTCTTTAAGGGTTCATATTCTTCGTCTATCAGATTATCAGCTAAATTATCATCCAATGCATGTGCTTTCATTGCAGTCCTAGTCACATAGACAATATCAAACTTAGTGAGCAAGATTTTCCATTTTGCGAGCCTTCCAGTGGACATAGGCTTCTGGAAAATGTACTTCAACGGGTCCAGACATGATACGAGATAAGTGGTATATGATGACCAGTAATGTTTTATCTTCTGGGCTACCCATGTCAAGGCACATCATGTCCTTTCAAGATGAGTATACTTAACCTCATAGGCCGTAAATTTCTTGCTGAGGTAGTATATGGCATGTTCTTTCCTCCCAGTGACATCGTGCTGACCCAACACGCATCCAAATAAGTTGTCCAAGACGGTAATGTATAAGATCAAGGGCCTTCCTGGTTCTAGTAGGACCAACACCGGTGGGTTTGACAGATATTCCTTTATCCTATCAAAAGCCTCCTGGCACTCTCCTGTCCATTTCACCGCAGAATCTTTTTTCAATAGCTCAAAGACAGGCTCGCAGATGGTTGTGAGCTGAGCAATGAACCAACTGATGTAATTCAATCTTCCCAATAGACTCATCCTCTCTATTTTGTTCCTCGGTGGAGGTAGTTCCTGTATAGCTTTGATCTTCGATAGGTCTAGTTCAATGCCTCGTCGGCTGACTATGAACCCTAGCAACTTCCTTGAGGGGACCCCAAATGCGCATTTTGCTGGGTTGAGTTTGAGATCATACGTGCGGAGCCTCTGGAAGAATTTCCTCAGATCTTTGACATGATCAAATTTCTTTCTATACTTCGCAATCATATCATCCACATACACATCAATTTCCTTATGCATCATATCGTGGAAAATGGTTGTCATGGCCCTCATATATGTCGCCCCGGCATTCTTCAAACCAAAAGGCATGACCCTATATCAATATGTTCCTCACAGTGTGATGAATGTTGTTTTCTCTACATCTTCTTCATCCATAAAGATCTGGTAGTAACCTGCATAACAATCCACGAACGACCCGATCTCATGCTTCGCATAATTGTCAATCGACAAGTGAATGTTCGGCAGGGGGAAGTTGTCCTTCGGACTTTCTTTGTTGAGGTCACGATAATTGACACACACCCTAGTTTTACCATCCTTCTTTGGCATAGGTGGGATATCGTGTGACTCGGATAACTTTTGCCTCAAACTGCTTGGTCACTTCCTCCTTGATTTTCACGCCCACATCAGTTTTAAACTTTCTTAACTTTTGTTTGACGGGAGGAGAGGCTGGGTTGGTGGGAAATTTTTGAACCACTAAGTCAATGCTCAATATGGGCATATCATCGTAGGATATGCAAAGACATCTTTGTATTCAAGCAGTACTTCAATTATTTCTTTCCTAAGTTGTGACTCCAGATGGACACTTATTTTGGTTTCTCTATCATTATCCGGGCTCCCTAAATTGACTGGCACTGTATCACTCAACTTTGGTTTGGGTTTCTCCTCAAATTGGCTCAACTCTTTACTAAATTCATCCCATGCTCCTTCCTCGTCATACTTTGGCTCATCCTCATGTTCTATTTCCTGAATTATAATTTCTGAATTAGATCGATTTATAAGACTGGGCCGAAGAGTCCATACGCATGTCAGATCATTGGAACCAGCATAAAAATAACTGTACAAAAGAGAAGAGAAAAGGAAGTAAAGAAAAAAATGAAACTATCAGCACTGCAGGAAAAGAAATTGCATTTCATTAGAACAAATAAAAGATGACAGAGTTTACACATCCAAACGGATGGAAATAACAACTGAATTAACAACACTGAAGCTAATCTAAACTAGACTGAAAGAAAAATCAATGCTGACAACAATGACTCCCTCCGGCTGGGAAGAGGAGTGGATTCCCAGTTGTTGACTTTTGTGCATGCTCCCACAAACTGCACATCTGCCATGCTCGATCATTTCCTGCCTCGACCATATTTACCTCATTGAACAGCATTTGTAATCCCTTATCCAAATTTCTAGCTACATCAATCTGCAGACCGGGAATCTTTGGCACTAGGCACTTGCTAATAATGAGCTTGAAAAATGATCTGGACAACCTTGACATGGGCTTTGGGAGGGCCCAAGCCTTCTGATTTAATTTTCTGGCTTGCCGTATGTCCGCGGCAGTAGGCTTGAACCATAGGCCAAAAGTGTCCAGATTTTTAGGTAAAGACATTGGTTGCATGATGCCTTATAGAGAAGCACCCAATCTCTTGCCGGGCATGAAACCATTCTTCAACATTTCTGAAGCAACCATGACTGATGTGGCTGCTATCCTTGGAGCTATGACAACTTCACCTTCTGGGATGTTCTCAATTGACACCGTTTCGAATACCTGGTAGACCCATGGACCTTTGCTATCTTCAGATTCATAAAAGGTACGATAGCATCACCTGAAACACACCAATTATATTCACTTTGTACCACAATCTCTTGCATATCCCATTCAAATTTGACCATCTGGTGCAAAGTAGATGGCACTGCCTTGGCTGCGTGAATCCAAGGCCTGCCAACAACAAGTTATAAGAAACTACCACGTCCAGTACCTGAAACTCCATGGTGAACTCAACGGGCCTATTGTCAGCTCCAAAACTATATCCCCTACCGAGTCTTTGCCTCCGCCATCGAACCCCCGAACACAAATGTTATTCTTGTGGACCCTTTCATTTTCCACCTTCAGCTTGATCAATGTGGAGAGAGGTCAAATATTTTCACTGGACCCATCGTCAACTAGAACCCGGGTGATCACAGCATCTTCACACTTCACTGTCAAATAAAGGGCTCGACTATGCTCAGTGCCCTCCATGGGCAGCTCATCGTCAGAGAACGTGACCCGATTTACCTCGAATATCTTGTTTGCAATTATCTCCAAATTATTCTCTGTTATTTTTTCAAGTACGTGGGCTTTGTTCAAAATCTTTATCAACGCCCCCTGGTGTTCATCTAAATGGATTAATAAAGACAGTAAGGAAATCTGAGCTAGTGTTTTCCTCAACTGCTCTATGGTGGAGTAGTCCTGCATTTTCATTTTCTTCAGGAATTCTTCTGCCTCTTCTTCTGATATGGCTTTCTTCACTAATTCTGGGTTGTCTTTGGGGATCTTGCCTTTTCTCAATTCCTCATGGGTGAAGTATCTCCCTGACCGAGTCAAACCCCGGGCTTCACAAACTTCCTCTCTAACCTCCTTCCCTTTGTACATCAGTATTGCTTATTCATATCTCCAAGGAATAGCTTTGCTGTTGACGACTAGCAGCTGGATTACTAGTTTTACAGTAACAGCCTCTATGTGAACACCTTCCACAACTACGACGGGTTCCTTAGCTGCCCCGTGCACTATCACTTGTGCCTTTTCCTGTTTTGGTGCAACCATATATGATGACCTACTTCGAACCACAACAAGTTTGTTGTCTATTCCCTTCATCTCGATCACTGACTTCTCATTGCTCATGCTCTCTGTTGGCTTCAATTCACTGGATTTGATCATCATTACCGTTTGTGAGGGCTTTTTAGGCTTCCCCCTTTCTCTACGATCTCAATCATGTTGGTCTCATGATGGGCCGACGATGGGATTTGGTTGATGTTGGGTGCCTCTGGAGCCTGCATTGTGATTTGGTGGGAGTCAATAAGTTCCTGGATAGCATTCTTCAAATGTCAATACTTTTCGATATCATGCCCAGGGGCACCGGAAAAATATTCACAGCTAACAGAATAATCTAGATTTTTCGGGGGAGGATTTGGTAATTTTGCTTCGAGTGGCCTCAACATGTCCAGTTGCCTCAATCTGTGGAACAAGCCAGTATACGACTCTCCCAATGGAGTGAAATTTTTTTTCCTCTGCACTTTTTCAGTTTTTAGAACTTGGTTGTCCCGAAAAGCTGGTCTGGGAGGTTGTTGGTAGGCTCTTGGAGGGTAATTGTTTGGTGGAGTTGGATAATTATTTTGTGGAGCTGGCGCATGCTATTGTGCATGATAGACTGAGAAGCGGGGCTCTAACGGTGGATAGTAATGTTGTGGTGAGCCGTATAGAATATGTGGGTATGTTTGGTGGTGAGGACGTGGTTGGGTGTAATAGGATGGGGCCCGAGGCCTGCACCAAGTTCCCGACTCAAGTGTTGATACTTCCTCCTTCTTCTTCTTTCAAAATGTTGCCCCAGCTCCACCCTGGATGGCCTGAGTGGTCGCCTTGATTGCAGAATAGCTTATAATCATGTTGGATTTGAGGCCTTCCTCGACCATACTCCCCATTTTAACTACCTCATTGAAATATTTACCTACGGTCGGCACCAGATGCCCGAAATAAGTAGGCTCCAGAGCTTGCAGGAAATAATCCACCATCTCACTCTCCTTCATTGGGGGGATCAACCCTAGTTGCTTGTTCTCTCTACCGGAAACGTATTCTCTGAAGCATTCGTTGTGTTTCTTCTCCAGTTTTGTCAAAGATAGACGGTCCGAGACAATTTCGAGATTATATTGAAAGTGAGAGGCAAACACTTGTGCCAGATCATCCCAAGTATAGCACCGATTGTGATCCTGCCGAGTGTACCCCTCTAACGCCGACCCACTTAAACTTTGGATAAAGTATGCCATTAGCAATTCATCTTTTCTCTCTTCTTCTCTCATTTTGCTACAAAATCCCCTTAGATGCGCGAATTGGTCGCCATGTCCATCATATAAGTCAAATTTAGGCATCTTAAAGCCTGGAGGCTACTGTACGTCTGGAAATAAACAAAGGTCCTTGGACGCCATACTCACCTAGCCACCTAACCCTCGCATGTCTCTGAACGATTGTTCCAAACTCTTGACCTTTCTGAGCACCTCCTCTTACTTAGGATTTTTTATTGGCTTTTCAACTCCCGCGGGATTTTGAAACGGGGAGCATAGGAATAAGGTTCATGGTCTTTATAGGCCGTTTCTGGTGGGTATTACTGGTTGTCGTATGCTTGAAGCAATGGCTCACTTGATGATCTATGGAGTCCGGAAGGCAAAGGTTCCACATAAATGGGAGTAATTGGCGGAGGGGGATGAGGCGTGGCTTTGGGTAGTGGAGCTAAGGATGGTTGAGAGCTCGTACCCTGGTGTTGTACGTAAACAGGAAAGCTTGGGGGTGGATAAGTTGTGGAATGGTCATGAGCTTGAGCCAGTGGCGGGATGAAGGTTGGATTAGCAGGGTAGGCTGGTAGTGGTTGTCCTCTTGCCTATGCCTGATACACCTCGGCCATTTGGTGTTTTAATTTGTACATTTCCTCCTTCATGGCATTAACTTCCAATTCCTCTACCTCTTTCGTGGGGTCAATAATGTTGACATCGGCTTCCTGATTGGCCATGACTTTCTTGCTCTTAGAACGCGTGTTGTAGGAGTGGGTTTCTAGAATGCCACAAGTACGAGCCACATGTCTAGTCTAGATGCAAAAGCAGCAAAACTTGTTAATGGTTAGGCTATTACATGTAAACGGCCACATATTGGGGAATGAATGCACCTAAACAGTTATTGGTTACAACATATATCGGTTGCCTGCGTCATCCCGTCTTTCCCTTTTCTTTATTTGCAATGCCCCTTATTAGGTTTACCCTCATACTGTCTCTCCTTTTTTCCTTGTTTGTTTCTTGCCTTTCCTCTGATTTTCTCTCCTATTCTCTTCCCTCTTCGCTTCTTTTCTCTTTCCTTTTTCTTTTATTTGGTTACGGTCGAATCCTATGTTGATTTCCTACGTTTCATGTCCCCGCATGAATCAGACCAAGCGTAGTTCTGGCGGATATGAAAACAATAACACAAAATATATTATTATTTTTGAATTTTTCACTAAAAAAACACCTTGACTACATGGGCTCAAGACTCACAAACTCGAAATAAACTAACAAGCTAAGAAAAGATCAATTCAAAAAACCTAACATACTCCAAAACAACTTAATAGACTCAACAACAAAAATGCCGACTAAAACATTAAGGCTTTGAACACTCCTGGAGCTCTCAGGGTTTTGTTTGATTTTTTTTCGGGCTCGTCTATAAGATCTAACTAGAGTCTTTCCAAATCTATCATTACCTACTCGACCAACATCATGATTGCCACGAAGAAAGTGATTTGGGTCATGTCTTCACATATTTGGCATTTTACCACAATATACTCTGCAATCACTGTGACCCTTTCACGGATTCTACCCTTTTCTCGTAATAAATCTCCAATTTGCTGAGTTCTTGCTTCCACAATTTATCTGGCTAGATGGAATTGTTTTTCGAAGGTGTTGCAAATACCTCTCTAGCCGTGCTATTAAAAATTAACAGTGCTCCCTTTTGACTTCGAAATCTCTTCCCTACTTGGCCATTTCATTTTCAACGATCTTGACCTTTTTCTTCATACTTTCCATGCCCTTCTCATATTTCTCTTTCAACTGACGGGAAAAACATGCTCGTTCCCTTGCATACTTGGCTATCTTGGACCGAGCACTTGCTAACTCCTTTTGAGTCTTCTATAAATCATCCTCGAAATCACATGCCTTCTGGGTAAGGTTGTAGATGAGATTCTCATCCTTTCTACTCCTGCCCGGGTTGTCAATTGCTATTTTCATTTTACGGATTTGTGCTGTGAGAGCTTCATTTTCTTGGATCAATCTTCTTTTCTCACCCTTGGCTTCCTGAGCCCGAAGATCGTTGTTGAATTCCATGTTTGTCAACTTTTCTTTCAAGGCATGAATCTCAGCTTGATACGTTTTTTCCTTTTCGCCCCATGCTAATCTCTCTTGGATTTTGTCTTCGAAAGCTTGAACATGAGGTTTTTTGGTGGGTCTTTCAGGTTCGGTTTCCGGCTCAATGTTCACACGGGACCTCTTCTCAAAAACAAGCATCATAGTGTGGATCCACTTCTCCCTTTGCGATATCTGGTACTTGGGTGCCATTTTTAAGATACCGGCAACTATTCCAATCCTGTTGAACTAAAGCTTCGGGCAATGCGGCTTCCGGATGCAACTCTATAACTTGAGTACTTAGATCTTCATCTTCGGGTACAATTTGATACCGTCCCAACTGTCTCAAGACCCTCTGTGGTGCATATGGTTGAATACTTTTCACACCCATTATCCTCAAGTAGCCTTTAGCAATAGTCATGTATATGGCTTCAGTCTTTGGGAGCCATCTGATGAACCACTCAATTTGACTTGCTTTGAGAGTTTTCAAATGAGACACCCATGCCTCAAACTGCTCTGGCACGCTGTAATCCTTTACCCTTTCTTCATAACTGATGATGAAATTATTTGGGCTCGAACCATAACTCATGAATCTGGGATGGTGGCTAATATGCTCGATCAACCATATCTGTAGGAGGATCTTGCAACCTTCGAAGAACTGAGCAACAGCTTTGCATAAAGTCCACGCACGGTAGATATCCACCAGTACCAACGGGGCTAGTGTATGATTTTTCATGGTGGTGCGGATTTGTCAATTCTACCCATGCTAATATCCACTGTCCCTTTCTCATTTGGAAAAACCATTACCCCCAAGAATGCCACAACAAATGTGAACTGGCGATGAAGTTTCCAAAGACCCTTATCTTGTTTGTTGCTCAACCCTTTTCATGTGTCTCAAAACCAAAAAATGCCCAAACCTGAAGTATAAGAAATGGAAATCACAACACCCATTGCTTACGCGGTTTTTACTTGTCTGTTTGCTGATATTCAAGAGGACAAAAAACTTGTGCACCGATGAGGTCCTTAGAAATATAAGTTGTTGCTTCCTCAGATCTCGTCCAAACTCAATGTACCCGGCTATCTCCTCCAAAGTAGGGGTAATTTCCATGTCTGAGAAACGAAAAATGTTACGAGCGGGGTCCCAGAATATTATCATAGCCTTGATCAAATAATCTCGTGGTTTGATCTCCCAAATGTCTATAAGAGCGCCCAACTATTGCCTTACCCATTCCCAGCCATCTTGGTCCAAATCATTCCACCACATGTGCAATGTACTCGAGCCTAGTTCCTGATCAGTTCTGGTGTATCCTGTATGATATTCATTTGCTCCTATATGAAGGTAGGGTCAGGGTTGACTCTAATGACCCCTTTTTGAAAACAAATTTCTAATTTTAAAACAAAAGACCATGGTTTCCTCCTTTATATGCCAACTTTAGCCAAATGGTTGTCTTTGCAAATATGGCCCTTTCCCAACTCCATATGAATTTTGAGACCGAAGAGGATTTATTTTGTGACACTTCTGAACTTTTTCCATTCTTTGACAAAGATAGCCCTTCGATAACGGGGGAATATTCTAAGGCTTCTCGGTAAGAACCGTTTAAAACACTACCTACACTGAATCAGCTTATTTGGCTCTTTTTTTTTGCTTTTTTTCAAGATAAGGCCAGAACTTATGCAGGTTGTCTACGTATCCCATATCCGACGGGAATCAGACCGGCGTAGTTCGGCAAATACAACTACTTTCGAAACAGGACTGATTTTCAACACAAGACTCTTTGAAAACAAAACGTTTCTTTTCAACAAGCTATTTTTTAAAACAAAACTCTTTAAGCTATTTGCGAAAACAAAACTTTTATTTATTTTTACTGGCAAACTCTTTTCCCTTTTCTTCCCCCATTTTTTTTATTTATCTATTTTTTTTAAAAAAAAATATGTAGAGTTTCCAGGTATTTTCAAGCATTGAGTTTTCTTTAGAACCAGGTTTACTTTTTTCCTACATCACTCTTGGTTTTTTTTCTCTCTCTGTTTCCCCTTTTCCTTGTTTTTCATTGATTTTTCCTCACTCTTTTCTTATTTAGCCGGTCAGCATGCAAGCCGAAACAAATGAATGTTCACATAGCACATTGGATGCATCATAATGGTCTGTTATTTTGATTACACCTATCCTAGACTGACTCAACCCATGTGTTGAGTCCCCTAAGTCAAGATGCACGTGATGTAAACAAGCGGTCCTACTAGGGATCCATCATGAGGCTGTGTTTTTCTAAGTTTAAATCCTGGGGTTTTGATCTAGACTTGGGGTATCCCAGCGGACAACTGGGGCCGAGGAGGGGGAATCGGGAGCACTAAAGTCTGCCCGGCCTTGTCGCTTGCCCAACCTCACTCTATTTGGTATAATTTCTACAGAAAAAGTAGGCTACGAAAACATATGCACCATTTTCAAAAGACTCATAGGGGTGGCATAAGTAGACAATTATATACAATTCAAAAAAATTAAAGCGGTAAATAGATGGCATTTAGCACAAAGGTTCATAAAATATAATAATATCAACAATAAATAATCCAAATAATAATCATAAAACAAGCTCGAATTCTTGAACCCTGAACCAGAGATTCTGGGGTTCGATCCCCAGCAGAGTCGCCAGAGCTGTCACATCTCCTTTTTCATTACTACACACCCAGAAAAAGGGTATAATAAAGGGAGTTTTTTCCAATTTAAGTGACAATAAAAATGGGATTAATTATTAAAAGTCAGAGTCGCCACTTGGGAGATTTATGGTGTCCCAAGTCACCAGTTTAAAATCCCAAATCGAGGAAAGAATGACTCTATTATTATAATCTGCGAATTAGAAATCGGGGTAAGGAATTCTGTTTACCGGGGAGAAGGTGTTAGGCACTCCCGAGTTCCGTGATTTTAGCACGATGGCCTTGATAATACTTGGCTAATAAAATTGTTTAATTACTGATTGTAGAACCTATGTGCATTTATTTCTTTCACCGCTTTTAATTAAAATATTATCTTGATACAGGTTACGGTACGTATACCCGCTTATTTGGTGCGTCAAAAATCATGTCACGCGAACGTGTCTACAATTAATAACGCTTAATTATTATTAAGTTTGGGCCGAAGTTGCGTGAACGCATACTCCGATTTTGTCTTTCGAAGTGTAATTGTGCTACGCGGACGTATACGCATTCACACCAATGTTTTAACAGCCCTAAAGGATATGCTACGAAATTTAATCAATTCTATGTCTAATTTATGGAATTAATACGGGGCTACATGTGATTTAATGAACCTATGTAAGCTAAAGGTAATTAAAAGCTTCTAATCCATTTGATTATTAAGAAAAAATTAAGTGAAGTTGCGCGAACGCATACTCCGAATTTATTTAGGATCATGGTCATGTTACGCGAACGTGTACGTAACCAAAATCGTATTTTGGACGGCCCTAAGGACTTGCTACTATTATTAATCACTTATATCCAGGTTATTAGTGGGGCCGTTCACTATGAGTTACGGCCCACTTCCTAATTATTTGAAACGATTTAACTCAAATAAAGGGGAAACTCATAAGATCTCAACAGGGCATACTAAAGTTAAAACCCAAACGAAAAATGGCCCATGACATATTGTGATTACAAAACTCATGCAGTGAAATGAATTGGGCCAAGTTCAATTAAGGCCCAGTCCATACGCATGCAAAAATCCGGAAACGCAAATGGTAACTCTAATCACCCAAATTCTATCTTCTACATTAGAAATATCCATTGTGGAATTGCTAAGCCCATCAACTAAGACAACAGTTTCCATTATGCGGTTTCATATACGGAAGCTAAACTAGTCATCCACCTTTTACTATTTCCACAAAATTTATTACCTTCAAGCTTCAGTGTTAGTTTCAAAATTCCAGTCCCTATGCCTTCTTGATATAGAGATGAAAACAGATAACAATGAACTGCTTGTGTTATGATTTAACATCGAATCGAGCCAAATCATAGGCAGTGACAGAATAACAACAACCAAAATAAAACTAACGGACTCAATTGAGAATGCAACAACAACAACAACAACAACAACAATAGTAACAAGTTGCTGCAACAATGGTGGGTTGTTCAGCAGGCAAATCTCAACAACAACTATAGTGTATCTACCCTGAATTTAAGATTAGGCTAACATGTCTTTCCCATTCCTATAATAGTCTTAAATTAAATACGATAAAAGCAGATTGCATCAGCTAAAAGTACAAGCTAATAAAAGGGAAACCAAAATTATAAAACACTAAAACTACAAAACACCATATACTAATTCTCATAGCAGAATTGAAATCATGCATTCGGCTTTTAAAAACTTCCATTTTTGTTCTTCAGATCGGTATTCACATGAGATGGAAGCAGAAATGTACATGGAAGGTAGAAGGAAATCAAAGTGGAGTATGTCAGAGTGGAAAAACACCAGCAGCAGTAGAAATGAAGCCAAAATCAACCTCGAACCCCAATACACAACAACCAACACCCAATAATGAAGAACACTAACTCAAAATGAGGTATAGTGGACTAGAAACCAGCTTCAACCAAGGAAAACCCCACCAGATTTCACATAGACTTCAAACCAAATTCGGATTGTTGTATGCTCTGAATATTCAAATTATCTCAAAGCTCAAGATTACCAAAGGACCAATAGAAACAGTAGAATTTTAAATATTTCTTATTTTCAGAACTTGTATAGAACCCAGTAAACTAGCTACTTTTCCTGTATTTTTCTAGCCTTCCTATTCGTGTGTTCTCAGATTTTCAACCCAAAAAAACCCTTTTGCATTCTCAGATTTTCAGCCTTCAATCTTTTTTTCGAAGGCAAGATTGTTGCCTTTATATACAAACAATTAGGGCAACCCTCAAATTTTTAAGTTTTCCTTTTAGTCCTCTTTTATTTCTTGTTTTAGCTTGCTAGTCCTTTCTTTTATAGCTTGTTGCCCAAGTCAGTTACTTAAAGGTCCAGAAACCACCTAAAATCCCCTACTAGAATTTCTCAATTTGTTACAAAGGATTCTCTACCCTTAAACTACCTAAATTGTCCCTGGATCAAACCTAAATTACTACCTTACTCAAATCAGTCCCCACCCTTGCTAACTTAGTCACAGTTGACCCTAATTAGTCAAACCATGGGCTGGTAATAACTAGTTATACCCAAACAATTTTACTTGCACTAAAAGAAGACCTAAGATTGAAATAATAAGCTGATTATCCTATTTTAAGTATCACGAACTAAAATTAAAACAAGAATCAAGGAACATGAAATACACAAACTGGGTCATCTAACTAATGCAAAATAAAGACTAAAAGCCTATTGAATGGATGAATAACTTAATAACGAAGTTGTATGCAAGAGTGACTAAAAATCAATAGTAAATAGGGAAATGCAATCGAAATTACTCATGTGAATCACATTACCCTAAGGCCAAAACATAAAACTATACGGCTGCCAAATGCGAAAATGAAAGACCCTCATTGAAACACTCTAATTCACCCAAAGATGAAAGAAACACTGAAGGTGGAAGAAATATGCAGAGCACACAATCATAGAGAAAGAAAGAAAAGAAAAAAAATCAAAAACTCATTGCTTCTGAAGCTTTGAACTTAGCCGACCTCGGATTTGATCCTCGAATAATATTATGTGTTTGTTCTTTACCAAGAACAACACATAGCATTGTTCCAGATCCAAAATAAAAGGTGGTGACCTTGGAAATATGAATAGCCTTGAACGAACCCTAGTTTTAAGAAATGAGTAATTCTGGATAGTTTCGAAGAAAACCAACGACATATTAAGCATGAGGGAGGCAAAGGGGTTATGGGGTGTTGATAGGATAGTGCTTGGCAGAGCCGCCGTCGTGGGCGGCGGAAGCGGCATCCACAAATGTTGAAGATTCGACATGATTTGGTGGGATTCGAGGTATGCAACTCACAAATTTGGAATGATGAGGGTGAGGGAATTTCGTGGTGTAAATTTGGAGTCGTTTGGTGGCGTGCCGCCGTCGTGAGGCAATTTCTGGCGACGGTTTTAGGGTAGGAGACGGCGGTATGAGGATTGGTCTTTAAAGAGACGAGGGGATGAGAGTAAGGGGGTCTCAGGGGGGGTAAGGTAGTGTTAGGACACATTTATATTATGGATGGGAGGCTTCCTAACCGTTAGATCTTGTAACCTCGACGGTCCAGATTTAACAAGCCAAAACGACGTCGTTTTGGGACGAGGCATGAAAGGTTAGGGAATAGGTCTGAACCAGGTTAGTTTCAGGGGTTTATTTGGGGCTTTTGACTTGTGGTCGGATATTTAAAATACAAATTGGCCCAATTTTTGGGTCTTTTATTTAGAAGACCCTTTTCTTTTAATTTCTTTTTCTTTTCTTTTTCAAAATTAAATTAATTCCTAAATTAATCCTTAGAACCTATTTAACTTAATTAAACCTAAATGATGATTAACACAATTAATTATTAAAATAAAAAATCACTCAAAATAAAATTTTAAAATTTACAAGTGCTAATTAAACCATTTTTTTAGTTTCCTTTTTTATGAAATAATTCAATTACTAATTAATTCTAAGAATGTAAAATTAACTCCTAAATTCATGTGCAACACATTTTTGTATTTTTTTATTAATTAAAATACACTGACAAAAATGCAAACAATTAATCAAAAAATGCCATAAAAATCCACAAAATTGTAAACACTAAAAGAAGTTTTTTTCGTTTTGAATTTATGGGAGCAATTCATATAGGGAAAAATTCACGTGCTCACAATAGTGTCTTCAGGCTATGAGGATAATGCCATCGGACTATGACGCCTTTGGACAAGTTGGCTATGCATTAGTCTATGAAGTGCAGAAACACGGTACCAAAGTTGATAACAAGACAAAGCTTAGTATTGTGTAGAACTTGTGGGTAGATCTTAACCCCGAGAGAAAAAGATAATGCAACATTTAGAATAGAGCAACACTTATGCAGAG
Source organism: Nicotiana benthamiana (assembly GCA_034376525.1). Classification (NCBI taxonomy): domain Eukaryota; kingdom Viridiplantae; phylum Streptophyta; class Magnoliopsida; order Solanales; family Solanaceae; genus Nicotiana; species Nicotiana benthamiana. The sequence continues at coordinate 52,292,276 of CM067326.1, forward strand.
GGAGGCAAAGCTTAGGCTCACAAGAATGTTGTGCTTTGCCTTATGCAAATTTGGGAGGCATGGCTTAGCCTCATGCGACATTTGAGACAGGGCTTAGTCTCATACAAAGAAAAAGTAGTGCTCAGCCTTATGAAAATATGGAGGCATGGCTTAGCCTCATGCAAGGTTTGAGACAGGGTCTAGTCTCATGCGAAAGGAAGTCAATACTTGGCCTTATGCAAATATGGAGGCAGGGCTTAGCCTCGTGCAAGATTTGAGACAGGGCTTAGTCTTATGCGAAGAGAAGGCGGTGCTTAGCCTTATGAAAAATGGAGGCAGGGCTTAGCCTTATGCAAGATTTGAGACAGGGCTTAGTCTAATGCAAATAGAAGGCAGCGTTTAGCCTTATGTAAATATGGAGGTAGGGCTTAGCCTCATGCAAGATTTGAGACAGGGCTTAGCCTCATGCAAAGAGAAGATAGTGCTTAACCTTATGCAAATATGGAGGCAAGGCTTAGCCTCATGCAAGATTTTGAGACAGGGCTTAGTCTCATTCAAAGAGAAGGAAATGATTAGCCTTATGCAAATAAGGATGTTAGGCTTAGCCTCATGCAAGATTTGAGACAAGGCTTAGTCTCATGCAAAGAGAAGGAAATGTTTGGCCTTATGCAAATAGGGAGGTTGGGCTTAGCCTCATGCAAGATTTGAGACAAGACTTAGTCTCATGCAAAGATAAGGAAATGTTTGGCCTAATGCAGTGAACAAGTAGCAAATAGGAGTAGAATATTTTTTTGCTGGAGATATATTTGCCACTAGTGGCCTGATTGATAGTGATTTTGATATGTGTATATTTACAAATACTCCTGTTATGTTCATCATGCCTGCATCCAAAGAAAAATAGTGAGTTTTGTAGGAGGAGATTGGTTCATGCCTTTGTCTTCTTGCTTTGCTTTTCTTTGCTCTGGAGGCCATGTTCGAGCCGTCCTGGGCAACACATGGCAGCCATAGAAATAAAGTTTCAAATAAATATGAACTTATTGTTAAAATAGAATTATTTAGAAACATAGTGGTATTTAATATCAAGTAAATTAGATGAACTAATGGTTGTAACACTTTTAGAGACATTGCAGCTTCTTTGCACTAGAAGTTGTTGAAACACATTCTCAAGGCACTAAACTAAACGTGTGTTCATATTTGTAGGTTTTGATAAATGAAAAACGACGCGCAATTGACATATGACGAGGTCCAAGCACAAGCGCGCAATTGACACATAACGAGGTTCAAGCACAAGACGAACAAATATCATGATCAAGCAAAGAAATAAAGTTATACATGAGTCGTTCTTTAATTGTGATCTTGATCCGACAATTAACTCAAGACTTGGCTTCTCTCGTAAAATCATTTTTATCAAATCATGCATATTTAATTTAAAGCAAAATGATTTTCAAACATTTTATTTTAGCCAAAATGATTTTTAAACATGCCTCTCAAATCTGGACAACGATAATCGATTATGTACTTTATGATAATCGATTATGTAAAGACAATGTACACCAGATTTACAAAGCTGAACAATAATCGATTATGTACCTTATGATAATCGATTATGTTAAGGCAGTGTACATTAGATTTTTCAAAGCTACAAGATAATCGATTATGTACCTTATGATAATCGATTATGTTGAGGCAGTGTCCATCAGATTTTTCAAAGCTATAAAATAATCGATTATGCACATTATGATAATCGATTATGTTGAGGCAGTGTCTATCAAATTTTACAAGACTGTAAAATAATCGATTATGTACTTTATGATAATCGATTATGTTAAGACAGTGTAGTCCGAAGTTTTCAAAATATAAAAGATAATCGATTATCCTTATAGCATAATCGATTATGCAAATGACCGTTGCCAAAGTATTTTTAAACTCTGAAAAATAATCGATTATACACAATCTGATAGTCGATTATGCTAAGTAAAATCTGCATATGATTTTTTGAACGTTGTCAGGTAATCGATTATGTTAAGTAAAATCTGAATATGATTTTTTGAACGTTGTCAGGTAATCGATTATACGATTTGGATAATCGATTATTCTGCTTAAAATCTGGGAATGATTTTTGAACGATTGAAAAATAATCGATTATGCAAATAAGATAATCGATTATCTTAGCACAAAATTAGCAATTCTTGATTGGCAATTAGGCAACGGTTGTGGGGGTTTTGAACACTATAGATACAACTCAAAATCAGTCTTCTAAGTACAACAACTGATTATATTCTTGCTAAAGCTTGCATACTCTCATATTCATCATTTTCTATTCATTTAATAAGTTTTTGAGAGCCAAACTCTTGACGAAAGTTGTTGTGTTCTTGAGCGTATTTATTTTACTCATATCTACTCTTAAAAAGAGTCTTGTCTTGAGTGCTAAGTGTTTGTATACACTTGAAGGGAAGTGTTAATCCCTTGTGGTTGTAAGAAGGAACGTTTTCATTCCTTCGGTTGAAGTCTTGAAGTGTGGTATCTTCGAGCAAAGGTTGTTGAGGCTTGTGTGACTCAAGTTCTCAGTTTGTAACGGTTTGTTAAGCACCCGTAAGCTTAACGAAGTTAGTGGAATCTCGAGAGAGTCTCTCGGGGACTGGACTAGCCACAGGTTGTGGTGAACCAGGATAATTTCGGTGCGTTCGTTCCTTATTATTTACTTACCGCACTTATTTCAATCCTGCAATTTTTAATTCCGCAAGTTTATATTGTTTTTTATTATAACGCTATTCACCCCCCCCCCTTTCTAGCGTTAAGCGTATATTCTAACAATTGGTATCAGAGCCTAACTCTCTGAAAGACTTAACCATTTGAGAGAAACAATCCATGGCTTCTACTCGTGACTTTAATGCAGGAATAGGTGAAGGACAATGCTCCACCAGACCACCACTGTTCGACGGCACAAACTATACGTACTGGAAGGAGAGGATGAGAATATTCATCCAATCGAATAATTTTCATCTATGGAAGATCATAACGAAGGGAGAACAAATTCCAACCAAAAAGGTTGAAAATGAATGGGTTCCAAAATCCGAAGATGAATACGATGCGGATGATATCCGAAAAGTGCAGAACAACGCTAGAGCCATCAACTTATTATATTGTGCTGTAATGCTGATGATTACAGAAAAATATCATGCTGCACAACGGCTATGCAAATGTGGGATAAGCTGGAAATCACGTACGAAGGTACGGACCAGGTAAGAGAAGCTAAAATTGATTTTCTAACCCATGCATATGAACTGTTTCACATGAAGGAAAGCGAGAGGATCGATGACATGTTCGAACGATTTTCAAAAATCGTCAATGACCTACATGCTCTTAAGAAGACCTTCACGGATAAGGAACTTGTCCGAAAAATTCTCCGAAGTCTCACTCCGGAATGGCGCTTCAAGGCCGACGCGATTCAAGAGTCTATCGGCGTTTCAAATGTCACCATCGACGGACTAAGAGGTAATCTTAAAACCTATGAATCTACTATACTTAACCCTCCGTTTAATGATCAAAGGAAACAAATAATCGCCCTCAAGGCAAGCACGGCTCAACCTCAAAATGATGAGGACTCAAACAACGGAGACAACGAGTTCGGACTCGTTATTAAGAGGTTTCAAAAGTTCATGCGAAAAGAGTATGAACGAAAAGGCAAACAACAAGGAGATCAAGTAAAGTGCTATGGATGCGGAGAAATCGGGCACATTAAATCAAATTGCCCAAATGTCAAAAAGGAGAAGAAACCCTTCAAGAAAGAACGAGCATACATATCTTGGGGAGGTGACTCCGGAGACGAATCAAGCGACGATGAAAAAGACGAAGCCGCAAATCTATGTCTCATGGCACACGAAGACAATCAAGAAGAGGTATGTCAAATTTCTTCAAAAAATTTCTTTTCTCTTGAGGAAATGCAAAATGCTTTTGATGAATTGTATAGTGAATTCATTAGAGCCTCCGAAACTGTTAGAGACGTAAAGAAAAATTCTTCTTTGAAAGAAAAGGATTTTGAAAAACAACTCTCTTTGAAAGAAAAAGATTTGGAAAAATTGATTTTGGAAAATGAGAAGTTGAAAGAAGAAAACAAATTTTTCGGCAAGAGAAGCGCCAACAAACCCGAGAGTTCTAGTAAAAATTGTATTTTTTGCATGTATCTAAAAGATGAAGTAGAAAGACTTATGGGCACCCTAGATAAGTTCAATTCCTCTCATAAAAATTTGAATGATATTCTTGTCAATTTGAAATCGACCAAACATGGCATAGGTTTCGAAAACGAGCCTAAAGAAAAAGTTGAAGCCATCCCCCAACAACCCAAGGCTCAACCTAGGATAAATAAAATAAACATTCATCCTAGAAATAACCATCCTAGAATCAACATGCATCCTAGACCAAACACTAGAAGAAACTTTGAACATTTTAGAACGCCTAGAAATGGCCTTCAACAATCGCAACCTAGACATACTCGACCTAGAAACAATTATTCTAGAAACGCTGCATATCCTAGAACAAATAGTAGGAGAAATGATTTTCAAGGATTGCGCAATAGCCATATTGTCAAAAATAGAGCAAACGATTTTCGTACCTCCAACTACTACCAACCTAGAAGAATGCATAATCCTAATGTCATTTGTCACTATTGTAGTCGAATAGGATATATTGCTCCTGCTTGTTTTACTAGACACAGACACTTAACTGCATGTCAAGCACAACAGCATTTTACACCTAACTCTCAAGGACCCAAAACAGCTTGGGTACCAAAAACTCATTGATTTGTCTTGTAGGTATGTTTGAAGGGATCAAGTGTACTTTGGTACCTTGATAGTGGATGCTCCAAACACATGACCGGAGACGCATCCAAGTTCCTTCAACTAGAACACAAGGAAGGAGGAAACGTTATTTTTGGAGATAACAACAAGGGAAAAATTATCGGCATTGGCTCGGTCGGTAAGAATGAATCTTCTTCCATTAAGCATATATTGCTAGTTAAAGGTCTAAAACATAATCTCTTGAGCATAAGTCAATTATGTGACAAGGGAAATCTTGTTTTTTTTTATTCGGAAAAATGCTTAGTTTTTCGTCGTAGTGATTTTAAAATTATTCTTCGTGGTTTTAGAATTGATTACATCTATATGGTTGATCTTGAAAACTCTTCATCAGAGTATGTGAATTGTCTTATGAGTAAAGAAGATGATATGTGGTTATGGCATCGTAGAGTAGCTCATATCAACATGCATTTTTTAAACAAATTGGTTTCACAAAATTTAGTTATTGGTCTTCCAAATTTGAAATTTGAAAATGACACTATTTGTGATTCTTGTCAAAAAGGGAAGCAAACAAAAGCATCTTTTAAATCTAAGAATATTGTTTCAACTACAAGACCTTTGCAACTTCTTCACATGGATCTCTTTGGACCATCTCGCATTGAAAGTCTTGGTAGAAATCGTTATGCTTTTGTTATTGTTGATGATTATTCTAGATTTACATGGACACTATTTCTTGCTCACAAAAGTGAGGTTTTCAAAATTTTAAATGTTTTCTTAAACGTGTTCAAAATGAAAAGAACACAACCGTCACTTCCATAAGAAGTGATCATGGGGGAGAGTTCGATCACAATCTCTTCACGGACTTTTGTGACGAACTCGGTATTGAGCACACCTTCTCTGCTCCACGTACACCACAACAAAATGGAGTGGTGGAATGGAAAAATAGGTGTCTCGAAGAGATGGTTAGAACTATGCTCGATGAGGCTAAGATTCCCAAACAATTTTGGGCGAATACCGTGAGTACCGCATGCTACGTTTTAAACAGAGTAGTCATAAGCCAATACTCATGAAAACTCCCTATGAACTCTATAAGGGAAGGAAACCTAATCTCTCCCATCTTAGAGTATTCGGTTGTAAATGCTTTATTCATAACAACGGAAAAGATAATTTGGGAAAATTTGATGCCAAATCGGATGAAGGAATTTTTCTTGGTTATTCATCACGTAGCAAAGCATATAGAGTATTCAATAATAGAACCGAAACTATTGAGGAATCCCCTCATATTGTGTTTTCCAAAAATAATGCTCGCTTGGCGAGAAAGGATTCTGGTTTTGATCTTGCTGGTATTTTAAACACAATAAGTCCTCAAGACAAAGTACAAGATGAAAATCCAAAGGAAATTCAAGATGAAATCTTGAAACAATTATCGAGGAAGCGCCACCACTGGTGAAAGAAACGAAACTGCCCAACGCGTGGAGGACAATCAAAGACCATCCTCTCGACAAGGTAATTGGCGACATTGAACAAAAGGTAAGTACTCGAAACACTCATAAGAACACCTTAGGACACACTTCATAAGAGATCACGTTGTCAATTGGTCAACATCTTCACAAAGCTCTTAGAGAAACAATTCTTAATTCTTGACTCCACATTGATCCAAGTCATGCATTGCATTATTCTTTTAAAAATTTACTAACTTGAGTGTCGGAGGCGCCTAATTCTCTTTTGCCGGTATCACCCTAAAAGCAGGGGGAATTATAAGACGATGGTGTAGAATAATCGATTTCTCTAAAGTCGATAATCGATAATCACTTCTTTTTGTCATATGTTTACTATGCCGGAAAATCGATTAGCAAGTATCACTAATCGATTATTTACGTTTTATGTTTATTATGCCGGAAAATTAACATAATCGATTATGCAACACTACAATCGATTATCTAACAGTTTTTGCTTTGCAGGTTTTTAGATGGTAAATATAAAAATCCATTATCATTTTTTACAATCGGTGTTGACATTATTTTTCAGGTGTTAATTGTGACAATAATCGATTTTTTAAAAAATTGTATAATTGATTACCGTCTCGGCTATTCATTACTGCACTTCCTAAAAGAATCGATTATCTCAAAAGTATAATCGATTATTTCCCGAGTCAGAAAAACAATGTGCACTCTGTGTCAGAATAATCGATTACCATAACTCAATAATCGATTATCCTCAGTCAGTATTTCAAAATTGTTACCGTTTCTGACCGTTTTGTCCCTTAAATTTCTGCAGATTTTCATCTTCAATGCAATGCCATCCTTCTCATTATAAATAGGTGCTATAAGTCTTCAATTTCTTCACTCAAACATCAAACTTATCTCCCAAACTCTCAAAATTTCTCAAATTTCTTTCAAAGGCTATTACTACTTGTTCAAAATGTCGGGCAGAAACTCCAAACGTGCTCGTGCCGGCAAAAATGTTGCCTCCTCTTCCGCCTCTCGTCCACCAGTTTATTGTTATAAAGATGGCTCCTTCTTACGATTCAACAGTGAAGAACAACTTATGCGCTTCGCTGAAAAGTTTGAAAATTGAGAAATCCTCCCTCCTCGATTTTCCACTAATCGATTTCTTAGTCAAAGCGCCCCTCCATCCACAGCAAATATGCTCCTACAAAGCCAACCCCTTGATTTCCTATACCTTCACACCCCTTACATTCATCCTTCCTTAATTCAGGCCTTCTATTCAAATCTCGAGAAAGACGAAGATAATGAACTCTTCTCGACCGTCAATGGAATTCACATCCCTGTATCTGAGGCAAATATTCAAGCCATCACTAAGCTTCCGCGCAATGGGGAAGACATTTTACACTATACTAGGGAAGAAGGCGCTCTGTTTGATGAACAACTTCTTTTTACTCAAATCGGCATCGGTGAATTTTTTCCAACTCCGGACCATCGTCGTCCCACCATCACAAACATGCTCCCCGAATACCGTTTAATTTTTTATGTCATCACCCGCGTTCTAAAACCGCGAAAAATCAATCATACAACTATATCTCATGAGGATTCAAAACTCATGCATGCCATCATCACCGGAGCTCGCATAAATTGGTGCAAGTTCGTCATGACTCATATATATGATGCTATTGGGGAAGATAAGCCTCTCCCTTATGCTTTTGTCGTTATGACCCTTCTTGTTGCATCCGGTGTCGACACTTCCGTCGGCCCTCACAAAAAGGCGACGAAACATTGGGAAATACAAGAATCTTCATTTCCCAATATCGGTGAGCATCCACCTCCTCATCCAACTCAGCGACGTCGTCCTCCGTCCCCATCCGATGTATCCCTCAATACCATTTCCGAGCAAATTGCGTCTCTGTCCACCTCCATGAATCACATCGATATGAATGTCACTAGTCTCTCCCGTGAACTTCATGGATACTTTGACCATGTCAATTATCCATATGCCCAAATTGTCCTTCGGGAAGATGTACCGGATGCCGAGCCGGAAATTAATAATGATAATGAATAATTTCTTTCTTTTTGTTCTATGTTTTATTGTCTCTTTTTATGTACTCGGATTTTTGGTTAATCAATAAACAAGTTATTTACTAATGTTTTTTTTTTGCTAATGTCAAAAGTGAGAAGAATAAGGGCTATGCACTTAATATTTATTGGCATAACTTGAGGGGGAATTCATATGTTGAGGGGGAACTAATTGCATATCTATATACTTGTCTTGGATCATCATTATGAATTATCTAATATGCACATCCCGATATTGGTTTGCCATTATCAAAAAGGGGGAAATTGTTGAAACACGTTCTCAAGGAACTAAACTAAACGTGTGTTCATATTTGTAGGTTTTAATAAATGACAAACGACGCGCAATTGACATATGACGAGGTCCAAGCACAAGCGCGCAATTGACACATAACGAGGTTCAAGCACAAGACGAACAAAGATCATGATCAAGCAAAGAAATAAAGTTATACATGGGTCGTTCTTTAATTGTGATCGTGATCCGACAATTAACTCAAGACTTGGCTTCTCTCGTAAAATTATTTTTATCAAATCATGCATATTTAATTTAAAGCAAAATGATATTCAAATATTTTATTTTAGCCAAAATGATTTTTAAACATGCCTCTCAAATCTGGACAAAGATAATCGATTATGTACTTTATGATAATCGATTATGTTAAGACAATGTACACCAGATTTACAAAGCTGAACAATAATCGATTATGTACCTTATGATAATCGATTATGTTAAGGCAGTGTACATTAGATTTTTCAAAGCTACAAGATAATCGATTATGTACCTTATGATAATCGATTATGTTGAGGCAGTGTCCATCAGATTTTTCAAAGCTATAAAATAATCGATTATGCACATTATGATAATCGATTATGTTGAGGCAGTGTCTATCAAATTTTACAAGACTGTAAAATAATCGATTATGTACTTTATGATAATCGATTATGTTAAGACAGTGTAGTCCGAAGTTATCAAAATATAAAAGATAATCGATTATCCGTATAGCATAATCGATTATGCAAATGACCGTTGCCAAAGTATTTTTAAACTCTGAAAGATAATCGATTATACACAATCTGATAATCGATTATGCTAAGTAAAATCTGCATATGATTTTTTGAACGTTGTCAGGTAACGATTATACACAATCTGATAATCGATTATCTTAAGTAAAATCTGAATATGATTTTTTGAACGTTGTCAGGTAATCGATTATACGATTTGGATAATCGATTATTCTGCTTAAAATCTGGGAATGATTTTTGAACGATTGAAAAATAATCGATTATGCAAATCAGATAATCGATTATCTTAGCACAAAATCAGCAATTCTTAATTGGCAATTAGGCAACGATTTTGGGGATTTTGAACACTATAAATACAACTCAAAATCAGTCTTCTAAGTACAACAACTGATTATATTCTTGCTAAAGCTTGCATACTCTCATATTCATCATTTTCTATTCATTTAATAAGTTTTTGAGAGCCAAACTCTTGACGAAAGTTGTTGTGTTCTTGAGCGTATTTATTTTACTCATATCTACTCTTAAAGAGAGTCTTGTCTTGAGTGCTAAGTGTTTGTATACACTTGAAGGGACGTGTTAATCCCTTGTGGTTGTAAGAAGGAACGTTTTCATTCCTTCGGTTGAAGTCTTGAAGTGTGGTATCTTCGAGCAAAGGTTGTTGAGGCTTGTGTGACTCAAGTTCTCAGTTTGTAACGGTTTGTTAAGCACCCGTAAGCTTAACAAAGTTAGTGGAATCTCGAGAGAGTCTCTCAGGGACTGGACTAACCACAGGTTGTGGTGAACCAGGATAATTTCGGTGCGTTCGTCCTTATTATTTATTTACCGCACTTGTTTCAATCCTGCAATTTTTAATTCCGCAAGTTTATATTGTTTTTTATTATAACGCTATTCACCCCCCCCCCCCCCATCTAGCGTTAAGCGTATATTCTAACAGAAGTTTGAGGATCCCCCTCAAAATTTTGTCTCAGTTTGAACCTTCATTTGTTATGCATGCAACAAAGTTTGTTGGACTGTTCCGGAATTTTAAGAATCGTTCTCAAAATTCTACCCCAAGTACTTAACTGATTTCTAACTTTCTGGAATATGATGGCATCGGTTGGACTTGTTTCGGAATTTTGAGGGTCCTCCTCAAAATTCTGCCCCACTTTCTAGTTCTAAGGAAATGAAGATTTTATTAAGATATGACCAAACTCACAGGGCTGCCTATGTATCCTCTCTTAAATGGGAATCAGGTCAAGCGTAGTTCAGTTAAATCAAATAAAGAAATGCAAACAATCTAAACATAGTATCTCTTGACTATATCTGAATTGATAGGTTTTGGCCAAACTTCTCCACCATTTCTGCAAGTATAGTGCTCTTCCTGTTAGCACCAGGTGAACCATGTAAGGACCTTGCCAGTTGGGTGAAATTTCCATTTGGATTCATCCTGATGCGAGAAAATCTGCTTCAGCACTAGTAACCCTGGTGCTAATTGTCTTGGTCTGACCCCTTTTGTTGAAAGCCCTGGACATTCTATTCTGGTAGCAGTTACCATAACATACTACATTCATTCTTTTGCTGTCTATGAGGGCTAGATGTTCATGGAGGCTCCTTATCCATTCTGCATCATTGAGTTCGGCGTATGATCCGTAAAGAAGGAATCTCTACCTCGGCTGGAATGACATCTTAGGTGCCAAAAACCAGTAAATAGGGAGTTGCCCAGTTGGTGTGCTGACCGTAATGAGGTATCCCAATAGGGCAAAGGGTAACTTCTCGTGCCACTATTTTTATTTTCAACCATCTTCCTTAATATCTTCTTGATGTTCTTGTTGGTAGCCTCACAACTCCATTCATTTGAGGTATGTATGTTGTAGAATTTTTATGCTTGATTTTGAAGTTTTCACACATGGCTTTCATCAGATCACAGTTGAGATTGGCGGCATTATCAGTGATAATGGACTCGAGAATCCTGAATCGGCAAACAATACGATCCTTGACAAAATTTGTGATGACTTTCTTGTTACAACTTTGTAAGATGCAGCCTTTACCCATTTTGTGAAATAGTCGATAGCCACTAAGATGAATCGGTGCCCGTTTAGAAGTGGTGGGCTCGGTTTGACCAATGACATCCATTCCCCATGCAACAAAAGGCCAAGGTGCACTTGTTGCATTGATCTCGTTTGGTGGTACCTTTTTTATGTCTGCATGTACATGGAATTGGTGCTATTTCTGGATGTACCTGATGCGATCCGTTTCCATGGTCTTCCAAAAATATCCAGCTTTCAGTATCTTTTTGGCTAGAAAAAACCCGTTCATACGTGGTTTTCAAAATTCGGCATGTATCTCCTCAAGCAATTTGGATGCCTCATTTGCGTCAACACACCTTAACCACCCTAGATCGGGTGTTCTTCTACGTAAGGTCCCTTCACTTTGGAAGAAGTGATTGGAAAGCCTCCGCAGTGTGCGTTTCTGAGTATGGTTCGCTTGTTTCGCGTAATCTCCTTTTTTCTCTTCGATGTCGTGGAACCAAGGTTTTCCATCCATTTCTTATTCAACATGAGCACAGTTAGCCAGTTGATTATGGATCCTCACTGGGATGGGATCGATGAAATTCTTATCTGAATGTTGTATCATTAATGACAAGGTGGGCAGTGCATCTGCGAACTCATTTTGAATTCTGGGCAAATGTTTGATTCTATCTTTGTGAATCTCTTCATCAGTTCCTGCACATGATACAAGTATAGTAGTATCTTGTGTTCTTCTTAGCCCATTTTCCGTAAACCTGATGTACCAGAAGATCTGAATCGCCAATTACCAGCAACTCTTGTATATTCATATCAATGGCAAAATTGAGCCCTATGATGCAAGCCTCATATTCTTCCTTATTTTTGGTGCACGAAAACCTAAGATTTGTGGATACCATGTAATATTGACCTATTTCTAATACCAAAACTGCTCCAATGCCCACTCCTTATAAGTTTGTACCCCCATCGAAGAACATTCTCCAACCGCCGTAGGCTTTAGCAATGTCTTCTCATACGAATGATACTTCTTCATCAGGAAAATACATTTTTAATAGTTCATATTCTCCTCCCACAGGATTTTCAGCAAGATGGTCTGCCAATGCTCGTCCTTTGACCGCTTTCTAAGTTACATAAATGATATCGAATTCACTTAACAATTTCTGCCACTTGGCTAACTTCCCAGTTGGTATAGGCTTCTCAAAGATGTACTTCAAATGTTACATCCTGTATATGAGGTATGTGGCGTAGGCACAGAAGTAATGCTTCTATTTTTGAGTTGTCCGGGTCAAAGCACCGCAAGTGTGTTTCAGCAGAGCGTATCTTTCTTCATAAGGTATGAACTTCCTACTCAAGTAGTATATTGCTTGCTCCTTTCTTCCCGTCTTATCAGGTTGTCCAAAAACATGTCCGAAAGCCCCATCTAATATGGACAGATATAGTAGCAAAGGTCTCTCCGATTTTGGTAGGACTAGGACTAGAGGTGTAGACAAGTATTCCTTGATTTTGTCAAAAACCTTCTAACAATCCTCCATCCAACTGGTTCTAGCATTCTTTCTCAACATTTTGAAGATGGTTCGCATATTACTATGGACTGTGCTATGAAGTGACTGATACAGTTGAGACGTCCTAGGAAGCTCATCACGTCCTTTTGCTCTATGGTGGTGGTAACTTTTGGATGGCCTAACTTTGGACGGGTCCAACTTGATTCCTCAGCGGCTGACAATGAATCCCAACAACTTTCCTGCAGGAACCCTGAATGCACATTTTGCGGGGTTCAATTTTAGATTGTACCTCCTTAGACTATCAAAGAACTTGCTCAAGTCTGCTATGTGATTTGCGGCCCTCTTGGATTTGATGATGACGTCGTCAACATATACCTCTATTTCCTTTTATATCATATCATGGAAGATGGTCGACATGGCTCTCTTACAACTATCCCTTAGCATTCTTTAGATCGAATGGCATCATCTTGTAGTAATACACTCCCCCATGGTGTAATGAAAGCTATTTTCTCTGCGTTTTATTCATCCATCTAGATTTGGTGATAACCCACGAAGCAATTTACAAAGGATTGGAGTTCATGCTTGGTGCAATTGTCAATCAGGATGTGCATATTTGGCAGTGGAAATCGTCCTTGGGACTTGCTCTGTTTAAATCTCGATATTCAACTCACACCCTGACTTTCCTATCTTTCTTCGAAACCGTACAATGTTGGCAAACCAGTTTTGGTACTCAACTACCCTGAGGACCTTGGCTTTGATCTGCTTAGTGACCTCCTGTTTGATTTTTAGGCTCATATCTGGTTTGAATTTTTTGAGTTTCTGCTTCACCAGCGGACACATTGGGTTGGTGGGCAACTTATGAGCCACTTTGGATGTGCTCATACCGGTCATTTAATCATATGACCAAGCAATAATATCATCATATTCTCTCAGGAAACGAGTGTATTCTTCCTTCTCTGATGGTAATAAGTGAATGTTTATGTGAGTCTCTTTGACGATTTCGGAATCTCCCAAAGACAGCTTCGGTTTCATCCCGGATGGACTTAGGTTTGTTCTCATAGTTCCCAACTTTTCTAACAACTTACTCATGTATTCCATCCTCTTCTAATGAGTCACTATCCTTATATTGCATTATCTCGTTACATGTCACAGTCATTGGTTCATCAGGATAATAATATTGTCGAAGAAAAACATGAAAGATAATAATGAATAATAAATCGCAATGCATTAATTAAATTTGAAAATATCAAAAACAGGTACGTCTAGATGGCTCGAGCAATTATTTCAAAACAAAATGCATCTTTAAAACAAAATTACTAAAAATATCTTAAATACCTAGCATGGCTATTAAAAAACGTCAGGCTAACTGCCAAGCTACCCAGGAACTCGGCTAGCCTGGGATGGTGTGACAGTCCAATTCTTGAGAACAGCTTCCTTCTCCACAGTCTGAATGGGTGAATCCTTCTTCCTCCTCCTCCTCAACTATCCATTGCAATGCATATTCTCGTCTTATAAGAACAAGTTTCTTAACCCAGCCAAAGCTTCTTCCTCTGCAGATCCCCATATTGTACCGTTCGATTGAAAAGTCTGACTCAGATGTGGCATTGGTTGCTCGATAGGGTAATAATGACCACACCATGGTGGCAACCAATCATTATGTTTTTGCCAGGTGTATGGATATCCTAGCCCAAAATGTATGCCATGATGTTTCAACTATATTGGTTTGGTAATGCCCTGAAGTTTCTTCCCAAGCCCTTTGCTAAGTTCATACCTACACCATGCATGTATGCTTTCTATTTTGTTACTCCACCACTTGTCCTTCTTAATTGCGTTGACATGTTCAATACGGTTGTAAGTTTCTCCACCTAGCCTTCTTCTATTCTCGATAACTAGGATAGTTTGACTGGTGTAAATGGGGTTACTTCCATCTCCATGAATGATCACCTCAAGATGGTTCCATTCGAACTTCACGGCCTGGTGTAACATGGAAGCCACAGCCCTAGCGGCATGTATCCAAGGTCGTCCCAATAGAAGATTAAATGTAGCTTATATGTCTAGTACTTGGAACTTAACATAGAACCAAGTTGGTCCCATCTGTAGACAAAGGTTAATCTCTTCAATCTTGGCCCTTTGAGACCCATCAAATGCTTTCACGTTCATACTTTCTGCCCGTATCACATGGAAATCTTTGCCCAACCTTTTTAGAGTAATCAATGGACAAATGTTAAGGCTTGAACACCCATCTATTAAGACCCTGGCGATGAATATGTCCTCAAGTTGTATTTTGATATGCAATGGCATGTTGTACCTTAATTCTTCATATGGTAGTTCATCCTCGTGGAAGGTGATCTTGTGACTCTTTAGTACTTGTCATACCATGTTGGTCATCTCTCCACATGATGATATTGTTGGGCACATAAGCTTCATTCAACACCTTTATCAGAGCACTCCTATGTGCTTAAGAATTTTGCAATAGTGATAGGATAGATATTTGGGCGGGAGTCATATTTAAATGATCGATCCAACAAAGTATCCTCTCGCGTGCACTTTCCTCCAAAGCTCGTCTGGTTCAGTTTCAATAACAGTTTGTTTGGTAGCAGCCTCCTTGCTTGATCTTCTCAAATTTTCAGGTGTATAGATCCTTCTAGTTCTGGCCATCCCTTGTGTGGCACCAGATTATTCCATCTTTGCTTCTCCCTTTTGCCTAGCTTCGGCAATGTAATCCCAAGGTATATAGTTGGACATGGAAGGAGGTGTAGTTGCTACTGTCACAATGAAAGGTGTGGCCACTTCTACCTCAAATAGAATTGGTGTAGCTACCGATGATGTTACTTCTACCTCAAATGGAACCGATGCGGTTATCTCAGCCTTAACTGGTAGTTGTACCTGCACCACAATAGGATTGAGCATGACTCCGGGCTTCTTAGGATCATCACCCTCTTTGATAAGTCTGATTGATCCCTCAGGATCCCATTCATCGTCAGTTTCTATCACATTGATCCCCTCGCCCTTATGATCTAGAAGAGGATTATTGCGGATGTTGGGTGCAGCTTCCTTCGCTTGTATGACCTTATTATCAATCAATGTTTTGATCTTATCTTTCAATGTTCGGCACCCGTCAATAGTGTGCCATTTCATACCTGAATGATATGCAAATATTTTATTCGGGTTGACCCATTGAGATGAATTCTCCATTGTCACATCGGAAATAGGGGTGACATAACCAGCAACCTTCAACCTTTCGTACAGTTGGTCTATGGGTTCAAAAATGGCGGTGTATTGTCCAGGTGGTTTGTGATCAAAATTAGGTTGGGTTTTCTAGTAATTTGGACGAGTTTGAGGTGACTAAAAGTAGAATGGTTGGGAATTATATTATTTGTAAGCAACGGCATGTTGGGAATATCTGGGAGGTGAGGTTTGGTATGTGGGTGGAGCTGTCTAGTACAAGAAGGGAGTTTTGGGTTCTTGGACAACCATTACTATTCTCACCTCTTTCTTCTTCGATATGCCACCTGATTGAAATGCTTTATTCGTGGCCTGCAGTGCCACAAAATTTGTCACCATCCTGTTTTTCGTGCCCTCTTCAATCCTTTCTCGGAGTTTGATGATATAAGAGAATGCATGATTCTCAATAATCATTAGCCTTTCATAATATTGTGGGTCATATGCCCTGACAAAGAACTTGTTCACTTGTTACTCGTCTAATGCTGGTTTGACCTTGGTTGCTTCCGACCTCTACCGAGTAGCCTACTCGCGGAAAGTCTTAGTTGGCTTCTTCTTTAGGTTCTGTATATGGAATACATATGGTGCATTCTCCATATTAAACCTTGGCCAATCCATGAAATCAGATTCCATACTCACCCAATTGGATCACTTCTTAGGATTCTAGCATATGTACCAAGACAGGGCATCTCTGGTAAGACTTCTTATGAAGAGCTTCATTCGAATCCTTTCATATTTCTCGTTCCCCATAAGCTTGTCACAATAAGTTCTCAGATGAACCTTGGGATTACCCGTTCCATAAAATATTTCGAACTTGGGATGTTTGTAATCTTCTGACAGTTCCACATCTGGTTGTATGCAGAAGTCCTCATAGTTCAAACCCTCTATCCCTTTACCTAGTTCAACACCCTGAAATCGACTTGTCAACTTCTTGAGCTCCTCGGCCATGCTCTTGATGAGCAGGTCCTTCTCAACTGATTCTGGTGTATAGAGGATTGGTTAAGTGGAGTGAGGTAGGGTCTCCATATATATATTGGGTTGTTTCGGTATGTGCCAGGGATTTGGGTGCAGTGGTGGTCATTGGTTGAGTTTCGAGGATTGAAAATAGGTTGTGGTGTGTTTTGATGAGAATGATATGTAGTGATTTGTTGGTAGTGGGTTGGTTGATGATGGTGTTGTGGAGAAAATTTGGGTCGTGACAAATTCACTAGTAGGTGCCATCACGACTCCCGAGGGTGAAAAATCTGGATCATGACAAATTCAAACAAACAAATTTTTATAGTTTAGGATCATATAGGCAGGATATCTAGATGAGCATGAACAGAATACATAACAGCTTTATTAAAGTGAGCAGCGGTATCTGTCAATTTTCCTACTAATTTTTATAATATTCTGAATCTGGGCATGTTTTAAAACATCAGGAGATCAAGATTTTATTCCAATAGTTCTTTAAGTACCATATCTGTTTGTTTATGTGAGGACAAGAGCAGAATCCTAAACTGTTAATTAATGAATACAGTATATAAACCAGTGATTGATTTTAACAGGCAGATTTCATCTTTTTAGATCCTATGGGCATACTTTCTAAGTACTGAAATGGGTTATAAGCGTTATTTCCAATAGACATGATATCTAAACACATAAACTGATTTTTTACACTTACTTCCTATATGCTTGATGTATAAGTGTCAAGACTAATTTTATATGTATTTCCTATAGGCATGACATCTAAGTGTTGAAACTATTTTTACGCTTATTTCCTATGGGCATGATATCTAAGCGGGTAAAGGCGTTAACCATTTTCCGAGCGAGTTCAATAAAGAATATCCTAGAGACATGATCTCTAATGCACTCATGGGGTTTGAAAAATATAGTTCTTGATGCAGAATTGATAAAAGTTAACTAGAAACAGGATTTCTAGGATGCAAAGTGAAAATTCAAGATTATAAATAATGAGATAAGTCCAATAAGCATGGTTTCTAATGGCATAAAGAATCACCACAACAACTTATAGGCACGATTTTTACCCGAACCCAACAAAGATATATAAAAATCACTCCCCGACTTTTACTAATAACCCCATATTTGTTTTTACAAGGATTATTAAAGACTAAATGAATAAATTACACAATGAAAAAATCACTATACTATAGTGAGCCTTGGCAAACTCACTGTCAACTTGGAAGCCAGGCCTTCAAGAAAGTATGATGTCAACGGGTAGTTCATAACACACAAATGGGCTTCTGGTGTATCAAAGTTCTCACAGGCCTCAGGGACCTTGGGTAATGCTCACATCAGAACCTTTTCAAATAAGAAGTTTATTAAAGAGTTTGGAAGGCCAACCTTAGTGTATCAGAGTTCGGAGGAGTCTCACGGACTCTAGGCAGTGCTCACACAAGTGGTGGGAACCTAGATAACTAAGAGTAGAAGTTTCAAAACAGTGTATAAGGGTAAGGGACAATTTCAGAAAGAAAGCAGTCTAATTTTTCAGAAGTAAACAGAAACAAAACTAAACAATATTCCAGCAGATTGGTTCAGACATAGACACAAATAATTAGATAATCACAATAAAACATGAACACTTGAAACATAGACAAAACTAACAACACGCATTCATAATCCCTTAACAACTTCTGAATAGGGACCAGGTAATTAAAACAAAGTTCATATTGCTGGAGTTAACTCGATTTACTGGTTATCACTAGGTGGAATTATGCAGACAATTTTAAGTAGAGGAAAACATGTTGAAATTAAAATGACTATCCAAACAACCATATAGAACATGGTGGGGTAATAGGATTTAAACATGTTATTTTCATAAACAAGTAACAAGTGTCACAGACTACACAGAGACATGCTAAGGTAAACTGATCATGCTAACATGTAGAACAGGATAAGTTATGAGAAACTAAGGCATGCTAGTTAAGAGAGCAATAAACTGGAACATAGAGCAAACAAAAGCATGTTAAAATTCATAATGAACTGACTACATAGCATATAAAGGAGAGCGTGATAACAGAAATTGAGGCATACCAGTTAAGAGATAGCAAACAAGAAGGTGAAGGCAAGTAGAATCAAAGAGTTTAGCCTTGACTTTCAACCGGCTAGACAAAATAGCAAATAGAAGTAACAGAAAAAACTACAATTGTGAGTATGTGAGTAAGAGTTTTTTGTGTGCAGGTGTTTCTTTCTGTATCTTTTCGTATATTTTTCATGTGTTCTAAAAAATTAGAATGGGGAGGTTTATATAGCATTCAACAAAGTAAAACAAATAAGGCAAAGAAAGTTAAGAGTTCACAAATAAGGCACGCAAATAAATTATCAGTTAATTAGGGCTAGACCCAATCAATTAACACATCAAGATCCGTGAAAGACCCCTTAAATTAGGGAGAATCAATTAATAGCCAAGTTTGATATTTAATAAGGTAACCAATTAAATCAAAGACCATTTATGGGCCAGTTAAAATAATCAAATCCTAGAAATCAGGCTACTAACCTATTAAGGCAAGTAATACCAATTATAAGTCACAAATAAGGAAAAATAAGTAAAATTACAGAGAATTACCAATTTAACCAGAAAAAATAATTTCGAACCCTAATTAGGAAAATAAAATTAGTTAATATTTGTTAATTGATAGGTCCAAAGAATAACGGGCAAATATCAGAAATAACAATAAAAGGATTAGAACCCCAAGGGATTAGAACATAGGTATGAAAATCAGTCGAGCAAACAAAGAGTACCGCAGTTGAAACACTCAAACTCTTTAGAAGATTTTTGCAAAAACTTAAAGATAAAACCCCTAGCTTTAGAGAAAAGCTAAAATCAATTAATAACAAGAAAAGCATAAGATTTTTAAGGAGAAATATATGATAAACTCAAAATCATCTCAGATATATAGAGATATGAACAAACTCGAGTCAAAAGTGACTAGGGTTTTAGAAAATGACAGAGGTGAGAAAGGATTCGATTTGGAACCAGAGATTTAAGCCATAAATATGAAGATAACAGTACTTACAAACATAGAGATGAACACAGGCAGGTTCATCGCGAAAATGAAAGGTTTGTACCGAGTCTTGTTCGAATCTTCTTGAGATTCCATCAAACAGCAAAGAATCGAACAACCAGTAGATGTAGAAGGCAGGATGGGGCCTATGATCGATGGGAAACCCTATGGATTGGAAAGTTCAGGTGACATCGGCTAGGGGCAGGGGAGAGTTTGAGAGAAAAGTGAGGGGGGGAAGGAAACATGGGTGGCGGGTTATAAGAAGTGAGTAGGGTTTGGGAGGTAAGGAGTTAATTAAAAAGGAAATAACATCGTGACCATTGATCTCTAACGGCCAAGAGTTGACCTGGGTTGGGTGGGTCAATAGGAAGTTGGGCTAGTTATGGAATAAGGTTATTTAATTGGGTGAGGGTAGTATTTTGGGCCAGGTCCGAAATTAAACCAAATAAAAGAGGCAATTTGTTTAACACCCAACTAATTGATAAAATAATTTGTAAAAAATAGTTAATAAATGATAAAAATAATTTTTATGAATAAAAATGATATAAATAATTACTTAATACTATAAAAATATAAAATGTTATTTTTCATGTAAATAATATAACTATGCATATACGGGCTAAATTGCAAAGTTAGTGCTTATAGCTTAAAGATACAAATAGTTATGCATAAACTGCTTAAAGCTTAATATAAATATAAATGATAAAAAATCAATTAATAGATCATCATAAAATTATTTCTGATTCAATTAGTAATTATTTGGATAACAAAATACTAGAATAAATTAATTAAAATCTTTTTTAAAATTACTGAAAATTATGAAAAATACTGGTTGATGCTCATGCACTATTTTGAAAGTATATATGCATTTTAATAATATATGAAAGAAAAATTGGGTATCAACAAGGATATTAAAGAGAACATTCTAGTGGATATTCTCTACACTTGTATTATTAGGATTTCTTAGGAACATGTCCCATATAAATAAATAAATAAAATAATGATAGGGGCATGTAATAATCAATTGTAAAGAACACACTTTGACTAAAAGATTCCGCTCTCACTTGCTAAGATACAAACATCACCTTTTCACTAAGATTCCTATCTATACTTTTCCATCAGATTCGAGAATAACTCGAATATTTAAAGATTTTTCTATCATTCATCATTGTCAGGATTAATTTCCCCTCATTTCATCATTTATTGGGAGAATCATTCCTCATATTTACTTAAATGTCATTGATTGTTTTTCATTACTATTGAATATTGTATTATTATTTCTAGAACATTTATTATATGTTATTGCCACTAACCGACCAGATCCACACGATATTGATTGCTTCTTTAACAACCTTATCTAAAGATATTATTGTTAGCTAACATTAACTCTTATTTACATAAATTTAATTATTTGAACCAAGATCTATATTTTTTGGTTAAGTAATTTGGTGTCATCTGTGGGAATTTCTTAGTTAAATTTTTGGTTTCCTGTAGATCTACAACTAACACAGGTCACTAAGGTCAAAAATCCAAAATCTTCTTTCTTTGTGTTTGCAAAGCCCTACATGGAAGGTCACCGAGAAGAAAGGACGAGAATAACAAGTGACCTCCCAACAAACCTCATGAATGTCATCAACAAAAGTTGTAAATTGACAGGTGAGGACACGACGCCCAATGTGTTCCCTAGGTGAGATAGATTACCACCCCACGCTGCAGCATAACCAAATCTCGTGGTAAATGAGCCTCCACGTCTATAGAGGAAGGGACACCCCCAGCTGTGAAAGTACTCATCGAGGCATGAACCGACATACTTACAATCATTCTCAACAAGCCTGCTCCAGGCACGGCTGCAGAAACCGCAAATACTTTCACGATGTAGAAAACAGACGAGAAATGTAACCAAGTAGTATATGTCTTACCAAGGTATCATTCACAAAGATCTGAAGAGGTTGAAGCTTACCAAGGCACAAGAGTACTAAGGTATCATGCCCATTATGACAAATATTAAAATAATCAGGGACGTGAAGAGGACGAAGCTGATAAAGACCAATATCAAAGAGACGAGGAACATGCATTGGATGCAAAACTTGAGAAATTACCACCAAAGTTTTATAATGATCCATTGGATTATCCAGCCATGTGTGTTGTTGGATTTTTGCCTTTCAGATATGCTCAATGCAATATTGACTTGATTGTTGACTCAATCAATCCAAACAAGGCAAAAAATTGTGTTAATAATAGAAATATGCTAGAACAAGAGGAAAAATTACCTACAAAGGAGTGGGTAATGGAGAGTTTAAGTCCAAATATTGGAGAGACAAGGTGTCTTAACATCATAAATATATATATACGGGGCTATCATCAAAGTGACTATTGGTGTACGAGCGATGAAATTGATGCATTCCCAAAAAGAGCGTTGATCTCCATGATTTACTCAAAGCTAGACATAGAGTTAGTTAAGTTTATGCCAATAACTTCATATCATAAGTTGAAGTTTGAGAGTTAATATAGAAAGATTATATGGAGAAGACTTGGTAGAAAGTTGAAACATAGAAAGTGAGATTTAGTCGACCATATACTAAGTTTGCTTACAACGTGAAGAAGCTCTATGATAAACTAGCAAAATGCAACCTAAAACTTGGTGAAAATTGGGTCCCCTTCCCCCCTTAGGTCTCCGTTCATATTATACCAAATTTTGCGCCTTCAATGGAAGCTGTTAGACTCGAGGACGAGTCCTTTTCAACCAGGAGAGAATGATGCAAGATAAAGAATGCTAAAAATCTAAGAAATTCAAGAAGCGAAGAATATATTCAAGATTAGGATTTCATTTCCTTAAAGATTATGATTTGTTATTTCTTATTTTATAGTAATTTAGTTCTTGTTTTAGTAGGATTATATTTGTAGTTCTAGTCAAACTACGATTATTAGTTGGTGTCCCATTCTTACTAGAATTCTTTTTTCAATTTTAGTTAGGATAGGTTTTCTTAGCCTTATTCTTATTCTAATTTTATTAGGATTAGTTTTCCTTAACCTTATCAATTTTACTCATTGTAAGGTCTATATAAAGGGCTCAACATGCTGAAAATAAAGATTGGTGACTAGTTTTTCTAAGCTATTGCTTCAAAAATGTGATTTACTTTTTATTTCATTGTTCTTCCTTTATTCAATGCTTCTTGCAGGATTGGGGAACGTGTGGGTGAGGTTTATTTCCATCTTATATTCGTCTAACGTGAGTTTGAAGAATGCTTTCACTAGTTTTTTCAAAACTTTAGCGGGGTGCTTTGCTTTTCTCTCTTCTTTGTACTTAAGAGGTGCAAAACCTTGAAAGTACATCAGTAAGATAACTCTACCAAATATATCCGAGGGGATACCGGTCTCTTCTTTTCAGAACGGGTTGAATTGAGACGGTCCAAGAGCAACTAAACTTGAAATATACTTAGTCGATTGATGAAATATACTCCAACAACTTCGGACAAAATACACAACACTTATTGTGCCGAGCTCTGAACAGACGAGGAAGATCTCAACGGACCATCTCGATACGGGTCGAATCCAGAAAAGACCAAAAAGACAGTACTAGAAGAGATCACCTAATTCCATGACCTAATAGGGAACAACACTAACCATATGTCAGGGAAGTTGCCGCATGCTCTCTTCGATATGTAGAAGGCATGTCCAAACCTAGGACAAGGACTCATCGGAACAAAAGAGGTATGCCTCCATTATTATTTGCTTACAATTTTTGTGTCACCTACATAGATAGTCTATGCTATGGAGATACCCGAAAAGAAAGTGAAATGGCCACAAAAGATGATATCAGACTCAAACACCAGGAAATCTGACACCCTCTATGGGTTCTACTAGGAATAAGGACACAAAACTGAAGATTTCATTACCCTCCAGCAAAAAGTTGTGAACATGTTACGATAAGGGCACCTCAAAGAAATGTTAAGCGACAAAGGGAGGACCAACTTCACCAGAGGACGTGAACATCATGGCCCACCAAAGCTGCCATCACTAGCTCATACCATCAACATGATCATTGGTAGCGGCGATGACGCCTCTATAAAAAGCCTGAAGTGTACCAATACCCGCAAACTCAAGCGATCTATCACCCGATAATGGTACGACGAACTCAAAGAAAGTATCATATTTGACAAGTCGGATGTTGACGGTTTCACTTTTCCTCATAATGACGCCCTCTTTATTACTTTGCGAATATTAGATACTGATGTTAAACACATTATGGTAGATAACGGGAGTGGCACATGGATTATCCACCCCCATGTACTTACCCAAATGAAACTCGAAGATAAGATAGTGTCGCTCTATATCAGGTTGACTGGTTTTAATATGAAATTGAATAAATATCCGAGGAAATAAACACTCCTCGTTTTGGCCGACGGCATAAATTAGGAGACAACGTTCCATATCATGGCAGGCCACTGCATACAATACCATAGTGGGACGACCATGGATATATCCCGTGAAAGTCGTCCCATTCGGCTTATACCAAGTAATTAAATTCCCAACTCCATGGGGAATATTCAGTATACGTGGAGACATGGAACGGCATCAAAGACCGCATCCATGCAAATCCTAGGAAGGCTACCGCATTGCCTTAGACAGCATGGCCACACAACAAAGAAAAGATAAAGAAATAGCCATAACAATCAGTAGGGACGAGGTCAGAGCACGATGAGACATGGAACGGCATCAAAGACCACAACATGGTCGAAGCTGCAGAATCGGCCATAAAAGACCTCGATCCTGTTCAATTGGACCTCAGCGGCCATAGCAAAAAGGCCTATGTCGAATGAAAACTTTAGGAACTAGGTAATATCAGTAAATTCTTACAGCTAACACAAAATTTATTTTTCCAAGTATACAGATATGTTGCGCATCCCAAAGGAAATCACCAGGCACAAATTAAACGTCGATCCATTCCACCCCAATGAGATAGGCCAGGCATAAATTAAACTCCACAATTAATGACGTAGTGCGTGAGGAGGTGGAAAACCTTTTAGATAATAGTTCCCTCGGGGAGTCGAAGTACACCAAGTGGGTCGCCAATGTAGTAATGGTCCAAAAGAAGAATGGGAAGTAGCCTATATGGGTGGACTTCATAGATCTTAATAAAGCATGTCCGAATGATTCGTTCCCGTTACCTCACATAGACCAACTCATTGATGCAACAACTGAGCACGGGTTATTATGTTTCTTGGACGCTTACTCGGGTTATAACTAGATCATGAAAAAAGAAGAAGATCAGAAAAACACCACGTTTATCACCCACCAAGGAACATATTGCTATAGGGTCATGATGTTTGGGCTAAAGAACGCGGGGAATACATATCAAAGATTGGTAATGAGGATGTTCAAAGACCAGCTCGAAAAAACCATATAGGTATACATTGATGACATGTCGGTCAAATCCAAAAGGGCAGAGGATCACATTGAACATTTTAAAAAAAACTTCGATATACTCAAATAATATGGAATGAAGCTGAACCCGGAGAAGTGTGCGCTAGGCATAGCCTTGGGAAAATTCTTGGGTTTCCTGGTATCACATTGAGGGATCAAATTCAACCCCAACCAAATCAAAGCTATCAAGGGGATGCCAAAATTCTAAACCACCAAAAAGTAAGTCCAAAGGTTTATTAGTTGTGCCGCTGCCCTATCAAGGTTCATTTCATAGTCGTCGGATTGATGTCATAATTATTTAGTATACTCAAGAAGGACAATAGCCTCGAATGGACTTCCAAATGTGTCCAAGCTCTACGAGAACTAAAGTCACGTCTATCATCACCACCTTGTTGTCGAAACCCAAGGAGCAACTCCTCATCTATCTAGTCGTATCCAAGGTAGTAGTAAGTGCAGCCTTGATCTCATATCTATAACATTAAATAAATACTCATCGATGTTGAGACAAGGTACCCGAACCTCAAAAAATTGGCTTTGGCCTTGGTCGTAACTTCAAGATGCTTAGACCCTATTTTCAGTGTCATCCCATCTTGGTCATCACAACCTTTCCCTTGAGAAGCATTTTGCATAAACCCGAACTATCGAGGAGGCTGGCCAAATAGGCCATCGAGATAAGTGAGCACGATACCACGTACCAGCCGCGAACAATGATAAATTTGCATGTGCTCACAAACTTCGTCACCAATTTTGGTTAAAGATAACGCCTGAAGCTGAAATGGAAGATGTCCAAGTTCCCTTAAAATACAAGACCTCTAAGTCCTATACACCGATGGCACATCCAACACATTAGGGTACAAATTGGGACTCGTACTTGAGGTCCCGATAGGCGACGTAATATGCTAGTCCATAAGGTGCTTGGATATGACTAACAATGAGGCCGGGTAAGAGGCCGTAGTTGTAGGATTAAGGCTAGCACTCAAATAAAGCAAAACGGTTGAAACTCCATTGTGACTCCTAACTTGTAGTCAACAAACTCACAAGGGCTTTCAAAATCAAGGAACAAAGATTTTAAAAATAACATACCGTAATCTGCAAGATATTGCCTCAGTTCGACAAATGCCAGCTCGATAAAATCCCACGAGTATAGAATGTTGAGGCAAATGGCCCTGCCAAACTAGCCGCAGCAACTAAAAACATCATAGCTGGAGATGAAAGTGTAGTCTACCTGCTCAACTCATCACTAGACCATGTCGAGGTAAGAACCATAAACTTAACTTGGTACTGGCGCAAATGTATTATCATATATTTGCCAGACAACACACTCCTACGCGACAAAAAATAGACAGAAAAACGAGGAATGTAGGCGGCCAGATACAATCTCCTCCATAACAACATGTACAAAAGGAGGACTTATGGTGGACCTCTAGAGAAGGGCTTGGGCCCGAACCAAATCCAGCGCGTCCTCGAAGAAGTCCATGAAGTCCATTTCGGAGCTCACCCCTACAATCGAGCATTGGTCATATGCCTCATACGGGCAGGATACTATTGGCCCACCGTGAAAAATGATGTCATAGATTTTGCAAGGAAATACAAATAATTCCAAAAGTAGACCCCAATGATTCACCAAGCGACCGAGCATCTCAACTCGGTCACCTCCCCTTGTCCGTCAACCAAATGTGGAATGGACATCGTGAGCCCCCTACTAGCAGGGTGAGGTAATGTGCGATTCTTTTTTGTTTTAACTAACTATTTCTATAAGTGGGTGGAAGTAGGAGCATTCGCCCAAATAATGGAACATGAGATAATCACCTTTGTATGGAGAAACATCATCTGCCAGTTCGGCCTTCCTAAAGAAATCAGTTGTGACAACAGATCCCAGTTCACAGGAAAAAAAAGCACTGAATTTTTCGAGAAATGGCATATCAAGAAGATACTCTCAATCAACACCCTGCCATTAACGAGCAAGGAGAGTCCTACAACAAGTCAATTCTAAACATCATAAAGAAAAAGCTCGAAGATACCAAGGGACTATTGCCGTAAATACTACCAGAAGTATTAAAGGCCCAAACAATTCTAAAAACGATCATTGAAGTGACACCCTACTTTTTGGTCTATGACGAGGCAGTAATACTAGTCGAGGTCGGAGAACCGAGCCTAAGGTACTCCCATAAGAGCGGCACGAGTAATGACGAGATCATAAGGCAGTAACTCGACGAGTTAACGAACGAAGAGATATGGCCTACATCAGAACGCTCGCCAAAAAACAACAAATAGAACGCCATTACAACAAGAAAGAAAAATTCAGACCGCTCAAAGTCGAGGACTACGTACTGAAAGCTAATACTCAAGCGAGCAAAGATCCCAGGGAAGGCTAGCTGGGAACAAACTAAGATGGTCCATATAAAATGACAACTAAAGCAAACGAGGTTTCGTTCCAATTAGAGACAATGGAAGGAAAGCTACTACCAAACAGTTAGAATATTAGCCACCTTAAATACATCAACGTCTTAGAGAAAAAGTGTTTCACAAGCCGTACTTCTTTTTTTCCTCACTTGAGTTTTGTCTCATTTGGGTTTTCTCAAGGAGGTTTTTAATGAGGTGCGAAGGGAATGGTTTAAGTCGAAGTAAGAGAACGTAGGTCCATGTAACTATTTCATTGCTCAACCTCTTAATACTCTCCAGATTAACTAACGAAGGAACTAGATAGAAATCTAACGAAGGAACTATATAGACGGGGACTTGGAATGGAACACCATCCAATACCCAAAAAGTTGTAAATATATACAAGTATGTGACCAAAGCAACAATGTCAAAGCAATAAACTTTATTCGTTTCAGCACACCTTTCTTACATTTAGGTTACATTCGACATCGCTCGAACAAACATCTATCAGCTCTCGCCACAATACTAATGAAAGATTACGTTTAACCCTCCTTGATAAAAAACCTACCGGCCCTTGACCGCAATTTAACTAAAGGTTACATTCGATCCCGCTCGAACAAACACATATCTGCCCTCGGCTTCAATATTAATAAAGATTGTTGATACCTAATTTTTCCCGCATATGTTATATATATATATATATATATATATATATATATATATATATATATATATATATATATATATATATATATATATATATATATATATATATATATATATATATATATATATATATATATATATATATATATATATATATATATATATATATATATATATATATATATATATATATATATATATATATATATATATATATATATATATATATATATATATATATATATTAAATATCATTTTATATCATTATTTAGTTTATAAATCTATACAAGTACTTTCTATAATTTTTCATAATTTTTAGAGCTTTTAAATTAATTGTTTCTGCATTTAAAATACTTGAATAATTACTCATTATTCCCTAAAATTATTTTATGATGACTTAATCATCCAAAATTAAAGTTCCTCATATATTTTTCATAATATTTTTACTTTATTTTGTATAATTATGTTGTATTTTTAAAGCTATTTACCTAATTTTGTAATAATAACCTATATTCATATATAATTGCTTTATATCTATACTATTGTGTCACAATAGCCTTCTATATTTTTATAATGCCAACTTATTATTATTAATCATTTTATTTCTTAAATAGTGTTCTTAATTATTTATGAAGCATTTTTATAAATTATTTTGTTAAATTTTGTGTATTTAAATAATAGCCCATTTTTAAAACTAAATTTCGGACCAAATTAGCCCAATTACACATGGCCCAAGACCAAACGATCCATGTCCAACACCTGGTCGATACTCATTTTATTTTAACGTGCCCCGTATATTTTTATATCCCATCTGTTGATCAACGACTTACATCCTTCCCCTCGTTTAAATTAACCTAGCCAAACCTTTGTCTCAGATGCTGCCCTTGAATCCTTTCATCTTCCAAATCTAAATCATAGCTATATCTCCCTTAATCCCCTCTCCTAATCCCGTTGATAATGGGATTTTACCATTATTTGCTTAATATATTTGGGTTTCTTTGGTACTGGTTACTCGATTTTGGTATTACTTAGGTATTTGCCCAGTTTTGCCAAATGCCACCTCTATATCCAACGAGAATCAACTCAATCTTAAAGATTTGTGAGATATTTCGTCCATATACGTGTGATGAACTGGATCCTTCATACCAGTTGTCCGATTTCGAGTTTACAACTCTAACTAGGATTTGGAGTTTGTAATTTCCTTGTCTATTGTTTCATTGACTTGCATGTGAGATTTCTCTCTTTTCTTCGTCTGTGTTTATTTGATTTCTTTCCTTACCTATGTTTAATCAATTATTTTCCTTGTTTGTGCACCCAATTTTACTGCTATATAAACCTCTCCACATTCCCCTTTAAGACAGATCTGAATCATGATAATCTCACAAAAATTTGAAGCTTTGTTATGTGGTTCCTTCATTATCTTGTTCTGCCCTTTATTTTGGCCGGTTGATAGCCAAGTCCACTAAGGGTCTATTATTCAAAATTTCTCTTGGTGCGAGCATTGCCCGAGATCCTTTGAAGCTCTTTAGGAACTTTGACGCATTGAGGTTCTGGGCTCTTGTGGATATTTTGTTCTTTATTGTTGCCCGTTTAACTGGTAAGCCACTTGACTTTTGCAGTTTCATCCTTATGTGTCTTTGATTCATGGCTTAATATGTTCCCCGGTACCTTTATTCCTGACTCTGCCAACTTTGCACTTGTTTAAGTCTTTTAGTATGTAACTGTATCCTAATGATGCTAGTCTAGGATTGTCTATTGTCTAAGTCTAACTTAGACAATCTGACCATCCTAAGTTCATTTAACCGGTGTATTAGTGACTTAGTGTATCTAATCATGCTTGGTTGTTTTGCCCTGAATCTATGTAATGAACACTTCATGTTTTGTACTGACCTGTGTTAGAACTTCTTTGTTAACTATCACATGTTTCCTGGCTGCTTTGTCATTTAACATATCCTATTAGTGATTGACTGAGATCTTAATAGCTACTTCAACCTGTTTTCCTTATCATGTTTGAGCTATTTTGTTTCATGACATTACTTGGACCTTCTTTAGTTAATTACTCTACTGTGACAATGCCATAACACTTACATGTGCTATATGACATGAGCTACTTTTCCACTATGTTCTAAATCTCTATAATGATTGTCTTGCTTATATAATGTGTACTAATCTGTGATAAGAAATTTTCTAGTATTTGAGCATGATAACTTCTGTCAATCTTGTAAACTTGTTCCTCTCCTAACTCTTTCATATGGGGTTGCTATGTGTTACTTTACTAAGTTTTTTAAAATCCTGCTGAACCTGCTTCTAAGTCTTGCTAAACCTTATTCTAAATCTTGTGACATGTTCGCTTAGTTGATCTATGTTCTCAATCTTCTGCCCCTTAACCATTTCCCACTCTCTCTCATTTGTTACTTATGATATTCTGAACTTGTCATTCTTGGCCGGCTGAAAGCCAAGGTCACCAAGACTCTTACCACTGACCTCCGTAGTCTGAACACTGCTCAGGGTCCATTTGAGACCCTTGTGACACACTGGGATTTGGGGTTATTTAGTCATTCCCTCTACTAATAAGACCTACACTATTCCTGACACTCAACTCTTTCTTCCTATGGGCTATTGAATATGCAAATTGGTTTGTCAATCTATGGTTGTGTAATCTAGCTTAAGTTACTCTATGGATCCTAGGTTTTGCTGATGAATATAGTTCCTAGGTATGCTGCGTGACAGTTATTGAAGGCCCATGCAATGCTGGGTGTTTTATTTTGGGCCTGCTATTGGCCTACCGTCATTATTTATACAGTACTTGTAATTATATTTATTAGGCATGTAATAATTTTTTAATGAAAAAGTGGTGTTAGTAAAAATAGGGAATTTGTAGATTCATAATGTTTGCATGAAAAGGGTAGATAATATACCTACAAGTCTCATTGATTCACTTATTATATGTGTTGTTCGATCTATATATGTACTGTAGAAATCATGTCATTAGGGTAAGCACGCACATGAACACTGCCTGTTAGCAAACATGAATTCAAATGTTGCAACTGTTCTTACTACTATGTGTTGCTAGAAAACCTGCCTATTGGAATAAATGAACTATCTTTCAGTTCATCTCAATATATTCACTAGCAATCATGTCTATAGAATTTTGATCGCTTCATTTGCTATTGTCTTACACGGATCACTAGAAATCATACCTTTATGACTAAGTATAACAATAAAATAAGTCCCAAGTCTTAATTATTAGAGATCTGGTCTATAGGATACCATCATTCACCTTAGTAATTGCTAATACTACACCTCTCAACTTTGTTTATTATTTCACTTAGGCCACTGTCAGAGAGTATGAGCAATTCTGAGTTTCTCCTAATGGATTTCACTATCACTTGGAGTGTAAATCACTTAAGCGTAGCGTATGTAGGATAAAATATTGGAAATCTACAATTTCAAATCAACATGCAAATTGCATAATCATTTAGAGATAAACAATGCCTGGCCTTTGAAAATGCTTGTACACTTTGATGTTTTGTAACGTAGAAATCATGTCTATCGGGCTTTAGGTTTTTAATTCTGAAACTACCATATTACAAACCTGTTAGCGCGTGCATTTGTTGTTTACATGTGGAGGCTAACTTGAGCCATTTGTTTTCCCTTATGTGTAATCCTACATGTTTTGAATTGTCACGACCCAGTCCGCCCTCCGTGAACCATCGTGATGGAACATATACGACTAGGTAACCCTAATAATATGTAAATTAAACTATAACTGCGGAAAAATAGTTAAAACTGAACTAGTAAAGTAAAACAGTGTTTAAAGTGCCGCTCGGCACATATAATTACATCTCTTGAAACTAATAACATTCCCAAAACCCGGAATCTCACAAATCACAAGCTAAGGGATACATAAGAAGCTCTAACCCTGGAAACGTCTAAACAAAAGAACAATACTGAAAGGGCTATGCTTATTACAAAAAGATAGAGAGGGACTTTTCGGTCTGCGGGCATAGCAGATATATCTCCAAGTCTCTATAGAAACGCCTCCTTCCAAGGCTGACAAAACTGAGTGGGAGTACCTGTATCTGCACAACAAAAATGTGCAGAAGAGTAATATTAGCACACCATAGCGGTGCCCAGTAAGTACCAAGACTAACCTCGGTGGAGTAGTGACGAGGAACAGTCAAGACACCTACCGGTCAAATAAACAATATATAGGAACAACGAAATAGATATATAAATGTATGTGAAGACTATACAAAATGATCAATAATGCTACCATCACAATGAGGGAAGAAACAACAAGTAACAAGAGAATATAAATAATGATGACACATAATCATGGAAAATAAAACCAAACCCTAAGATCACAATACAGAAAGGAAGCACGACAATAACTCGGGTCCTAGGGTAGTGTCCACATCAGGTCTTATTTAACAATTTCCACAAATTCTCCAAATCTCGATCAAATCATAACATCACGAGTCCTGGCATCCAAAATCTACACTTGACATCTTGTGCCTCTATCAACCTTACAGTCATACTGGCAACTAACTGACTAACTAGGGTCACTCTCACATATAAAATGATTAAACAAGGACATGCCTCTATACTTAGCAAATCATGGGAACTTCACCTCCAATAGGAGTGTTTCAACTACGTGTATGCTTGTGCGAGTGCTTTAACAAGATTTCTACCAGCGAATAAAGATAAGAAGAAGAGCGGGCAGCGCGCACAATGTCTCATCACCACATCCACATATTAAAGCTCATATAGGAAATACACCACAATCAAAATATTAAACGAAAATAGAAGTGCCTCCACATGCCGTCACAATCCTTAAAATCAATCCCTAATATAGCCCTCCTTATTTTGCCACGTGTGCAATCAATAACATAATAAGTATCGCCTTATTTCACCACACGTGCATCATAATATTCCCAGCTTATTTAGCCATATGCGCGACCCACATAAAGCATATGAACATATCCTACCATATTACGCCGCATGTGTAATATATCAATAGCAACAGTAGCATGGTAAAGACCTCGTGCAACCCCTCAACAACAATCACACGGCAGGAACCTTGTGTATTACAACATCAATAACTGCACGGCAGAAACCTCATGCATCAACAATATCAATAACCGTACGGCAAAAACCTCGTGCATCACAATATCAATAACCGAACGGCAGAAACCTCGTGCATCACAATATCAATAACCGCACAGCAGAAATCTCGTGCATCAACAATATCAAGTACAACAGCAACAAATACAATATATACAAGAGCACAACAAGTGAATTAACTCAAAATCTTTCGTTCACTGGGGCTGTAAGACTAGCTCACAAGGAATAACCACAATAGAAAATACTAACCTACTAAGAACAACTTAACAAGGGAGAAAGATAATATGAAACAACGACCCCATAGCATGTAGTTCAACAACAAGAGAGTTAACAAGAGTCAAGCAGTTTCAAATAAGGAAATATCAATTATACATGGAATATCTACTCTTCTTTTGAGATTGGACAGGTTACGAAGGATATAGGAAAATTTCAATAAGACTAAATAATTACCTAAGAGACAATAATGATTTCCAATAAAATAAGCAGTTATGAAAGATGACGTGACAGTGAAGGAGGTAAAGATCTTCAGTTAAGTAAGGTAAGAGTCAATTAGGCAATAAGAATGAACCACAAGGCAATTAATTCCAAATAAAACATGTAAAGGTAGAACTAACGAAAGAAAAATTCAATCATATCAAGAACAACTTCATACTCGGTGCATATAAGGACCTAAGAACCTAGAAAGGCCAATTTCCCACAAATAAATCCTAGCACACATTCATCACCTTGCGTACACGGAATACAATCAGCAGAGAAGACTCAAATCCTAAGGGGAAGTCCCCCACAAAAGGTGAGGCAAGATACTTACCTCGAACCGGCTCAAAATCAACTGGAAACCACATTCTTGCCACGA
Source organism: Nicotiana benthamiana (assembly GCA_034376525.1). NCBI lineage: Eukaryota > Viridiplantae > Streptophyta > Magnoliopsida > Solanales > Solanaceae > Nicotiana > Nicotiana benthamiana. Next base: position 52,326,781 of record CM067326.1, read on the forward strand.
GTACTCAACATCAAAGGCCCAAATCTATTCAATCAACATCATAATGTAAATAATACTTCAAGTAGTTGATTCTACAATTAAATTCTAAGCTAATATGCGGAATTATGTGAAATAACCAAAATGCCCCTCAGGCCAACGCCTCAAAACCGGGTGAAATTAACATTTTCAGAAACATTGCACTCTCACGAGTCTAACCATATAAAAATCTCTCAAATCGGATGTCAATTCAAAACTATTATGGTCTATGAAGTTTTACCATTTTTTCACTAAAAATCCGAAATAAAAGGAGGAATTCATGATTAGATTAGCAGTTTACAAGTAAAAAGGAGTTTAGAATTGTTACCCAATCGTTGCATCTGAAAATTCCTCGAAATATCTCTCAAACCCGAGCTCCCAAGCTTGAGTTTTGGTAAAAATGGCTAAACCCTTGTTTTGAAATGTCTGCCCGCCCAGGCATTTAATGAATCGCGAACATGGAAGAAATCACGCGTTCGCGAAGAAGGAAATTAAAAGGCTGCTCGAATTGTTCTATGTGAATGCGTGGAGCAGTACGCGAACACGAAAGGCTGGGCCGGCAAGGCTAAGCGATCGCGAGATAGGTCACGCGAACGTGATGAAGGAAATTTAGGCTCATCCCTCAATGCCTAATAACTCTATGCGAATGCGAGCGCTGGACGCGAACGCGAAAGGGGAAATGATAGGGATTCCCGAAAGCGGGGACGGGGGATTGCAAACGCGAAGAAGAAATTGGCCCCACTCCGTAATAACACTATGCGATCGCGAGATACGAGACGCGATCGCGAAGAAGAAAAGGTCTACAACAGCTGGGCTCAGATTTCTGCAATTCCTATCAACTCCAAAATGCCCCGTTGAGCATCCGAAACACACTCGAGGCCCCCGGGACCTCAACAAAACCTACGGATATATCCCATAACATCATTCAAACTTGTACGAATCCTTAAACTACCTAAAACAACATCGGAAACTCGAATTAATCAATGATTTAAGCCTAAGAACTTCAAATTCTCTCAAAACACGCTTTCGATCAAAAACCTAACCGAACCACGTCCGAATGACCTAAAATTTTACATACACATCCCAATTGACATGATAGAGCTATTTCCACTTTCGAAATTCCGTTCTGACCCTCGGATCAAAACCTCACTATCGGATCTGAAACTTCAAAAATTCAAACTTCGGAATTTCAAGCCTAAATTAGCTACGGGCCTCCAAAACACATCCTGAACACACATCCAACCCTGAAATCACCTAACGGAGCTAACCAAGCAATCGGATTTCCATTCCGAGGTCGTCTACATACTATTCTGACTACGGGAAACGTCCAACACTTAAGCTCTCATTTAGGGAATAAGTGTCTCAAAACTCTCCGAAACTCAAAACAGAACATCCCGGCAAATTAAAATAGGATAAATGAACTTGAGGAAAGAAGTTAATAGGGGATCGGGGGATAAATTCCAAAAATGACCGGTCGGGCCGTTACATGAATATGCTTAGATTTTTCATCTTTGAGTAACCTAGGTCAAGTCTAGAATCACCCAAAATAGAGGTCCAAAGCCTCTTTGTGTGCCATTTACCCCCTTACCACTTCATGTCACTTTTATTTAATTATTTCTTCTTTTTTTTTGTGGTGAAGAACGTATATAGTGTGTTTGCATTTTGCAACGTTATCTTCTAAAAATTCCATTTTCCATACCTTTTCTTCTGTGGAAATTAATGAAACAAGAAAAATATATATGGTTTAAAGAAGAAAAGCAAAACCACTGCAAGAATGTAGGGTGAGAGATTGGAATGGAGGCCGTGGTTTTTACCAATATATTTGTGGAAATGGGAAAATAGAAGGATTTCTCTTTCACATTTCACCCAATTGTCAGTTGCCATTCTCATGGTCTCTTGTTTTGTTCTTGCCGCTATTACGAGCATTAATTAATTTTATTCTAATCAAATTAGGCGATTTTTTTTGGTCGGCAAACGTTATTTGGTGGTGAAGGAAGCTGATTTATTGCTGGAAGATGAAGAAGAAGGGTCAGCCATCGAGGGTCTCTTAGGTTGATGTTGCTCTAAGGTCTTTTAGGGGTTGTGGGCGCTGGGGAGTTCTTAGGTCTAGCTGCTGGCCGGAGATTTTGTTGAGTTGTCCCACATCATAGGGCCTTGGTGTCCTTATATATCCCTTCGATGTGGGACAATTAAACAGATTTTTATGGAGAGGATAAGCCGCCGATTTCTCTCGCCAGATTCCGGCAGCGAAGAGACAAGTGGCTTTTGTGTTTGAGGGAGTAGAAAAAGGAATTAAAAAAGAAAAAAAATTTATCTTTTTGGATCTTTATGCACTTATATCAAGTGAAATTCAGTCAATTCGGCAATAAGCGCTCAACTGAAATACGTTTTCGGAAGTATAAGCGTTTAATAAAAATATTTTTGAATTCGGGTATTTGAATAAAAAATTGTGTCCATTTTAAATATCTCTGTATGTATTTGTTTCTAAAAAAAGGGAAGAGTAAACTTGAACTTAGCAGGTTCTCCACTTACTCCAAATTTGCTTCTTCTTTTTTTCTTTCTAGAATATGGATATAATCGTTTTTCCTTTTTTTTTGTTTTTTTCCATTTATTAAAATATAAATTGGTTAATCCCATGTGGAAGTTAGATTAAATTCCGTATCGTAAATTCTAATTAGCTGCCATGGATTTTATTCACGTGATTTGGTAAAAAATTATTAGCGTGATGATAGAAATTTAAAATAGTATATTTGTGTAAATGGATCAAAACTTTGGAAAAACCACAAGTTGATAAACATTTTACGACGTACCAAAGAAATTGTTCCATATAAGTAAAACTAATTAAGTACTAAAGTAAGATTACAGGAAATGTAATTGTAAAATTAAGTCGAGGCTGGAGGCAAACAGCCCGATGGTATTGAACATTCTTGGCTAACTGAAACGTTATTCAAAATTACTGGTTTAAATAACTGGAAAAAAGAAGTGTCACTATTTTGAAACATCCAAGTTCGGATATTTGAAGATTTAAATACACCATGTCCACTAAAATGATAGTAAAATGTTACTACTATAACTACAGAAACAGTGTTTCTTGTATTTATGCCCGCTGCTTTTTTAACTCGGTCCCTAATGGTTACTATATTCTTTCCCAGAAAAATGAATAAAAATGTACTCTCTATATTTTTAAAATTTCTCATCGAATGTCAGGTATTTATATTTGAGTCGCGACTAATTCGGACACAGCCACATAAGACCCATCAAAGAGGAAATCGTTTAATTTCTACCAGAATTTTTTCCATTACAAAACTCATACTCTCTTCAAGAATGACATGGTCTAGAGTACAAATGTCTAAGTTTTCGAGTGTTAAATTTATGTACAAACTTTATGTCCTGATTGGACGGTTTTCTATTGAGATCTGAAAGAGAGAAAAAATATGATGTATGTACAGTGAATACCTAAAGGAAGGAAAAACTGAGTGATCAAATATTTACAAAACCTCTCGAAAACGTGTAAAGGATTAATGCTACTGTACCAATCACGTAGAATAATTTGCCAGCCTTTTGTGAAGAATGTATAAGACAAGTACAAATGGCAGGAGCGACCTTGAAATGATTTCAAAAATGACCAAATAAAGCTATGAAGAAGATAATGGATCCATCATTTTGGTGGAGCGTTCAAGGGGAAGACTATAGGCAAATTATTAGTTGGGTAAAGTCAAGGCATAAAAACAAGGATATGTCTCGAAACCGAAGAAAACAGCTGTAGATTAATACTCATGTCATTTGACCATAAACCTTCAAGGGTAGTTTAGTAGGGTAAATAAGAATAATGTTGAAAACGATGTATTAATAATACAGAAATTAGCAATGCAAGTATTTATTATATAGAAATTATTTTTTATATAATATTTGGTGTGGTGTACTTATAAATTAAAATACATTGAATAACTTGAAAGAAAATTAAGGGTCGTTTGGTAGTGCGTATAAGAATAATGCCAAATAAGGTATATTAGTAACGCGTGAGTTAATAAGGCAAGCATCAGTTATGCGGAGATTATTTCTTACATGCTATTTGGCATGATGTATTAAAATTTAAAAGGCATTGCATAATTTATAAGAAAATTAATTATTTACAAAAATACCCTCCATATTATTTAGCTTTAAAAAATTTAAGAACAATTTTATCCTTAACCATGCTAATGCATGCATTAATAGCCTTGATATTGCTAGTACCAAATAGATTGTATAACTAATACTTGCATTAATGATAGATTGAAAAAATATACCAAATAACAGATTAATAATACCAAAAGTCAACGCATATATTATATTCTCTAATACACCCTACCAAAACTCACACCAAATTCTTTAGGTTTAAAGGATATTAAGGATAATTTTATCTTTTAACCATACTAATACATGCATTAATATTCTTGATATTGCTAGTAACATAGTTTGATTTGTATTAATTATGCATAAGATAATATCAAATAGATAGTATAACTAATACTTATATTATGAATACATATATTGAAAAAGTGTATCAAACAAGAGATTAGCAATACCAAAAGCTAATGTATGCATTATTTTCTCTAATGCATCCTCCTAAATGATCCCTCTATTTATGATGGGTTCCGCTAGAAAACATTAGATGAAGCCCAATGATGATGAGTAGCTAGAAGTAATTGTATCTGAATAATGGCAGAAAAAACGAAATCACATCTCGAAGTCCCACGAAGTCTCAGCACTTAACTTCGGCATTTTGCGTTCTTCAAGCAAACAGAGAGATGCACAAATCTGGAGATAGGAAGAAGAACTTAAGTCAGAATGGTCACAGGGAAACAAAATAAAAAAAAATGTAGCACTTCTCCTAGATGCTTCACTTAGCTCACTAGATATCAATAGACTAAACCTTGAACACATTATCAAAAAGCACCAGCAACAAAAAAGAAAAGAAAGAGGGCTACTTCATGAGCCGCTACTAATTTCACACAGAATGCATAACAATAGTGATGATGATAATATATGATGAAGAAGAAGCAAATAAATTATAGTTCAACTATCAAATGATCCAAATATTTTCACACAGAATGCATAACAATAGCGATGATGATAATATATGATGAATGATGACAATAGTAAATGTTATAATTTCGGCATTTCTTTGCACATAGAATTCACATATAGGTGTACACAAATAAGAACGTTCTGTTTTACTATTAACAATCGAAGGCCATTTTTAACTTGTTCGTCCGTCCCAAACAACCAGATAGACAAAACACTTGTAGCAACTGATGGATCTAAGCTGGTTCTTTAGAAATGCTAAAACATAACTCCAAAAATCACAGAGACGTGTCCTGCTTCATCGTCCATCAACTCCAACTTCAAATGGCTATCAGGGAACCAATGCAGAATGACTTTCATGGTCACTTACACTTACAACAACACAACAATAACGACCCAGTAGAATTTCACAAGTGGGGTCTGGGGAGGGTAGTATGTATGCAGACCTTATCCTTACCCCGAAGGAGTAGAGAGACTGTTTCCGAGAGACCCTCGGCTCAAGATAATAAGAAAAACAAAAAGAAGAGAATATTAGTTTCACCACAGAGATCATAGAAAAGATAGGAACATAAAATGCAAAAGGAAAAATACAAAACAAAAATGATGGCTAGTAAATAGATCCTGCACCGAAAAAAGAAACTAATAAGACACGACAATGTCCATAGCTATTTCAGACAAAAACCCGACCAGACGAGGCTTACAACAGTACAAAGTAACGCAAGACTCCGCAACCTTCTAGCCTACAACAGTAATACTCGACCTTCATGATCACTTCTCCCCAATACTTCTTAGGCCGCCCTCTACCTCTTCTCGTACCCTCCACATCCATCGCTCACACCTCCTTACTGGAGCATCTGGGCTTCTCCTTTGTATATATCTGAACCATCTGAGCCTCGCTTACCACATCTTGTCATCAATGGGAGTCACGTGCACCTTCTCCCGAATACCATCAGTTCTAATCTTGTCCATCCTAATGTGCCCGCACGTCGACCTCAACTTCATCATTTCTACTACATTCATCTTTTGGATATATGAGTTCATAACAGGCCAATACTCAGCCCCACACATCATAGCCGGTCTGACCATCGGTTTATAGAATTTACCTTTGACTATCGCTGGCACTCTCTTGTCACACAAAACTCTGGATGCTAACCTCCACTTCATCCATCCTACCTTAATACGATGTGCGACATCCTAATCGATCTCCCCTCCCCCGTGGATAATCGACCCGAGGTACTTGAATCTGCCACTACTTTGGATAACATATGATTCAAGCCTCACATCCACGCCCACTTCCCCGGGCTCCGTGCTGAACTTAGACTCCAGGTATTCCGTTTTCGTTTTGCTCAGCTTTAAACCTTTAGACTCAAGAGTCTATCTCCAAACTTCTAGTCTCTCGTTAACACCGGCTCGTGGCTCATCAATCAAAACTATGTCGTCGGCAATAACATGCACCATGGCACCTCCCCTTCAATATGGATTGTTAATGCATCCATCACTAGGGCGAATAAGAATGGACTGAGCGCAGAGCCTTGGTGTAACCCCATTTCAACCGAAAAATGCTCAGAGTCGCCTCCTACTGTCCTAACCCGAATCTTAACCCCACCATACATGTCCCTAATCGTCATAATATAGGGAACCGACACACCTTTTGTCTCCAAGCATCTCCAAAGAACTTCTCTAGGGACCTTGTCATACCCTTTCCCTAGGTCAATAAACACCATATGCAAATCCTTCTTTCTTTCTCTGTACAGTTCCACCAACCTCCTAACAAGATGTATAGCTTCTGCCGTAAAACGACCCGGCATGAACCCGAACTGGTTGTTAGACATTGTCATCCTCACCCTCGCTTCAATGACCATCTCCCATACTTTCATGATATGACTCAGTAATTTAATACCCTTATTATTGTTACAACTTTGAATATCACTTTTGTTCTTATACAATGGTCATTAGACTTAACAGGGAAAAAAACTTTTAGTTTGATGCATAACAAAATCAGAAAAGCCCAACAAATGAATCCATGAACCAATGTGACATAGGAACATTTATATTACAAAATCCATAAAATGACCTTTCAATTTTTTTTATTTTTTGGCATGCAGCCTTCACCCCAAACAAAATATGATCAATTACTAACTTGTGACATCTACGAGGTTTAGGTCCTTCTCAAGCGATACATTGGAGGCTGACTCACAATTATGAACAATTCAAAATAATATCGACAATTGTGTTTTATCACTGAGCCAAAATGATAAACAAACAAGCAAAGATACTTTCGTTCCTGTGTGCATATACATAGACGGGTATGCACACGCACGTACAACCCCTATACACAGATTGGGGGGCGGGGTATCCTGAAGCTATATACAAACCCTAAAGGATACAACCCCATTAAACAAAAACATTATCCCACTGCAGGATTTTGCAGTTTTGTCCCAACGTCTCTTTCTCTCTCTTCCTCCCTCTCTCTCTCTCTCCGACTTCAACTTCCATCCATCTCTCTGGTTAACACCATCGGCACCACCTCCGAGTCGCCGGAACCTACAGGTAAGTACCCCTCTCTCTCTCTCTGCTCGGAACAATGTTCCGGCAAAGTTTCCGCCAACAGTGGTCTCTCACGGCGGTCTTTCTTCGACACCTCCTACACCACCGTGACACTCAACGTCAGGCGCACAGCAAATTTCGTCGCCGGAATCTGCCTCACGCGCCGCCGCTCACCACCCACGCGCCGCTACTGACATCCACGCGCCACGCGCGTGAGCCCTTCTCCGGTCACTTTTTCCACCGGCTCCTTTTGGACAGTTTTTTCCCCCCACAATTCCGACCAACTTGGTACTCCCGGAATATTCCCCTGGTCACTTTCATTTTACACTGTCCACTTAGCCACCTCATTTTTCTCACTGCTTACCCACAGCAGATCTCGGTGCTGTCCAGAGGTCTGGAATTTTGTTTCGGCCGGAAATTTTTCTGGCAACCCCTGCACTTCTCCTTTTCCTTTTTAGTCTCTCCTCTGCTTTTGTGGGTGTGTTCTGTTTTATTGGACAGGTGCCTATTTCGCCGGTGAGGATCTCCGGCAACTCTCGTTCAGACTCGCGGCAGGACGCAATAGAGCTGCACGTTCTGCTAAGCTTCAGGAAAACTTGGGCGCATCAAAGCACACTTTCAGGTTTCTCCACCGGGAGTTGGTACCTCCCGCTCTCTTGTTTACTTTGTGCACCTTTTTATGTATTTTAGCTAGCATTTCGAGTGTGGTCTATTCTGTTGTTATCTAGTTTGCACCTTTTGCGTTTTTCGCTATACTGCGTGTGTGTGCCACTGTACCCCATAGTCGGTTGGTGGGATAGTGGCCGCGGCGGGGGATGATAGCGTAAGGTCATGTCCTCAGGGGGTGGGGGTGGTAGCGGGGGTGAGTAGGGGAGCAGGGGGTGGTCCTACGGGCAGGGCGGGAGGTAAGTGTGGGAAGAGGGCAGCGGACGCCCATAGATTAAGGATTGGGTCATGGAACATAGGCACTCTGACGGGTAAGTCCATAGAGTTGGCGAAGGTTCTTCAGAAGAAGAGGGTTAACATAGCGTGCGTCCAGGAGACTAGGTGGAAAGGGTCGAAGGCGCGGATGTAGATGGGTTTAAGCTGTGGTATTCTGGGGTCGTGAGGGGTAAGAATGGAGTGGGCATCTTGGTTGATAGGGACCTAAGGGAGTCCGTGGTCGAGGTTAGGCGAGTGAATGATAGGTTAATGTCTATTAAGCTGGTTATTGAGGGTGGCGTCCTCAACGTCATCAGCGCTTACGGGCCGCAAGCAGGCTTAGACGAGGAGGCTAAAAGGCGCTTTTGGGAGGATTTGGAGGATCTGGTGGGTAGTATTCCCCAATCTGATAAGTTAGTTATTGGAGGGGACTTTAATGGCCATATTGGGGTTGAGGCTGGTGGTTATGATGAGGTGCACGGTGGCTTCGGCTTTGAGGCCAGGAACGGAGGAGGCACTTCGCTGCTTGATTTTGCAGGGCTTCCGAGCTTCTGATTGCGAACTCGACATTCCGGAAGAGGGAGGAGCATTTGGTCACCTTCAAGAGTTCGGCGGCGAAGACTCAGATTGATTACATCCTCATCAGAAGGAGCGATAGGGGTTTGTGCAAGGACTGCAAGGTTATTCCGGGAGAGTCTCTTTCAACTCCTCATAGACTCCTAGTGATGGATGTCGATCTATGGGTGAAGAGGAAGAGGATGGGCGCCCAGGGTCAACCGCGGATTAGATGGGGTGCTTTGTCTAAGGAGAAGGCACAGGAGTTGGAAAGGAGGTTAGTGGAGGGCGGAGCTTGGAGAAGTTATGGGGATGCGGACGCTATGTGGACAGTGACGGCGAACTTGGTTCGGGGGGTAGCACGGGACGTGCTCAGGGTAACTAAGGGATATTCAGGCAGACATCAGGGTGATTGGTGGTGGAACGAGGTAGTCAAAGGTAAAGTGGAGGTGAAGAAGGCGGCGTTCGCTAGGTTGGCAGGGAGCACAAGCGAGAAGGAGCGGAGAGCGAACAGGTTGATCTACAAGGAGGCGAGGAGAAGCTAAGATGGCAGTCACGGAAGCTAAAAACGCGGCGTTCGGTCGCATGTATGAGGAACTAGGGGAGAGAAGTGGGGATAAGAAGTTATTCCGGTTGGCTAAAGTAAGGGAAAGGAAGGCACGTGATCTAGACCAAGTTAGGTGTATCAAGGGCGAGGATGGTAGAGTTCTGATGGGGGAAACTCAAATCAAACCGAGGTGGCAGGCGTACTTTCGGGACCTTCTTAACGAAGAGGGGGATCGAAGCATAGAGCTAGGGGAGTTGGGACATTCAGAGCAACATAGAGACCTTGGGTACTGCAGGCGCATTAGGGTAGAGGAGGTCTTAGGGGCGTTGCGTAGGATGAGTAGGGGTCGAGCGACCGGGCCTGACGAGATCCCGGTGGAGTTCTGGAAGTGCATGGGTAAGTCTGGAGGGGAGTGGCTCTCTAGGCTGTTCAATGCGATCTTCAAGACTAAAAGGATGCCGGATGAGTGGAGGTGGAGTACAGTGGTGCCCTTGTACAAGAACAAAGGGGACATCCAGTGCTGCAACAACTATAGGGGTATCAAATTAATAAGCCACACGATGAAGGTTTGGGAGAGGGTGATTGAGGCGCGGGTGAGGGAGGCGACATCTATATCTAGGAACCAGTTCGGTTTCATGTCGGGCCGCTACACCACAGAGGCTATTCACCTAGTCAGGCGGCTGGCGGAGCAATTCAGGGATAAGAAGAAGGACCTTCACATGGTTCTTATCGACTTGGAGAAGGCGTATGACAAGGTCCCGAGGGAGGTGCTATGGAGGTGCTTGGAGGCGAAGAGCGTGCCGGAAGCCTATATCAGAGTAATCAAGGACATGTATAATGGAGCTAGGGTTAGGACGGTGGGTGGCGAATCAGACCATTTTCCTATGGTAATGGGGCTCCATCAAGGATCGGCGCTGAGCCCCCTCTTGTTTGCCTTAGTGATAGATGCTCTAACCCGACATATCCAAGGGGATGTGCCTTGGTGTATGCTTTTTGCTAATGATATAGTATTGATAGACGAGACGAGGGTCGGTGTTAGTGAAAGGTTAGAGGTATGGAGACAGACCCTCGAGTCTAAAGGTTTCAAAGTAAGCAGATCTAAGACATAATACCTGGAGTGCAAGTTTGGCGACGAGCCGAGCGACGTAGGCAGGGACGTGATGATTGGTTCTCAGGCCATCGCCAAGAGGGACAGTGTCTGATATCTTGGGTCTGTGATTCAGGGGGACGGAGAGATTGACGGGGACGTCACCCATCGAATAGGAGCGGGGTGGTCAAATTGGAGGCTCGCTTCAGGGGTCCTGTGTGACAAGAAATTCCACACAAACTCAAGGGGAAATTCTACAGAGCCGTGGTTAGACCTGCGATGTTGTATGGGGTGGAGTGTTGGCCCGTGAAGAACTCCCATGTTCAGAGAATGAAGGTTGCGGAGATGAGGATGCTTCGGTGGATGTGTGGGCACACCAGACTAGATAAGATTAAGAATGAAGTTATTCGACAGAAGGTAGGGGTGGCCCCGGTGGATGAGAAGATGCGGGAAGCAAGGCTGAGGTGGTTCGGGCATGTACGGAGGAGGGGTCCCGATGCCCCGGTGAGGAGCTGCGAGCGGCTGGAGATTGTTGGCGGTCGGCAAGGCAGAGGGAGGCCTAAGAAGCATTGGGGAGAGCAGGACATGACTAGAATGCAGGTTTCCGAGGACATGACCCTTGATAGGGGAGTCTGGAGGTCTAGAATCAGTGTTGTAGGCTAGGGGCTCATAGAGTGCTTCATACGCCTCTCCCGGGGTTGGGTGTGGGACAGCAAGGTTACCCATAGATGATTTGTGTTTTAGCTTATGTCCCCCTTATGGTTGTTAGTATGGTAGTTACTGTTTGTTATTATTGCATGCGATTGTATTTATGTTTCTTATGTTTACATAATTATTTACGTTATTTCTGCGGGATTTACTAATGCTTTATTGTTTTGTTTTCTTTTGTTTTTGTTTCTAATTTTGTCTTTGTTTTTGTTTTAATGCTGCTTTCCATTTTATCCTATGCGCCGAGGGTCAATTGGAAACAGCCTCTCTGTCCTTTCGGGTAGGGGTAAGGCTCGTCTACATATTACGCTCCCCAGACCCCACCTGGTGGGAATATACTGGGTAGTAGTTGTTGTTGTTGTTGTTGTATTATCCCAGTGCACTACCTGTTAAACACCAAGGTACAATCACATTCCCTCGATTTAAATGCTCCGAAATCATGTCATGTAATTACAGATTATCCCACATTTCATAGGTTACAACAACAACATATCAACTGTGGTCCCACAAGTAGGGTATGAGGGAAGGGGGAGGGTAAAGAATATGCGCAGCCCTTACCTCTACCTTGTGTGAGGTTAGAGATATTGTTTCCGATAGACCCTCAGGCTCAAGAAAAGCGTTTTCAAAAAAGTTTGAGAAACACAAGAGTAAAGACGCTATGATGAAAATATTGAAGAAAAGAAAAGTATTAGCAGAAAGAGTAAGATAACCAACGCAAAGGAAATAACAGTAGTAATAAAATTTAAAAATAAGATAATATTATGAGAAGAGGGAGCAGATTAGATGCTCTAAACTAGAAGCACGTTTTACAGAAAAGAGAAGAAATAGCTTGACTACCTACAAATATTTTACCCTATTCCTCGACCTCTATGATCATCTATCTAGGGTCATGTCTCAGTGAGCTGAAGATGTGTCATGTCCTGTCTAATCACATCTCCCAATTCTTCTTCCATCTACCTCAATCTCTCCTTAGACCTATCATTGTCAACCTCTCGCACCACCTCACTAAAGCATTTGTGCTCTTTCCTCTTCACATGCGCGAACCATCTCAACCTCATTTTCCTCATCTTGTCCACCCCAGAGGCCGCTCCTACCTTACCCTGAATATCTTCGTTACTAATTTTATCTGCTACTTTCATCTTCTTAACGTGAGTTTTTGACTAGCCAATACTCTGCTCCATGAAACATAATTGGTATAACATCTACTCTATAGAACTTATATTTAAGTCTTGGTAGCACCTTCTTATCACATAGGACACTGGAGACGAGCCTCCATTCATCCTCCCCACTCCGATACGATATGTGACATCATCATCAATTTCCTTGGATTATTGATCCAAGATACTTGAAGCTTACTCTTTTGGGGATGACTTGTGTATCAATCCTCGCTTTCACATCCGCCTCATGTGTTGTGTCACTAAACTTGCACTACAAGTACTCTTTTTTCGTCCTGCTCAACCTGAAACCTTTAGACTCTATGGTATGTCTCCGAACCTCCAGTCTAGCGTTAACCCCGTTGTGTGTCTCGTCAATCAACATTATGTCATCTACAAATGGTATACACCATCACCAGTAGAAATACAAGTGGAGTAGAATGTACACATTCAGTAAATGCTTTAATATTTCACTAGAAGACAGTTCTCTAGTAACGATCGAGTAACTTTAAAAGCATTGTCCATCAACTACGACTTTTGTTTGGCAAATGAGATCAACAAGCTAGTAAAATACAAAATTCAGAAAATATTCAATTAAAAAAAATGAACAACAACAAATATAAGCATGCCAATTGAAATTACATAGCTTAGCTTCGTAATTAAGTTGCAATGATAATTGGCATGGATGAAAAGCTTAAAAAATTATACCTTAAAAGATCCATTTAACTTTGAACTTCGGGACCATTGGAGCCCCAAATTCCTGTTCGTCGTCTGATAAGTAGCCCTAAACACGTCGTCCCCATAAACTTTACGTGAAACCGCAAAATCCCATGCGTTCTTTGCTGTATCATAGCTTGGCTCAAAAGTAGCAAGTCCTTCATGCACATAAGTGTACTTCAGTTTACAACTTCCCGACCCCATCACGTGATTAGCCGACACCTTATTGGCCGAATCAAACACCAAAGTTCCATCCAATATTGTTCGTTTGTCTCCATGAAAATTAATGTAATTCAAATTCAATGGCTTCTCCATAACCCTGATTGAGTTCATAAATTGAAATCGAATGTCCTGAAACCACAAAATTTAGCAGTAATTAAGAACTAGAGAAAATTTATAAACACAATGGATATGTAAATCAATCAACTACATCTCAATCTCGAACTAGTTAAGATCCATTATATATAAATTATTTGTATTAGTCCATTCTAGTTAAATCGTGTATTTTCACTGAAGGCTAAATTTAAACTGAATGTCCTGAACCACAAAACTTTCAATAGTAGTAACAATTAAAAACACAATCAATCAATCAATCAACTGCATCTCAATTCCCAACTAGATAAGCCTGTTGATGTAAAAATCATTTGTATTTATTATGTAATATTTAACTCAAGTATTTTTCACTGACGGACTAAATTTAAACCCAATATCCTGAAACCACAGAAGAGCTAATACGAATTTAAGAGCACAGTCAATCAACAACTACATCTGAATTCCTAATTATAGTTAGGATCGGTTATATAAATCATTTGTATAATGTTATTTATTCCGTCGCTCTATTTAACTACGGTAAACTTCATTTTTTTCACTTGTGAAACTGACATAGGCTTAGTCAAATTTAAACGCAAATAATTCGGGAAAAAAAAGGAATGATGCAGGACACCTTTTTGGGGACGTTGTAGTCGATGATGAATGAGCCAGGTTTCTCAACGGCAAGAGCTAAGCCGTTTAAACTAGGACCGTTGACAACAGTAGCATCGGTCATGGACGCTCGGAGCTTAAAGTCCCCGGCGTTGAAGGCGATAGTAGTAGCGGCGGCGGCTTTGTCCGTCTCATATCGAGCTTTGAATGATGCCTTCATCATTTCCGAATGCAAATGGAAGCTTTTTGCTCTGTTTTGATTCGCTTGCGAGCGGGATAAGATTGGGAAATTGAGGCCTTGAGGTTTAGGATAGTTCTAGCAAATCCTCGGGCCGGCGTTCTAATTTGTCTCTCTTACTTTTTTTTTGGTTTTTGTTTCCAACTAGTCTTAGATATCAATAATATAAAACTTAAAAAAACTATATACATATTAATAAACTTTGTATATCTTACGTGCAATTATTATGTTTCATTCGATATTATTTTTAAAATTTGAAGTTGAGTCGAAGAGTATAATAACTATGAACATTGGACTAGTTATATCTAACTGTTGAGTTGTTCATCATCGGTGGCTTGGCTAATTCTCACCTCATAAGCTAGCTTTTGGGTTGAGCTAGGCCCAAGGTTCATTCTTATCATGGTATCAGAGTCAGGCTCATCCCAATTATTGTTACCGATGTTGGGCCCCCATTTATGTTGTCCACGCTCCAGAGATCTGAGCGTGAGTTGGGGTGTTGAGTTGTCCTACATCGGGGGTTTTGAGGTCCTTTGTCTCCTTATATGGCTTGAGCAATCCTCACCTCATAAGCTATCTTTTGGGATTGAGTTAGGCCCAAGGTCCATTATTATCGGTAACAGTATTCAGTTGTAATGGTATATAAGTAGAGAATGAAACATAATTTTCACAAAGAGTCTTTCTCTATAATTTATTATTATTATTAAGATAATTAAATTATATAAAATTTAATTATTTTTAATTCTATGATCAATAAAATTTGAATTACTAAGTGTATTTTCAAATCATATAAAAATTAATAAATATAATTTTAGTAATTTTGAAGTTCTAATACTAGAAAAAATAACATGAAAATTATTATTATGTTACATAATTCAAATAAGAAGATTATGTTAAATAACTCAAATAATGGATATTTAACAATCAAAAGTTATTTGATATACAAAAATTAAATATTTAAAAATATTTGCACTGTCCTGTTTTCAAATAATTGAGTTAAAAGTATTTTACCTTGTTTTTCCATTATAGCGAGTTGTATGTTTATGTTTTTAAACAATTTCATGTATTTCTCTCACATTATCTCAAAACTTGGGTTTTGAATTTAGAAAAATAGAAGGAGTACCAACTGATATTATACAAGATATTTAAGATAGAACTTATGTAATTTGAAGAAGGACTAGAGTTATAAAATTTGGTTGATTTAAACTTTTAATCTCTCGGCATAAAATTTTGTAGAGCTACATAATAAAAATTATTAAAATATATTTCAGTTATAAAATAAAAGTTAATATCGAACATGTAAGTTTTTAAAAATAATAAATATTAATATATAGGTTAGATTGTTAAGTAAAAATGAGAATCACAATATAAAGGCCAAAGAATCTAAAGTAAAATAAGTAAAAATAAGAGAGGTACTCAAAACCATATGAGAAAATATTTATTAAAAGCGGTAATAGATAATACATCTATAATGAGTAACGGAAATACTTTTATTGTTAATACACTCAATATCAATTACTAGTATTTATTACATACTCACTTCACACAAAAATCTTTACATAAAACTTTTGATCTAAGTTACTCTTAGTTATCATGGAATCATGGAAACGATACTCCTAAAATAAAGGAAGAAAATTTATATATAGAACCTGTAATAAACAAGAACAATGTCAATTTTGTTATGAAATAGAAGATTCTTACACTTCTATTTAAGGTGAATGTCTTTAATGTATTTAATTAGAGAGATTTTAGAGTCCTATTATTGGTAGCAAGATCTTCCTCCTCCCTATAAATAGAGGTGCTCTCTACCATTGTAATTCAACCCTCTCAACTCAATAAGAAGAACTCTCTCTACTCTTCTCTCTATTGCTATTGTTCTTGTTCTATTGTTCTTGTCTTTTGCTTTAGTTTATAACACGTTATCAGCACGAGACTCTACCGTCTCAAGTATCATTCTCGAAAATCCAAGGTATTTTCCCTCTTCCTAATTTAATTTTCGAGTATGTCTGACATTATGAAAAGAAAGTTCGTTGCCCTTGAAATTTCGGGCAAGAACTATATGACATGGGTGTTGGATGCTGAAATCCACCTAGATGCTATGGGTCTCGGAGACACCCTCAAAGATAAAGAAAAAGCATCCACCCAAGATTGTGCGAAGGCCTTGATTTTCTTGCGCCACCACCTTGACGAAGGTTTGAAGATTGAATATCTCACCGTCAAGGATCCACTCGTTTTGTGGAACAGCTTAAAGGAGAGATATGACAACCTGAAGTTGGTCACTCTGCCACAAGCACGATATGATTGGGCCCATCTGAGGCTACAGGATTTTAAGTCCGTTTCTGAATATAATTCTGCTATGTTCAGAATTACTTCTAAACTGAAGCTATGTGGAGATAACATCTCCGATTACGATATGCTTGAGAAAACGTTTACAACGTTTCATGCCTCCAATATGGTACTGCAGCAACAGTACCGAGAGAAAGGCTTTACGAAGTACTCTGAACTGATTTCTCTCTTACTAGTGGCTGAGCGAAATAACGATCTGCTCATGAGAAATCACGAAAATAGACCAACTGGGTCTACACCACTGCCTGAAGCAGATATGGTGCACTCGCATTATGCCAAACATAAAAGGGACCATGATCACGGTCATAAACGGGGTCAAAGCCAAGGACGTGGACAAGGAAGAAATTCCAAAGAAGTCCGTCACCCCCCAAAGAGAGATAACCACCGAAAGCAGAAACGGGGTCCAGAAGATCCTAAGGCAAATAGTTCAGAAACTATATGTTATCGTTGCGGTGGAAATGGGCACTGGTCTAGGACTTGCCGTATACCAAGACACTTGGTTGACCTTTATCAAGCATCTCGAAAGAGAAAACGCCCTGAAACAAATTTTGTCTCTGACGACAACTTTGACTTCACCCACCTGGATGTGGCAGACTTATTTGAGCAACCCGAGGGAAAGATAGACCACCTAATCGGTGACGGAACCGTGATGAAAGAAGATGGAGCTGTTTGATTCTACTTGTATTAGTCAATGAATAAATTAATAGTCATTAGCATTAGCTCGTATTAGTTAGTTCATAAAGCAATGTTAGCAGTAGTTCTTTAGAATATCTTCAATATGTTCAAATATCAATAAAACTTTTATTTTCCAGTGGGGGTAATCGACTAACCTGAAAGACTAGTCGATTATCAACTATTTTCGCATTAAAGTTGAAAAACAATTGATCAACAATCGATTGTCTTTGTCTAACAATCGATTGTCTTGAAACAGTAAGGTCTGGAATTTTTCAAAAATCATCCACAATCGATTGTCTATGCATGACAATCGATTGTCTTGAAACAGTGAGGTCGAATTTTTCAAAAATAGCCAACAATCGATTGTCTATGCATAACAATCGATTGTCTTAAGACTGCTCTGCAAGTTTTTCAAAAATAACAAATAATCGATTGTGTGTGTTTAACAATCGATTGTCTATGTTCCAACAATCGATTGTGTGTGTTTAATAATCGATTGTCTTATGAAAAACGCTGAAATTTTCAAACTGCATAGTAATTGATTATGGACAACATATCTTATTTTGTTTGTCAACTGTTAGTAGCAGATTTTGAAAATATTATGTGACACAAAAGAATTGAACTTGTTTATTCTTATGTTCGTATATTTTCTTTTGTATGTCAAACTATGGGAAAGCAAATATGGATATCTCACAAAGCGAACTTGGATCAACATCCAACTGTAAAAGTATTTGCCTAGTTGATTCATGTACTACACATACAATACTCAAAGAAAGGAAGTATTTCTCTCAACTGAATATGTGTAAGGCAAACATTACTACAATCTCTGGAAGTAGTAAATTGATTGAAGGCTCCGGAAGAGCTATTGTAACTCTGCCCAAGGGCACGATGTTAATCATAGAGAATGCAATGTTCTCCTCCAAGTCTATGAGAAACTTGTTGAGCTTTAAAGATGTACGCCGGAATGGCTACAATATTGAGACAATGGATGAAGATAATCTTGAATATCTCGTCCTCACTTCAAAGAATGTCTCCGGCCAAAAGAGGGTTATTGAGAAATTCCCGTCTTTATCTTGTGGCCTGTATTGGACAAGAATTAGTGCAATTGAGGCACATTCAACAGTAAATCTAAAGAATACTGAGTCCAATACATTTGTACTTTGGCATGATCGACTGGGTCACCCAGGATCAACCATGATGAGACGGATTATAGAAAGCTCATATGGGCATCCGTTAAAGAATTTCAAAATTCTCTCAAGTAATGAATATCCTTGCACTTCGTGTTATCAAGGCAAGCTGATTATCAGACCATCCCCAACAAAGGTTGGGACTGAGTCACCCCAGTTTCTGGAACGTATACAAGGGGACATTTGTGGACCTATTCACCCACCTAGTGGGTCGTTTAGGTATTTCATGGTCTTGATAGACGCATCCTGTAGATGGTCTCATGTGTGCCTGTTGTCATCTCGCAACCTGGCGTTTGCGAAGTTAATGGCACAAATAATTCGGCTACGAGCACACTTTCCAGATAATCCAATCAAGTCCATTAGACTGGATAATGCTGCTGAGTTTACATCCCAAGCATTTAATGATTATTGCTTATCAATCGGGATAAAAGTTGAACATTCTGTAGCCCATGTTCACACTCAGAACGGTCTTGCAGAATCGTTAATTAAGCGCTTGCAGTTGATTGCAAGGCCATTACTGATGAGAACGAGGCTGCCCACTTCAGTGTGGGGTCATGCCATATTGCATGCAGCAATGCTAATTCGTCTCAGGCCGACGAATTACCACAAGTATTCTCCGTTGCAATTGGTTTTGGGTCATGAACCCGATATATCCCATTTAAGGATATTTGGATGTGCCGTATATGTGCCCATAGCACCGCCATCCCGCACCAAAATGGGTGCGCAAAGAAGGTTAGGAATATATGTTGGGTTTGATTCGCCCTCCATCATTCGCTACCTTGAAACATTGACAGGCGACCTGTTTACTGCACGATTTGCAGACTGTCGATTTGATGAAACACTTTTCCCAAAATTAGGGGGAGAAGTTGGTGAAACCAAACGGGAAATTTTGTGGAAAAATGAATCATTATCTCATCTTGATCCACATACCTCTACTTGTGAGAAAGAGGTACAAAAGATTATCCATTTGCAAAGAATAGCAAATCAAATGCCTGACGCATTTACGGACTTGAAGAGGATAACGAAATCCCACATTCCTGCGGAAAATGTTCCGATCCGTATTGAAGTCCCTATTGGACAATTATCTAGTGTCATATCCAATGAGTCAAATGCACGCCAGAAGCGTGGCAGACCATTAGGTTCCAAAGATCGAAATCCTAGAAAGAGGAAAAAGAACGATCTAAATGACACTATGAAAGAATCACATGAGGACGCTCATGATTTGATTAATTCCGAGATTCACGAAGAATCTATTGAGCCTGAAGCTCTTGAAAATACGGAACTACTCCCAAATCCAATTAATATTGAGGCAAATATTAATCGAGTGGATGTTGTGGTAGATAATGTCTTTGCTTATAATGTAGCATCTAACATTATGAAAGAATGTGAGGATCTCGAACCTCAATCTGTGAAAGAATGTCGAGAAAGACATGATTGGCCAAAATGGCAAGTAGCAATTCAATCTGAATTGAATTCGCTGGCAAAACGTGAAGTTTTTGGCCCTATAGTTGAAACACCTAATGGTGTTAAGCCCGTTGGCTACAAGTGGGTCTTTGTACGCAAACGAAATGAGAAAAATGAAGTACAAAGATATAAAGCACGCCTTGTTGCACAAGGTTTTTCTCAAAGGCCTGGTGTCGATTATGAAGAGACATATTCGCCTGTAATGGATGCGATAACCTTTCGTTATCTCATAAGTTTTGCTGTCCATGAGAAGCTGGACATGCACTTAATGGATGTCGTTACTGCCTATCTTTATGGCTCACTTGATAACGACATATACATGAGAGTTCCCGAAGGACTCAAGGTGCCAAATGCGCACAATTCCAAATCTCGGGAAATGTTTTCAATCAAGTTGCAAAGGTCCTTGTATGGTCTAAAGCAATCAGGACGAATGTGGTATAATCGTCTAAGTGAGTACTTGTTGAAAGAAGGCTATATAAATGATGCCATTTGCCCATGTGTGTTTATAAAGAAAACAACATCGGGATTTGTTGTACTTGCCGTATATGTTGATGACATAAACCTTATTGGAACCCCTGAAGAACTCCAAAAGGCAATTGATTATCTAAAGGATGAATTCGAGATGAAAGATCTCGGTAAGACTAAACTATGTCTTGGTTTGCAAATTGAATATTTGGCAAACGGAATTTTTGTTCATCAATCTACCTATACAGAAAAGGTACTGAAACGGTTTTACATGGATGACGCACATCCGTTAAGTACACCGATGGTTGTTCGTTCACTTGAAGTGAACAAAGATCCATTCCGACCTAAAGAACGGAATGAAGAGATACTTGGTCCTGAAGTACCATATCTTAGCGCAATTGGCGCATTAATGTATCTTGAAAATACTACAAGGCCGGACATTTCTTTTTCAGTTAATGTCTTAGCAAGATTTAGCTCGGCTCCTACGAGGAGACATTGGAATGGGATCAAACACATATTGCGGTACCTAAAGGGGACTACCGATTTGGGCCTATTTTATGGAAAGAATTGCAGCCCGGATCTTGTTGGTTATGCTGATGCTGGATATTTGTCCGACCCACACAAGGCTCGATCTCAAACGGGTTATGTGTTTACCTGTGGAGAAACCGCCATATCTTGGCGATCGACTAAGCAATCAATTGTGGCTACTTCATCTAATCATGCCGAGATAATTGCTATTCATGAAGCAAGTCGGGAGTGTGTGTGGCTAAGGTCGATAATACATCATATCCAAGACAAATGTGGTTTGAAATGTGATAAACTACCCACAACTTTATATGAAGATAATGCAGCATGTATAGCTCAATTGAAGGGAGGATTCATCAAGGGAGATAGAACGAAGCATATTTCACCAAAGTTATTCTTCACACATGATCTTCAAAAGAATGGTGATATCAATGTTTAACAGATTCGTTCAAGTGACAATATGGCTGATTTGTTTACAAAATCTCTACCAAAGTCAACCTTCAAGAAGCTAGTTCACAAGATCGGGATGCGAAGACTTAAGGACATAAATTGATGTTCTTATCAGGGGGAGTTAATGCGCGTTGCACTCTTTTTCCCTTACAAGGTTTTGTCCCACTGGGTTTTCCTTGCAAGGTTTTTAACGAGGCAACCAATAGGCGCATATTCAAACATGTGTACTCTTTTTCCTTACTTTAATTTTTCCCATTGGGTTTTGGTTTTAAGGTTTTATGAGGCACATCATTGAATAGACATTCAAGGGGGAGTGTTATGAAATAGAAGATTCTTACACTTCTATTTAAGGTGAATGTCTTTAATGTATTTAATTAGAGAGATTTTAGAGTCCTATTATTGGTAGCAAGATCTTCCTCCTCCCTATAAATAGAGGTGCTCTCTACCATTGTAATTCAACCCTCTCAACTCAATAAGAAGAACTCTCTCTACTCTTCTCTCTATTGCTATTGTTCTTGTTCTATTGTTCTTGTCTTTTGCTTTAGTTTATAACAAATTTTAATTTGATTCTTTCGACTCTTTATTTACCATTCTATTTAACACCATAAAGAAAGTATAGTTTTTCGAAATTTCTAGGTTAGGCAGTATATATTAATTAATTACTATGTTTATCTTATACTAGTAACTGTATAAGGTAAAATTTTAATTAATATTTAAGTTCAAAATATTTTTATTTCCTATATAGTAGTTCAAAAAAGGTAATTATTTAATATGTAAGGTTTTAGTTGATTTTAAAGTCTTAATATTCATTAATTAAATTAATATTTTGCATAATGTAAAATCTATTTTTAAATGACAAAAAAGATGAACGACATATGCTAAGGACCTTCGTGCTTATACTATAATTAGCTTTAAAATATGCGTGTTGTACGTGTATTTCATATCAATGAATATAAATTTTTAATAATTACATAGATATTATGCACAAAAGTGTTTGAATTATCAACAAAAATTTAAGAAATCTAAATTACTGTTTGTGGGGGGGGGGGGGGGGGAGGGGATCATGAACGTTAATCACATTTATACAACTCAATAAAGAAGATCTCTTCTCTACAAATGCCTTATTATTTGGACTTTATATTTCGTTCGTAATAAATTTAGGTTCTTATGCCACTTTCTCGGTAGATTTCATCATTATCATGATAAAAGATGATACTTGCTAATATATGTTGTCAATTCCTTTTAACCCGATAGTAATTAGTAATATCAGTTAACCACGCATTCTTAATTTGAGTTTTTTTCGCGATTACATGCAATATCTATTCGCTAGATAAATTTATCGATACTGTAAAAAATTAAGAAACTCTATGACAATACTTTCGAAAATAAGTTATTATCAATTTCTTTTAAAGAAAATCTTAAATAGCTAACATTTTCAATATTACAACCCTAAATCTTAAATTTTAGCAAGCTGGAAAATAAGCTTGAGCTCCTAAGTATGACTTCTATACAATTTACTTTAAGTTTTCGCGTCTTGTTATTTTGAAGTGGAAGATTTCTAATGCACCTACATTATTGTTGTTCCAGGTGAAATAGCAATTTTTAAAATTATAAATTCTTGTAAAAATTAACTTATTCTACTTACATAATTTATCTTATTATGCTTATATTCTTACATATTAGGATTTCCTATATAGTTTAAAATAGAAAAGATTTAATAGTCAAAACTTTAGTTAATTTCAACATCATGAATATGAGAAGTAACAATTAAATGATGATTTTGTTCAATATGAAATTTAATATTAAATAATAAAAAGTATGTCGCATTGAAGTTTCGTGCTTTTATAATAGTCTAAAGTAATTGGAAAAGACAAAATAAGAAAAGTGAAATGTTATTTTTCTATATATTAAGTAATTTTTAATTTTTGTCTCTCGTTATTTACCACATAATTAGAATTAAGTTGTTGTAAATACTAAATGAAGTAAAATAGTTCTAAAAGAAA
This sequence comes from Nicotiana benthamiana, assembly GCA_034376525.1. Taxonomy (NCBI): domain Eukaryota; kingdom Viridiplantae; phylum Streptophyta; class Magnoliopsida; order Solanales; family Solanaceae; genus Nicotiana; species Nicotiana benthamiana. Next base: position 52,350,367 of record CM067326.1, read on the forward strand.
TTGCTTATTTGTTGTTAAAAACTATTTTGTTCATCATGAATACAATTAGAGTGTCATTACGATGTCACTTAATTGTGGAAACTATAAACGTCTACAAATTTTGTACTAACATACCAAATAATTGACTTTTTAAACATTTAGTTAATGTAAAACTTAATCAATTTTAAAGTCCTAAATTGTCGTAAAAACTCTATTTTTAAAGGATAAAAAAAAGTAAATAATATTTTACGAAGGGTTTTCGTGTTTTTAATACAATATAGATATAAATAGATAATATAGATAAGCAAAATGTGCCAGAAAATATTATAGAAAATACAAAAAAAATGTTTAATGTATGTTAGCTTTTTAGTGAAGGTATTACATTTATTGGTCTTATAAAATGTGACTTTTTTGGTATAAGCATTTTAATTTTTTTTCATATTTCACAGCAGAACACCTTAATAAGTATATTTGAAACTAATAATATTCATTGATAAAGAAAATGAAGGGGATTGCGTGTAATCAATAATTCTATATCAAAAGAAGAACAAAAAATAAACGGAAAATTGCGAATTTAGCCTCTCAAATATCAACAAAATTTATTTTAATCTTTATAATTTCAAGTTAAGCACATTAAATTTTCACATAATTAATACGTGCATATTGATCCCTTCTAATAAACATTCATGAATTCAATGAATTATTGTAAAAATAGCATGGTATAGCCAATTTCGAATTGGTCATTCAAAATAGATAGCGTTTACCAAATCAATGAAAAATAGTCACTATTTTGCTGTAATAGAGACCGTTACACCATAATATACAGAAGTTCGGTGCACCTGTGTACGAACTCCAACATATTAAGCTGGACCGGTATACTTTGATGGCTCCGGTATCAAATACCGGAGATTGGAGCACTGGTGCTCCAAACTCCTATATTATATTGGACCAATATACTTGTTTAAACTCCAATATATTATGCTGGAGTTCTAGTGTATATATGGTGGAACTCCCATCATATTATCCTGGATTATTCTGGAGTTCAATTATACTTTTGCTGGAACTCCAGCACAATATACTGAAGTATTTTCGGGTTTTAAACAGTATTTTCGCTGAAATTTATCTTCATATAAAAAGTGATTAAATTTCGGTTACTTTTGAAATTAGACTATTTTTAAACAACCAGTTATAAATCTGATTATTTTTAAATTTATCCCAAAATTATTTGGTGTTAAACCATTTAGTTACCAATGTGTTGTGTTAAATATGTAATGTTGCATCATTGTTGAGTGATTTATAGTTTTGAAAACAATCTAAATATCACATATTTCCTATATGAACGGATCAAAATACACATTTTAATAACGGGAAAAGGTTAAAACTGTCCCACAACTATTGATGTTGGTATAATAGTATCCTTCGTTCACCTATTTTGTAAAATTTATCTTCATCATTTTCTTTTCGGCTCAAGACTACTCTCATGACTAATAATACGTTAAAAAATTAATTAATTTTTACGTGTTATTGTTTCATTGGCCTAACTTAAAATCCATCCAAATTAAAATAAACCCACCCGCATCTAAAACCCATATCCAAAAATATAATTTTTCTCTGCTCTTCTCCTTCTCCAAACGTTATCGTCTTCTAAAGAATGTATTACCGTATCAATCTCCCCCTTCACCCCACCCCCAACGTCTATACATTCATATCTTTTTTTTTCTTGACTTGCACTTCATTTGAATAATCATCACAACTATTATTAAAGTTTTATTTTCAAATAATCAAATTTGTTAGTCACTAACATTTTACATCATACAACTTAACTAATGGAGATTCGAGGGTGAAGGTCATTGAGCATTTGCAATTTTTTTTTAGTGTATATTTCCTGAAGATCCGGTCATGTCCATAAATTAAGATGTACTACGAGGATAATCATCAGGATATATCAAGAAAGAGACGGAAAAATCAAGAGGAATATTTGACAGCCTATTGTTGTGGTCAAACACACAGGCAAATATAAGCGGTCATCAAGTAATAAAGTGGCTAAAAGTCGATATCAAATTTACGAGGACTTGTGATTAATTATTAACTAAATTAGACTATCCTAACTATCTAAACAAGAATTAAAACTAGAAGTATTTGATTCTAAACTAATTAAAATAATAAAAATAAATAATGAACTTTGAATAGAGGAAGAGTAGATTTTTATGTTATTAATGTGATAAAACAATCTAGGGTTATGGGCTATCTAACAACCCTATTGTATTCTTCAATTGAATTGACTGGCTAATTTATCTAGCTTATTGGTTGATATGGTTAATATTGCTCGTACGAATTTGTCGAGTTCTCATTCACCTTTTCAAGCTAACATAACGTCTATATGTCTATGGAGTTAGAATCAACAAGAGCACATTTATTATTATTGTAAATCAACCAAGCAAGGCAATTACGTATATAATTATCCTAACCGCAAACTCATTCCCCGATGCCCGAGTTCAATAACTTGTTACAATCAATCCTATATGCAATCTAGAATTCTCACATTCGAGTTCAATTCTAGATTCGTATATAGTATTTAATTGGTGATCAAGTAATTGAATATTAAGCGCATGATTGAATAAATAAACCAATACAACAAATCAAGAAAGCAAAATCAATATCTCAATAATAATAGTCATGAAAGAACTACAACCGTAGAACGCGAAGTTTAGCTCTATATAGTCATGATAGTAAAACAACAAATGATACAAATAAACATAATAAAACTAAGTTATGTACGAAATAGATACCTTCATGACGGCTTTGTGCTTTCTCTTCATCAAAAAGTTACTGTAAAAAACGTTCATTCCCTCTCCAATATAGGTTTAGGACCCTTTTTATACAAGTTAAAATTATGAGGATATATTGTGTTGTGTATCTTTTTATTATTGGTAGATATTTTCTTATTATTGTACAGTCCTATAGTTGGTGGGATATAATATTGCACAATCCTATAATTGGTAGGATTTGATATTATACAGTCCTATAGTTGGTAGAATTGGATACATCTCTGTACTGTATATATACTTTAGTGAACAATACAAGAAAATCACTTCTTCCAAAATTCTCTACAAAAATAATACAGGGCATTTTGGCCGGATAAAATAGAAAAAATCAGGTAATAGAGGTCCAGGCCAGCGCGTCGCGCTGGACCTGACGCACAAAACAGTGAGCCTGCCGCCTAACTTTTGCCTTCCTCGCGTTGCAAGCCTTTCATAATTCAAATGCCACTCAGTCTCTTCAAACCACTGTCATTAGTTGCTTCTTCATTCTGCTTGGAATATTTCCGCCCAATTCAATCCTTTACATAAAATAATCACCATCAAAATCACGTCATGCATAGAACTTTAACCAAAGTTTTCTCCCATTTTGATCCAGAATTTTCCTAATTCACCAAAATTCACGTGATTAGTATGTTTTTCATAATTGAAGAATATTGGATATATTCAATATGAAATACAACTAAAAATTGGTAAAAATATGAATAAAATTAATATTAAAATATATTCAAGTAAACTAAACATCATCATCTCACACTTAAATATTTTGCTCGTCCTCGAGTCAACAAATAAATAGCCTATTTTGAGCACTCTACACCAATAACAATGGTTGATAGTAGCAATTAAAATATAGCATATGCAATCACCACACACTTTCTTTAACTCATACCATACTTCAAAAATATTCAAATAAAGACAATATGCTGATAAAAATCCTAGCCTAACAAACCGACTTATTGATATACCCGTGGCTTGAACACCCAACATCACAGAGAAAGCTAATAATGTTATCTATCCCTTGTGAGACCATGTGCCTTCACAACAAGAACATGAGGGCAAGTTCAACCCACACATTCAAATCTCATGATCAAATATATTTTAATGACTCACATATATCAACGATGATCACTCTCATAAAGAAGTCAAATGCATGCAATTGGTATCATATGCTTGCTCTTAATGTAAATCCATACTAATGTAAGATCGACCGATCTAAAATTAATTAGGACTTTTTAATGGTTGTAATGTGGGCTAAAGGACAACTATGATATATTTTAGGAATAATGACTCAACCTCCTAAGCACTTTAACACAAATTCCTCAATCCACTTCAATTTCACACTAAATCACCCCCCCAAAAAATATTCGTCTTTCTAATATAGTCAAATGCATGTAATTAGAACTATAGGCTTGCCCTTAATGTAAATTCATACTAATATAGGATCGCTCGATTTAAAATCAATTATGACTTTTTTATGATTGTATTGTGGACTAAGGGAGGGGTAGGATATATTTAGGAATAGTGACTCAACCTCCTATAGCACTTTAACACGTCACATGATAACTTAAGCGCAAATTCCTCAATCTACTTCAATTCACACTAAATCACCCCAAACAATATTCCTAATTCTTTATACTCCACTATCAAAAACAAGATATTTATTCATTTACATCTTTTTCTTTTTATTTTTTTAGATTTTTCTTTTTTCTTTTTAATTTCCGCTAGTGATGTATATTTTACAAAACAAGAGCATATTTACTTCTTTCGTTGGTTCAACTCAAAAGTCACCCACACTTAGTCCATTTTTACTTCGTTTAGCGCTCATTTTACAATTAAAGTGCTTTGAGAGGTAAAAGGATAAAAACAATGTAAATTAAGAACAAAAATGGTATATGCTTATAATGTGAGTGCTAAATTAAAGTCTTTAGGCCCAAAAGGGTTAACAAGGGATGGATTTTATTTGTGATAAGCATTTAATCTAAAAAATATCAAAGAAGCCTAAATCATTTATCAAACCGAGCATCACCTAATATTTCGATTAAACTCACATACCGGGCAAGTTCTAGACACAAGTACGATACATAGATTACACAAGAATCTCACCACACATGGCACATGACTCACTAAAGACGGTCACATTCCGACTCTCAAACAATGCAAATATTCACAAAACCACAAGATATTAAGCATTAAGCACAAAGTGAACACAAGTCAAGAAAACGAGAAATAGGCGTCACAAAACATGCTATCCAAATAACCAAGGTACCATGATCAATTTCAAACATACAGGGAAGATATTATACATGCCACAAACCTAAATATGCTACTATCAAACAAGTCAAGGGCGTCTAGGAATCTCTTTTTTCTTCCTCCATTAATTTCCTAAACTATAATCTATTGTAAAAATAAAGAAAATGCTAATGTCTGTTCAAACACGTCCCATGGAAAATAACCGAGGCACAAAACTAACTAAGGAAAACTAAAGAGATATTTTTTGGAGTTTTGTTTAGACTTTAATCACTCAAGAAAACTGTCTAGGAGATCATTCATTGAAAAAAGTCCAAAAAAAAGATTCTCTTTTTTTTCGAATTTTTCTGATTTTTAATATTTAAAAAGTAAACAAAATTAAGCTACTAAAAGTACTATTAAATAATACACAACTACAAAAATAAAAACAAGAAGCTAAAATAAAAAATAAGAAGCTAAATTCAAAATAAGAAGTTAACACTTTGACTAACATACTACTGCTAATTATCTAGAGAAATTATCACACCCGAAATTTAAAAGAGTGCGCCCAACGAAGAAAAAGGGGGGGGGGGGGGGTGAACAAGAAACTCCTTGAAATACCAAAGTCCAAAGTAATAACAGCTCACGGGATACTCAGAGGTTGTCCCAATGATGGTTCTTTGTGCAGGTGCCTCACACTAGTTCCAACACATCAAATGGCTTTCTTCATATGCTCGTAACTCTACAAAATAAAACAACACTACAAAAATAATAGAAAAATAACAAAATAAAAAAAAAATTAAAGAAAGCAGTAAAGTTGGACTGTCTCCCAACAAGCGCCTAATTTAACATCGCGACACGACATGAATTAATTTTTTTCTCCACCTTGAACTTATGAATTGTACCCCTAACAGAGCATCTGGTATGTGGTTATGCTCCTTTAATGGGGCTAAAAAGATAACAATGCCAAGCAATAACGATCTTTAGATGATGAATGTAATTTTTACTTTTCGGCACAACAAATTCAAGAATATAGACACTTTCATCCTCACTCTTTGATTTCCATATAGGCTCAGGTGGCTCAATTACTATCTTACTATCAAAACACAATGTGAAAAAATGATTGGAATGTGGTCTAATGCTTCATAACTCATGAATTTTACTACTATTTACATCCCCATTTATGCACACACTCAATTCTCCTAAAGTTATGTTATTTACTCTCTCACATGACTCGAAAGCACTCTTCTCCATACTGGCATTCTCAAGAAAAGTATGATCTTCTGATTGGTATTCTCGTTTTAGCTCCTCAATTTGGTCTAGAAGGTTTATTTTTCCGCTTCACACAACTCATCATTAAATTGTTGGGCATTACACGCATCACATATACTCAAATCTGCATCCAAGTTATGCACAACCAAGCTAAAATTATCAATTTTTTGTACAAGCTCATCTCTCTCCTTATACTAATATTTTACTAACGTTGTAAGTAAACAACGTCATTCCACAAATTCCCCTAATCAGAAATATTCGTCCAAATACAAACCCCTACTCCCATATTCAAATTCAGATCTCCAAGAGGTTAGGCCATGACAAGCCCAAAAATATGGGTCATAAAAATCTTCCGTCAACCAAGCATTTTTTTCAATAACATTACCTCAAAATATTTCATCCCCGCATGTCATGTTGAGAGGACTATGAACATACAATGAGAAAAATCAAATTGTTCTAAAAATAAAAACATATACAAAAAAGAGAACAAAAATCAAAATTTGTAAAGATAAAGATAAAAGTCCAATCTAGAAAAATAGTTAATTCTAAGTCCCCGACAATGGCACCAAAACTTGTTGCGGCCAAACACACATGCAAGTATACGTGGTCGTTAAGTAACAAAGTGACTAAAAGTCGATATTGAACCCATGAGGACTTGTGATTAACTGTTAACTAAATTAGACTATCCTAATTATCTAAACAAGAATTAAAACTAGAAGTATTTGATTCTAAACTAATTAATAATAAAAACAAATACTGAACTTTGAATAGAGGAAGAATAGATTGTTATGTTATCAATGTAATGAAACGATCTAGGTTATGAGATATCTAACTATCCTATTGTATTCTTCAATTGTATCGACTAACTAATTTATCTAGCTTATTGGTTGATGGGGTTAATATTGCTCATAAGAATTTGTCAAGTTCTTACTTGGTTGTTCAAGCTAACCTAATGTCCACATGTCTATGTAGTTAGAATCAACAAGGACACATTTATAGTTCATGTAAATCAACCAAGCAAGGTAATTAGCTATATATTTGTCCTAACCGCGAATTCATTCTCCGATGCCCATGTTCAAGAGCTTGTTCTACTCAATCTTATGCAATTTAGAATTCCCACTTTCAAGTTCAATTATAGATTCGTAGATAATATTTAATTGGTGATCAAGCAATTAAATAATTAAGCGCCACATTAAAAATAAACCAATACGACAAATCAAGAAAACAAAATCAATATCTGAATAACAACAGTCATGAAAGAATCACAACAGTAGAATGTGAAGTTTAGCTCCACATAAACATGGTAGCAAAACAACAACCATACAAAAAAACATAAAAATATTAAATTTGATAGAAGAAAAGATGAAACCCGATCTCAACAGCTCTATGCTCTTCCTTCGTCAGAATTACTCTAGAAAACGTTCTTCCCCTCTCCAAAATAAATTTAGGACCTTTTTATATAAGTTATAACGGTATAGGTCCGAAATAACATTATTCCAATAAAATAGAAAAAATACCGTAATGGAGGTCCAGGCCAGCGCGTCGTGCTGGACCTGACGCACAAACCAGTGAGCCCGACACGCCTAACTTTTGCATTCCTCACGTTGCAAGCCTTTCATAATTCAAAGGCCACTTGAAGCTACGTCATTAAGTTGCTTCTTCATGCTACTTGAAAATATTTCCACCCAATTCATTCCTTTACTTAAAAATAATCACCGTCAAAGTCACGTCATGCATAGAACTTTAACCAAAGTTTTCTCCCATTTTGATCCAGAATTTTCATAATTCACGTAATTAGTATGTTTTTCATAATTGAAGAATATTGGATATATTCAATATGACATACAACTAAAAAGTAGTAAAAGTATGAGTAAATTAATATTGAAATATGCACAAGTCCTAAGAATACGAGAGAATACAGTTTATTAGAGAAGGTGACTATAATAAACATTTCGTTGAGAATATTGTAAGAAATAATGGAGTGTAGTAAGAAAAAATCGGCAATAAATGATATTTATGTTATAAAAACAAATAAAAGCGTCGATGTATCTATTTAAAGGAGGAAAAAATAGGAAGAAGAACGTGACAAACTACAAGAGAAGGTTTTGTTTGCTTAAAAAAATGTGTGTGTGAGAGTTTTGGATGATGGAGTATTTTTAAAAAGAAAGAGGAGAAAAAAATGGAAAATGGAGAGGAAGATGGATAAAGACGTGTTGGAAGAAGGATATATACTAAGGAAAAAAAGTATTTTTGTTTACGGATTTGGATGCGGGTGAATTTATTTTAATTTGGGATGGGTTTTAAGTTAGATCAATAAGATGATAACATGTGAAAAATATTTTTATTTTATTTCACTAAAAAGAGTTGTTAGTCATAACGATAATGGTAAGCCCAAAAAAACGATAAAGATAAATTTTACAAAATAAATGAATAGCGAATATTATTGTATTAACTCGAATAATCTAGGGGCTATTTGGTCCTTTTCCGTTTTAATAAACTAAAGTTTAAATGTGCTTAGCCACTACTACAAGGACAAAAGCCGAAATTTATCAACAATTGAGGGACCGTGCAAATATCACAAAATAGAAGAAAAAAAGGACAAAAGGAAAATAGGCAGGTACCAAGTCAGCGGAATCTTAAAGCCCAATATAAAACTACAAAGCCCTAGTCCAGTTCCCGCCAATAATGGTGGCGCGTTTTCACATTCAGCAATATCCTTATATTTCACTAATTTACCCGGGAAAATTCAGTCCCTCAACCTTCTCCTCAACTTTTTTCTGTCACTCCTGAACCAGCGTTTCAGAATCAGGTGAGCTCAATTTGCTATCTGTTTATTCCCAGATCTGTTTTCTGGAGCTGTCGATTTGTCTTTCTGTTAAAGCATTCTTTGTTTATTCTACAATCAATTAAAACATGAGATTTATTTCAATTTATTAGCTTTTTAGGGATTTTATAGATCCCTTTTTCATTTACTACTTCTGCCTCTGATCCAAGATTCTGTATTTTTGGATCTTCGACTTGTATTCACGGATAGATCCAGTTTAACGTTTTGATTGAAAAAAATGTGTTGGGAATATATGTTAAATGAATCATGTTTATACGTACCCATTTGTTTTTACTTGGAAATATGTGGTTTAATTAATTTATTTGGTTAAGAAAAGGTATTTTAAGTGATTAGTTTCAGATATTCGTAGCTTAGTTTATTGGGCATTTGATAATGTATTATCTTTCAGATTTTTTAAAGTTAAATTGATATCTAGTTTTCATAATTACAAGTGGTATAGGTAAAGAAGTGCTAATTGACTATTCGTGCTTGAGCTAAGGCTGTGAGGTAGAAACTCTCTTATCTTTCAGTCTTGTCAAGAGAAAACATATAGGGCTGTGAGGTAGAAACTTGTTTCAGAGACTTTGTATATCCAGAGGTGGAGCCTTATGGGTTCAGGAGAATTTACGTGCAAATAGTTGGATTCTAGATTTATTATTTATACATATTTAATTTATTTCTTTACACAAATACATTGTTTGAGCAAAAGCTACTTGGTGTGGCCGAACATATATTCGACGCAGCATAAATTTGGCATCTCATTGTCCCACTTTTCCCAGTGTTTCTTCTCTCACTTCCTGCCCCCACTTTGCTTTTTTTTTTTTGGGCAAATGCCATTGTCTTGTTTATGACGTTACTTAACTTTTATGTAATTTACTAGCTGTGAAATTTTGCTTTCCTTTTTATTTATCTTTCCGATTCAGCTGCATGTGAATTGAAATACTGAGCTAAGAAAATCTTTCTTAATGTGAAGACTTAGTTTTATGATTTTTGGAACTCACCTTATTTGATACTACTAACCAGAAAGTCAATGTGAAGTTGGTTAAAGCTCTTAGTAAGAGTGGAATTTCCTTCTCGGTTCTTGGGGTTGGTCGACATCTTGATCTTTACTTAGTGGAAGACGTGAAACTGTTGTTTCTTACTACAGTTCCATCATTTGTTGAACTACTCTGCATTATTCTATAGGTTTGTGTTCATTTTTCTCCATATATTTAACGTACTCTGTTTTTTCTTGAACTGTTTTTTCATGTTTATAAGAGCATCAATATGAGATAACAATTAAGTGTTTGACTTTTTAGACATCCCAATTCCCAAAATAGGTTTTTTGCCCAAAGGAGGTTATCTGAGTAAAATTATAAGGTTTCTTTCTTCTTCAGTATTCTGGAGGACTGGTGGCATCTTGGAGATATAGTCAGGGTAGAGTTACTACACCTTGATAGGCATTTCAATTTCCACCAACAGTTTATGAACTTGAGCCAAACTGTTAGACAATGGAGCAAAGGAGTGACAACTATTTGCACAATATCCAGGTTGTGAGAAGAGGTTTGATAGAAAAGGTCCGTAATGTAGATTCTCATGGAAAGCCTGATCTGATGATCAAGAAGTTAAAAGACATCTGTGATACTGAAAATGCTAGACTCGGGGGTTCACATGTTAACTGTGAAAGTGAATGTTTTCCAGTAGTAGACAGAACATCAAAGACAATAGAACCTGAAAATAACAAATTTGGTTGCCTTGCTGATGATGAGGTGAGCAGTCAGTCAGCTCATTATAATTCTGGAGAAATAACACTGAAACAACTAATGGAGAGATACAAGTCCAAGAAAAGGAAATTTGCTACTCCAAGTCCTACTTCTACAAGTCCAAAGCAGGCTGACGGATGTTATCAGCCAGAGGAAGACGACGATCTAGAAGTACCCCTTTGTCATTTGAAGCTGGGGAATTCCAAGAAAGCAAATCGTAAAAGAAGGTGCACCAACAGAAATCTCTTCGCATCACCAAACAAACCCGTATCAATTAAAGTTGAAGTGGTTCTGGAGCCTGAAGTTTCTCCACAGCTCAGAACTGATTTACCTGAAGTGCCAGAGCCCATAGCTGACACTTTAGAATCTGATTTTTCAATGCCCCGAAACTTAGATTCTTCCAATTGCCCCTCTAATATCTGGATGGATAAAAAGCCTAATTCTGATGCAACTACGTGTAGTGAATTATCAGACGTAGTTGACTCTGAGGAAAAGATACCTGTTTCATTTGCAGAAGAACAGAAACTCTGTACTCTTAATCAGATTTCCAATGATCAATTCGAACATGTGGACCCTAAATATATTTACTCAGCTAGTGAAGTGCTAGCAGAGGTAAATAATCAGGAGGACAGATGTTATACAGAAAACAGTCAAAAGGAGTTGTTTGCTCCATCAAGATCCACAAAAATTGTAGCAACTGCAAACAATCAGAGTTTAGGCATGTACTGCCTCAGGAATTGTTCTGATATGGATAAGTGTTCTGCTCAGAGTACCAACAATGTTGGGATTCACATTCCCAAGGCGATGATGCCTAATAGCACTGACAGTGCTGGTCTTCATTATGCAGATGATGTTTGCATGTCTGGAGATGGAGATAAGGAAGTTTTGCTCTCAAATCAGGAATTTTGTTCAGTCGATGACCCCATTGATAAGTGTATCTTATCGTGTAATTTGCAGACTTGCTCGGGCAGCGACAATAGTTTGCCATTTGTAGACGACATAAATGATAAGGAGCAGCTAACAGAGTGCTGCCTTACAGGAAATTGCTTGGATGATGAAAATCAGCCTCTGAAATCATCAAGTATTTGTGAGGAAAAAGATTTGACGTTAACCAGTCAATCTCAGAATACTTTGGATCAGATCTCAGCGTCCGAGCTGTCACAGCCTCCTGAGAGACTTCTATCAACACGAAAGGTTAGGGGTGTTTGCTGAAGATAATTTGCTTTATTTGTATTTCTTGGCGTATTTTAAACTATATAATCTTATGCAGGCTATTTCTCCGTGTTCTCAAGAACGACTTTGTCAGGCTATGAACTCCATAGAAATAATCGATGACCTGGAGAACTATAGTAAGTCATATGTGAAATTAGGCTTTTCATCATAAGTTGGACAAACTTCATGTTTTTACACTTTTTTTATATAATTCAACTGTTGTATATGCATACCAACTCCAAGCACAGTTGATCTGTTGCTTCACATTTTTTCACCGATAAATCAATGTCAGTTGAGATCAGAGAAACAACTGAACGATGCTTCAACTTAATTCAAAGTTCATTTTAGCTGTTTCATCTTAAGAGTTCTGGTGGTTGCTTGTTTTGTTGAGCCCAAGAACCAATACCAAATGACAAATCAAACAGATTTGTGAATTTTATCTTTGGTTCTAAAGGTTTTATTTTAGACACAGATTTATCTTCATTTACAAGCCTTTTGATTTACAGTAAATCAGACAAATTAAATAATTTGCAAATTATATATTATCCAGTGTATATGTGTTGACAAATGAAAATAACAGACTATTATTAAAAAACGAAGAAAATGACTTCTTGTCAGACTTGTGTGAGCGCCTTCTTGCTTTGACTCTAGTATCATATCTAATATTAACTGATGGGTGGAAAACTTCTGCTTTTAGCTCGTATTGCGCTACATGAAGAAATGAGTAAGTTTTTAATTTACCAGTTGAAATGAAAGAACTTGTCAAATGATCGATAAACTCTTGGTTTCATACTTCAACTTCAAAAGTTATTAAATTCCTTATGGTTATCCACCACACATGTTATTCTGGACTTAATTCCAATCAATTCATAGAATGAGTGTGACCGCGGAAGCTTGGATTGAAATTCCTGGTTCTCTTACTCTTAGTGATGGTGTCCTTTTTATAGCTTGTGATAAGGATAATGTTTTTCTTCCTAAATGTTCTGAACTGCCTCAGAACATGAGAGTGCCACAGAGGCTGACTTATTTTTTCTTGGCTTAATTCTTTCAGAATGTAAAGAGAAGCTCACTTTTGGTAATGAAAATTCTGAAGGATCACGGCTTGCTGATGCTAGCACAACCAAAGATTTCGAAGGATCTGCACGGCTTAAGAAGGTTAAAGTTTTTATAGGTCCCAAGCAGATTGCTAGGAGATGGAAGACTGAAAGACGAGGTTCCCCTCCAAAAGGCAATCTACAAAAACAGAGTTCCTCTCCGAAAGGCAATCTGGAAGGTCCTCGTCTTTCTCGTTCTCTACCTCAACTTAACACTGGGTGCACCTCTATCACACGTTGTTCAGAGAGTGCTATAGCATTTTCACAGAGGCAGATGCAGGACATGGAATCTCTAGCATTGAAGCTTATGTCTGAATTGAAGTCGATGAAGGATATGGTAGAAGAAAAATTGCTCTTTGAAGCATATCGCACCAGTTCTTTGAAGAATGATGCTGATGAGGTATGTTCTTCCAGATATACTGGCATATCTGAGGTGCATTATTGAGTTAAACGATCAAAGTAATTCATAGTTATGTCTGATATAGCAAATGATACTTTCCATTTTAATTTTTCAAGTATTAGTGATGTTTCATTTTCCAAGGCCTCATCTAACAATTGAAAATATACCAATTTGATCTTTCTTTCGGTTATATGAGGAATGGCCATAACTTGAAATAGGCATTGTGACACACGGGGAAAAGGCTACATTAGAATGACATGCTTAGATGAATTGCATGTCATGTAAGTATATCATTCTCAACCTCTAATATCTTATGTTTGACAGGTGAAGATTGCCATAAAAAGTGCAACAAAAGTCGAAGAGACAACACGAAAGTGGTTGTCAATGATGACTAGGGACTGCACCAGATTCTGTAAGATCATGGTTGGTACCATTCATTTTCTTTTATTCTTAATTGCTCTATCTTCACACTTTTTCCAATGTTTGAATATGGACCTTCATAACTCATTACTTTGGTCATATTGTTTTTCTGTGATATAGAAATTGAGTCAAAATGGTGGTGCTGTTCCCAAGAACACAGTCCACAGGGAGGGAAGGAAAATTTCTTTTGCTGATGAAACTGGTGGTATGCTCTGTCATGTAAGCTATTTTGAGGATCCCGAGCTAACTTTGGAATCTGATAGCGACAAACAAGAAGACCTGATTCTATGAGAAATTTTGTTAGCCTCTTAGTAACAATCAACGGACTATTCTCTTCACATAGTTTTTTGTTTCCGTGATGACTGGAAGTTCTCTAAAAGTATGAAAAGCTGGAAGACTACCATTTATATCGGTGCGCTTAGATTCTTGCGACTCATCAACCTACTTTACCAAAGAGGTGGCAGCACTGGAACGAACTCAGCCCAGACCTACTTTATCAGCCCATAAGGCTTTGCCCAGATTAATATGATGCTCAAGTGAAATCAGGGAAAGTGATATTTTTCTCATGATTCTCTGGATCAACATCTGAGGCCTCTACCTGCAGCCAGCTTTTGCAGGATTTTTCAATATTCCTGCTCTACAAATGGATTATCGTGTATCTTGCTTGATTGTGTCCAATAACGTAACATGAAATATTATTGTCCATTGTGCAGAACCTAATACATTTTAATATTTTTTCTGCTTCGTGCTTCAGATCAAATGACTTTTAATATATGATTCTGCTTTGTATTTTAGATCAAATGATGGTTAGCCTGAGTTCCCAAATGCATATTAGTTTGACCAAAATATGGATTTTGGTTGGACTAATTAAACGTATAAAAAACGGAGAATGGTTCAATATATTTATAAATTATTGGAAAAAGTTTAAAAATACCTTTCATGGGCTAAAAATACCTCTCTATCCATATTTTTGGTTCCCTTATGCTCTTTGATTGTTAGGTCAATATTGAATTAAAAATGATTACTTAAAAAAATTATTTTGCAAAATATTTTTGTTTTTTAAAATTAATGCTCTAGTAGTCTACTAATTTAGTAAAGTCTTTTTCTTCTTTTTTCAGTTTTTACAAAAAATGATTCAGTTTTTCCAAAAAACTATTTTTATTCATTTTTTCAGTTTTTTAAACGCATTTTTTTTTTGTAAAAACTGAAAAATAATTGTAAAACAGCAAAAAATATTTTTGTTTTTGAAAAATACTTTTTTCAGTTTTTAAAAAACGAAAATATTTTTGTTAAATTTTTTTTTTCTGGTTTTACAAAAAAAATTCAGTTTTTACAAAAATGCTTTAAAAGTGAAGCAGCACCAGAAGCTGCTGCTGCCCCTGCTCCTGAGGCTGAGAAAAGTGAAGCGGCGCCAGCAACAGAGACAGCCAAAGTTGAAGAAGTATCTGCTGCAGAAGTAACTGAACCACCAAAGACAGCTTGATGAATGCCCAGTTAATAATAAGCAAACCCTGTGTGTAAAAGTATTTTTTTTTAAAATATTATCTCTGTGTGTAAAAGTATCCTCTTTTCTCTTTTTGGCCATTATATTTTAGTGTATGAAAGAAGACATAAAATATGATGTGTTATTCTTTACAATTGCCCTCTTCATTTTCTTGCAAAAACATATGTAACCCGTTGATTCCTCAAAGCTTTCCTTAATTTTAGGTTAAATGAATTGTTATAAAACAATCTAAAACAAGGAAGGCAAATATAGTATCCTAAATTATTGAAAAATTAGCGTGCTAAAAACTGATTCTTTTTCTCAGTTTTTAAAAAACGAAAATATTTTTGTTAATTTTTTTTTCTGTTTTTACAAAAAAATTCAGTTTTTACAAAGAAAATTCTTTTAAAAGCTGAAAAAATGAATTTCTTTTGTAAAAATTGAATTATTTTTTGTAAAAACGATAAAAAGAAGAAGACTTTACTAATTTAGTGGACTACTGATGAATTAGTTTTAAAAAATAAAAATATTTTGCAAAATATTTTTTTAAGTTATTATTTTTAATTCAGCATTGACGTAACGGTCAAATGGCATAAGTGAACCAAAAAAGTAAATTAAAGGGTATTTTTAACCAAATATGTGAATGAAGGATATTTTTAAACCTTTTCCAATAATTTAATGGCATTTCAAACCCCTTTCCGTAAAAAATGAGGGCAAAACTTTGTTGTTAATAACACGGTTAAGGGTCAAATATATCCTTGTACTATTAAAAATAGGTCATATTTATCCTCCGCTTGAATTTTTTATCAAATATGTCCCCACCGTTATACATTAGGGCCATATATATCCCTTAGCCGTTAAAACACCCTCCCATATATTTTTAGTACGGTTAAGGATCAAATATATCCTTGTACTATTAAAAATAGGCCATATTTATCATCCGTTTGAATTAAACCCGCCCGGACCCAATTGCTAATCCTAGACCCGTCCCACTCCTTTATTTACGTTCAGCTCCTTTCAAGATCTTTTGACATTATAGCAGAAGCCAAATCATACTTAGTGTGATTATTATCTGCTTAATGTGATTAGTCCAGCAGGTTATTTTCTTTGGAGTTTTAACATCTTAGATGCTGGTATTATTTCATTATGTCTTCCTGCATCCAGGTGTACAAAAAGCTTAGACACTTATGTTTGGTTGCCATTTTCTCATGGCTGTCATAATTTCCAAGCTAATTTGATCTCATCTTATTTGCTGTTGAATCGATTATGCTTTGTTTGTTTAACTTGTTTAACATTTCAGCTGGTTTTAGGAGGTCTTTTCCTTTGGCATATTGAGTACACTCCTCGTAGGAAATGTCTTCACCTATAGTGTTAGCATCTGATCCTGGAAATGAAAGGGTATTGAGAGGTTTCTATGAAGTGAGTGGCGCACTTATCAATTGTCCCATATAGTGATCCAATGAGTTACTGTTGGGGATGCACTGATTTTCATAGGTTGTTCATACGTGAAGTCTATCTTTTTTTTTCTTAATTCCAGTCTGTTAATATAACAAAACTGCGGGTCTGGGATTAGCAATTGGGTCGGGGCGGGTTTAATTCAAACGAAGGATAAATATGGCTTATTTTTAATAGTACAAGGATATATTTGACCCTTACGGTACTAAAAATATATGGGAGGATATTTTAACGGCTGAAGGATATATATGGCCCTAATGTATAACGGTGGGAACATATTTGATAAAAAATTCAAACGGAGGATAAATATGGCCTATTTTTAATAGTACAAGGATATATTTGACCCTTAACCGTTAACAATATCCTTGAAAGAAATCTTAGTAGAATATCGAATGACGCCCAGATCTGTTCTAATAGGAGTGACAACATGCAATAGTCGAGGGTCAAGAATCAAAATAAAAATAATGCAATGACATTTTTAAATGTGAAAGAGTCACCCAAGATAAGATGGAAGTAATGAATATTCTTTGTGATAATGATGAGTGATGGACAATTTTTTGAATAGTGAAATTATTCTCGGATATGAGAAAAAGTACAGATAAAAATCTTAGCCAAAACATTATATTTGTATCCTAGTAATAAAATCTGATCATCTCCTTTAAAGTCAACAAGTATTTTACAAATGAATCTCCCACGTCCCATTTCATTGCGTCTCTTTCTATTTATATAGAACATGTCCCAAAATACTCTAATAGACCAAGTACAGAGAATATCCATTACAATATTCTCTTTTATATCCTATGTTTAAACTGGCCGTTATAATCCAGTCAAGGGTGCTCGACCTCAAACTCGATCCTGGATGACTCTTCGGCTTCAGCCCTCGTTGACTCTTCGACCATGATCTTTATAATTGATTAGATCGCCTCGACCCTTGACGACCTAGAATACTTTACCGACATCGTTTTAACTTATATTCTAGAGATAATTTTGACCCATACAATATTCTCGTCATTATTATCTCAATAAGAGACAGCTTGCATGCGATGGAAAGGTTCTTTGGCAAATTAAAACTAAAACTGGATAATAATCAATTACTTTTACCAGTTCAAAAGAGATAAAAAGAAACATAATTAGCTTTCCATAGAATTTGGAGGGCAGAGAAAATTTTTTGCTACAGTAATATTATTGATAGTATAAAAGATCTTCACATTATCACTGCATATAATACAACAACAACAACAACAACTAACATGTGATGTAATTTAAGATAGTTGAACTTGAAACCAACATGATGCTATATTATTGTTCATTGAAATCTTCTAATTTTTAAATCAGATTTACGAAACAACTCCTCCCAAATCTCAGTGAAAGCTTCAACAATAATTGCATGATGTTGTGTTGAATTAAGACTCAGAAAACAAAGCAAAAGCTGTTCCAAATCCTCTGCTTCAAACATCTGTTTCTCCACTATCATTTCCTTCATTGAATTCTTGAAATCTTCATAAGGATCTGCTGATTTTTTCACTATTGCAAAACTCTCATTCACTTTCCCATCAGCCATACATGGCATCAGTTTCTCTACAACAGATGCTTTTGTTGTAGTAATCTTCTGATAATCAGAATCCTTCGAAATGTAACGTTTGATCCTCCTTACTTTCGCGTTGTTGTTCATTTTCTTCCTTCTGCTTCCAGTTAAAGGGTCTATAGGATAATCAACGTCGAATGAAGATTCGAAACTTGGACAAGAAATAAAGCTTTCAGTTTCATCATTAGGCTTCTCATTACTACATTCACTGCTGAAACTGAACCAGCCACTATCAGTAGAGGCAAAACTCATGCTATTCAACCTACTATTTGTTGACTCATTTATTCTACTATTGCCCATTCTCACGATCATGTTGTTATTGTCATGATCAGAATAATCAGAAATCGGCGAATTATATGTTTTTTGTGTCAAGTTGTGATCGTCTCTGAGTTGTTTAAGTGAAGGGTGATATGGGGTTGAGGAGCGTACTGGAATAGGTGAAATATCAAGATTATAGGTAGGGGAAATTTTGTATAGTGAAGTTGGCATTGGATTTTTAGGTAAATAAGTTCTTTTGGATCGACAAAAGCTAAAAGAAGGCATAGAAAGCTTGAGTTTGAAATGTTAGGATTATGATTTCTACTAAAGACAATAAACTTCATATTGAACAATTCGGAATTAAACTACATGAGCGGAAGCTAACCTGAATCCATATGTGGAAATTGTTGAACCTCCTTTGATGATTGTCCTTATGTCCTTGTGAACTCCTTGATCCTTTCTTCAAGATTACTTGAAGTTGTATATCACCACAAGTATGCTCCACAAGACTTAAACAATATGTGAATGGTTCACAATAATAATGTTATGACAATAATCAAATTGGTATATGGTTTTCCACAATATTTGCAAGACAACAATGGAGTTTTTGGCTCTTGATTCAATGAGAGGAAGAAGAGTCTTGTCTTGCACTAATGTGGGAACCATAACCCCCACTTAATAACAAATGAGTTACATAACCCAAGAGTCACAAGAGTTACATAACTCAAGAGTCACAAGCATGTAACCATGGTTACATATATGTAACCTTAGTTAGCCCATCATCAACTAAGGTTACCCTTTTGGGTATCTACACATTAGTCCTACACTTTATATGACAATATATTGGCCCCCTTAACCTTATGTCCATAAGACCACTTATTTAGGCCAAACCAAAAGATAGCACATAACATATAATTTATCCATATATTGTTCATATGTGTGTAGTATAAGTCCATATATCTAGATATAAATCCATATATCTTACAATCTCCCACTTGGACGAGATACACATACATATGTACAAACCTTAGCATTATATGTTACAAAATAACCTTAGGAGCTCAAAATTGCTATCACAATAAAATTGTCATGAACAATCCGGTCCATCAATCATACCAACATAGGAACTAAGTGCTCGTCGTCACTCATTCATAACTAGAACCAATCATAGCTCACGTATATCAATATAACCAACGACATGGATCAAGTGTAGGTATGTAGCATGGAAATAACATAAAGTGTGGTCAATAGAATGTCTATTTCCAACTGGTTCTCTTTATTGAGATCAAACATAAACTGTAAGAGTACAAAAACTTTAAAACTTAATATCTGCGTAGATATAACTGAATTACTGAATTTCTGAATATAATGAACAATACATAAATGTGCAATACAAACTCCCACTAAAATACATAATCCTTATCTGATTTGACACCCATACAAGCAATATGCTCATGAAATACTTTTGGTGTCAATCCCTTAGTGAGCGGATCCGCAAGCATGGAGTTTGTACTTATGTACTCAATGCACAATTGTCCATTTTGTACTCTTTCTTTAACAACCCGAAATTTGACGTCCTTATGTTTTGCTTTCGTCAAATTACTGTTGTTGTTATTAGACTAAGTGGCAAAACCGGAGTCGGTATACCCGATGATCTCAAGCTGGTCCGAACTCCGATATGTAAGCATGTTATCCTTTGTTCTCTGTAAATACCTTATGACCCTTTTGGCTGCCAACCAATGGTCCATTTCCGGATTGCTTAGATATCTGCCTAACATCCCAACAATGTATGCTATATCAGGTCGTGTACATACCTGAGCATACATCAGACTACCTACCGCCGAAGCATAAGGCGTCTTCTGCATTTCTGAAATTTCATAATTATTATTTGGGCACTGTTTGAGACTAAATTTGTCTCCCTTAGCAACATGGGTGTTGCCTGGTTTACAATCCTGCATGCCAAATCTTTTCAGAACCTTATCGATATAGCTCTTTTGTGACAGACCGAGAACGCTTTGGAGCGATCTCGTTGTATCTGAATTCCTAATACAAAAGAAGCTTCACCAAGATCTTTCATCTCAAATTTCTTTGAAAGAAATTCCTTAGTTTCAAGTAATAATGCTATATCGTTACAGGCAAGCAGTATGTCATCGACATATAAAACCAGAAAAATATACTTACTTCTACTGAACTTATGGTATATACATTTATCAGCAATATTCGGTTCAAAACCAAAAGATGTAATGACTGCATAAAACTTATAATACCATTGACGAGAAGCTTGCTTGAGCCCATAGATGGATTTCTTTAATTTGCAAACCTTTTTCTCTGATTCATCCGAAATAAAGTTTTCAGGTTGCACCATATAAATTGTTTCCTCAATGTCACCATTGAGAAATGCTGTCTTAACATCCATTTGATGAAGCTCAAGATCAAAATGTGCTACTAATGCCATTATAGTCCTGAAAGAGTCTTTCGATGAAACTGGAGAGAAAGTCTCTTTATGATCAATGCCTTCTATCTGAGTGTAGCCTTTTGCGACAAGACGAGCTTTATACTTAATAACATTGCCCCCTGAATCCCTTTTGGTTTTAAAAATCCATTTACAACCAATATGTTTAATACCTTCGGGCAATGTAACAAGCTCCCAAACGTCATTATCGCTCATAGACTTCATCTCATCATTCATGGCATCAATCCATTTTTGAGAGTTAGAATACTTAATGACTTGACGGAAGTTGATTGGATCATCTTCCTCAAGTCCAACATCACTTTCTTGTTCTTGGAGAAATACAACATAGTCATCCGGAATTGCATTTCTCCTCTCTCTAGTGGATCTCCTTAATGGCATTTCAGTTTCTTGAGGTTGTTGAGTTTGATTTTCATTAGTTATATCAGGGTCCTGATGGAGGGGATTTTCGAGAATGTCTTGAACCGGAGTTGTGTCAACAACTTGAGGGAAAGACACATGTTCTTCCTCAAAGACAAAATCTCTAACAACTTTATCTCCCCACCCCCCAAACTCAATATCCTCAAAGAACCTAGCATTACCCGTCTCAAAAATAGTTCTAGAAGTGGGATCATAAAACTTAAAACCCTTGGATTTTTCAGAGTATCCAACAAAATAGCTACTAACCGTCTTAGCATCCAGTTTCTTTTCATTCGGCCTATAAGGCCTTGCCTCAGCTGGACAACCCCAAATGTGTAAATGCTGAATACTGGGTTTATGCCCAGTCCAAAGTTCATATGGGGTGTTGATTGATACTTTAGTTGGAACTCTATTAAGAATATAAGCTGCGGTTTTTAATGCTTCACCCCAGAGTGAGTCTGACAAAGTAGTACGAGAAATCATACTTCTTACCATATCCTTAAGGGTCCGATTTCGCCTCTCAGCTACACCATTCATCGTAGGACTTCCTGGCATAGTATACTGAGGGACGATCCCACACTCATCTAGGAATTTAGCAAAAGGCCCTGGACGTTGTTCACCTGAACCATCATATCGACCATAGTATTCACCACCACGGTCAGATCTAACGGATTTAATTCTTTTGCTTAGTTGATTTTCAACTTCAGCCTTAAATGATTTGAACACGTCTATGGATTGAGATTTTTCATGAATTAGATATAGGTACCCATAACGAGAGTAATCGTCTATGAATGTGATAAAGTATTGTTGACCATTCTTACATGGAGTAGGAAATGGCCCACAAATATCCGTATGTATCAATTCTAAGACGTCCGAAGCTCTCTTAGCACCTAATCTAGTCTTGTTTGTTTGTTTTCCCTTGATACACTCAATACAAATTTCCGAATATGAGGAATCAAGCGAATCAAGAATTCCATCTGACACGAGTTTCTGAATTCTTTGAATGGATATGTGACCCAAACGTTTATGCCAGAGTGAAATAGAATTCTCATTAGTTAATTTTCTTTTGGTACCACTTAAACTTGTATGTAAAGTTTCTTTATTTGAAGTTATTGTATCAACCAAATATAAGCTATCAAATGTTGATAATACACCAGTACCAATAAGATTTGAATTCTAAAAGAGACTAACTTTATTGTCCCCAAATGTACATTTATAACCGGATATGTCCAATTGGGGAACAGAAATTAAATTCCGTCTAAAAGACGGTACAACAAAAGTCTCATCCAAATCTAAATGAAAACCGATTTTAAACAACAGCCTAAATTTGCCAATAGCCTCAACTGGCACCTTCTTGCCGTCACCCACATAGATGTATCTTTCACCATCATTTGGTTTTCGGCAGTTCAGGCAACCCTGCATTGATATACTCATGTGAGTAGTAGCAGCAGAATCTACCCACCAAGTATCCTTAGGTACCGAAATTAAATTAACTTCCAAACAAACAAGAGAAAGAAATGTACCCTTTTTCGCACGCCAGGCATGGTACTTGGTACAATCTTTCTTCACATGATCAGTCCCCTTACAGAGAAAGCAACCTAATTCAGTGATTTCAACCTTAGGTTCCTTATGTTGCTTAATCTTGGGCCTTGCAACCGCAACTTCCTTACCTTTCCTCTTCTTAGTTTCCTTAGAAGAGGATGCCAAATGAGCACTTTCAGTCTTATCTAGCTTTATCCTTTCCTCTTCTTGCACACAGTGTGAAATGAGCTCGTTAAGAGTCCATTTCTCCTTTAGGCAGTTGTAACTGACCTTAAACTGATTAAAGTGTGCAGGAAGAGATATCAAAACAAAGTACACAAGCAGTTCCTCAGGTAAATCCAGCTTGAGTGACTTTAGTTTCGAAGCAAGATGAGACATTTCCATAATGTACTCCCTAATGTTTCCCTTGCCCTTATACCTCATGGAAACAAGTTTACTCAATAGTGTACTTGTTTCCGCCTTTTCGTTTTGCATAAAACGCTTTTCAAGGTTTTCAAGGAAAACTTTGGCATTAGCTTCATCATTCATAGTGCCCCTGAATGATTCTGGAATTGCACGTTTCATAATCATTAGACTCATGCGATTCGAGCGTTCCCACTTCTCCATCACCCTCCTTTCATCAGGAGAGGATGTATCCTCAAGAGGAGTAGGTTGCTCGGTCCGAAGTGCAAGGTCAAGATCCATGTAACCGAGAACGATCATTACATTCTCTTTCCATTCCTTAAAGTTAGTGCCGTTAAGCACAGGGATGCTATTGATGTTGGCAGATATCGTAGAAGCAGAAGAATTAACTGAAAATAGAACAAAAGGATTACTGAATACATGCTTACAATTACTTGAACTTTAACTTTACTTTATAGATTCAAAAATAGGCATTTCCCATTACAAGATACCTAGCACAACATTGATTTTAGTCTTTGGACAGAAAAACAACTTGTAAGTGGTACTCTTGGTGTAGTGATCAAGCATAGACAATAAACTCCTGTCAAATATTAAACCTTCCTTTGGGCCGATTTAATATTCACATGGAAAACCAAATAATTGTCTCATATTTATCACCACAAGCATGTTCGAATTCCTGCCAAATAACAACTTTCCTTTGGGCCAGTGTTAAACGAATGGAAGACTAACATCCACAGTCATCTTATATTTTAAGATTAATCAATCTACATTATTGAAGTTACTTTGGCAACATAATGCTTCAATTGACTAATTAAAATATTAGATGCTATAAACTTTAGTTCCTTAAGCCATATCATGAATCTTTAACTTAATAAGTTAAATGTTTTGACATGCAACTTTTGAATAATAATTGTTGTATACTTGAGAGGACAATTCCAAAAATAATGAGAATTGATGGACTTTAAAACAATTAATATTCAAAACTCAAATATTTTAATGTATAATACATTAAAAAAAACTTTATATTAATTGATATGTCAATTAAAAAACTGAAACTTAAAAATTTAAAACGTTTTTAACCTTACTGGACCGAGATAATCGATTATCTAAAACAGATAATCGATTATTTTGGCAAAAATTTTTTTTCAGACTTACTGGACCAGGTTAGTCGACTAACTTTAATTTAGTCGATTAACCTGGAAAACGTTTCAATATTCACTGGACCAGGTTAGTCGACTAACTTTAAGTTAGTCGACTAACCAGGCTTGCGGAAATTCCAGAAAAATTAAGTTAGTCGACTATCTGAAAAGTTATTCGACTAACTTTTAAAACTGTTTTGGACAGAATTTACAGAATTAAAACATGATTTTCAACAAGCATCTTAAACAAGAAAACATGTTGTTTACCAACTAAAATCATGCTTAATACAATGTTTTAGTACATGTAAAGATAACATGGAATTAAAACATCAAATTCCAACAAAACATAACATTCATAACATCATGCTATTTCATGGTACTAGAATTTCATAAATAAAATTCTAACATAACTTGAACATGAATCCTAACATAACATGAATATTATGAACATCCAAATTATCCAAAAATGAAGGTTGCTCTGATACCAATTATTAGGATTATGATTTCTACTAAAGACAATAACCTTCATATTGAACAAATAGGAATTAAACTACATGAGCGGAAGCTAACCTGAATCCATATGTGGAAATTGTTGAACCTCCTTTGATGATTGTCCTTATGTCCTTGTGAACTCCTTGATCCTTTCTTCAAGATTTCTTGAAGTTATATATCACCACAAGTATGCTCCACAAGACTTAAACAATATGTGAATGGTTCACAATAATAATGTTATGACAATAATCAAATTGGTATATGGTTTTCCACAATATTTGCAAGACAACAATGGAGTTTTTGGCTCTTGATTCAGTGGGAGGAAGAAGAGTCTTGTCTTGCACTAATGTGGGAACCATAACCCCCACTTAATAACAAATGAGTTACATAACCCAAGAGTCACAAGAGTTACATAACTCAAGAGTCACAAGCATGTAACCATGGTTACATATATGTAACCTTAGTTAGCCCATCATCAACTAAGGTTACCCTTTTGGGTATCTACACATTAGTCCTACACTTTATATGACAATATATTGGCCCCCTTAACCTTATGTCCATAAGACCACTTATTTAGGCCAAACCAAAAGATAGCACAAAACATAAAATTTATCCATATATTATTCATATGTGTGTAGATATAAGTCCATATATCTAGATATAAATCCATATATCTTATATGAAACGCTTTTTCATTCTGAAAAATTGCGAGTAAATTTCTGAACCAAAATATGTTATTGTTATGGGCGTCTGTACAATTACAGGCGGAATATTCAGTACCGATTAGCTATGTTCTATGAGTTTAGAGTTCAAGAATATGATGTAGTTTTTTATATGAGAAAATTGAGGAGGAGAAATGGCCGGCTTTTGCTCAGATGATAATAGGCTAATCTTTTAATAAGATTAATTATTTCCCCTTATTTTAGGAGTTTATTCACTGACTAAATCTTAGTGAGGTAATGACACTCAGATGTGAAAGGTACATATAAATTCCCTTGAGATCATCCTAGAAATAGAGGAAATGGTTTCAAATATTTTATTTTTGTTATGAAATAATATAAAGACAAGAACAATAATACAAGAACAAGAGCAATAGAGAGAATAGAGAGAGAGGAGTATTCTCATTGATACTTAGAGATTGTTAGGGATGGTTTACAATGGTAGAAGACCCCTTTATTTATAGGGAGTGGGATGATTTAGCTACCAAGAATAGAACTCTAGAATCTCTCTA
Source organism: Nicotiana benthamiana (assembly GCA_034376525.1). NCBI lineage: Eukaryota > Viridiplantae > Streptophyta > Magnoliopsida > Solanales > Solanaceae > Nicotiana > Nicotiana benthamiana. The sequence goes on from CM067326.1 coordinate 52,376,811, forward strand.
CTAATAGACATTCACCTTAAATAGAAGTCTATTTATAACACTCCCCCTTGAATGTCTATTCAACAATGTGCCTCGTTAAAACCTTAAAACCAAAACCCAATGGGAAAAATTAAAGAGAGGAAAAAGAGCACACATGTTTGAATATGCGCCTATTGGTTGCCTCGTTAAAAACCTCGCAAGGAAAACCCAGTGGGACAAAACCTTGTAAGGGAAAAAGAGTGCAACGCGCATTAACTCCCCCTAATAAGAACATCAATTTATATCCTTGAGCATTTGCATTCCAATCTTGTGCATCATCTTCAAAACGATCTTTGGTAAAGATTTGATAAATAAATCAACCATATTGACTTGAACAAATATTCCGCACCTTAAAATCATCATTCTTGATAAATATGAACATCTTCATATAATGTCGTGGAATAACTCTTCAATATCTCCATAGATGTATTCTCGAGTATTTGAACTACATGTCCAAATCTACATATCTTTCACATGGAATTAAATATTTGTCTATACGCTTCAAGCGTATCCAAGACCTTGTCCTTCAGGGACTATTGTAGTGAGAATATAGTTACATTCTTTGGGTCAGCAAATGCGTATAGCATGCTTTGCAATATGTTGCAATTGAATTATCCCTTTTATGAACTTCAGGTTCATATCATGATATTTGGGGATTTACATATACAAATGATAATTCATCCCATGTAGCCTCTTCTCAAGTGTTTATCATGTCTCCCCCTCATGTTAGAAAAGCTAACTTGTTTCCTCAACTTTGGGAAATCATCTTTGTGCATTATCATGTCAATATACACGGCACATTAATAATAAGATGAAATTATTTGGTTCCTGACCCTGAACCACTTGTGAGGGGAGAATATAATATACTCTCGTATACAACGTATATCAAACTGATATATATAACTTTGTTCTCATAAGAAACAGTTTAGCTATTAAGTGGAAGCACTCAATAATTATCTTGCTAAACCAACTTTGATATAAACCAACTTATCAAGATGAACTATCTTGAGTAGAGAATCTGGAAATTATGCTCGAAGTTAGATTACTGAGCAATTTACCTCGCAAGCACCGGCCAGGCTGCGGGTTAATAACATTTGCGCATGTAACCATTTCATAGATGCATCATATGTGGTATACATGGCAGGTGAATGGGCCCATATTCACCTTTGATATTTCCAGAATTTATGGGCTTCAACCCGAACTCTTTAGTTGGTCAGTTCATTAATGAGAACAAGTGATACAAGAGAATTCGTAAAGAACTTTCTAGTTCTTTGATATTCACCTGTGTGAATTTGCACATCATACTTAAAATGAGATGGCTGACACGTATGCCAACTGAATAAATTATCAATATTGGTAAACTTTCAAATTTACACCATGACATGTGCACTTATCAATAAACTCCAGGTTTATTATGACATGGGTTTTATACCAATAGATATCCACTTTATTGTGGCATTCTTTCGTTTGTGTAGTACAAACTGGAGAACAAAGCGGGTAGCTTTTCATATACAAATTACCCCGCTACAAGTTGTAGTAATAGGAGATATCAAATCCTTCCTTTATTTATGGTCTCAATATAATCAATCGCTTTCGCGTGTACTTTGGAAACTGAATAAGTTTCTTTGAGACTTACTACAGCACAATACTCAATTGTGTTTCTCCAACATAGTAATAATTGGCTCTTCTAGAGCTCTCAATTAATTTTGTACTACCACAGATTCATCAACATCCATGTGGTGAATATCTTTCTTAAAGAGAAAGTTATACCATTATGGTCATGTCAAACTTATATGCAAGATATGTTTCTTGAATTATCGTTGTCCTTTAATAGTCATATTTCCAAAATACTTTGGCGTACAATAGGTACGTGACCAACGATCATTCATGCCATATATCATCTCAAACCTCCTTCTAGGGGTGAGTGTGGTATCATCTCAAACCTCCTTCTAGGGGTGAGTGTGGTATATTTAATACCAATTTCATGTTCATATTCTTCCAATAATGAATATGTATTCGTGAATCAAATGTTGTCACATTCACTTCGGGGATATGTGATTTTGTTATCCTTTTCAAATCTATAAATGCGTCAGGCATTTGATTTGCTATTCTTTGCAAATGGATAATCTTTTGTGCCTCTTTCACAAATAGAGGTATGTGGATCAAGATGAGATAATGATGCATTTTTCCACAAAATTTTCCGTTTGGTTTCACCAACTTCTCCCCCTAATTTTGGGAAAAGTGTCTCATCAAATTGACAGTCTGCAAATCGTGCAGTGAACAAATCTCCTGTCAATGTTTCGAGGTAGCGAATAATGGAGGGCGATTCAACCTCAACATATATTCCTAACCTTCTTTGCAGACCCATTTTGGTGCGGGATGGCGGTGCTACAGGCACATATACTGCGCATCCAAAGATTCTTAAATGGATATATTGGGTCCATGACCCAAAACCAATTGCAACGGGAAATATTTGTGTCAATTCGTCAGTCAGAGACGAACTAGCATTGCTGTATGCAAAATGGCGTGTCCCCAAACCGAAGTGGGCAGCCGACGAACTAGTATTGCTGCATGCAAAATGGCGTGACCCCAAACCAAAGTGAGCAGCCGACGAACTAGTATTGCTGCATGCAAAATGGCGTGAACCCAAACCGAAATGGGCAGCCTCGTTTTCATGAAGAATTCAAGATTATTCTCATCTATTGTCTCAATATGATATCCATTTTGAATGATATCTTTAGAACTCAACAAGTTCCTTTTAGACTTGGAGGAGAACATTGCGATTGATATCATTAAAACTCAACAAGTTCTTCTTAGACTTGGAGGAGAATATTGCATTCTCTAAGATAAACGTCGTGCCTTTGGGCAGAGTTACAATTGCTCTTCCGGAGCCTTCAATCAATTTACTTCCCATGGTTTGACATATAAAAGAAAATATATGAACATGAGAATAAACAACTTCAATCCGTTTGTGTCACATTTAAATAATATTTTCAAAATCTGCTGCGGTCAGTTGACAAACTAAATCAGATAGTCGATTGTATGGATTACTATGCAGCTTGAAAATTTCAGTTTAAGCATTTTCATAAAACAATCGATTGTTAAACACACACAATCGATTGTTGAACATTGACAATCGATTGTTAAACACACACAATCGATTATTTGCTATTTTTGAAAAACTTCAGATCACACTGTCTTAAGACAATCGATTGTTAGACATAGACAATCGATTGTTGGTTATTTTCGAAAAATTCCAGACCTCACTGTATAAAGACAATAGATTGTTAGACATAGACAATCGATTGTTGGTTATTTTTGAAAAATCCCAGATCACACTGTTTTAAAGACAATCGATTGTTAAATATAGACAATCGATTGTTTACTCTTTTTGAAAAATTCCAGATCACACTGTTTTAAAGACAATCGATTGTTGATCATTGACAATCGATTGTTTTGCAGTTTTTATCCGAAATATGAGATAACCGACTAGTTTTTCAGGTTAGTCGATTACCTCTACTGGAAAGTAAAAATATTATTGATATTTGAGCATATTGATTCATTCTAAAGAACTAATACTAACATTATATCATGAACTAACTAATACGATCTAATACTAATGGCTATTAGTTTATTCATTCACTAATACAAACAAGTAAAATAAAATGAAACAGCTCCATCTTCTTTCATCACGCATCCATCACCGATTAGGTGGTCTATCTTCCTCTCGGGTTGCTCAAAGAAGTCTGCCACATCCAAGTGGATGATGTCAAAGTTGTCGTCAGAGACAAAATTCGTTTCAGGGCGTTTACTCTTTCGAGATGCTTGATAAAGGTCAACCAAATGTCATGGTATACGGCAAGCCTTTGACCAGTGCCCGTTTCCACCGCAACGATAATATATAGTTTATAAACTATTTGCTCTTGGATTCTTATCGTATCGTGCTTGTGGAAGAGTGACCAACTTCAGGTTGTCATATCTCTTCTTTAAGCCATCTCACAAGATAGGTGGATCTTTGACTGTGATATATTCAATTTTCAAACCTTCATCAAGGTGATGACGCAAGTAAATCAAGGCCTTAGCACAGTTTCAAACCTTCATCAAGGTGATGGCGCAAGAAAATCAAGGCCTTAGCATAGTTTTGGGTGAATGCATTATTTCTGTCTTTAATGGCGTCTCCAAGACCCATAGCATCTAAGTGGATTTCAGCATCCAACACCCATGTCATATAGTTCTTGCCCGAAATTTCTAGGGCAACGAACTTTCTTTTCATAATGTCAGACATAAAACAAAATTACATCAAGAGCGTGTTCATACTTACGGGCTCTATTACAATTATCATGTTCACTTCAGGGAATGGATCATAATCATGTGCTTTACACAATCTCATGTCAAATATTACTTTCATAAAGTGAAAGATTATTTTGAGAATCTTTATTATTCTCATTATCACAATAATGACGATTATAATTTCGTCTATTGCCACGTCCACATCCATTGATACCTTTACGATAATAATTTTGTCTTCTTTCAGACTTATCACATACTGCTTTCACATTCTCTAAAGGGAATGGAGCAAATTCAATGGGACGGATTTTCAATTCTTTGCCCACAATCATACATGAATTTAACATGGCAGGACATAGAGATTTTACCACTTCATGTGGTTACAATTTCTTACAAACTCCATTAGAGTTATAATCAAACTTTGTTGTCTATGTTTGTATATAAAATCAAATTATAGAATTCCAAGAATTTGAAAGGGAAAAGTAAGTTACTTACCTTTAAGGTATACCAATTATATTTTCAATGTTTTCTTCCTTTTCTCTCTTCCGTTTCTGTTTCCTTTTTTTTTCTTCTTTGTTTTTCGTTTCTTTTCTCTTTTGCTTTCCTTCTTTTGTTTTCTGTTTTTTTTTCGTTCCTCCCCTTTTTTTTTCTTTTTTTTTTCTTTTCCTTCTTTCTTCATTCTTTCTTTGAAGCAAAACCCTACACAAACAAAAGTTAAGACAATCGAAAGTTTCAATTGGTTAGAGACTCGTGCTGATAACGTGTTATGAAATAATATAAAGACAAGAACAATAATACAAGAACGAGAGCAATAGAGAGAATAGAGAGAGAGGAGTATTCTCATTGATACTTAGAGATTGTTAGGGATGGTTTACAATGGTAGAAGACTCCTTTATTTATAGGGAGGGGATGATTTAGCTACCAAGAATAGAACTCTAGAATCTCTCTAATTATAGACATTCACCTTAAATAGAAGTCTATTTATAACAATTTTATTTTATTTTATTTTATTTTATGTAATGTTAATTCTTGAGCGTGACATCAAAGATTTTTATCTTTCTCTTGTATTTACCTTTCATGATAATTTGGATTAAACTGTCAAGGCATTGCATTCTATTATTTATCTTTCCAGGATGGTTCCCAAATAGTCGCCTGTCAATCTTTTAATCGATAAATAGCTGGTGAATATATATATATATATATATATATATATATATATATATATATATATATATATATATATGTATATATATATATATGATTTATGTATAATATATTTACTGGCTAGGAAAAATAAATATTGAATTTGACAGGCTATTTATATAATAATTCCTTAACTATTTCATATGTTTACCCTCTTTTTGGTACGATGAAAGTCATTTCATAGGAAAATCATTTTCATGAGGAAGCCGGTTTTTGGTGTTGGCTACTACGAGAAATATTTTCCTTCGTCGTGACTAAGGAGGAAAATGAGCGGCTATAAGTCATTTTCTTTACAATTATGTTAGCTTTTGACCTTACATTACTTGTTCCAATTATCACTAAGACATTATTATTAATTTTTAGGAGTTTTTAATTAAGAAGTTCTTCAATTTGCTAATATTATTATTAATTTTAATGAAATATGTATTTTTTTCGAGAAATATATTTTACTGACTCATCAAACACCAAAAGAACATTTGCTAACAAAAATGACTTTCGTCATACCAAACACACTCTTAATTTAATGACATTAGATTTTTCCTTAATGTAAAATGCCAAAAAAATAAAATAAAAATTGAAGCAAACTTTGTCAACTATTGCCAGCAAGCTCCAGAACTATTTCAGTATTGTTATGAAATAGAAGATTCTTACACTTCTATTTAAGGTGAATGTCTTTAATGTACTTAATTAGAGAGATTTTAGAGTCCTATTATTGGTAGCAAGATCTTCCTCCTCCCTATAAATAGAGGTGCTCTCTACCATTGTAATTCACCCCTCTCAACTCAATAAGAAGAACTCTCTCTACTCTTCTCTCTATTGCTATTGTTCTTGTTCTATTGTTCTTGTCTTTTGCTTTAGTTTATAACACGTTATCAGCACGAGACTCTACCGTCTCAAGTATCATTATCGAAAATCCAAGGTATTTTCCCTCTTCCTAATTTAATTTTCGAGTATGTCTGACATTATGAAAAGAAAGTTCGTTGCCCTTGAAATTTCGGGCAAGAACTATATGACATGGGTGTTGGATGCTGAAATCCACCTAGATGCTATGGGTCTCGGAGACACCCTCAAAGATAAAGAAAAAGCATCCACCCAAGATTGTGCGAAGGCCTTGATTTTCTTGCGCCACCACCTTGACGAAGGTTTGGAGATTGAATATCTCACCGTCAAGGATCCACTCGTTTTGTGGAACAGCTTAAAGGAGAGATATGACAACCTGAAGTTGGTCACTCTGCCACAAGCACGATATGATTGGGCCCATCTGAGGCTACAGGACTTTAAGTCCGTTTCTGAATATAATTCTGCTATGTTCAGAATTACTTCTAAACTGAAGCTATGTGGAGATAACATCTCCGATTACGATATGCTTGAGAAAACGTTTACAACGTTTCATGCCTCCAATATGGTACTGCAACAACAGTACCGAGAGAAAGGCTTTACGAAGTACTCTGAACTGATTTCTCTCTTACTAGTGGCTGAGCGAAATAATGAACTGCTCATGAGAAATCACGAAAATAGACCAACTGGGTCTACACCACTGCCTGAAGCAGATATGGTGCACTCGCATTATGCCAAACATAAAAGGGACCATGATCACGGTCATAAACGGGGTCAAAGCCAAGGACGTGGACAAGGAAGAAATTCCAAAGAAGTCCGTCACCCCCCAAAGAGAGATAACCACCGAAAGCAGAAACGGGATCCCGAAGATCCTAAGGCAAATAGTTCAGAAACTATATGTTATCGTTGCGGTGGGAAAGGGCACTGGTCAAAGATTTGCCGTATACCAAGACACTTGGTTGACCTTTATCAAGCATCTCGAAAGAGAAAAGGCCCTGAAACAAACTTTGTCTATGACGACAATGAGGACATCACCCACCTGGATGTGGCAAACCTTTTTGAGCAACCCGAGGGGAAAATAGACCACCTAATCGGCGATGGGACCATGATGAAAGAAGATGGAGTTATTTGATTTTGTTCTACTTATTTGTATTAGTTAGTGAATAATCTAATAGTCATTAGTATTAGCTCGTATTAGTTAGTTCATAAAGCAATGTTAGCAGTAGTTCTTTAGAATATCTTCAATATGTTCAAATATCAATAAAACTTTTATTTTCCAGTGGGGGTAATCGACTAGCCTGAAAAACTAGTCGATTATCAACTATTTTCGCATGAAAGTTGAAAAACAATTGATCAACAATCGATTGTCTTTGGCTAACAATCGATTGTCTTGAAACAGTGTGTTCTGGAATTTTTCAAAAATAGCCAACAATCGATTGTCTTTGTCTAACAATCGATTGTCTATATCTAACAATCGATTGTCGTTAGGCAGTGTAATCTGGAATTTTTCAAAAATCATCCACAATCGATTGTCGATGTTTAACAATCGATTGTCTTAAGACAGTATGCTCTGAAGTTTTTCAAAAATAACAAATAATCGATTGTGTGTGTTTAACAATCGATTGTCTATGTTCCAACAATCGATTGTGTGTGTTTAATAATCGATTGTCTTATGAAAAACGCTGAAATTTTCAAACTGCATAGTAATTGATTATGGACAACATATCTGATTTTGTTAGTCAACTGTTAGTAGCAGATTTTGAAAATATTATGTGACACAAAAAGAATTGAACTTGCTTATTCTTATGTTCCTGTATTTCTTTTGTATGTCATACCATGGAAAGTAAATTGATCGAAGGCTCCGGAAGAGCCATTGTAACTCTGCCCAAGGGCACGACGTTAATCATAGAGAATGCTATGTTCTCCTCCAAGTCTATAAGAAGCTTGTTGAGTTTTAAAGATGTACGCCGGAATGGCTACAATATTGAGACAATGGATGAAGATAATCTCGAATATCTCGTCCTCACTTCAAAGAATGTCTCCGGCCAAAAGAGGGTTATTGAGAAATTCCCGTCTTTATCTTGTGGCCTGTATTGGACAAGAATTAGTGCAATTGAGGCACATTCAACAGTAAATCTAAAGAATACTGAGTCCAATACATTTGTACTTTGGCATGATCGACTGGGTCACCCAGGATCAACCATGATGAGACGGATTATAGAAAGCTCATATGGGCATCCGTTAAAGAATTTCAAAATTCTTTCAAGTAATGAATATCCTTGCACTTCGTGTTATCAAGGCAAGCTGATTATCAGACCATCCCCAACAAAGGTTGGGACTGAGTCACCCCAGTTTCTGGAACGTATACAAGGGGACATTTGTGGACCTATTCACCCACCTCGTGGGTAGTTTAGGTATTTCATGGTCTTGATAGACGCATCCTGTAGATGGTCTAATGTGTGCTTGTTGCCACCACGCAACCTTGCGTTTGCAAAGTTAATGGATAATAGATGAGAATAATCTTGAATTCTTCATGAAAACGAGGCTGCCCATTTCGGTTTGGGTTCACGCCATTTTGCATGCAGCAATGCTACTTTGTCGGCTGCCCGCTTCGGCTTAAGGTCACGCCATTTCGCATGCAGCAATGCTAGTTCGTCTCTGACTGACGAATTATCACAAATATTCCCTATTGCAATTGGTTTTGGGTCATGAACCCAATATATCCCATTTAAGAAGCTTTGGATGCGCAGTATAGGTGCCTGTAGCATCGCCATCCCGCATCAAAATGGGTTTGCAAAGAAGGTTAGGAATATATGTTGAGTATGAATCGTCCTCCATTATTCGCTACCTCGAAACATTGACAGGAGATTTGTTCACTGCACTATTTGCAGACTGTCAATTTGATGAGAAACTTTTCCCAAAATTAGGGGGAGAAGTCGGTAAAACCAAATGGGAAATTTTGTGGAAAAATGTATCATTATCTCATCTTGATCCACATACCTCTATTTGAAAGAAAGAGGTACAAAAGACTATCCATTTGCAAAGAATAGCAAATCAAATGCCTGACGCATTTACGGACTTGAAGAGGATAACGAAATCCCACATTCACGCGGAAAATGTTCCGATCCGTATTGAAGTCTCTATTGGACAAATATCTAGTGTCATATCCAATGAGTCAAATGCACGCCAGAAGCGTGGCAGACCATTAGGTTCCAAAGATCGAAATCCTAGAAAGAGGAAAAAGAACGATCCAAATGACACTATGAAAGAATCACATGAGGACGCTCATGATTTGATTAATTCCGAGATTCACGAAGAATCTATTGAGCCTGAGACTCTTGAAAATACGGAATGCAAGAATGTGAGGATCTCGAACCTCAGTCTGTGGTAGTACAAAATTAATTGAGAGCTCTCGAAGAGCCAATTATTACTATGTTGGAGAAACACAATTGAGTATTGTGCTGTAGTAAGTCTCAAAGAAACTTATTCAGTTTCCAAAGTACACGCGAAAGCGATTGATTATATTGAGACTATAAATAAAGGAAGGCTTTGATTCTCCTATTACTACAACTTGTAGCGGGGTAATTTGTATATGAAAAGCTACCCGCTTTGTTCTCCAGTTTGTACTACACAAACGAAAGAATGCCACAATAAAGTGGATATCTATTGGTATAAAACCCATGTCATAATAAACCCGAAGTTTATTGATAAGTGCACATGTCATGGTGTAAATTTGAAGTTTACCAATATTGATAATTTAGTCAGTTGACATTCGTGTTAGCCATCTCATTTGAAGTATGATGTGCAAATTCACATAGGTGAATATCAAAGAACTAGAAGTTCTTGTTCTCATTAATGAACTGACCAACTAAAGAGTTCGGGTTGAAGCCCATAAATTCTGGAAATATGAAAGGTGAGTATGGGCCCATTCACCTGCCATGTATACCACATATGATGCATCTATGATATGGTTACATGCGCCATTGTTATTAACCCGCAGCCTGGCAGTGCTTGCGAGGTAAATCGTTCAGTAATCTAACTTCGAGCATAGTTTCCAGATTCTCTACTCAAGACAGTTCATCTTGATAAGTTGGTTTATATCAAAGTTGGTTTAGCAAGATAATTATTGAGTGCTTCCACTTAATAGTTAAACTGTTCCTTATGAGAACGAAGTTGTATATATCAGTTTGATATAAGTTGTATACGAGAGTATATTCTCCCCTCAAAAGTGGTTCAGGGTCAGGAACCAAATAATTTCATCTTATATTAAGGTGCTGTGTATATTGACATAATGCACAAAGATGATTTCCCAAAGTTGAGGAAACAAGTTAGCTTTACTAACATGAGGGGGAGACATGATAAACACTTGAGAAAAGGTTACATAGGATGAATTATCATTTGTATATGTATATCCCCGAATATCATGATATGAACCTGAAGTTCATAAAAGGGATAATTCAATTGCAACATATTGCAAAGCATGCTATACGCATTTGCTGACCCAAAGAAAGTAACTAAATGGAAGAGATACAATTCAAGAAGAATTGATTCCATATGAAAGACATGTAGTTTTGAACCTATAGTTCAAATGCTTGAAAGATAAAAGTCAAAGGTATGTATAGTCAGTTTTCGATATCTTATTTGTTTAGTATCACTAATGAAAGATTGATATGCAGCTAAAGTCTATTATGCGACTTATATGACTTAACTTGAAAGATTTAAGTTGCTTGAAGCATATGCAATCCTTGGTCCTGAAGTACCACATCCTTAGTACAATTTGTGTACATATGTATCTTGCTATAACTATAAGCATGATGGCATTGAGAATGCATCTATGGAGATATTGAAGAGCTATTCCACGACATTATATGAAGATGTTCATATCTATCAAGAGTGATGATTTCAAGGTGCGGAATATTTATTCAAGTCAACATGGTTGATTTATTTATCAAATATCTACCAAAGATCGTTTTGAAGATGATGCACAAAGATTGGAATGAAAATGCTCAAGGCTTAAATTGATGTACTCATTAGGGGGAGTTAATGCGCGTTGCACTCTTTTTCCCTTACAAGGTTTTTTCCCACTGGGTTTTCCTTGCAAGGTTTTTAACGAGGCAACCAATAGGCGCATATTCAAACATGTGTACTCTTTTTCCTTACTTTAATTTTTCCCATTGGGTTTTGGTTTTAAGGTTTTATGAGGCACATCATTGAATAGACATTCAAGGGGGAGTGTTATGAAATAGAAGATTCTTACACTTCTATTTAAGGTGAATGTCTTTAATGTACTTAATTAGAGAGATTTTAGAGTCCTATTATTGGTAGCAAGATCTTCCTCCTCCCTATAAATAGAGGTGCTCTCTACCATTGTAATTCACCCCTCTCAACTCAATAAGAAGAACTCTCTCTACTCTTTTCTCTATTGCTATTGTTCTTGTTCTATTGTTCTTGTCTTTTGCTTTAGTTTATAACAAGTATATTTTTCTTGGTTAATTTTTATTTTTGGTATAAAAGGTTGTTAGTTAGTTATCCAAAAAAGGAGTTACGTAGAAAATCATCCTACTATTTTTGCTAAACAAATGCTGAAAATGTTTCCAACTGTGAGTTGAAGAATTCCTTGCTGTCCAAATACCATAAAGATAGTCCTATTAATGAGAGTACTTTTTTTTCTTTTTTCCCCGGATATAAAAAAGAAATGACAGTGATAAAGGTCGTAAAAAGTCGATATTGACTTAAAATTATTAGCAAAATGTTATAAATAGAACTCTATTTAAGGTGAATGTCTATAATTAGAGAAATTCTAGGGTTTACTACTTGGTGGCTAAGTCACCACCTCACTATAAATAAAGGGGTCTTCTACCATTGTAAATCATCCCTAACAATCCCTAAGTATCAATAAGAATACTCCTCTCTCTACTTTTCTCTCTATTGTTCTTGTTAGGGGTGGGCATATATCGGGTAAAACCGATAACCCGAACCGTTAATTCTTTATTGGGTTATCGGTATTAGGTTATTGGGCTAACGGTTCGGTAACAGGGTGTTTTTTTTTATTGGGTTATCGGTTCGGTTTCGGTTTGAATTTTTATTATTGGGTAAAAACAGATAACCCAATAAGGATGAAGTAATTACTAAACTACCCTTAAGTATATACTAGAGTTTTATTTTATAATTCCCTTCCCTCATTCTTCATTTGTCTCTCCACAGCTCCACTCTCATTCTGCGCCGCACTGACCAAAACCAGCACACTGGATACCACGAAGGCACGAACTGACTTTGAAGTTTGAACAGCCACAAACCAATTTCGCGAAGGTAAACTTAATTGCCTTTAATTTCTGTACTTAATTTAAACGGAGGTAAACTTAATTACCTTGAAATTATTCTTTTCACGTCCAGATCTGAACAACAAAACCCTCCAATTCGGGTGGAGATTGGCTGATTTCAAAAGAAATTAGCATATTTACCTCATAAAATGTCGAGTACCGCCATGTGTTCTTCTAGGGTTTTATGATTTTGTTCATCAAAAATAGAACTGAGTTAGTTCTAATTGGCGATTATGTATAGTCCCTTTGTTCCTGTCCATTTTATATTCTCTTTTCTTTTTAGTTTCTCACAAAAGACTGAAATCTTCTTTTCTTATTTCATTTTTCGAAATATTCTCGTATATATAATCATACAAATATTACACTATGACACATCTAAGAACACTACATGTTCAAATGGTACGAACCATGATTATAATAATTGGAAATGATAAAGGAAGTGTTCGCTTTATTTATACGTACGTTCTCATAGATTACCTGGTGTTTATCTTGTCCAGGTACTAAAGAAGATGTAAGTGTCATACTTTTCCTTTTATTTTTTCTAATTGTATTTGGATATTAACATCACTGTATTAATGGTTATACAGCTATATCATCCAGAAACAGAAAGATCAGAAGTAAGCTCACCAAATCAAGCTAGAATATGACGATTGATAAGGTGATTGGTGAAAGTGGAGCTTCTAATTCAAATGCGACATCACAATCTCAATTAGTTCAATCGACAAAAAAGAGACAAAGAAAAAAGAGGTCTATTGCATGGGAACATTTTGACCAAATTATTGATCCGGAAGGAAATCAAAAGGGTGTCTGTAAGTATTGCAAAAAAGAATATTTTGCTGATTCGAAAGATAATGGTACGAAATCACTCCTTACACATATGTCCAATTGTCCAAAAATGCCTTTAAGTGTTGCTAAAAGTCAATCTAAATTAGGCTTTAAACCTACTCCGGGGGATAACAAGGGTGATGTAGTTGTTGTTCCATGGAAATTTGATCAAGAACAATGTAGGAAGGCTGTGTGTCGTATGGTGATTGTTGATGAACTTCCTTTCAGCTTTGTTGAAAAGAAAGGTTTTGTGAATTTTATGAAAGTTGCTCAACCTTTTTTCGAATTCCTTCACGTAGAACTGTGACTCGGGATTGTTTTGATCTTTTCAATGAGGAAAAAAGTAAGTTAGTAAATCATTTTAAAGATCAGAGAGTTTGCCTTACCACTGATACTTGGACTTCTTTGAAACGAATAAATTATATGTGTATTACTGCTCATTGGATTGATAGTGAATGGAAAATGCATAAAAGAATTATCAACTTTTGTCCAATTTCTAGTCATAGGGGTGAAGATATGGCAAATAGTATTGTTAATTGTTTGAAAGAGTGGGGGTTACAAAAGATTTTCACTATCACTGTTGATAATGCTAGTTCAAATGATGTGATGGTGAAGGAGCTTTCTAAGAAGTTAAGTAAATGGGGGACCAATTCCATGAATGGTAAGCACCTTCACGTGAGGTGTATGGCTCATATTATGAATCTTGTTGTTCAGGATGGTATAAAAGAATCAAGTGTGTCTATTGAACGTATTAGGCAAGCAGTGAGATATATCAGGCAGTCTCCTGCTAGGTGGAAAAAGTTTCAGGAATGTTGTGATGAAGGAAATCTAGTTAGGAAATCTTTATGTTTGGATGTTCCTACAAGGCGGAATTCTACATACTTGATGTTGAATAGGGCTATAGAATATGAGACTGCAATTTTAGAGTATGCTGATCATGATATTGGCTTGTCACATCATCTTGAGTTTGTTGATATTGTAGATAGAAGTCCTGTATGTACACTTTTGAGTAGTGATTGGGAAGATGTAAAGAAATTGACAAAATTTCTTGAAATCTTTTATAAGATTACTGTAAGGGTATCTGGCTCACTTTATGTTACATCAAATCATCATTTTCTTGAAATTTGTGAAGCTGCTGTTTACTTGACGCAGTTGATATTAAATGAAGATGTTCTTTTGGGTGCAATGGCAAAGAAGATGAAGGAGAAATTTGATAAGTATTGGGGTGATCCAGAAAAAATGAACAAAATAATTTTTATTTCATGTGTTTTGGATCCTCGGTACAAGTTTGATTCTGTTAGTTTTGCGCTTGCGAAGATGTTCAAAGAGAAAGGGCCAATTATCGCGAAGGGAGTGCATACATACATGACTTTATTGTTTGAAGAGTATGTAAAGTCCCATTCAAAAGATAACGATTGTCGTCCTTCTTCATGTTTATCTAACTCTTCATTGGAAACAATGGAAGCTTCAACTGCACCTTTTGGTTCTTTCTTTGAAGAATTAAAAAGACATAAAGATCAGATTGGAAGTTCAGATTCTAAATTAGAATTGGAAAAATATCTTACAGAAGGAGCTGAAAACAAAATAGCAGATGGTAATATATTGCTTTGGTGGAAAGTAAACTCACCTAGATTCCCCATTCTTGCTGATATGGCTCGGGATGTGTTATCTATTCCTATTTCAAGTGTTGCATCTGAATGTGCATTTAGCACTGGAGGGCGTATTCTTGATTCGTTTAGGAGTTCATTGACTCCTAAATTGGTGGAAGTTCTAGTGTGCCTTCAAGATTGGCTTCGAAGTGAGCCATTACCTGTAAGTGTTGAGGAAGATTTAGATGTTCTCGAGCAACTAGAACAAGGTAATAATATTTTAATTTGTTTGATTTTATATTATTTTATATTTTTATTGTTTAACTTCTTAATATAAATTCTCACAGATTTTGCCAATCTTGGAAATGAACCGTACGATGATGATGTGTAGAATCTTAGATACTTGTAAGTTAAACTTTGGTAAGTTAATTATTCAACTTATATAACACATTGTATGATTACAAATATTACTTGACTAATGAAAATTGGTGATGCTTTTATGGTAAAGCTGTATATCTTTGATTGCAGACAAGCAGTATCACTATGGACTTGTTCAAAGCTCTGTGCCATTTGCTTTGTTGCTGGAGTAGTTGTTGGTTATACACTGAAGCGCTGTGTACGCCGATGGGCTTCCAAACTTCTCAGGGGATTGAAAGACTAACAAGTCTGGAAGTCTTTTATAATTCTTTGCTGCACAAGTGCTGAAATGTATTTATATTCACTGTTTCCCTGTGTTTGATGCAATATATATATTAATCCTTGCTATTGATTGCTACTGATTACTTCCTAGGTTTTAAAATATTTCTGAGCTGTTGAACTCTTCTGGACTGCACTTGATCCTTGCTATTGATTGCTACTGATTACTTCCTCTACTTCTCAACTTTCATTACAAATTCCAAGTACACATTTTGTAGATCTCAAGCTTGTGAAAATGAAGTAAAATGTCGTTTGAGCTGTTCTGAATCTATTTCGCTTCTGTTTTAGTCTCATGTGAAAATGATTATATTCCTTTGAAACTTTGTGTTGTCCGTTAATTAGACTAATTCTAGATTGTATAATGGGGGACTGTTACACACCAGTAGGTAAGTATTATTGAATGTAATTGTTTAGCATAGTTCAATGTGGATAAATTTCTATTATCATAGCTTGATGGAGTATTTCGGACTATTTAAGCTTCTAGCTATTTGGCATTAGTTTTATCTTATCGGGTAAACCGATAACCGAACCGATAATGATCAATAACCGATAACTAATATCTTATCGGTTTGGTTATTGGGTTATGATATTTGTAAACCGATAATCGATAGGCAAAATCGATAATTTTCAAAACCGAACCGAACCGACCGATGCCCACCCCTAGTTCTTGTTCTTATATTATTTCATAACACGTTATCAGCACGAGTCTCTAACCAATTGAAATTTTCGATTGTCTTAACTTTTGTTTGTGTAGGGTTTCACATGAGGTTCTGCCGCAACCAAATCCCAAATCTTCTATACGGAAAATAGAAGAAAAACGTTGAAAAGAAAACAGAAGGAACGAAAGAAGAAAACATTGAAAATATAATTGGTATACCTTAAAGGTAAGTAATTTACTTTTCCCTTTCAAATTCTTGAAATTCCACGATTTGATTTTATATACAAACAAAGACAAAATTATTACCATGAAGGTATCAATGAATGTGGACGTGGCAAAGAATTCCGTCCAATTGTATTTGCTCCATTCCCTTTAGAGAATGTGGTAGTAGTATGTGATAAGTCTGAAAGAAGACAAAATTATTACCATGAAGGTATCAATGAATGCGGACGTGGCAAAGAATTCCGTCCAATTGAATTTTCTCCATTCCCTTTAGAGAATGTGGTAGCAGTATGTGATAAGTCTGAAAGAAGACAAAATTATTACCGTAAAGGTATCAATGGATGTGGACGTGGCAATAGACGAAATTATAATCGTCATTATTGTGATAATGAGAATAATAAAGATTCTCAAAATAATCTTTCACTTTATGAAAGTAATATTTGACATGAGATTGTGTAAAGCACATGATTATGATCCATTCCCTGAAGTGAATGTGATAATTGTAATAGAGCCCGTAAGTATGAACACGCTCTTGATGTAATTTTGTTTTATGTCTGACATTATGAAAAGAAAAGTTCGTTGCCCTTGAAATTTCGGGCAAGAACTATATGGCATGGGTGTTGGATGCTGAAATCCACTTAGATGCTATGGGTCTTGGAGACGTCATTAAAGACAGAAATAATGCATCCACCCAAGACTATGCTAAGGCCTTGATTTTCTTGCGCCATCGCCTTGATGAAGGTTTGAAACTGTGCTAAGGCCTTGATTTACTTGCGCCATCACCTTGATGAAGGTTTGAAAATTGAATATATCACAGTCAAAGATCCACCTATCTTGTGGAATGGCTTAAAGGAGAGATATGACAACCTGAAGTTGGTCACTCTGCCACAAGCACGATACGATGAGAATCCAAAAGCAAATAGTTCATAAACTATATGTTATCGTTGCGGTGGAAAAGGGCACTAGGCGAAAATTTGCCGTGTACCAAGACATTTGGTTGAGCCTTGTCAAAGCATCTCTAAAGAGTAAATGCCCTGAAACGAATTTTGTCTCTGACGACAATTTTGACATCACCCACTTGAATGTGGCAGACTTCTTTGAGCACCCTGAGGGGAAAATAGACCACCTAATCGGTGATGGATCTGTGATGAAAGAAGATGGAGTTGTTTGATTTTATTTCACTTATTTGTAATAGTTAGTGAATAAACTAATAGTCATTAGTATCAGCTCGTATTAGTTAGTTTATGATATAATGTTAGTATTAGTTATTTAGAATATTTCAATATGCTCAGATTTCAATAATATTTTTATTTTCCAGTAGCGGTAATCTACTAACCTAACAGTTAGTCGATTATCTAATATTTCGCATTAAAACTGCAAAACAATCGATTGTTAATGTCCAACAATCGATTGTCAATGTCCAACAATCGATTGTCTATGTCTAACAATCGATTGTCGTGAGACTGTGATCTGGAATTTTTTCAAAATAGTCAACAATCGATTGTCTATGTTTAACAATCGATTGTCTTAAAACAGTGTGATCTGGAATTTTTTAAAATAACAAATAATCGATTGTCTATGTTTAACAATCGATTGTCTTAAAACAGTGATCTGGATTTTTTCAAAATAGCAAAATAATCGATTGTCAATGGTCAACAATCGATTGTCAATATTCAACAATCGATTGTCTATGTTTAACAATCGATTGTCGTAAGACAGTGATCTGGAATTTTTCAAAATAGCAAATAATCGATTGTCTATGTTTAACAATCGATTGTCAATGTTCAACAATCGATTGTGTGTGTTTAGCAATCGATTGTTTTAAGAAAATGCTTAAACTGAAATTTTCAAACTGCAAAGTAAACAATTATGGAAAACATATAATCGACTATCTGATTTAGTTAGTCAACGGACCTCAGCAGATTTTGAAAATATTGTTTAAATATGAAGCAAACAGATTTGTATATTCTCATGTTCATATATTTTCTTTTGTATGTCAAACCATGGGAATTAAATTGATTGAAGGCTCCTGAAGAGCAACTATAACTCTGCCTAAAGGAACAATATTTTAGAGAATGCAATGTTCTCCTCCAAGTCTAAGAGGAACTTGTTGAGTTTTAATGATATCAATCAAAATGTTCTCCTCCAAGTCTAAAAGGAACTTGTTGAGCTTTAAAGATATCATTCAAAATGGATATCAGATTGAGACAATACATGAGTATAATCTTGAATACCTCATTTACTCATGAAAACGAGGCTGCCCACTTCAGTTTGGGGTCACGCCATTTTGCATGCAACAATGCTAGTTCGTCGGCTGCCCACTTCAGTTTGGGGTCACGCCAATTTGAATGCAGCAATGCTAGTTCGTCTCTGACTGACGAATTGACACAAATATTCCCCGTTGCAATTGGTTTTGGGTCACGAACCTAATATATCCCATTTAAGAATCTTTGGATGCGCAGTATATGTGCCTATAGCACCGCCATCCCGCACCAAAATGGGTCCGCAAAGAAGGTTAGGAATATATGTTGAGTTTGAATCGCCCTCCATTAATTCGCTACCTCGAAACATTGACAGGAGATTTGCACGATTTGCAGACTGTCAATTTGACGAGACACTTTTCCCAAAATTAGGGGGAGAAGTTGGTGAAACCAAATGGGAAATTTTGTGGAAAAATGCATCATTATCTCATCTTGATCCACATACCTCTATTTGTGAAAGAGAGGTACAAAAGATTATCCATTTGCAAAGAATAGCAAATCAAATGCCTGACGCATTTACGGACTTGAAAAGGATAACGAAATCCCATATCCCCGCGGAAAATGTCCCAATCCGTATTGATGTCCCTGTTGGACAATCATCTAGTGTCATATCCAATGAGTCAAATGCACGCCTGAAGCGTGGCAGACCATTAGGTTCCAAAAATTGAAATTCTAGAAAGAGGAAAGCAAATGATCAAATGACACTACGAAAGAATCTCATGAGGAAATTCATGATTTAACAAATTCTGAGATTCATGAAGAATCCATTGAGCCCGAGGCTCTGGAAAATACGGAACTATCCATAAATCCAATCACTATTGAGGCAAATATTAATCAAGTGGATATAGTGGTTGATAATGTCTTTGCTTATAATGTCGCATCTAGCATTATGCAAGAATGTGAGGATCTCGAACCTCAATCTGTTGAAGAATGTCGAAAAAGACATGATTGGCCAAAGTGGCAAGAAGCAATTCAATCAGAATTGAATTCGCTGGCAAAACGTGAAGTTTTTGGCCCTATAGTTGAAACACCCAATGGTGTCAAGCCTGTTGGCTATATATATGGCATGAATGATCGTTGGTCACGTACCTATTGTACGCCAAAGTATTTTGGAAATATGACTATTAAAGGACAACGATAATGCAAGAAACATATCTTGCATATAAGTTTGACATGACCATACTGGTATTTCTCTTTAAGAAAGATATTTACCACATGTATGTTGATGAATCTGTGGTAGTACAAAATTAATTGAGAGCTCTAGAAGAGCCAATTATTACTATGTTGGAGAAACACAATTGAGTATTGTGCTGTAGTAAGTCTCAAAGAAACTTATTTAGTTTCCAAAGTACACGCGAAAGCGATTGATTATATTGAGACTATAAATAAAGGAAGGATTTGATATCTCCTATTACTACAACTTGTAGCGGGGTAATTTGTATATGAAATGCTACCCGCTTTGTTCTCCAGTTTGTACTACACAAACGAAAGAATGCCACAATAAAGTGGATATCTATTGGTATAAAAACCCATGTCATAATAAACCTAAAGTTTATTGATAAGTGCACATGTCATGGTGTAAATTTGAAGTTTACCAATATTGATAATTTATTCAGTTGGCATTCGGGTTAGCCATCTCATTTTAAGTATGATGTGCAATAATAGAGAATTCACATGGGTGAATATTAAAGAACTAGAAAGTTCTTTACGAATTCTCTTGTATCACTTGTTCTCATTAATGAACTGACCAACTAAAGAGTTCGGGTTGAAGCCCATAAATTCTGGGAATATCAAAGGTGAATATGGGCCCATGCACCTGCCATGTATACCACATATGATGCATCTATGATATGGTTACATGCGCAATTGTTATTAACCCGCAGCCTGGCCGGTGCTTGCGAGGTAAATTGCTCAGTAATATAACTTCGAGCATAATTTCCAGATTTTCTATTCAAGATAGTTCATCTTGATAAGTTGGTTTATATCAAAGTTGGTTTAGCAAGATAATTATTGAGTGCCTCCACTTAATAGCTAAACTGTTTCTTATGAGAACAAAGTTATATATATCAGTTTGATATACGTTGTATACGAGAGTATATTCTCCCCTCACAAGTGGTTCAGGGTCAGGAACCAAATAATTTCATCTTATTATTAATGTGCTGTGTATATTGACATGATAATCACAAAGATGATTTCTCAAATTTGAGGAAACAAGTTAGCTTTTCTAACATGAGGGGGAGACATGATAAACACTTGAGAAAAGGTTACATGGGATGAATTATCATTTGTATATGTAAATCCCCGAATATCATGATATGAACCTGAAGTTCATAAAATGGATAATTCAATTGCAACATATTGCAAAGCATGATATACGCATTTGCTGACCCAAAGAATGTAACTATATTCTCACTACAAATGCTCATATTAAGTCCCAGAAGGACAAAGCCTTGGATACGCTTGAAGCGTATAGACAAATACTTGATTCCATATGAAAGACATGTAGATTTGGACATATAGTTCAAATACTTGAAAGTATAAAGTCAAAGCATGATGGCATCGAGAGTACATCTATGGAGATATTGAAGAGTCATTCCACCACTTTATATGAAGATGTTCATATCTATCAAGAATGATGATTTCAAGGTGCGGAATATTTATTCAAGTCAATATGGTTGATTTATTTATCAAACATCTACCAAAGATCGTTTTGAAGATGGTGCACAAGATTGGAATGCAAATGCTCAAAGATATAAATTGATGTTCTTATCAGGGGGAGTTAATGCGCGTTGCACTCTTTTTCCCTTACAAGGTTTTGTCCCAACTGGGTTTTCCTTGCAAGGTTTTTAACGAGGCAACCAATAGGCGCATATTCAAACATGTGTACTCTTTTTCCTTCTCTTTAATTTTTCCCATTGGGTTTTGGTTTTAAGGTTTTAACGAGGCACATTGTTGAATAGACATTCAAGGGGGGGGGGGGGGGGTGTTATAAATAGAACTCTATTTAAGGTGAATGTCTATAATTAGAGAGATTCTAGGGTTTACTACTTGGTGGCTAAGTCACCACCTCCCTATAAATAAAGGGGTCTTCTACCATTGTAAATCATTCCTAACAATCCCTAAGTATCAATAAGAATATTCCTCTCTCTATTTTTCTCTCTATTGTTCTTGTTCTTATATTATTTCATAACACAAAAAAAGATTTAAGGTTGTTTTGATTTGGTCATATTATCTTCTTTATTCCATCCTTATTCCTTTGTCACTATTTGTTGGGCATTTTTCTCTAATTAGCATTATGTGCTTTTTGTCCAACAGATAGACAGTAAAAGAGCTGAGAAATAAAAGTCCTAAACTGCATGTAAAAACAAGGTTTACTTTGTCTGGGCATATCACAACATATTGCAAAAAGTGTTTTATGGTGGACATACGTATTAGCTATGGTTTCAATTAAATTCGGTATTTTCGACACAAAACGTGTGAAAAATACTGTAATATTATCAATGGGCAATTGCACTCTTATCACTTAGCTTAATAGTTCATCTAAAAATGATCCACGTTTGAACCCCTAACTCAAATTGTATATAATCTATTTACCACCTTTATTTAAGTTTCTTATTAATTACTTTATATATTTATATTTACAAGTTATATACGAAACCTTAAAAAAGAAAAAAAAATTAACATCCCGTAATTTTAGACCATTTCCAAAAACCCTCCCCTACATTTAAGATTCTGTTTCTTTTTTTTCTCTTTCCTAATAATTACCCAAAATCTCTCTTTTATTTTTATATTACCCAAATTTCCGATTCATTTACTTTTCCAAAAATTTTCAAACCTAATTTTTCTAAAATCTCTGTTTCTTATTCATATACCGTAGATAATATTCGGAATATTGCTCTAGAATCAAGTTGTGGGTAAGTTTTGAATCTTGTTTTTTTTTGTATAATCTTTATTGTATGTGATTTGTATATCATACATCAATACCCAAAACAATACTCGATATAATACTAATACAATTATAATACAATTATATTAGATTTTTAGTATAGAATATTGATTGAAACTTGAAGAAGATGAAGATCATAATTGTATCACAATTTTTCAAAAATGTATTATTATTATATTATAATTATATATGTATCATAGTTGCTGCAGGAACTGTATTACGAATGTATGGTAATCATAATTCATTGTATATGATACGAGCAATTGTTAGTTCATGAAGGATTTCACTGTTTGTATCACAAATATATGATAATTGCATTAATTTATTAATACTGTATCATGTATTATTTTGGATATTAATGTACCAAACACAAGTAAGATACGATTGGGTTACAAGTATGATACAATTATGTATTAGGATTGATGTATCTGATACAATTCAAATATAATTATGATGCAGTTATCATACAATTTTTGAATTTCTTAAATTTTTTAATAATATAAATTTGTCAACAATGGTGAGAAGAGAGAAGATTGACGTAAAACAAAGGAAAGAGAAGAGGAAAGGAACAAAAAGAAAAGGACATAATTGAATCCCTCAATTGAAGATACTAATGATGGGTGTGAGCTTTTTAAGGAACAATGTATACAATTTGTAAGAAAAATCTAGATACTTATTAAAAATTACAAAACATAGAGAACATAAGTAAATAAATTTCTAATATAGTATAGCTAGGGAAAAATCCCTAATTACTTTTCACCCATTAGCCCACTCTTTTTAATTTTTTTTCTTTTCTCTATTATTCTTCTCCTCGTATCCCAACTTTGCATCCCAAAATTTTCTCTATCATTATTATTCTCCATCAACGCTCCTCCAGATTCAAAGCCGATAATCATTATTTGGATGAAGAAAAAAAATAATACATAAAGGAATTAGATTTTTGGAGTCATATGAAGATCACTTTCTTCGATGGAGTGGAATGAACCGTGTTTGCACTAAAGAGGTTCACTTGGTAGGATGTTGGCTCACCAAACTAGAAAGAAGGTATTGGCATGGTCTCAGTCTTATCCGTATTCCACGTGTAATTCTAATTTCAGTTGTTGATTAAAACTTAAAAAGTAGAAGTTACCATTAAAGGTGTTTCAAAGCTCCGATTTCAGAAATTATATTTTTTGATTTATTCGTTATTTGAATTGGGTGTTGTCCCGGTTAATTGGAATCAACAAGATGTGTTCAAAACATAAATGTGAAGTGATTTGCAGTAGATTTAAGCTAGATTTGAATTAAATTTCAGAAGATCCCAAAAAAGAAGAAGAACATATAAAGCTCCATTTATAGGATTCTTCTGTATAATAATATATATAATTGTATAAAGAGTATAAAATAGTGTATGAACAACCCCCATATACAATCATACATTATTTATATGCATTTGATAAATTTCTCACATATTCTTCTTCTTCTACACGTATATGCATAGGTATTAGGAATATTCTTTTACAGTACTTATACATCTTTGTATACTTTTATACAATTACATATATAATGTACCTCTTTGTATAAACGTGTATAATGTCATATAAAACTGTATAAACATATCTGACGAACTTCTTATACAATTTCACTTGCAATTCTTGTTCAAAACTAGTCCAAAACTCTATTAAATGACTTCAACTTTGTATACAACCTACTTAGACTATTTCTAATAAGTTCAAACAATACCCACTCCAAATTACTCACAAAATCATATTTAAATTTAACAATATTAACATTGAAGAAGAAGTCATTTTAGGTTTCTCGCGTTTGTTTTTGTATTTTTGTAAAGGGATATGTATGTATAAACTTGAGGGAAAAAGGAGAATGAAAACTCAAGGATCTTTCACGCGGGAGGATCTGGAGAATTAAAAAAAGTTGAATATGAGTTTACTGATATTTGGCTACATGTTTGCAAACTTATAACTGTGTTAAAATATTACAAGGTCACCTTATAGGGTGATCTATTGTGTAATTCTTCCTTTTATCAAATATTATATTCTAAGCTCATAATTTTCGAAGTGTAATAAGTTCAGTACTTAGAACTTTAAAGGATGATACTATCAAATTTAAATCTTTGATCCATCTTTGACGATAAGAGATTAAGAGTAATTAAAACTAATTAAAGCCATCAAGTCAATATATGATCTATTGTTTAGTACACCTTAATTTAACCATAAAAGCCCAAGAAACCTTTTGCAGGTTACTAACTCACATATATATATTGATTGAAAAAATTATGCAATATACCAGCATATATTACTCTATTTATCATTCGTAGCTATATTTTCAGAAATTATTATTCGTAGCAATATCTAAATTTTATAGCAAATTCACATGTAATACTGGAATAAGAGGTTAATTGTCTAACAAAAATAAGGGAACAACAAGTTTTTGTAGTTCAATTGGTTAGACTACCCGCTAAATGCGAAGCGGTCTTGAGTTCGACTCACAATGAATGGTAATTAAGCAACCATAACTATGTATAATAATTAGGCTCTAAACTATAGGAATTTATGAAAATTACGCTTATTAGTTTAGCATGTTTTAATTCCTCCATATCTATCCTACACGCCTATTTGATACCCTAACCATATTATAAAAGTATTATTCCCGCCATAATCATGCCCACACGATAGCAACTACCAAAAAAACCTACATTTCTCCTTTTCCTTTTTCCCAAATTTCTCTCAAAATCACCTGTTCCATTCAAACATTTCCAAAGGAGAAAAAAATTGAAATCCCATTTTCTCAATATTGCAAGAATGAAATGTTCCTTCAATCTTCCTCCTGTACAATTTTTTTCATTTTTCTCGTAAAATTTGAAGGATAATTAAAGAATAGTGTCACACTTTACACAATGAGGAAATTGTGTCCTAATTTGGAGAAAAAAGATGGTTTAGAGACAGTTTTAGATGTGCCAATTCCAGAGGAAATGTTTAGGAAAATGGGTAGTAATGCAGCCATAAGATGGAAAAATATGCGTAATCTTATGAAAGCTGATAAATTATGTGCTCAACCAAAGGCGGTTTCAAGTAATAATGATCAATTTATATTCTTGTTGAAAATTGTTGGCTCTGCTCTTATTCCTTTTCAAGTTCAATTGGATCATGCCATTAGCTTGCCTGTTATGTATGGTTCCATTGTGAGTGCTCTATATTCATGCTACTGTTTAATTGGTTTTTATTCCAATCTATCGACAAAAATCAATCAACTATACCTCAATTCGTCAAATAATAAAGGTCAAATTTAAGCATCTTATATAGGAATGCAGCATGATTTCGGAATGCAGCACCTACTTTGGTGGACAAGGGGCAGATCAATGTGGACACTAGGGGTCGATTGAATCGCTTTTACTAAAAAATTATATTGTAAAAATAAGGTTAAAACAGAGATATGAGTTATGGATCCGAATGGGAAAAAGTTCCTTCAAGAGGTGGTTTATGAGTGGAATCCCTCCTATTGTGACAAATGCCAAACAATAGGATACAACTGTGCAGTGCAGCCAAAGCAAATCACAAAACAGCACACACAAGTGTGGAAGCCAAAGGTAGTCCAGGAATGGAGAACTAAAGGCCCTGTGCAAAATGTGCCACTACAGAAACAGTTACCAGTACAGCATAATGAACCAAAGGGAGTCCTTACTGAAACCAAGATAGTCCAGAGCCAGATGGTTGACAAAGGAAGCATAAAGGATAAAGGGAAACAACCTCAGAGCCCAATTTTCAACATCACTAATTTCCCACCTTTGTCCCCCATCACTGTCAGTAATAGGTTTGAGGTAGTTTCTGGAAGTAAAGAAGACCCTCCCGGGGAGCAAAGGGGATCAACTTCTCAACAATGAAGTGGTTATTTTGGAATATAAGAGCTGTAAATAAAGTCACTAATGCTTTCTGTTTTTATTTTGTTTTACAGCTGTTTTTCCTTTTGTCCTATGCGCCGAGGGTCGATTGGAAACAACCTCCCTGCCCTTTCGGGTAGGGGTAAGGCTTGTCTACATATTGCCCTCCCCAGACTCCCACCTGGTGGGAATATACTGGGTAGTTGTTGTTGTTGTTGTAAGAGGTGTAAATAAAAGATACAAGCAAAAAGAAGTTCGGGAGTATATTAGGAAAAACAAAATTAGCCTAGTTGGATTAGTAGAAACTAAGGTAAAACATATGCATGCTAGTAGAATTGCTAACCTTCTAGCACCAGGATGGGGCATCCTAACAAACTATGTCTCTGGTGAAAAGGTCAGAGTGTGGATTCTATGGAACCCAAAAGTGTTTGCAGTCACTAGTATTCTGGAGGAAAGCCAATTGATACATAGCAAGGTCAGAAGCAGGACAGAGGACTTCACATGCCTCCTCACTGTGGTGTATGGCTTCAATACGTTGGAGCAAAGAAGATCACTATGGAGCAGCCTCCAAACACTGTCATCAGGGATGGAAGACCCATGGGTAGTTGCTGGAGATTTCAATGCTATCTTATGTGACAAAGATATGCAGTCTTGCAAACCTGTAAGACTCCCTGAAACCCAAGACTTCAGTAAATGTATTCAACAAGCTGGATTGTCAGAATTGCCTTGGAGGGGTGAATACTACACCTGGACAAATAAGCACACTGGAGTGGACAGAGTATGCAACAGACTGGATAGGGTATTTGGTAACTATGAATGGATGATCAAGTGGAATCAAGTGGTAACTGAATATGATCTTCCTCTAATAATCAGATCATAATCCCATGATAGTGACCCTGACATCATCTTCCTGGAATGGGAAAAACCCTTTCAAGTTCTTTAATTTATGGGCTGATCATGAAGATTTCCATTAGATTGTGGCAAGTGTTTGGCATATTGGAAATTCAGGCACTATGAAAGCCATATGGTCTAAACTCAAAGCTCTGAAAAGTCCTTTGAAAGACCTAAATATTAAGGAATTCAAGACTATCTCACAGAGAATAGACCTTAGCAGACAGGAACTGGGGACAATACAAGCTCAAATGACACATGCATACTCTGATGTCTTGCAGCAGAAGGAGAAGGAGCTAGTGAAATTGGAAAAATGGTCAATGATTGAGGAAAGTGTTCTGCAGCAGAAGGCCAGAGCAAAATGGATGCAGCTTGGAGATTCCAACACTAAATATTTCTCTGCAGTCATGAAGGAGAGAACTGAACACAACTAGATTACTGAACTTACAAATGCAATGGGTACCAAAATCACTACAGCTGAAGATATCAAAAATGAGATCATTGGATTCTACAAGGCACTGATGGGAACTTCTGTATCCACCCTGCCAGCTATAAATCAAATGTACATGACAAATGGACCAAAGCTAACACAACAACAAAGAAGGGATCTATGTGCTGATGTAACTGATATGGAAATTGTGGAGAGTCTCAAGGCTATTGGAGATGACAAAGCACCAGGGATAGATGGTTACAATGCTGTTTTTTTCAAAAAGAGCTGGAGAATCATTGGCAGGCAGGTTACCAATGGCATCAAGCAGTTTTTCTCCTCAACCAAGATGTACAAACCCATCAACTGTGCCACTATTACCCTAATTCCTAAAGTGTCCAAACCAACTACTGTCAAAGAGTATAGGACAATTGCTTGCTGCTCTGTCCTCTATAAAATGATCTAAAAAATACTGGCCAATAGGATGCAGAAGGTGATGGAAAGTATTATCAGTGAAGCCCAAGCATGGTTTATTCCAGGCAGAAAGATAACAGACAATATCAATCTGGCACACGAACTAGTCAAAAGCTATACCAGACAACAAGTGTCACCCAGATGCATAATTAAAATTTACCTCCAGAAAGCCTATGACTCAGTAGAATGGACATTCTTACAGCAGGTTATGGAGCAGATTGGTTTCCCCAGCAAATTCACCAAATGGATAATGGAATGCATCTCGACAGTGAGCTTTTCTGTGCTAGTCAATGGAGAGGCAACTGAACCCTTTGCTGCTTCTAGGGGACTTAGGCAAGGGGACCCTATGTTCCCCTTCCTATTTGCTCTGGTCATGGAGTACTTGAGCAGATCATGCAACTCACTAAAGGGAAATCCAGCATATCAGTTCCACCCTAGATGTAAAAAACTAGGTATTACTCACATGTGTTTTGCTGATGATTTGCTGCTGTTTGCCAAAGGTGACACTACCTCTGTCATAGCCTTATCCAGATGCTTCTCTCAATTCTCTGAAGCATCTGGCTTACAGGCTAACCCGAACAAGAGCTCTGTTTACTTTGGTGGTGTTGCACTGGATATTCAGAAACAGATTATCGACCACCTTGGCTATGAGCAAGGTGAGTTACCATTCAAGTACCTAGGTGTCCTCCTGTCCACCAAGAAAATCACATTGCTCCAATGGCAACCTCTGGTGGAAAGGATCACTGGAAAGATCACCTCATGGACTGCCAAGACATTGTCTTATACTGGGAAAATCCAACTGGTCCAATCTGTCATTTTTGGTATCCAAGCTTACTGGGCACAACTGTTCATATTCCTTGTTAAAGTCCTGAAGATGATAGAAGCCATTTGTAGGAGCTTCATTTGGTCTGGGATGAACTCTATCACTAGGAAAGCATATATCTCCTGGGACAGAATGTGTACCCCAAAATCAGCAGGAGGGATGAATCTTACTAATCTCAAGCTCTGGAATAAAGCTGCTATTGCAAAGACATGCTGGGATCTAGCTCATAAAAAGGACAAACTGTGGATTAGATGGATCACTGTATACTACATAAAAAATAGACTTATTGAAACCATGCCAATTCCTGCACAGGCAAGCTGGATGGTCAGAAAGATCATCCAATCGAGAGAAGTTTTGCAGAGGTTTCAACACTGGAAGGAGCAGGGCTGCTCAGTTAGACAACTATACCATTTACAGCTTCAAGACCTGCCGAGAGTCCCATGGAAGAATTTGATCATACAAAACTATGCAAGGCCAAATGCAACTTTCAATCTATATCTGTTCTTACAAGATAGATAACCAACAAAAGATAGATTGCACAGCTGGGAAATGAGTGTTGATCAGCAATGTAACTTATGCCAAAACCATCCAGAGACCAGAGATCACTTGCTACTATTCTGCCCAATCACTGTGGAATTATGGGAGAAAACAATGCACTGACTGAAGGAGACTTATCCTCACCTTACTGCCTGGAACCAAAAAATGCAGTGGCTCATAAGTAAAGCCAAGGGTCGAACATGTCGAGCAGCAATCTTCAAAATGGTAGTTGCTGAGTTTGCATATACTATCTGGCTGGAAAGGAACTCAAGAATCTTCAACAAGACATTTCGTTGCAATGAAGCCTTTTTGAGAGACATAGTATATACTTGTAATGTTAGAGGTACCCCACGAATTAGAAACCACTTACGACATCTTCAAATATAGTATTGTTAGGTAGTTAGGACATTAGATACAGTTAAATTGTTATATTAGACATAGTCAGTTGAGTTAAAGCTAGACTATGATTTTGTACTGTTATTTCATTGGTGATTAATGAAATCCTTAATTACCAAAAAAAAGGTTAAAACAATTTTCTTGGTTATATATACGATATAATTTGCTGAATCTTGATGACTTTGGGGAAGATTCTAATGTAGTAGCAAAGGTGATTCGAAAATTGCTTTAGGTCGCACTAACTATTATGCAGAAAAAAAGGAAGCCTGATGCACTTAAGTTCCAGCTATGCAGGGGTCCGAAAAAAGGTCGGACCACAATGATCTATTGTATGCGATCTTACCCTGCATTTCTGCACGAGGTTGTTTCTACGGCTCGAACCCATGACATCCTGGTCAGTCTTATTGCATTAACTTTACGTGTTACGCCATGGCTCCCTTTCAAATCCACGGAATTTTATGCTTTTCAATTATATGCCTTCTAATATTGTGTTCAACAGAAGGCTTTTACTAATAGATTTGGATTAAATTTCTGAAACAAAAATCATGCTAAAATCCTTTTGGTTGTGTCAACAGAAGGCTTCTACTGCAAAATACATAGTACAACAATATATAGCAGCTAGTGGAGGGCAGGCTGCATGAAATTCAATAAATAGCATGAATGCAGGGGGACAATTGCAGACGGCAACATCAGATATTCATCAAAGTGGTACCCATATGAATTCCAAAAGGACTTGTGAGGATGGAGGATTTGTTCTTTGGCAAAAGAACCCTGATTTATGGTTTCTAGAATTGGTTGTTTCTGATTGCAAGGTCAGTGCAGGCAGTAATGGAGTAGTAGCTTGGAGTCACT
This sequence comes from Nicotiana benthamiana, assembly GCA_034376525.1. Taxonomy (NCBI): domain Eukaryota; kingdom Viridiplantae; phylum Streptophyta; class Magnoliopsida; order Solanales; family Solanaceae; genus Nicotiana; species Nicotiana benthamiana. The sequence continues at coordinate 52,407,947 of CM067326.1, forward strand.
CTTCCAACAATTCTAATGCTTCAAAAGGACCTCCAAGACCACCCCGGAGGTTCTTTCAGGTATCCTCTTTTTCTCGCGGGGCTTTAGGATTTAAGTTATATACACTGACATGTAATTTTACTCGTGATAACACGTTCAGTGCCATTTCAGTAGGTTATTAGTTAATGTATATCATGCTATGTTGCCGGGATCTCTAAAACATGCCTCCACATCTGTGTCTGATCTGCCAAAAGCATTTTTGAAGGATCGAACAACAATGCTCATAAATTATCGTATAAGTAAGTTAATTGTAAGTGTGTAGAACTTAAACTCAAACTTTTGTGAAACAAATTTTCTTTACACATTCTTATCATCTTTCGATGACTAACATACTTCTTGTCTTTGATTTGCAAGTCACACCCTTAACCTTTTGTTCTTTATGCAATCATCTAACTAGTAGTTCTACTCAAGTGGAGTCTATGGTTACATTTGGCCATAAAAAAATTTCACCTTTTTTTCAGAAAAATTTGTTTTTTTGGAATCAATATTTGGGCCATGTGACCAGGAGGTCACGAGTTCGAGCCGTGAAAATAGCCTCTAGCAGAAATGCATGCTAGGCTGCACGGAATAGATCCTGTGATCCGGCTCTTCCCCATATTCCGCGCATAGCAGGGCTTAGTTTTTTATCAAACTGCCCTTATTTAGTGTTTGGCCATGAAAATTTCAAATTTCACTTAAAGTTGAATTTTATAATTTTTCGGGAATTAGAAAATTTTCAAAAAGTTACTTTTTGAATTTTTCACTTCAAATTATATTCATGTCTAACTACAACTCTAATCTTCAAATATCATTTTGATTTGAATTTTTTAATTCCACTTTTTTTTTCCCGGAATTTCACAAATTTTTATGTCCAAACGCCCACTAAATGGTTACTTATATAAATACTGCTCTTGTTCATGAAGCTCTTCTTGATTAACAGGGATTAGACGCCAGATCAACAGCCAATTTATTTTTAAATGCTGTTTGTATTGGTGAAAAGAAAATTAAGGATGAAGAATGCTTTATACTAAAGCTTGAACAAGCAAAGACATGTTAAAGGCACAGAGGTACAGCTAACACAGAAGTTGTTCATCACACTATATTGAGTTATTTCAGCCAACGATCCGGACTTCTTATCCAATTTGAGGACACATAATTAGTAAGATTGAAATCAGCTAAAGAAGATGATAGTGTTTTTTGGGAAACAAGTATGGAATCTATGTTGAAAGATTATCGATATATTGAAGGCGCAAAATAGCACACAATGGGAAAACTACAGCAGCAATTTATAGATATGGAAAGAATATAGATTATAGAGCAAAAGTTGAGGAAACATGGAAGATTGAAGAGATTGATTTTAATATAAGTGGTTTGTCTATGGATTGGTTTTGCCCTCCTGCTGATGTTAACAAGGAAAATGAAGGATGGGATCCTAGGATAGCTTTAGCCGACAACAGAGCTGTATCCTAAAAAAAGCAGCCATACACTAGATATCCTATGTTCATACAAGGTCCGAGGAAGGATTACACGTCAATAGGTGTAACGTAGACAACATACTCTAATACAAGCGTTAGTGATTACAGGCTAATGTGAAAATATTCTTGTAAATATAGCTAGAATGTTACTTTCTTTTTTGATTATTTTTCTTTTTTAATCTTGTGAAAGAATTTGAAGCCATATTTTTGAAATACTATTTTACTATTTGATCTAGATCCCACTTGTGGGAATACCTTAAGTCGTTGTTGCTGTTGCTATTACTATTTGAGATGATGCTCATGGAGCTTAGATCATATGTAAAAGAGAATAAAGTAGTACATCCACATAATATTATTTGAAAAGAAATTACTTTTTCATAATATAAATCAAAGTTGAGAATGATAATTGGATCCATAATCCGATCTAGTTCCTCTATCGATAAAACTTTTACCATCCAACCCTTGGTACATTTTTAACACGACCATGCTCATCAGGGCAAAGCCACGCACGATTGCAACAAATGTCCATTGTAACAATACAATAAATATCTTTTAGCACGACGCCAGTAACATAAGGATTTGTGTGTTCTACTATGGCTTTAGCTTTCATGATCTCAACTCCTTTCAACTCTGGCCATTCATATTTATACGAACTTCCAAAAATTTTTCTGCACTGATTACCAGTGCAAGTGCATGGATCACAAGGAGGATAAGGGATTTTGGATTGGATTATGACCAGATAATGAGAAATAAATAGAAAGCCAAGAAGAAAAAGGGTTATGTTAATTTTCTCCATGTTTAAGTTGTTTCTGATGCTATGCAAATGGAGGAGAAACTTCACATTTTATAGGGCCATAGAACAATGGTGATAGACTTTTAATGTAGACATGATATAGCTTACATTAAGATTCAATGTAATCTAATCAAGATTGTTGTAATAACAGTACAAATATAAGACTTAATGTAATCTGATCAAGATTGATGTATTAAATAATATATTTAATTCATTTACCTGATAGTGTTTTTTTTTTTTTTTTTTCTGTAAATCAAATTATCTTACAGTATACTTTTTGAACAAAGAAGACGACTACAGAATTAAATTCGCTCTTCAATAAACTACTCGTTCCATACCTTATACATGTCTCATATGTGTGAAACCTGATCTTTTTTTCGATTCCAACCTCTTTTTCGAATACATAAATAACTAGGGCTGGTTGAAAAATAATTCCCAATAAATTTTTTCAACCCCTCGAACCTTACTCATAAAGACAGTCGGGTGAACTACCTAACTAAAAAAAATAATCTTCTTTCTAAAAGTAGGCTACGAATAGTAGTTGGCTTATTAAGAACGTGATAATATAAAAAAACTTTACACTATAATTTAAGTATATAAATGTCGTAGTTTCTCCCCGAAATAGAAGATACATTCTCTCCCTATTCCAAAACTAGTGAAGTTTTAGAAAAGACAGTTTTGATATAGAGAGGCCAACAAATATTTATAGATAGAAAAATATGATAATAACTTCGAAAAGTAAAGTTGCTATTTGATTACTTTAATTTATAATTTATTGTGAATTAAATGACAAAGTAGTCATGAAGTTTTGACACATTGATGAACATGAAGTTACATGGAACTAACACCCAACTATCAACAAAATAAGAATAATAATGTTGATAATTATTAAGCAGGATAAGTGATGGAAGATACCCTTTGATTAACGAATGTAATTAAATTAGCCAATCAACCAATTTTACATATTTTTCATTTTTTTAAATGTTCTGCTTAGATAAGTATATATGGAAATAACCACAAATTTTTAATAGTAAAAATAATCTTATAAATAGGTTATTGTTGTTAACATTATATCAATTGAGACGGATATATAGCATAGTTGATTAAGTTAAGTAGCAGAAGGTTTGCTTTAATGAAGGAGCCCAAGCTTCGATTTTTTTGGTTCTATTATTTGGTATTGGTAATTCCTTTAACTTTCAAATTCATGTCACGCAAAATTTATTTAAGACAAATGTGCTCAATATCACAGCTTTAATCCAATGCATTTAATTAAGGATAAAGAACCGCACCTTCCCATCATATTTCGTTTATTTACGTTAGTATTATTTTTCGTAATCATACGTACACGTATAATAACAAAATATAGAAGAATTAACCAGAATAACTGTCAATCTAGTTTATTAAATTAAAAATAACTCATAAATGTATAATTTATATATAACATTATATAATAAACATATAATCTATGAACACGGGCTAACAAAAGTAAATATTAAATCTGACCGGCCATTTGTGTAACAAGGGTGCTTTAGTAATTAAAATTATATAGGAGTCACAATGTACTTTTGAAAAACCACAGGGACAAAGAAGGATATTCGCTAGTTTTCTGGTCAAACGCCGCAACTCCAAAACCCTAAGCACAGTCCAAACTCTATTTAAGCAAAATTTTCTCCATTATTTCATAGAACATTAGCTTTTCTAGTCTACATAAAAGATATATATATATATATATATATATATATATGTTTAAGCTGTTTATTTATTTTTGTTGTTTTTTCAATAGCATCGGATTTACCCTCTTCCTGTACTGAAAAATGTGAACAAGGAGATATAGCCGATCCTTAAACTGAAATCGCTGCCTTTTCCGATATACAAAATTTTCGACTTTTTTCTTCTAATTTTTTTAATGTTTTCCTATGGCATATGATGATATAACACAGTAAATACTGAATAATTTTGTTGATTATTTACTCCGCTTATTATCTGATGTTATTCTTCTTCTAAGAGATAGATCTAAAATGTTTGTTTTTTGTAATTTTTTTTTAATTTTTCTCTATTTACTTTTATTTTCTGCTTGATAAGTTTGCTTATAATTGCAGTAAAGGAGGCAAATGATGATAAACATAAAACTTATACTACACGCTGAAAATGAATGAAGACAAATAACTCTCAATTAATTTTCTGATGCCCCCTAATTATTATTTAGATTTGAAAATAATTTACTAGTAATATTATTTATTAAATAAATTTATTTTCTTACTTAGCTTATTGATGAGGAACAAGCAGACGGGCGGTCAGAACCTGATGCTGTGTTGAATGTCTGCACTACTTCCTTTCATGGAATTTCTCTGAAAGCTATAGCTAATGTTTTTATACAAATAAATTTAATTTGTGTTTTTTATCTCAATTTTGGTTGGAATTTCTTATTGCAGTGATGAACTTGCTCAAAATTATGTCTGGACTTATGATAATTGTCCGTGATTAGTTAATTGCAAATTCTGAGCAGATTTTTTGTTTCAGTTCTTTGGTTATTGTGATGAACGCTAGCTGCTTCAAATGGATCGCTGCAAGTATTTAAATTCTTTAAAGCAGCCGTTGGTTGATTTATTTGCGAAAAAAGACAATTGTTACATTATTTCCTCAATTTCTGAAGCTTAATTTCGTACTTTATGTTTCGTATGACTTGTTCATAACTCTGGAAAAAGATGAATTTAGTAGGTTGACAAACAAGTTAAATAGTTAAACCATACTACTATTAATATGTTGGTTGAGATGTATTCACCTAAGGTCTAAATATAGTTGAAAAATCTTACACTATGTTTGGATGGTTGTTCTCCATCATTTTATAATGTATTATTAAATAGCATCTTATAAATAATACTATATTATACTGCTAAATTAACTAACATACCTTTAATTATTTTAAACAATATATGCATATAGAAAAAACAAATGTACCAACATTAACATTCTTCATAAAGGATTTAGACTTAAAATAACTCTTAATATTATTAAAAGAAAATTTATGAATTTTAAATTTAGGATATTACGTCAAGTGTGGTTTTGAATTTAATTTTTAGGCATATTTAGTAGTTCCTGATGCAAATAAAGGGTTTAGACTAAATTCTAATTCCGCCCCTAACAAGAATTTACTAGTCGACCTTAATTTATTTGGGATTGAGGCGTAATTGTTGTTATCTTTCTTTTATGAGCTTTTATGTGGTGGCTTGATTCCGGATGAGAAGTGGATTGCCTTTAGATTTTCTAATTGGAAGGTAAGGCTGTAAAAATTGCGGTTCTGAACCGGAAACGGACCGGAACCGCGGTTCTGGCGGTTCCGCGGTTCCTGTTCCGGCGGTTCCCCGGAACCGTGATGGAGCCGTTCCACCCGTTGGAACCGCGGAACCGGAACCGGACCGGTTCAGGCGGTTCCAAACGGTTCCATCCGGATCCGCAATGGTCCGAATTTAATTTTTTTTTTTAAAAAAATTTCCAAACGGCTCCTTTTCAAAATTAGCCGTTTGGAATTTTGAAAAATAGCCATTTGACCCCCAAACTTTAATTTAACCCCAAACTTTATATAATTACACAATTTCCCATTTCTCAACTATAAATACCCCCTCATTCTTTCATTTTAATTCACCAATTCATCAATGTCTCTCAATCTTTCTCAATCTCTCTCAAGCTCTCTTTCAATCTTTCTAGTACAAGTGCCTAATTTATTGTTGCAAATTCGTAAAACATTGTGAAGTTGTTGAATTGAAGTTTTCAAGTGTTCAATTTCAATGATTTTCAATTTTCAAGAAGTTGTTCATCAATCCGGTAAACTCGTTTTAACTCTTACGTGCTAAGAATATTTTTGTGTGTTGTTATTTTGCTTAATTATAATTATTATGGCATTTTTCATTGAAAAATACGTTCGGAAAAGGAAATAATAAAACCGGTGAAAGTAGTCGCCAAAATAATACCCCTCCCCCGGCTCCCTGACCTAGAAAAGATAAACAAGTTCAAAGTAGTAGCCAACCTAGAAATACTAATGAAACCTTCGGAATCCTTGATAGTGATCACCCGTATTTTCAATTTAGTGATATTGATTTTCTACATCATGTAGCAGTTGGTGATAGAATAGACGATTATATTGCTTTATCCTAATGCACCTATCTTAGAGGGAAATGAGGATGATGATGATGACGAAACCCAAGCTCCGGTAGATTTAGACGATACACCTACTAGTCCTGCTACTAATGAACCGGAACACCCACCCGTACAAACTCCCACTTTTAGTAGACAACCTCCTAAACGTTCAGAAACTTCATTAGTTTGGCAATTTTTTATTCAACTAAGAGAACAAAATAAGGCTAAATGTAAATCTTGTGGGAAGTTACTTGTGCATAGGTATACTGGAGATCGTAGCGGCACAGGTAGTTTAGTTAAACATATAAAATTACACCCTAACGATAAGGCTAAATATTTCCAATTGAAAGCGCACCAAGAGGGGAGGACAAGTCCTGATACAACAGTTAACCCAAGTACTGGTTCAAATCTATTTCAACCAGGAATAAACACAGTCACCGGAGGTATATTGTATTACGATCCAAATAAGGATCGTGAAGAATTAGCTAAAATGATTACTGTTATGTGTTTGCCTTATTCTTTTGCTTCTAATCCTGCTTGGATTCATCATATTAGAAGAGTATTTAATCCTACGTATAAAGGTTGGCCTCGCGCCACAGTGAAGGCCGACATTTATAAATACAAGCATGAATATGAACAATACTTGCGCTATTTATTTACCCATATAACTAATCGTATGTCTATTACAACTGATATTGGTAGAAGTGGAAACGATTGTGATTATCTAACCGTAACCAGTCATTGGATAGACGAAGACTGGACAATGCAAAAACGCATTATTGCATATAGAATAATTAATTCACGGCACACGGGTAAGTTTATTGCTAACATTTTGGTCAATAAATATGCTCTTTATCATATCCTTGAATATCTTTTGTCTCAATATTTCTTTGTCTTTAATTCTATATCAATCCTTGAATATTTATATGACATACAATATATAACATATAACACAATATACTAATTACAATGTTCTTTTATCAATATATACTACTTATATATAATTTATACTAATTACTAACTACAACACAATATACACTATTTATATACAATATATACTAGTTAAATACAATATATACTACTTATGTACAAAATATACACTACTTATACCTAATATATACTAATTACCAAACACAATATATATTATACTAATAACATAGTACACCATATAAAATATACTCTACAATATACTAATGATTACTATACAAAATATTGATTTAAAAAAAAAATAATCAGAACCGCCGGGAACCGCCAGAACCGCGGAACCGGAATCGCCGGAACCGGAACCGGACGGTTCCGGAACCGTATGGTAGCGGTTCCGGCTCCGGAACCACCAGAACCGGAACCGCCAGAACCGGAACCGCCAAACCCAAATAGATCCAGAACCGAAATCGAATACAACCTTATTGGAAGGTACTTACAGTGTTTTTGCATTTCGCTGTTTGTTAGTGCATTGGGATATTCTCTAGATTGGTCAGTGGAAAGCATGTCCTTTTTCAAGTATTGGTATAAGAAATTTTATTTTCTAGATTGTAAGCAATGAGCGGTATGGATAAATTTTTGTTTATTAGATTGTAAGCAATGAACGAGATTTCATTATCATAAAACTTGGTGATTTTTACAAACGTAATAAAAGAATGAGTTATGAAGTAAATGGTACCTTGGTCAATGATGATTCTTGAGAAGATGTAAAATCATGCGTTTACGTTTGCAAAAGATTGAGATTTGTAGTTCTCTCCCTTGTCTCTTTAGAAAATATTTGGTAGCGTAAAATTACAAAGAGCTCTATTATAATCTATACCACAATGTTTCATGGTCCATGTCTTGAAAGTGACAAAGCTAAAGCTCAAAGAACTACTTCCAAGGAGTTTAGCAAAAATGAAACCAACGGACAATACAGCAATTGAAGTGTTGTCACAGTTGTCACGATTCCAGTTCGTCTTTCGTGAATATATCGTAATGATATTTAGTCCCTGCGATTAGGTAAGTCTAACAATACGAAAAATAAACTATAAAATTGCGGAAAAATAATTAGAACCGATTTAGTAAAATAACTATGTGTTTAAGGTGCTGCGTGGCACATACAATAACAATTCTCGAAGCTAACAAATTTTTTTAAAATTCGGAATTTCACAAATCACAAGCTAAGGAATTTTATTGTGATTTGTGAAATTCCGAATTTTAAAAAAATTTGTTAGCTTCGAGAATTGTTATTGTCCGTTGGTTGCATTTATCGGAATTTCACAAATCACAAGCTAAGGGATTTTATCGGAATTTTATTACGTCGCATGTGCAATATATCAATAGCAATAGTGGAAAGACAAAGACCTCGTGCAAACCCTAAACAAAAATCGCATGGCAGAAACCTCGTGCATCAACCGCATGACAGAAACCTCGTGCACCCCAATATCAACAGTGGCACGACAGAAGCATCGCGCACCACAATATCAACAGTAGCATGGCAGAAAACTCGTGCATCACAATATCAACAGTAGCACGTCAGAAACCTCGTGCACCATAGTTTCAAGTACAACAACAACAATTACAATATATACAGGAATGAGCAAGAGAATCAACTCAGGTATTTCCTTTCACCAAAAGGAGGTGCAACTAACTAACAAGGAATAAATGTAATAGAGAAATACTAAGCTCAACAAGGACAACTCAACAAGGACTAAATGATAAGAAACAACGATTCCATAATACTCAGTTCAACAACAAGGAAGTTACATGAATCAAATAATTACAATTAAGGAAATAATAACTCAACATAGGATCTAACTTCTTTTCAATTGAGGCCAATTAATTACACGAGAGATAGAAATAATGGTTTCCAAATAAAGACAATCAGTTAGGAATGATAATGTGGCTATAGAAGGGTAAAATCCTATTGTTAATCACGTAAAAGTCGATTAGGCAACAAGAACAAACCAAAAAGGGAAAATAAATTCCAAGTAAGACATGTAGAGGTGAAACTAATAATAGGGAACTCAATCGTATCAAGAACAACTTCATATTCGGTGATTACAAGAATCTAAGAGCCTAAAAGGGACAAATTGTTCACAAAGTAATCTAAGCATGCACTCATCACCTTGCGTTCAAGCAACAAAGAAGACTCAAATCCTAAGGGGAAGTCCCTCACAAAAGGTTAGGTAAGATACTTACCTCGATCCGGCTAAAATCAACGAGCAACACCGTTCTTACCATGAGTACTCGACTCCAAATGGCCCAAATCTATTCATTCAATCACACATTTTAAATAACATCTTAAGCAACTGATTCTACTATTTAATTCAAAGCTAAGTCGCAAATTTAGGTACAATGACCAAAATGCCCCTCATGACAACATGGTCAAAACCCGAGGTTCAAATCAAAACCCGATTATCCATTCCCCCACGAACCAAAATATATGATTTTTTTTGAAATCGGACCTCAAATTGAGGTCGAAATCTCCAATTTTAGAAAAACCTAGGTTCTACCCAAAACCTCCAATTTCACTCATGAAAATCATTGATTTTAAGTGGAAAACATGTTAAATGATGCTAATGATTGAAAGAATTGAGTAAACATCAACTTACAAATGATTTGAAAGAAGTCTTGTTCTTGGAAAATCGTCTAAGGAGTTGTGTTTTGAAAGATGGGTGAAAAATGGTCCAAAATTCGACTAAGTATGGAAAATGCAAGTTGCAGATATGAGAATTACGAACCCCGACCAATTATGGAAATTGCAAAAAATAGTTCACATTTGCAAACTCAAGCCCAACAGAAGCACTTCACATTTGCAAAATATGCTTCGCATTCGCGAAAGCTCAACCTTCGTATTTGCGAAGGAAAGCTTCGCATTTGCGAGCCAAGCAGACCTGGGCTGGTTTTGCATTTGCTATCCAGCCTTCGCATTTGCGAACCAGGCTTCACAAATGTAAGCTTGCAGGCCTTGAAAATGCGAAGCCTGCAGGCCTATTCATACCAGATTTTCCTAAATTTAAAAATGCAATCCGCCACCTATCCAAAACTCACTAGAGCCATCGGTGCTCCAAATCAAATATGCACACAATCGCAAAAAATATCCTACGTACTTACTCGTGCAATCAAATTGCCAAAATAACATCGTATACATCGAATTAAGCCTCAAAATTCATAATTTCTTCCAAGTTTCACAAAACATCAAATTTCCATTTTAAGTCTGAAACACGTCAAACGACGTCTGTTTTCAACCAAACTTTACAAAAAGCGCTTAAACCATATCTAAGACTTGCATAGGGCACCGGAATCAAAATACGGGCCCGATACCATAGTCATTTAATCAAATTTAAAATTCCAATTTCCTTAATTATTTTTAGAAAATAATTTCATAAAAAATTCATTTCTCGGGATTGGGACCCCGTAATTTAATTCCGGGCGTACGCCCAAGTCTCATATTTTTCTATGGACCTTCTGGGACTGTCAAATTACGGGTCCGGGGTATGTTTTCCCAAAATATTGACCGAAGTCAAATTTATTCAACTTAATATTTTGGTATTTTTCCCACGGAATTCATATTTAATCTTTTACGGCTACGCGCTCGAACTGCACACGCAAATCGAGGCAATACTAGATGAGATTTTCAAGGCCCCAAAAGTACAAAATGGGTAAAAAAAACAAGTGATGACCCCTTCGGATCATCACATCCTCCACCACTAAATTAACCATTCGTCCTCGAACGGACAAAAGAAGGAAGTACCTGAGTCGGGAAAAAGATGAGGATAACGGCTCCGCATATCAGATTCGGACTCCCAGGTCGATGCCTCGGGAGACTGACCTCTCCACTTGACACGAACAGAAGGAAAACTCTTAGACCTCAACTGACAAACTTTTTGGTCTAGAATATCTACCGGCTCCTCCTCATAAGACAAGTCTTTGTCCAACTGGACAATGCTGAAATCTAACACGTGGGTTGGGTCGTCATTATACCTCCGGAGCATGGATACATGAAAAATGGGATGCATGTCTGATAAGCTGGGCGGCAATGCAAGTCTATAAGCTACTTTTCCCACCCGATCAAGAATCTCAAATGGAGCAATGAACCTAGGGCTAAGGTTGCCCTTCTTTCCAAATCACGGCTGTCATAGGTGACACTGGAGCAATACCCGCTCACCAACTATAAATGCCATATCTCGACCTTGCGTTCTGCATAACTCTTTTGCCTAGACTGAGCTGAATGAAGCCTATGTTGAATGATCTTGTCCTTGTCCAAGGCCTCTTGAATCAAATCTGTACCTAACAACCGAGCTTCTCCTGGCTCAAACCGTCCAAATAACCAAATCCTAGCTAATACCAGCGAGCACACACCCTACAAACTAGAACTCAAGAAGCATGCACGAAGATTGATGAAGCATAAGGGAACTATCAAACAAGTCAAACTAGCACAAATTTTCTAAAACACTAATCTACAAACATCTAACAAGAAGGAATGAAACATATAAAATACTCACAAGGATCTTATACTGATATAACCCTTACCTCGGTACACAGCCCGGTCTCAGCATATCAAATCACCTGAAATCACGAAGGTTCCTCCCTCAACACTGAATCACGAGTAGGGTACACATCAACCCATATGGAGACTCTCACCAGATCAATTCCGTCTACTCTTCACAACATAGACTGGCTCCCACACTGGTGGAGCATAGGAATCACGGCTCGTAACCAAGGATATTCGGAAATCACATCAAACCTATCAAAACGGACAACAGAAATTTACTTCTAGTCTCCTAACTCTCGGCAACATCTAGAGTTAGACAATAGACATGGCTATCACTCATAGAACCTCCTAATAGATTAATCACGGAAACGTAGTACAATAATGAAATGCACCCATAATGTACAATAGATAAGGGAACTCACCTCGATAAGTAGAACTGTGGTGAACTACAGATAGTTCTCTCTATAACAAATTGAATTCATACTTGAATGACATTAGCCGGCTCGCCGGTCTCAAACCTAATATATAAAACACATCAACGAGCTGGGCCTCCCCCTCTTGGGCGCCCTCTACCTGCCTTGGATACCTCGCCCTGACACGTCAGTCTGAAGTCTGGGACAACCTCTCACCATGTGGCTAGTATCTCCACACTCGAAGCACCCTATCTACTAACGAGGCGGTGGGAACTACGTGGTATGGGTACTCTGAGACGCATGAACACCTGAGTCACCATGCAAAGCCTGAAGCGCGCACTGAACTGGCTGACCCGCAAAACCTCTACCATGACGCACCCTACCTCCAAAATAGGGACTAGTATATCTCCCTGCTCTACGAGGCCTCCTCGCCTCCTCAAACTCTCTCTCCTGCTCTCGTCTGTTCTCTCTCTGATGACCATGCATGCACTCTCTCTCTCTAGCATGCATACCCTCTATCCTCCTAGTAGTGTTCACCACCTGCTGATATGGGATATCCATCTCTAACGCGCGAGCCATACTGGACCTGATGCTAGGAATAAACCCCTTAATGAACCGGTGAACCTTCTCGCGAGTAGTAGAAACCAAGGCTGGGGCATGTCTACTCAAACTGGTGTAACGAACAGTATACTCCGAGACGGTCATAGAACCCTGGTGCAAATGCTCAAACTCCACGCGCCATGCATCCCTGAGGCTCTGAGGAACAAACTCTCTCAGAAACATATCTGAAAAATGCGCCCCAGCCAGTGAAGCTACCTCGTCTAAGCTATCTAACTCATAGGTGCGCCATCAATCGTAGGCAGCTCCTTGAAGTTGGAAAGTAGTGAAAGAAACCCCTCTTGATCCAGAGATACCCATAGCACGGAGAGTGCGGTAACACTCATCAAGAAACCCCAAGGATTTGATCAATTCATACTTCATCAGAAGATGAATGGCTTGGTTTTGCATACATATGGTGGGAAGAGACAGTAAGTATCCAAAATACGTCTTTTTGAAAAGATTCAACCCATTTGAGGATAGAAGTTCTTTAATCTGGCTAGGAATTCTAGGATCACACAAACTGTGGAATCTAAGCACCACATTATGCGGGACAAAAAATTATCCATTCTGCACAAATAATAAATTAATTCACATTAATAAATGCACAAAAGGATAAATTCATCTACATTTTATCTACAACATAACTACAAATGATTATATATATTTACAATTTAAAGTATTTTCTACAAAAAGGCAGCAACAAAAGATAACTATAATTCTGCTTAAAATAGTATAAGTTACCTTACAGTATAACTACAAAAAAATTACAAAATATCTAAAACTATGAAGACAGAATATCACAAATATAAATAATCTTCAAAATTAAAACGATTAATCTACACTTGTTTAAAACATGTAGAACACAGATTTTACCATCCTAAATCAAACTAAAAAAATTAGAAATGAAACTAATCAATGTTTACCTTCGCCAATGATTGGTTCCGAACAATTTTAGGGTGTTTTTTTTTGAATGTTTCTTCATTTTTAGATTTTTTGAACCATGAGACACCTTTGGTTTCTTTCCTGTTCGAAGATTAGGGACCTCTTCTACAAAGTCGTCGTATATAGAAATCTCTTTTCCTTTTTGTTTGACTGGTGTAGAAATTTCTCCAGCATCTACATCATATTTTTGTTTGGTTCTCATCTCGGCTCTGATTTGTCAGGAAGAAGAGCTATGAGTAGTCTCTGTAATTGTATTTGAAGATTTGCCTTTCTTTTTGGCTGATTTTGGGAATAACATACCCAAATAATTAGGGTATATCAGCTACTGCTGCTTTTTAGGACTTTTTTTCGAAGCTTTGTTGTTCTTCATTGATGAACTTCAACTGGAGTAAAATGGGAAACCAACTTTATTGAAGGGTTTCTTCGATTTTCTGTGAATTTAGAGGGATATTGGGTGGTTTCAGAATATGGAAAAATGGTAAAAAGAAAGTGGGTATGGTTGAGGGGTTAGGAGAGAGAAACCTGTGATGAGTGGAGATACTGGGATATATGAAAATTCTTTAATTAAGGAGTAAAAAATGTCTCATTAATTATACCCTTAACGGAAAAGGTCTAAATATGCCCTTGTACTTTACAAAATTGAGCATATTTTCTCCTTGTTAATACTTTAGCCCATATATGCCCTTACCGTCATATAGTTGGTCCATGTATGCCCTTACTACCACATAATTTGCCCAAATATCTCCTTTTCGAAACGAAATCAACCCAAATTAATTAGCTTTTTTAATTAATTGTACTAAAATGTCTTACGAACACTATTTTCTTTTTATTAGTACTTTTTTTCTTTATTTTTCTCTTTTCTTTATTCTTTTTTCTCTTTCCCCCTTTTTACTTTCTCCTATATTTGATTTCCTCCATTGCTGATGTTTCTCTATTTTTGTCATCAAATTCATGTGATTTTATTCCTAAAAATCAAACTTACACCCGTAAAAGCTCCCAAGCAAGAAGGCTCTAGTTACTCTTAAAAGAATGAGATGAAAATTATTGGAGAATTTTATTAGTGGTGCTAATTTGGTGAAGGTGGGATATGGTTATTCGGATTTGAATGTGCTGTTCACTGTGGAGCTTCAAATCTGAAGGGAACAAGACCTTCAAAATCTCAATAATCATGTCCTACCTTCACTCAATTAACACCACCAAAAAATTCTCCGATAATTTTCATCTCCTTCAGGTTAGACGAACCTGTGGGGTTTGTGATAATAAAATTTGCAAGAGTTCATGAGTTTTGTCAAGTTAAATAGGTGACGAAAATGGAAAAGGCATCACCAATGAAGGAACTCGTATATAGGAGAATAAAAAAATAACAAAAAAGAGAAGAAAAGAAAAAAGAAGAAAGAAAAGATAAAAATAAAGAAAAAAGTACAAATAAAAAAGAAATAATATCTGTAATACATTTAGTACAATTAATCAAAAAGTTAATTAATTTGGCTGGATTCCGTTTCGAAAAGGATATATGTGGACCAACTATGTGATAGTAAGGGCATATATGGACTAACTATGTAACGGTAAGGACATATATGAGCTAATGTATTAACGAAAGGTAAATATACTCAATTTCGTATAGTACAAAGGCATATTTGGACTTTTTTCGTACCCTTAATTAATTGTGGTGTAGAATTGATAATTTGATATACTAAATATAATTAAATCAAACCTTAAACATTGATGGTAGAAAAATTTTCTATATGGCGTTGAAATGTAAATATTCCTTTAATCTATTATCTAAAAGTTTAATAAGTGGGCCAAGCCCACATTGTTAATACCCTCACGTTGGATTATCTTATAAAGAGTTAGGTATACTAGTTTATTAAGACTATGACTGTCCAACGGGACGGGCGTCCCATTCCGTTCCGTGTTCCGTCTCGTTCCGTCCCGCTTCAAGTTAAATAAAATATCCAATGTTAAACGGGATACGATACGGGACAGGATGGCCATTTCATCCTGTTTTGTCGCGTCCCATCCCGTAACCTGCCAAAACCTTTTTTTTATTTAAAAAAACTAGCCGTTGGCCAATGGCTTAAATGACAAAAATAGTCGTTGCCAACTGTCCAAACAGCCCCTACACCCCTGAAACACTCCCTACTCCCCTCCCCCCAACTTTTATTATAATCCTAAGTTTATTAAATTACACTTTGGCCTTATTTTTACTATAAATACCTCCATTCTTCTTTAGTTTTTCCCACAAAAAATCAATTGTCTCTTTCAAATCTCTTACATTCTAATATCCTATATATATTCTATATTATTCTCTCAATTTTGTTACTATCAAGTATCAAGTGCTATCTTTCAAGTATTTGGGCAAATTTTTTGGAGCAACTTTCAAGCTTCAAATTAATTTGTCAAGTATTTGGAACAATATTTAAAAAATTTCTTCAAGTTTCAATATTTAATCACAGTGCATTCGTTCCATCTCCTAATTTTAATATATAATTTTTGCGTATCATTTTAGTGCTTCATTTTTGTGTTTACTTTACGTGTTATATTTTTGTATTTCATTTGTGTGTTTAATATTTGTGTTAGCTTTTTAAATTTAATTTTGTATTTAAATTATGGGACCTAAAAATATATTTGGTATTTTTTAAAAAAGTAGTAAAGGTGAAAGTAGTAGTAATCCAAATCCTAACCCTTCTCCTAGACATAGAGTTAGAAAGGATATTGATGAAATGACTCATGTTTATGAAACTTCATTTTCTCAACCCCCCACATTTTATGATGTTCATGTCGGAGAACAATTAGATCATGAAACTTTACAAAGACAATTTGGCAATGATATTATTTTTGAGGATGAAGAAAATGAGGATGAAGAAAATGAGGAAGAAGAATTAGATGAAACACCCACTATCCATGCAATACAAGCTCCAACTCAAGGTCAATCTCAGTCTAGAGCTTTACCCCTGCACCCCTTGTAAGGGGTAAGCCTAAGGCTGAATATCCCAAAACATCACTTGCATGAAATTTTTTAAACATGATAAAGTCAATCATCAGGCTATATGTGAAAAATGTAAGCAAGTATTTGCACACTTAACAAGTGGTGGGACGGAGGGTTTAAGAAGACATTTAAGAATGGATCACAAATCTTTATGGATACAAGCTAACGTAGAAGCCGGAAAAATTATAGACCCTACCATCAGTTCTGACACTCCTAGTGGATCTGGTTCTAATCAAATTCAACAACACCTTGATCCTGCTTCTGGTCATGTTTTACGCAAATATTATAAAGATAGAGATCGTGAGAACTTAGAAACTGGTGGCTGTCTGTGGCTTACCTTTTACTTTTCCTTCTCACCCTGCTTTTGTACATTATATACAAGAAACTTATAATCCTGCTTTTCAAAGTTTTCCTAAGACCACAGTTAAAAATGATGTTTTTAAATTTCAAACCGAATATCTTCAGTATATTCGTTGTGTATTTTTTTTACTTAAATTGTAAAGTGTCTATTACATCTGATATAGGTCGTAGTCCTAATGGTTGTGATTATTTATCTGTTACATGTCATTGGGTTGATCGTTATTAAAACCTGCAAAAATATATTATAGGTTATAAATTTGTTGATTCAAAACTTACTAGAGCATATATTGCAATTACCGTTCTACAAATACTTGATTTTTATGGACTCGTTAATAAAGTTTTAACTATCACCTTAGATAATGCTTCTGCTAACACAACCGCGACAAATAGCTTAAAATCTAGACTTTGTCCAATTAATCCAATAATTTTTTATGTTAGATGTGCATTCCATATTTTTAACTTGGTTGTAAAAGATTGTCTTGGTTAATTTTCTGATGATTGTAGTAAAATACAACATGCTTGTGGCTATACTTTTCGTGCTCATAATCAAAGTAGAATTCATGAATTTTCTCAATAATGTGCTAGTGTTGGCCTTCCATTTACAAAAATTCCAAAAGATATTTGTACTAGGTAGAATTCTACTTATGAAATGCTTAAAGTTGCTTATGATTATCGGGTGTCTATCTAAACGGTATTTAATATGCATAATGCTTACCCTGTTGATCAAATTGTTGATTCTGATTGGGATGAGTTCGGAGAGCTTACTAAATTTTTATAAAATTTTTATTATGCTACAAAATAATTTTTTGGTATACATTATCCTACTGGTACACAAATATTATGGTATATTTGTGGAATTTTTGTTGTATTTGGTAAGCTTAAAATAAATCTAACTTATGCACCGTCCATTAAAAAGATAAATTTAAAATTTAAAAAGTATTTTTTCCTATTCCCGAAGTTTATTTGATTTCTACTCTACTTAATGTTGGAACACATTATTATATTGTTAAAACTAATATGTGTTCATCTTTGTAGGTTTTGATAAATGACAAACCGAATTAGATGGAAAATATCATACATGCCAAATAGTCGTAAGTTATTATTGAAATACATCTTCATTTTATACTAAAGTATATTTGTTTTGTAGATGTGATATGCAAATGAAATAGCGGACCAAAATTGAAGAACAAGAAGTTCAAGACAAGATCAAGTGAAGCAATGAAAATAAATGAAGACTTAGTTGAGTCATATTTATATTGTGATCTTGATCCTACTCTAATTTTAAGTCTTGGCTTCTCTCAAAAAGAAATTATTTTCATAAACATATGCATATCATAAATAATTTTTGATACACTTAGAATAAATTGATTTTAATGTTTTAAATTGAACCAAAAAGGTTTTTAAAAGTGTCTTTAATATTTAAGACATATATTATATTTTTGATATTCAAATAAACAATGAAAAACGTCTTGCAAGTGATTTTTTATTATGTTAATCGATTATCTTAGGGAGATAATCGATTATCTAATATTTCCATTAAACTGGACGTTTTTATGCTATAGAGGTTAATCGATTATCGGCCTGAAGATAATCGATTATCTTATGTCTGTTATTTCTCAACGACTAGAATTTCAAATGAGATAATCGATTATCTGAATCCGATAATCGATTATCGCTAAAATAATCGATTATCCAACATGAGTTAATCGATTATCTTAGTATCCGTTGCCTTTCCAACGACTATATTTTTGAAAGGTTAATCGATTATCGGTTGAGATAATCGATTATCGTGTGCAGATTTTGAAAACTTGCTTAATTATTTAGCAACGGATACAAGAGATTTTGGGGCTATAAATACACCCCAAAACCTCTCATTTGATACACAACTTCTGAGCAAAACATATACAAGCTTTCAAATACTCTCTATATTCATTTTATTATATTCAATTGTTTTTGAGAGCCAATTACTTGAATTTATTGTTGTGTTCTTGAGCGTACTTGTTTACTCATATCTACTCTACAAGAGAGTTCTGTTTAAGTGAGTGTTAAGTTTTTTGTATACACTTGAAGGGAAATTCTAATCCCTTGTTGTTGTAAGAAGGAACGTTTTTATTCCTTCTGTTGAAGTGTTGAAGTGCGGTATCTTCGAGCAAGGTTGTTGAGGCTTGTGTGATTCAAGTTCTCAAGTTGTAACGGTTTTTTGAGCACCCGGAAGCTTAACAGGATTAGTTGAACCTCGAGATAGTATCTCGGGAGACTGGACGTAACCACATTTGTGGCCAACCAGTATAAATTTGGTGCACTTCTTCCTTACTCTTTTATTTCCGCATTTGAGTTATTTTTTATTCCTGCGAATTTTTATAAAACGCTATTCACCCCACTCTAGCGTTAAGCACTTATTCTAACAATTGGTATCAGAGCCTAACTCTCTGTAATACTTAACCGTTTGAGAGAAACTTTCCATGGCTTCTACTCGTAGTGCTTATGCAGGACTAGGTGAAGGTCAATGCACCACAAGGCCACCACTATTCGATGGCACAAATTACACTTATTGGAAGGAGAGGATGAGAATATTCATCCAATCAAATAATTTTCTACTATGGAAAATTATCAAGAATGAAGAGCAAATACCAACCAAAAAGGTTGAAGATGAAATGGTTCCCAAGTCCGAAGATGAATACGACGCGGACGATATCAGAAAAGTGGAGAACAACGCTAAAGCCATCAACATGATGTACTGTGCCGTAAATCCTGATGACTATAGAAAAATCTCATGTTGCACCACGGCGAGGGATAAATTAGAAATCACCTATGAAGGCACTGACTAGGTAAGAGAAGCAAAAATTGATTTTCTTACTCACGAATATGAACTGTTTCACATGAAGGAAAGAGAGAAGATAGATGACATGTTCGAACGATTTTCAAAAATCGTTAATGATCTCCATGCTCTCAAGAAAACCTTCACGGATAGGGAGCTTGTCCGTAAAATTCTTCGAAGTCTCAATCCGGAATGGCGCTCCAAAGCCGACTCTATTCAAGAGTCAATCGGTGTTACAAATGTCACAATCGACGGGCTTAGAGGTAACCTTAAAACTTATGAATCTACTATTCTTAACCCTCCTTTGGATGATCAAAGGAAAAGGAGAATTGCCCTAAAAGCAAGCACGACTCAACCTCAAAATGATGAGGACTCAAGTGACGAAGATAACGAGTTCGGACTCGTTATTAAGAAGTTTCACAAGTTCATGCGAAAGGAGTATGAACGAAAGGGGAAGCGGAAAGGAGGACCGCTAAAATGCTACGGATGTGGAGAACTTGGGCATATCAAACCAAATTGCCCAAATATCAAAAAGGAGAAGAAACCCGAAAAGAAGCAAAGGGCATACATCTCTTGGGGAGGCGACTCTGGAGACGAGTCAAGCGACAGAGAAGAAGATGAGACCGCAAACTTGTGTCTAATGGCACATGAAGAATCCCAAAACGAGGTATGTACTTCTTCCAAAAATAATTTTACTTTAGAAGAAATGCAAGATGCCCTTGATGAATTATATGTTGAGTATATTAGTGCTTCAAAATCAATAAAGGAATTAAGAAAACAACTTTCCTTAAAAGAAAAAGATTTTGATAAACTAACTCTTGAAAATGAAAAATTGAAAGAGGAAAACAAGTTTTATGGAAAACGAAGCGCCGATAAACCCGAAAGTTCTAACAAGGGTTGTACATCTTGTAAATCTTTAAAAGAAGAAGTAGATAGTCTTAAAAGCACATTGCACAAGTTTTATTCCTCTCACGGAAATTTGAATGATGTTCTTGTAAATTTGAAATCCATTAAGCACGGTATAGGGTTTAAAAACGAGCCTAAAGAAAAAGTTGAGTCAATTCCTAAACAACCTAAGACTCAACCTAGGCAAAATAAAATAAATCCACCTAGAAATATTAATTCTAGATTTGTTAGTCATCCTAGAACAAATGTTAGAAGAAATGTTAGCATGTATAGACCATCTAGACAAGATTCTCGAAAATTGCATCAAAACAATTTTTCTAAAAATAGGGTAAATAAGTTTAGACCTCCAAATTATTATCACCCTAGAAGAATGCATAATCCGAATGTTATTTGCCATTATTGCAATAAAATAGGACATATTGCTCCTGTTTGCTTTACTCGACATAGACATTTCAACACTAGCGAATCACACCACTTTGTTGCACCTAACACACAAGGACCCAAAATGGCTTGAGTACCAAAATCTCATTAATTTGTTTTGTAGGTGTGTTTGAAGGGATCAAGTGTACTTTGGTACCTTGATAGTGGATGCTCCAAACATATGACCGGGAATGCATCAAAATTCCTTCAACTAAAACCCACGGAAGGAGGAAATGTTATTTTTGGAGACAATAACAAAGGAAAGATTATCGGCATTGGATCGGTCGGTAAGAACGAATCCTCCTCCATTAAGCATATTTTGCTAGTTAAAGGTCTTAAACATAATCTCTTGAGCATAAGTCAATTATGTGACAAGGGAATTCTTGTTTTGTTTGATTCCGAAAAATGCTTAGTTATCCGTCGTAGTGATTTTAAAGTTATTCTTCGTGGTATTAGAATTGATAATATCTATATGCTTGATCTTGAAAATTCTTCATCAAGTTTTGTGAATTGCCTTATGAGTAAAGAAGACGACATGTGGCTATGGCATCGCAGAGTAGCTCATGTAAACATGAATCTTTTAAACAAATTAGTTTCTCAAGATTTAGTAATCAGTCTTCCAAAACTAAAATTTGAAAAAGATTCTATTTGTGATTCATGCCAAAAAGGGAAACAAATGAAAGCATCTTTTAGATCTAAAAATATTGTTTCAACCACTAGACCTTTACAACTTTTTCACATGGATCTTTTTGGACCATCTCGTGTTGAAAGTCTTGGTGGAAATCTTTATGCTTTTGTAATTGTTGATGACTACTCTAGATTCACATGGACGTTATTTCTTGCTCATAAAAGTGATGCCTTTCAAGATTTTAAAAGTTTTCTTAAACGTGTTCAAAATGAAAAGAACACAACCGTCACTTCCATAAGAAGTGATCATGGGGGAGAGTTCGATCATAATCTCTTTGCGGATTTTTGTGACGAACTCGGTATTGAACATACCTTTTCGGCTCCACGTACACCACAACTAAATGGAGTGGTAGAACGTAAAAATCGATGTCTCGAAGAGATGGCTAGCCATGCTCGATGAGTCCAAGATTTCCAAGAAATTTTGGGCGGATGCCGTGAGTACCGCATGCTATGTCTTAAACAGAGCTGTCATTAGGCCAATACTCATGAAAACTCCTTATGAACTCTACAAGGGGAGAAAACCAAATATTTCCCATCTTAGAGTCTTTGGTTGTAAATGTTTCATCCATAACAACGGAAAAGATAACTTGGGAAAGTTTGATGCGAAATCTGATGAAGGAATTTTTCTTGGTTACTCATCACGTAGCAAAGCATACAGAGTATTCAATAATCGCACTGCAACTGTCGAGGAGTCCCCTCATATTGTATTTTGTGAAAATGATGCTCGCTTGGCGAGAAAGGGTTTTTGTGATCATCTTGCAGATTCTCTAAACAAAATGAATCTTCAAGACAAAGTGCAAAAGGAGAATCCAAAGGAAGTTCAAGATGAAATTGTGGAACAATCATCGGAAGAAGAACCACCACAAGAGGAAGAATCTATGATGCCTAAGGCTTGGAGGACGTCTAAAGACCATCCTCTCGACAAGGTAATTGGCAACATCGAGAAAGGGGTAAGTACACGAAACCTTCTTAAAGACACGGTAGGTCATATGGCTTTTGTTTCTCAAATTGAACCTACTACCATTTTCGAGGCAATTGGGGATGAATATTGGACCTTGGCAATGCAAGAGGAGCTTAACCAATTTAAACGTAATGACGTTTGGGAATTGGTGCCAAGACCCGATAATCATACCATAATTGGTACGAAATGGGTTTTTCGGAATAAATTAGATGAAAATGGAATTATCACTAGAAACAAAGCTAGGTTAGTTGCTAAGGGTTATAATCAAGAAGAAGGCATTGATTATGAAGAAACATATGCACCCGTAGCACGTTTAGAAGCTATTCGTTTACTACTTGCATTTTCTTCATCAATGAATTTTAAACTATATCAAATGGATGTCAAGAGTGCCTTCCTCAATGGATTTATTCAAGAGGAAGTGTATGTTGAACAACCCCCGGGGTTCGAAGACTTTAAATCTCCGGATCATGTCTTCAAGCTTAAGAAAGCTCTTTATGGTCTTAAACAAGCTCCGCGAGCTTGGTATGAACGCTTAAGCAAATTCCTTTTGGAAAATGAATTCATTAGGGGGAAAGTCGATACCACACTTTTTATAAAGAATAAAGACTATGACATTCTATTAGTTCAAATTTATGTTGATGATATTATTTTTGGTTCTACTAACGAATCTTTATGCGAGGAATTCTCAAATTTAATGACTAGCGAATTTGAGATGTTAATGATGGGTGAGCTTAATTTCTTTTTGGGGTTGTAAGTGAAACAAATGAAAGAAGGAACTTTCATTTGTCAATCTAAGTATTGCAATGAGTTGCTTAATCGGTTTGAAATGAGCAACGCCAAAGCAATAGCCACTCCAAAGAGCACATCCGACCATCTTGACAAAGATGAAAAAGGTAAGGAAGTCGACACTAAGAAGTACCGAGGTATGATCGTATCTCTTCTTTATTTAACTGCAAGTAGACCGGACATCATGTTTAGCGTTTGTTTATGCGCTCGATATCAATCATGTTCGAAGGAGTCTCACCTAACTGTGGTAAAACGGATAATGAAGTACCTTGTTGGAACTATGAATGTGGGACTTTGGTATCCCAAAGGTTCTTCATGCCAATTAATTGGCTATTCCGATTCCGATTTTGCGGGTTGCAGATTGGACCGCAAGAGCACCAGTGGCACTTGCCATTTGCTCGGTAGCTCATTAGTTTCTTGGTTTAGCAAGAAACAAGTTAGTGTTGTGTTATCCACAACCGAGGCTGAATATATAGCCGCGGAGAGTTGTTGTGCACAAATTCTTTGGATGAAGCAACAACTCTCGGATTATGGTCTTAGTGTTGATCACGTCCCTCTTCGATGCGACAATACTAGCGCCATAAGCTTGACGAAGAATCCTATTCTTCATTCAAGAACGAAACACATAGAAATTAGGCACCATTTTATAAGAGATCACGTTCTTAAAGGTGATGTCGAAATTGAGTTCGTTGAAACTAAACATCAATTAGCCGACATCTTCACCAAACCTTTAGATAAAGAGTCGTTCTTCCGTATTCGTAGTGAACTCGGAATACTTGACTCTATGTTGATCTAGTGCATACACTTAGGTTGCATTTATTTCTTGAATAATTACTGACTTGAGCGTCGGAGACGTTTATTTTCTTTTGCAGGTATCGCCCTAAAGGCAGGGGGAACTAAGTTGAAATTTCCTTAAGCCTTGTTGAATATTTTTTTGGGGTTTGATATCAAAATATTTATGGTCGAGTTTAGCATAATCGATTATCACATAGAATAATCGATCATCTTTTAAAATATGTTTTACTTATTTTTCAAAATAATCGATTAACTTGGGAAGATAATCGATTATCGCTCCATTCTGTTTTTCCGACCGTTTCTGGAATTTTAAAAATAATCGATTAACTTAACCGATAATCGATTATCGCATTTCCGCAGCTCAAGATAATCGATTATCGTTCAAGATAATCGATTAACCAACGGCCAGTTTTCAAAATTTTTACCGTTTTATAGCCGTTTGTACCCTATCAAATCAGAATTCTTTTCACATTTATTACCCTTATTTCTTCACCTATATAAATAGGGATGTCTTCCACTCAATAAACACTCAAAAATCCATTCTCTTCATAAAACTCTCTTCAAAAGCTTCAAAATTCTTCAAAGTTATTTTTGCCTACTCTTTCAAATGGCAAGTAGAAATACCAAAAGAGCTCGTGCCGGCAAGAATGTTGCCTCTTCCTCCAACATCCCGCCATCTATATATTGCAACCAAGATGGCTCTTTTCTATAGTTTAATCAAGAAACCAAACTTCTACGATTTCTTCAAAAATTTGAAAATCGAGAAATTCTTCCTCCTCGATTTACAACCGGTAGATATCTTGCGGATTCTACTCATTCCTCCATACTCCTCCAAAGCCAAATTATCAATTTTGTCTATCTTTCATATTCCTACATTCATCCTCATTTGATTCGGGCATTTTATTCAAATTTGAAAAAGGATGAAAATGGTGAACTCTCTACCAATGTAAATGGCGGTTCTATTCTTTTGAGTGAGGAAAATATTCAAACCCTCACAAACCTTCCTCGAGAGGGCCAAGACATCGTCCACTACACCGGGGATGAAGGAGTCTTATTTGATGAACAAGTTCTTTTCCAACAAATTGGAATTGGACACTTTGAATGGACCCCGGAGCATCGTCGACCAACAATTACAAATATGCTACCGGAATTTCGTTTAATCTTCTATATCATCACTCGAATTCTCAAGCCTAGAAAATACAATCATACAACAATTGGTCGTGAGGACGCCAAAATTATGCATGCCATTATTTCCGGAGCGCGCATCAATTGGTGCAAGCTTATTCTAACTCACATGCATGATTCAATTGGGGATGACAAACCTCTTCCGTATGCTCTTCTTATAATGATTATTTTTGAAGCATTGGAAATCAATACCAATGTTGGTCCGAAGAAAAATCGCACCAAACTTTGGGAAATTCAAGAAACATCTTTCCATAGCGGTGATCATCCCGCTCCTCCTCCTCCATCTACTCAACAAAGTCGTCGCACTCATGCTCCCTCGGATGTTTCACTTCAAACCATTTCGGAGCAACTAGCTTCACTATCAACTTCCATGAATCGGATTGATAGAAATGTTTCCCGCACGGAAAGAAACGTGCGAAGATTGAGTAATGAACTTCACGGGTATTTTGACCACGTCAATTACCCCTATACTCAAGTTTATTCATCAAATGATTCAAGTGATGAATTCGACAACGATAGCTTTTAGTTTTTATTATTGAAATTTATTTTTGTATCATCTTTTATGTACTCTATTTCATTTTCATTAATAAAATCGTCTTTTTGTTAATGTCAAAAGGGGGAAGAGAAGGGTATATGCATTTTCTTTGCATTTTCTTTATATGCATCTTCTTTATATGATATTTTTTTTGGCATAAATTGAGGGGGAACTCAATTATAACTTATCTAATATTTGGCATAATCAATTTGTATTAATTTTTAATGCATATCCCCATAACAGTTTGCCATTATCAAAAAGGGAGAAATTGTTGGAACACATTATTATATTGTTAAAACTAATATGTGTTCATCTTTGTAGGTTTTGATAAATGACAAACCGAATTAGATGGAAAATATCATACATGCCAAATAGTCGTAAGTTATTATTGAAATACATCTTCATTTTATACTAAAGTATATTTGTTTTGTAGATGTGATATGCAAATGAAATAGCGGACCAAAATTGAAGAACAAGAAGTTCAAGACAAGATCAAGAGAAGCAATGAAAATAAATGAAGACTTAGTTGAGTCATATTTATATTGTGATCTTGATCCTACTCTAATTTTAAGTCTTGGCTTCTCTCAAAAAGAAATTATTTTCATAAACATATGCATATCATAAATAATTTTTGATACACTTAGAATAAATTGATTTTAATGTTTTAAATTGAACCAAAAAGGTTTTTAAAAGTGTCTTTAATATTTAAGACATATATTATATTTTTGATATTCAAATAAACAATGAAAAACGTCTTGCAAGTGATTTTTTATTATGTTAATCGATTATCTTAGGGAGATAATCGATTATCTAATATTTCCATTAAACTGGACGTTTTTACGCTATAGAGGTTAATCGATTATCGGCCTGAAGATAATCGATTATCTTATGTCTGTTATTTCTCAACGACTAGAATTTCAAATGAGATAATCGATTATCTGAATCCGATAATCGATTATCGCTAAAATAATCGATTATCCAACATGAGTTAATCGATTATCTTAGTATCCGTTGCCTTTCCAACGACTATATTTTTGAAAGGTTAATCGATTATCGGTTGAGATAATCGATTATCGTGTGCAGATTTTGAAAACTTGCTTAATTATTTAGCAACGGATACAAGAGATTTTGGGGCTATAAATACACCCCAAAACCTCTCATTTGATACACAACATCTGAGCAAAACATATACAAGCTTTCAAATACTCTCTATATTCATTTTATTATATTCAATTGTTTTTGAGAGCCAATTACTTGAATTTATTGTTGTGTTCTTGAGCGTACTTGTTTACTCATATCTACTCTACAAGAGAGTTCTGTTTAAGTGAGTGTTAAGTTTTTTGTATACACTTGAAGGGAAATTCTAATCCCTTGTTGTTGTAAGAAGGAACGTTTTTATTCCTTCTGTTGAAGTCTTGAAGTGCGGTATCTTCGAGCAAGGTTGTTGAGGCTTGTGTGATTCAAGTTCTCAAGTTGTAACGGTTTGTTGAGCACCCGAAAGCTTAACAGGATTAGTTGAACCTCGAGATAGTATCTCGGGAGACTGGACGTAACCACATTTGTGGCCAACCAGTATAAATTTGGTGCACTTCATCCTTACTCTTTTATTTTCGCATTTGAGTTATTTTTTATTCCTGCGAATTTTTATAAAACGCTATTCACCCCCCCTCTAGCGTTAAGCACTTATTCTAACACTTAACCCATCTTTAAAACTAAGAGGTGCAAAGAGACTTGTTCATAAAATTTATGAGAATTTAGAAATTCATGAAAATGAACAACAATCTCTCGAAAACTGCCAAGCTAGCATATATTCGTATTCTAGGTCAATGTTTGATCAATATAAATCTATAGATACAACTGGCACTGAAATTGCTCCTTCTGCTTCTATGTCTGGAGCAAATGTTTTATGGGAAGATATGGATGATATAACATGTTTTGATTCCTCTATTGATGATGAACTTGATTCTTATCTTAATCAAGGATTAGAAATTATTAAAGATGAAGAAGGCAAGGAACAACTTTTGTCATGGTGGAGAGAGCATGGCAAGGCTTTTCCAACACTTTCAATTATGGCCTGAGATATCTTGGCTATTCAAGCATCATCAGTAGCATCGAAGAGTGCTTTAGCGCGGCAAGATTTCAAATTGGAGAACATAGACATGCATTAGTGGAGGACAATTTAGAGATTTCCGTATTATTTAGAGATTGGATTAATTCAGAAAGAAGAAATCTTGGTTTTGAAAAACTAACCACCAGGGAAGAAGAAGAATACAATGAGATACTTACCATTGGGAACAATGACGGCATGGAGCTCATGGAACATCAATCAACATTGCCAATTCCAGTAGAATGTCCGAGAGATATTATTGATAAGTTAGAAAGAAGCTATATAGGAGCTTACAAATATTAGTATGATAATTTGTAATTGGCTACTAAGAGGCCTAGTTCAAACATAACCCTTCCTAAAAGGTGGCTGCATAGATTAGGTGCTATTCAAAAGAATTATATTTGTATTTGAGATTTGAAAGTTCTATTAATAAAATAAAAGACTCTAAGCATTGAAGTTTTTTTTATGAATTGTCTTCATTACTTAATAGTTAATACTTTGAAATTATATTAAATAAATTATAATTTTATTATAAATTTATAATTAATAGAATATTTCATTAGAAGTCTTTTGTTTTAATATTTTATAATTCTTTACTTAGTTTTCTAATTTTAATTTTAACATAGTAACATTTAAGTTTATTAAGTAAGTCAAAATATAGCCGTTGCAAATTTTAAAAACATAGTAATTTTCAAAGTTTTTTTAATTAAAAAAATTATATTTAAGGTCCACAAACCCGTCACGTCCCATCCCATACGTCCTGTCCCATCCCATTCCATCCCGTTTGTTAGCGGGACAGGATAGGACAAGTGTTCCATCCCGTTTATCCCGTTCCGCCACTGCCTCGCTTAAATATCGCCTCGTTTCGTCCCGTCCCATTGAACAGCCCTAATTAGGACTGATATTTGATAAGGAAAAAAAAAAATCAACTTAAAGAGAGACTATTTGGAGCAGCAGACGGCGGCAGTGCGATGGAAAATAAATGGTTGTTTAGGCTCGATTAACTTACACTACATAAAGACCTTGTGTGGAGAATTATAAACAATCAGGTATATGAATATGTTAATCTACTTCTATCCTTCAGTTGATGATACTACGATTGAATGCAATTATAACGGCTAAGATTTTGGATAGAATAATTATTATGCAATCATGAGATCAATCATTATAGCAATTGGAAATATTGGTTAACGTATTAGTTCTATGGGAATGCCACTGTTTTGGGCGTTATGCACTATATTTTTTTTATTAAATTGTATACTTGCTAAGAATATTATTTTGGAACAAGAGTACAAAAATGTTGGATATAATATTCACCAATTAAGTTCGGATGGTGATATTAAAATATGTTTTGACCTTAAAAATATGTATTTGAGGTGTAAAATACAAACATTTAACCCGAAGCTTGAAATTTATGAAATATGAGATTTGATCTGTCAGTTTGCACTAAGATTAGAACTTGATTATAGGTTTCAACTCTTGACTTATGAATAACTCGGAAATATAGTTAGATCGGGGATTTAATCTCATTGATGGGGAGCTTTAGTTGTTTATGATATACCTACTTCAAACAAAAAATAAAATAAAATAAAATAAAATGACTCCGACTAGAATGATTGATAATGCTAATCAATATTTTGCATAGATTGCGGTCATTAGAGGCCGTTTGGTCGATATTTTGGACGTAGTTAATATTGCGGGACCGGTGATTATCAAGGTAAGTGAAATTTTAAGCTTTGATACTTGCTTCTTTAAAACTCGTTTTGAAAGTGTATTTTCTCTGTTTGGCCCATGTATTGGGACAATCATTTATAAGTTGTTTGATATTGTGATACGATTGTGCATCGTAAGGTTGAGTTTTATAGTTTGATACGGTTGTGCGCCATCATATTGAGTTTGATACGGCTGTGCACCATGATGTTGAGTTTTATACAGCTGTGCGATATGATATTGAGTTTGATACGGCTGTGCGCCATGATGTTGAGTTTGTACGGTTGTGCGTCATGATGTTGGGACATTGTGTATGCCTTTGTACATCACCCGAGCATTGTGTACGCCCTGTTACATATTTGAGGCATTGTGGTACCGTTGTGGACTCGTGGTGTATTGGTATATTTATTTCAATGCAATTATGATAAGTCCTTAGTGAGTATCTTTGTTGGTTAATTCTTAATAACTCTGTTTTATACACATATATTGAGTTATTGTATAATTATCATAGTCACTATATCATTCGTGCTGTGGTGCATTTGTATTTTCCAACACTTGTTCCAGAGGTATTTAAAGTGGCGGATCGAGGATCTTACTGTTAGAATATATGCTTAACGCTAGAGGGGGGGGGGGGGTGAATAGCGTTATAATAAAAAACAGCGTAAACTTGCGGAATTTAAAAATTGCAGGAATGAAATAAGTGCAATAAGTAAATAATAAGGAACGAACGCACCGATGTATCCTGGTTCACCACAACCCGTCTAGTCCCCAAGAGACTCTCTCGAGATTTCCACTATCTTCGTCAAGCTTACGGGTGCTTAACAAACCGTTACAGTTGCTCAAGGATACCACACCTTAAGACTTCACTTGCTTGAGGATACCTCACCCCAAGACTTCAACCACTAGGACTTTGGGTACTTAGCAAACCCGACAAATAAGAAGATATGTTCTTCTCAAACAACTCTCTTTTACAGCAAATACTCTCTCAATAGAGTGGATAAAGAGATACACAATAAGCTCTATGAACAACACAAAGTTGTCTATCAAATGGCTCAACAAAAGCTCTAAAATGATGCTTGAAAATGATCAATATGTATAATAATGTATGGAGGAGTTGTATATTTAAAATCAGCTCAAAAGACCTCTTTTTATAGGTGAAAAAGTGGTGCTGACCGTTGCTTAATTGACAAATAAAATCCCTGATTCTGTGCTCAAACAATCGATTGTTTGGAGTAGATAATCGATTGTTTGACCAACGTTCAAAAGACAGATTCCTGATTTTAGGCTAAACAGTCGATTGTATGGACTAAATAATCGATTGTTATTCAACGTTCAAAAATCAATATAGGATTCTGTGGGAACGGTCAAAATATAATTGATTCTGTGGGAACGGATGAAAATGACAATCGATTGTTTATGAATAGAATCGATTGTATGACAAAAACAATCGATTGTTTAGATGTTTCAAAACTTCGGTTGCACACTGTCTCAAAATAATCGATTGTTAAAAGTAGACAATCGATTGTTTGCTATTTTGAAAAACTTCAGATCACACTGTCTTAATACAATCGATTGTAGGATTCAAATAATCGATTGTTGAGGCCCAGATTTAAAAGACATGTTTAAAACCTTCAACATCATTTTGTTTTAACACAAAGATGCATGTTTATGATAAATATGATTTAACAAAATATTTTATGCATGTTTATGATGACCTAATGTTGAGCCAAAGGATAAGATAACTTAAACGTTGTCCTTACATTGGTTATACCAAACGACCTACGTCTTGGGTCTTCGGTCTTGAACTCTTTGGCTCGTTCATGCAATTCTGTCATCAGTATGCTTCTCGCCATTTGATTGATTGTCATATTATATCGTTGTTTGACACTTGACTTCATTGTTTGTCATTCATCAAAACCTATACCTGAAAATCATGCTCATACAACCAAAGCGCACATATCATAGATATACATGATTTCCAACAATTTCCCCCTTTTTGATAATGACAAACAACGGAAGATATGCATATTGAATTCCCCCTAAATAGATGCTATATCTCAACAAACAATTTATGCAACCAATTCAATTCAATATAATTCCCCCCTTAATTAAAGCATGCATATCGCCCATATTCTTCCCCCTTTTGGCATTAGCAAAAAGAGTATACCATAAGTTATTTAAACCATTGACGATACCAATCGTTATAGACAAGATCATATAAAAAGTTAGTAAATGGCATACTAATAATAACGATCATTTTTCTCAACTATGCCAATTGTTATTTAAACTAAAAATATTCATCAAAACATGAATCAATCATTTATTATAAAACCAATTGATACTAATTGTTATTCAAAAATAAAACTTGTTAAAGCATGTATCAACCAAAACTGATATAGATTATTTGCACATATCAACTCATTGCGTTTTTATTCAAAATACGATAACTAACCGACGTTCCCCCTTAATGCATTAAGATTTCGTGCTTGGTGCATCCACTACAATATTGTAGTCTTCCAGCACACCTGCAAAAAGAACCTAAAAATAGGTTTTTGGTACCCAACTTCTTTTGGGTCCTTGGGGGTTAGGATAACAATAGTCATAATCAACACATAAATCTCTATGTTTAGCAAAACAAACGGGTGCAATGTGTCCTACCCGATTACAATAGTGACATATAACATTAGGATTGTGCATATGTCTAGGTTGAGCCAAATGCGTTCTAGGTGATCTAAAGTTGTTCACCCTAGAAGCGTTGAATTTCCTAGAGTCATGTCTAGGTGGTCTAAAATTATTCATTCTAGACTCATTTATAAAACTCCTAGAATTGTGTCTAGGTGGTCTAAAATTATTCATTCTAGACTCATTAACAAAATTCCTAGAGTTGTTTCTAGGTGGTCTAAAACAATTAATCTTAGACTCATTAGTGAGGTTCCTAGAATTCTTTCTAGATGGTCCGACCTCATTACTTTCATCCTTTTTAATATCTTCAATTTTAGGACTATCAACACTACGTGTTTCTAGTGCTTTCCTAAGTTCTGTGTTCTCTAGTTTTAAAGAACTACAAGAAAAACAATTGGAACATTTATCAATAGAAGAGGCTTCATTCAATTCCTTGATTTTATTTTTAAAATCAACAATGTCATTTTTCAAAAATTTATTTTCTTTTTCTAAAACTTCATTTTTATTTTTAAGAACATCATTTTCATTAGTCAATTTTTCAAAATCTATTTCTTTCAAAGAAGAGGATTATTCAAACTCTTTTTCTTGTAAAGAAAGTGTTTTGTGAAAATCTGTTTCTTGCAAAGAAAGTGTTTTCTGCAAAGAAAGTGTTTTCTTCAATTCTATGATAGTTTT
This sequence comes from Nicotiana benthamiana, assembly GCA_034376525.1. Taxonomy (NCBI): domain Eukaryota; kingdom Viridiplantae; phylum Streptophyta; class Magnoliopsida; order Solanales; family Solanaceae; genus Nicotiana; species Nicotiana benthamiana. Next base: position 52,441,399 of record CM067326.1, read on the forward strand.
GGAAGCATTAACAAATTCACCATACAATTCATCATAGGCCTTTTGTAATTCTTCAAACTAGTGAGAGTTAGATGTACTTACCTCTTCTCCTTCGTTAGCCATGAGACACAATGCGGCGGTTTCATCGCCTGAGCTGTCCGAATCCCGTGATAGGCGCCTATGGTGTTTCTTCTTTTTCTTGTCTTTTTTCATAGACTTACAAAACTTTTTAATTTTATCATTGGAAATATTATCAGCATCCCTTTCCGAATCACTTACCTCTTCTCTTTTAGAGGATGAGGCTTTGAAGGCGAAATTCGAATTGCTTCTAAGATAAGGATTAAGAATTGTGCTATCATAAGTTTCGAGGTTACCTCTTAGTCCATCAATTGTGATATCCGTGAATTCCATCGACTCTTGGATGGCATTGGCTTTGGAGCGCCATTCGGGAGTGAGACTCCGTAGGACTTTTCGAACAAGATCTTTGTTCGTGTAAACTTTCCCGAGAGCATGGAGATCGTTGACGATTCTTAAAAATCATTCAAACATAACACCAATGGGTTCCTTCTCCATTTTAAAGATTTCATATTTATGTGTTAGAAAATCAATTTTGGCTTCTCGGACTTGAGGCGTACCTTCATAAATGAGCTCGAGCTTATCCCACATCTCCTTGGCGGTTGTGCAGCAAGAGATTTTTCGATAATCATTTAGATTCACCACACAATATAATACATGGATGGCCCTTGCATTATTTTCAACTTTCTTGATATCATCGGCATCATATTCATCTTCCTTCTTTGGAACCGTGGTCTCTCCAACTTTCTTTGTTGGCATTGATTCACCGTTCTTGATGATTTGCCACAAACAAAAACTGTTTGCTTTGAGGAAGATGCTCATTCGCTCTTTCCAATATGTATAGTTTGTTCCGTCAAATAGAGTAGGGCAAGTGGTGGACTGTCCTTCATCCATCGTTCATGCGTTCAATATTCTCAACAGAAAAATATATATTTCTCTCAACCGGTTAAGGCTTTCAGAGAGTTAGGCTCTGATACCAATTGTTAGAATATACGCTTAACGCTAGAGGGGGGAGGGGTGAATAACGTTATAATAAAAAACAGTGTAAACTTGCGGAATTTAAAAATTGCAGGAATGAAATAAGTGCGATAAGTAAATAATAAGGAACGAACGCACCGATGTATCCTGGTTCACCACAACCCGTGGCTAGTCCAGTCCCCGAGAGATTCTCTCGAGATTTCCACTATCTTCGTCAAGCTTACGGGTGCTTAACAAACGGTTACAGTTGCTCAAGGATACCACACCTTAAGACTTCACTTGCTTGAGGATACCTCACCCCAAGACTTCAACCACTAGGACTTTGGGTACTTAGCAAACCCGACAAATGAGAAGATATGTTCTTCTCAAACAACTCTCTTTTACAGCAAATACTCTCTCAATAGAGTGGATAAAGAGATACACAATAAGCTCTATGAACAACACAAAGTTGTCTATCAAATGGCTCAACAAAAGCTCTAAAATGATGCTTGAAAATGATCAATATGTATAACAATGTATGGAGGAGTTGTATATTTAAAATCAGCTCAAAAGACGTCTTTTTATAGGTGAAAAAGTGGTGCTGACCGTTGCTTAATTGACAAATAAAATTCCTGATTCTGTGCTCAAACAATCGATTGTTTGGAGTAGATAATCGATTGTTTGACCAACGTTCAAAAGACAGATTCCTGATTTTAGGCTAAACAGTCGATTGTATGGACTAAATAATCGATTGTTATTCAACGTTCAAAAATCAATTTAGGATTCTGTGGGAACGGTCAAAATATAATTGATTCTGTGGGAATGGTCAAAATATAATCGATTGTATAAAAATGACAATCCATTGTTTATGAATAGAATCGATTGTATGACAAAAACAATTGATTGTTTAGATGTTTAAAAACTTCGGTTGCACACTGTCTCAAAATAATCGATTGTTAAAAGTAGACAATCGATTGTTTGCTATTTTGAAAAATTTCAGATCACACTGTCTTAATACAATCGATTGTAGGATTCAAATAATCGATTGTTGAGGCCCAGATTTAAAAGACATGTTTAACCTTCAACATCATTTTGTTTTAACACAAAGATGCATGTTTATGATAAATATGATTTAAAAAAATATTTTATGCATGTTTATGATGACCTAATGTTGAGCCAAAGGATAAGATAACTTAAACGTTGTCCTTACATTGGTTATACCAAACGACCTACGTCTTGGGTCTTCGGTCTTGAACTCTTTGGCTCGTTCATGCAATTCCGTCATCAGTATGCTTCTCGCCATTTGATTGATTGTCATATTATATCGTTGTTTGACACTTGACTTCATTGTTTGTCATTCATCAAAACCTATACCTGAAAATCATGCTCATACAACCAAAGCGCACATATCATAGATATACATGATTTCCAACACTTACTTGGTTATATTTACATATAACTCACTCCTTATCTGCATATCTATGCAGATATCATTGGTGAAGATGGAGATAATATCTGACGAGTTCGCTGGAGTTGATTCAGTTATTGAGGTGAGCCACCGCATGATTCGCGGAGGTTGCCAAAAGAGTCTTTATCATATACCTATGTAATGTCTTTTGTAATTCTCTTAGATGCTCCATGGTCTAGTGTAGAATTTTTGCTGGAGTTTTAATTTAATAATTTGAGATACCAATTGATCATAATTAATTATCAAATTATTTACAACTCATAATTAACTAAATATTGTAAATTAATGGTTAAGGTATGAAAGTATGGTTTGCCTATGAGGTGGTATTAGTCAGGTTTCAGTCACGTCTAGGGGGTAATTTGGGACGTGACACTTTCTACCTTATATTCTTGTTTATCATATTGTTATACTTTTGACTGTTCTTGTATTGGTTAGTTCGAGAGTGTTCAAACTCGAGGGCTGGACTCCATTCAAATACTGATTTGCCTTATTTATTGTTATTTTCTATTGCTAATTTTTACATTTATTAATTGATATTAGGTGAAATCACGTGTCCTTAAAACCATATTATAAATTTAACTGTTATCTAATTTTTAAGTAAACAAAAACATTATTGATTGGTTAGTTGACTGGTTGTGAAAACTTTATTATTGTAAATCACCATCAACTCTTTTTAGATTTTTGTCAATATTTGTTTATTTTAATAAAACTGTCATGAGTGGAGCATCAACTTTTTGGAATCTTCAGCAGTTCTTCCAAAGCAAAACATACCTCATAAATTGTCAAAATAAGGAACTACAAACCATCTTAGTCGAGAATTTACTATTAATAAAAAAGGATTACATCTTTTAAAAAGTCAAGTTTGTCATTAAAACAGAACCATTAAAATATTCGTTAACTAAACACAACCCAGGTCCCCCAAACAGCAATAACATAAAGTTGAAGAAGTTTTACGCGCATATTTGATACGCTTTAAGCTGAAATATCACAGGAAAACTCTATCTTTTGGCTTCTTTTAATAGAAAACAACTATTAATTGTAGACATTGACAAACCAAATGTGTAAAGGCCATTTTCGTTGCAACTTCGTCAAAACACAAAGCTGTTAATACTTGGGCATGTTTCTTATTTGTAGCATTTTCCAAAATGGATTATATGTTTCCTATGAAGAATTATATGTTTATAAAGGTCAAACTTTGAGATGTGGGAGAAGTTTAAGGTGTCGTTTGGTTGTAAACAAGTTATATTAAATATTTCGGAATTAGTTATCCTATTCTTTTATATAGATAAAAAAATACTATAATCTTGGGATAATTAATTCAGAGATTAGTTATACCACGATTTTATTCCAATCAAACAAAGGATAAACTCATTTCAAATTTAATTCCGAAATTAATTATTCCTTATTCCAGTACCAAACGACTCGTAATTGTTTTGTTTCGAGCGATTTTATATGGTGTCTCACACAATTCACACTAATTATGTGAAGTCTCTTCGTATCTCATACATTTATAGACCCATATCTTATATTGGGTTCATAAATTTTAGGACCACAAAATTATAAGACAAAAAAAGTCTCATATAACTAATTTCAATTATGTGAAACACAAAATAAAAGATTTCGTTTTGCGTACACTTTGTTAGGCATATTACCGAGAGATTTTTTCCTAACTATACCATATATGAAACCTTATTATCAAAAATATGCATAGTTTGTATATTACCCGCCCAGTCCACACTTTAACTACAATTTATATACCAATTGTTAATTAGACAGAATCTGCCATTTATAGCACGCGAAAAGTGCCATAAAATATGTGATTGATTTATTCTATATTAAATTCGAAATTTGAAACGGAAAGGAGATCTGAAAGCTGCATAATTTTGGAACAGAAAGGAGATTTCTGTTCTTCATCTTCATCTTCATCTATTCTTCCATATATTTTCCACCATTGATAGCCATCAACAAGCTTGAAAGTTTTGAATTCAAATTTGGGTTTTCAAAAATCATTATTTGTTTGGATTGGGTGTTGTTGAAAATAATCGAGAATATGGTTTGGAGTTATCTCAATTTTGAGGGGTTTTGGTGAAGATTAGACTTGATTTTGATTGAATTTCATATTGAAACTCGAAGAAGAAGAAGAAGACATATTTCCAGAAATTGTAGATAAATTGTAGATTGGGAAGACTAAAACTTCTACAAATCTTCTATAATTATGTCGAAAATGCCAATTATGCTACAATTGAAATGGGAATTGGGATATTAAAATTCAATGTATCCAGTTTGTAGTTATCTTGTAGACAAATTGTAGATTATTTGTATTCTGATTGTAGATGCATTGTTTTCTGTTTTCACAAATCCAAAATGACTAAAGCTTCCACAAAATCTTCTGCAAAAATTAGTCTACATTTTATCTATAATTTCTAGAAATATCTCCTCCTCCTCCTCCTCCTCCTCCCCCTCCTCCTCTTCTTCTTCTTCTTCTTCTTCTTCTTCTTCTTCTTCTTCTTCTTCTTCTTCTTCTTTCAATATGAAATTCAGCTAAAACCAAGTCTAAATCTTCACCAAAACCCCTCAAAATTAAGATATAAACTCCTAAACATATTCTGAATTATTTACAACAACACTCAATCAAAACAAATAATAATTTTTGAAAACTCTAATTTAAATTCAAAGCTTCAAAGCTTTTTAATTGGGGTCAATGGTGAAATTCAAAACAGAAACGTAGGGAGGGGGGTTACGGGTAAAGATAAAACGGGAGGGGGGAAGGAGGGGTGAGAGAAGTGAAAGGTATAGTCATATAATTATGCCTAATATAAATGCACTCTTAATTATATTCCTAATTTATATTATGATATATAAAGGATAATTTGATATACTGAAATATAATTAACACAAACGTTAAATATTGTGAGTAATAAAATTTCATATATGATATAGGAAGATAAAATTTCCTCTAATTACATATATACGAAAAGATAAAAGGTTAGCTGACCCACAGGTCTTGAAAGCCCATACACATACAAAGTCATTGACGGCATGCCAAATTTAGTCAAGTGTATTAAACAAACCCCACATGCCCTGTCTAATATTCTCTACATTCTCATATTTATATTACTTTTTTTTAATTGGTTTTTCATTTGGTGCCGATATATATTTTAAGACCTCAGTTAAATTTGGCTATAATATACATATAATTTATAATAATTTATGTATTATATATATAATTATATATAAATAATATATAATTTATGTATATTGCTAGAAAACGTAAATAGTGATTATTTGTGTAAAAATTTCTAAATATAACTTATTACTGTATCATAGGGGTGGCAAATGGGCGCGTCAGATCAATAATGGATAGTTCGAAAATAGATGATGTAAAAACGCATAAGTTATCTGATCCGACCTACATTTAATACAAATAAAATATGGATCAACTGATGGATAATATGAATATTCATATAATCCATAACTTCTTGAATACGATCACTTTTGGAGAATAGTTTCCTAAACTTAAAGAACTTTCAATTTGAGGATTTACAAATATAAAAGTTAAATTCATTAGTTATTCATTTTCTACCGGAATAATATGATTCTTATCCATATTTTATCCGATTTTAAAAAATTTATAATTCAACCTATTTTTTAACATATAATATAAGTAAATAACTGTTTTCCTTTATCCGTTTGTCACGACTAATTCACCACAAACTTAAGTTAGTTCTCCACATTACTCACAGCTAAAAATTATTACTACTAATGACTACCGATACACCAACAAGGATTGTGATGAATCGGTAAGTGCTTATTTATTTTTAATTAGAAATTTCGGGTTCGAGTTTTTAAATATGGAGTTATTTTGTTAGGTAACGCCTTTACTCCTACGTAAGAATTTTCGGCGCGAATCTGAATTTAGTCTGATCCTAATACGGGTATAGAATACCGGATGTAAAAATATAAAAAAAAAAAATAATACAGTGAGAACACTACATTTGTTAATGGCACTGTCCCACTCTCTACTCTTGTCGGTGGTTTAACTTTTGAATCCCAATCCCCTCATCTCATCTCATGTTTATGTTCACTTCTGCACACTATCCTTAACTGAAAATCCTAACACTATTTAATACACCCATCTTCTTGATTCTCCAAAACTCTGCCCTCACCTCTACATCTTCGAGATTCATTTTACAAAGATTTTGTTTTTCTCAATTGAGTAAAAAATAAAGATCATGAGAATATACCAAGAAATGAAAGATGAAGAAGCTCAAATAAGAAGTATTACTACAAATACAGTAACACCAACTGCAGCTTCAGTTGTAGTAACAGCAGCAAGTGGAAAAAAAGAAGGATGTAATGGATTATTGGGTAAAGGTAAATATAAATTGTGGGTATTGGCTGCAATTTTATTGCTAGCTTTTTGGTCTATGTTTACTGGCTCTCTCACTCTCAGTCTCAATTGGTCTGCTGCTAATCTCAGCCGTCTATCTGATGCTTCTGATTTCTCGATCCATGATGATCTTGATATTCTGGTACTTTTTCTACTCTCCTTTTTCCTTTTTCTTTGATGGGTCATTTACTATAAAGTAAAAATCCTAAGTTACTAAGAATAAAGATTTGATCTTTTCTTGATGTAGTTGTAGTAGTTAACCCCTTTATGAGCTGTTGAGGGTGTATTAAAAATAACATCTCTAACTTTGCTAGATAGGGTAAGGTCTGCATACACTATCCTCCCGACCCCATTTGTAATAATATGCTGAATTTGTTATTGTTGTTATTGTGGTATAGTTAACAGATTCAACTAGTTTGGTATTGAAATATAGTTGATTGGTTATGGTAGGGCTACATTTCAGGTCAATTCACCTTAAATATCCTGCCCGAGCCGAGGGTCTCTCGGCAACCACTTTTCTATCTACCCAAAGTAGAGGTAAAATCTGCGTACACTCCACCCTTTCTAGACCCCACGTGCGGGAATATACTGGATTTGTTGTTGTTACGTAGTCGCTACTTGTTGCTCTTTCTTCTTTCATTCTTTCTTTAGCCGAGGGTCTGTCAGAAATAACCTTTTTGGTCTCTAGGGTAGGGGTAAGGATGCGTACATCCTTACCTTTCCAAGACCCCATCCGTGGGAATCCACTGGATTTGTTGTTGTTGTTCTTGTTGTCACCTTAAAGTCCTGCACTTTTTAGCTTTTCCTCTTTTTTAAACTTCTTTTTCTACTTTAGATGGTGGATTTGCTTTTCTGGGGTGTTTGATCTCTTGATTTTTCACCATTTTAATTGTTAAAATGCTAAGTTGAATTGATTTTTCTTTGATGGGTCATTTACTATTAAGGCAGATCATAAGTAACTAGAAAAAAGAAATGATTTTTTGCTAGATGCAACAGTAGTAGTGTAGTACAGTAAGCTGGCTAGCTAGGTTTAGTTTGGGACTGAGATGTAGTTGATTAGTTGATTGGTTGGATTAGCCGATTAGGAGTGCATATCAGGTAAATTTACCTAAAACTTTTTTTGTTTTGCTATACCTTTTTCTACTCTTCTTTGTCTACTTTATATGTTAGATTGAGCTAATTTTTCCTTGACCTTGAAGGGTCACTTACTATAAGGCAAATTTTAAGTAACTAAGACAAAATGAATTGGATTTTGCTAGATATATTAGTAGTAAAGTCAGCTGATTCACCTAGTTTTGTATTGACATGTAGTTGATTGGTAATAATAGGAGTACGTTTCAGGTCAAATCACCTATCAATGTCCTTTTCTTTAATGCTTTTCATCTTTGTATTCTTTTTTCTTTATGTACTTCTGATGATGGGATTTCTTGTTTGAGATCTTTATCTCTTGAAATGTACACCATTTTATGTGTTAAGATGTTGAAGTTATCTGCTTATCTTTAGGAATTGGAGGAAAAAGAGAGAATTGTGAAACATATGTGGGATGTGTACACACAGAGTAGCAGAATCAGGTTGCCTAAGTTCTGGCAAGAAGCTTTCCAAGCAGCGTACCTAGATTTGACGAGTGATTCACCAGCCACCCGAGACACTGCCATGGCGGAGATTGCCAAAATGTCCATGCGTTCCATTTCCACTTATGAATCACCTTTCAACCAGCAATCTGAACCAAGGTAGATTTTTCCAACCTTGTTTTGTTGTATATATATACATATCAATCAACTACGTCTGAGTTACAAACTAGTTGAAATCAGGCTATATGAATTCTTGATATCCGTTCTGCCCTAACAGTAAATTAGCCAATTAGGGGTTTCCTTTTTTATCATGTGGGATAAGGATTGATAATGGGATTAAGCTTGGAAAGCAACTTATCTTGAGGGGGAACCTAAAATTGTCGAAGAATATTTCAAACTTTTCCTAAAACTCCAAAGGTTGAAAATATATCTATAGTAGAATTTACTTACAACAAACTAGTCTTTACTGTTTTTTATCAAGTGGGATGAAGATTATTTATGGGGTTCACTGAGAAAACAACTATCTTGAGGAGCAACTTAAAAAATGTAAAAGAAGCGAGCCAAAGACGATTGTTTGATCTAGACTAGAATTTACTTGTCGCAAACTATCTTGAGGAGCAACTATCTGAAATTGAATCTAGACTAGAATTTACTTATAACAAACAATTGTTTGATCTGGTTGGTTATTATGAATGTGAACAGAGATGTAACGAAGGAAAGAGGATCAAAAAGCAAGCCGAAGACGATTACAAAGCAACAACAATAATGGAAGTGCAGTGTGTCCATTGAGATGAAGATAGATGCAGTCATGCAGAGTTGTGGTTGAACTCATTATTCTTGGTAGTCATAGTACCTACTAGAGCTTTGTTTTGATATCAAATGATCAAATTTCAGTGAAGGCAAAGGTCTTCCTTTTGATTTCTCAAGTCAATAATACCATTTCAAAGCCAATTGGTGGATTATGATGTTACAGTGTTACTTCCTATCCAAAGATTTCTAGCCAGAATATTATTAAAAATGGGAGTGTATGGATCAGTTAGAATAAATATGGAATTATTACCTCATGCCCCTTCTATATTTTCTCCATGATAATAAATTGGTACAATACAAAAAATATCTACGCAGCTTCAACATCTGGCGAACGGAATTTAAAAATACTATACTAAATAGGAGAGAAAATCGAAAAAAATTCTTCGTTTTTACAAAAACTTAAAATAAAACTAGAAATAGAGCAAGTTAAATATCAATAATGCTCTTAAAGACTGTAGTCTCGAGTATTCATCTTTTCTTGACAGGAGAAACAAATACGTAAGCAACATTTAAGTTTGGCAACCAAAGTAAAATCCATTAAATATCTAGAACAAATAAGAGCCAAAACTCGCTTTTTATGAATTCTCAATAATTTTGTGTATTATATTCCAACTGTGATGATTCAACCAGTTATGTCAAATTTAGCAGTAAATTTTTGGTTTACTATATATAGTTTCTGTCTTATTGGTGTAATATTTATCAGAACCAAGGGGTTGGGGTCATATGTTCAATGCTATTTTTTTCCAAGTAATGATAGTAATGTCAAGATGCCTTTTAATCTTCATCATTCATATTGAAGTCTAACAGGTAGAAACTCTCTAAAAATGAATCGTACTACTCCTATTACAAATGAGTATATATTAACTGCAGAAAGATGTAAGAGCTTCTCTCTTGGCGTAACTGCCTTTGCCCAGTCATAAACTTCACTGTATTTTCAAAACAATAGCACCCACCTCAAGCACACATTCAGTGCCTAAACTGAATAACCTCCAACAATGAATGATCCTGCTCAACAATTGGATATACGACATAGCATTGAACCACCTGACATAGGTATCATGCAAATAGATGATACTAGCCCAACTACAAAACCAGCAACTTTTCAACAAACTCTGCTATTCAACAAATACCTATCACCAACGCTAAGTAATTGTGATGATCAGCCGGTCGTCTTAAGAATTAACGCCCCGATCCCCTATTAACTGCTTTTTCCAAGTTTATTTCTACTAATTTGATTTGCCAGGATATTCGATTTTGAGTTTCGCAGAGTTTTGGGACACTTAGTCCCTAAATAAGAGCAAAAGTGTTAGGAAGTTGTCCATAGTCGGAACAGTGTGAAGATGGCCTCGGAATGAAATAATGGTTCCGTTAGCTTCTTTAGGTGATTTCGAGGGAAGGAGCGTATTCAGATTGTGTTTTGGAGGTCCGCAGCTAATTTAGGCTTGAAATGCCGAAGTTTGAATTTTGAAAGTTTCCAGTCCAATAGTGAGATTTTGATTCGAGGGTCGGAATGGAATTTCGAGAGTTGCAGTAGCTTCGTTATGCCATTTGGGATGTGTGTTCAAAATTCAAAGTCATTCGGATGTCACAACCCAGACCGAAGGGCCGCGACGGGTACCTGGTGCCTTACTCAACCGAGTACCAACATAACATATCTTTCTTATCATACTATCATGAGTAAATGAGCCAGGAAACCCGTCATGCGATAACACGAATAAACATAAGGGAATACTCAACATATGATGATCCAATATGATATACAAACTTACACATATGATATACGAGCCAATAAGGCCGACGTGACCATTTGTAAACTCAAAGCACAGGCCGACAAGGCCATACAAACATCCATACATCTGACATTAGTCTACCAGCCTCAAAAAGTACATAAAATCATAAAGGTTGGGACAATGCCTTGCCATACCAATCAATACCTATCCAAAGCATACTGATCAAATAGGCAACTCCGGAGCAAGTGGAGTGTGCCAACACCTTCGCTGAGCTTATAGCGTAACAGGAGGACTATCAACCAATCAATCAGGACCTGCGGGCATGAAACACAGTGTCCCCAGGAAAAAGGGACGTCTGTACGAATAAAGTATCGAGTATGTAAGACAGGAAAGCATAAACAAGAACAGTAAGGTAAAAAGTGATAGACAAGATGTAACCTGTAACATCTGAGTGCCTCTGGGGGCTACTGACATGAAATGCATAATACATATATGTACATAAACTTTTAAAAACATAAGCCTCTATAGGCATCATCATCATCATATCGTACTCGACCTCAAATAGGACTCGGTAAAAATGTACCCGGCCATCATAAGGCTCGGTAGAATCGTATCTGGCCATGTGGAGCTCGGTAAACCCAACTGATCAGTGGTTGCACAATAGGTGCCGTACCTGGACAACTATAGCGCAGCTCGGTAGAGTAAAATATATACACATATATATAATGCATGCTCGACTCATGGAATCACGTTCTAAACATTTGGAGTGACTTAAGAACATTATGGTCATCCATACCCTCAATATGAACCTCAGTAGGATTCAAGGATCATACACACTTGCTTAGAATATTTTATAAGGAAAGAACAACATGGACAAACTTAGTTGCTAGGAGTAGATTCATTATGAAATAGCATATCCATTTCACATTAGATCATGCCAAAAGAAAGAAGAAAGTGCCTTAACATAACTTCGAAGTCTTCTATCCAATCGTCAAACAAGCTTAATATGATCTTCTTACATCTAAAATGAGTAAACCGGCTTCGTCATCATCATATAAGCGTTGTAACTCTCATACTTGAAAACCAATATTCTACAAGAAAATGGACATCACCTCCCCTATTTGTACTACATCCCATATGTTACCAAAAGTCACCAACATCCCAAACAACAATAGTATAATTGATAATAAGCTCTCTAATTTGTTCAACAGCCATTTTGAGCGGCAAGATCGATTTATGATTAACAAAATATGGTTTGAATCCAATTACCTTTCCATGAATCTGCCTACAACATATATAGCATCATACTTATGCTTACCATATCATTTTCAACCCAAAACATCATAAGCGTAATCTTCAAATATAGTCCACCCACCTAGCACCTTAACCTTTATCGTCAACATATTATTTTTCATGTTAGCTTCTTCAATCCACTGAATTAGCACATAGATAAGCTTAAGAAAAGCAAGCACTACATAATAAAACTATTTATAACAATTTTTAGCCACAACAAACCATATGTATAGCCTCAATATAACCTACAAAAATGATAATGATTCCTTATGCCATCTCTATTACTATCTTGTAGATTTTACTCAAACAACTCAACCAACACATGATTAACCTTAAGCACAACCAAGAACATGATTTAATTAACTTAGGAAGTATATAAACTTGAAATCCCCAGCTGGTGTAGTTCACAACAACCCTCAATCATACCACAACACTATAGGAGTTGTATTCTCTTCTTGAATCAACTTTTGTGTTCATGTTGGTGTGTATACACTTGTATTTCGCCTAGAAACTCTAATATTCATGTAGGAGGTACTGATTCTTATATTAATCATAAAGAGCAACACGAAATTTGAGGTTACTTACCTTTGAAGAACCCTCCAAAACAGCCACAAGATGAAGAACTACGATCTAACAAGCACCACGAGGTTTCGAGCATTATATTCATGTTTTTATCTTAAGTTTTCACCATAGAATCATGGAGTAACCTTTGGAGAGTATTTAGGAGGGTCTAGGAACTGTTTTGGATGTCAAAAAATGAGTTAAAACGACATATAAATGACTTAAATACAAGCTGAAGTTTAAACCAACTTTGTGGGTCCCATGGGAGCTGCTTGTGTAGTCTCGAAAAATATGAATATCTCTCTAGTACGATATCGTATCGATAAACAATTTAATGTGTTTGAAACTAGACTCGTATATCTTCAATTTTATATATATCATCCTTTTATTCCAAGTATATTGGGAGAAAAGTGCAACTACATTTGACCTAAATTTCAGCACATTTATGAATGTAACTTGTGATGACCTTTGCCAACTTTTGTTCCACAACATGCTTGCCCTCAAAACATATAAAATGACTATCATACGACTATAATAACTCATATCATAGCTTCCTTATCATGTTAAGAACCCTAGTCTCACCTCAAAGTACATGGTATAACATTCCAAACTTGTCGAGTTTCGACGAAACTTATTTTCTTCAATTCGTTTAGCTTCTAAGCCTTCAAACCATCTTGCTACTTGGTATTAATGATCTGAAATATTTTTAACCTCCACGTGAACATTATGAACTAAAATTTTAAACTTTTCAAAGATGATTCCCTTTCTGAGCTTACATTAATTGACTTATGACATACTCTTACGTACGAAAACATGGGGTCTAACATTATTTCCCCCTTTGGATATTCGTCCTCGAATGTTGACTAATGCGCTTATCAGTCTCATAACATGTAGCTCTTAAGAATTCTTTTAATATTGTCTTTGACATCTAGGAAACTGTTCTGTAAATAAATTTAAAGGCCGGGGTATTCCCACTTTAGGCCTCTTTCTCATACCATGACCTGTGGTCAGAATTTTTCCAATCTTGTAACTGTTGTTACCTTTTGACATGCATTATGTACTGCTATGTACTTGTATGTGTGCATATGTGACTCTTCTCTCCTTTTTCCTCTAACTTTTAGCCAATCTCTAGGCCTCACTTTGTGAACATATACAGAACTATGACAAGATGTCCCTCAAGGCATCTGTAGGTGTACTAAATTTCTTCGCTTGGTACTTTATCGAACTTACGACTATTTCTATATCTTGTTTCATATCCTTGTATATCTATCATTATGGTTTTACTACATCTAGGTAGTTCATATTATATCCTAACTCTTACTTCGGTTTATTATTACCGAGGTCTGCCACCCAGCTCTGGGTTGCTCTTTCACTCTTGTTCTGTACGTAAAAATCTAAGTCCTTTAATGCTTTCTCATTATTTTTTTTCATCTTAATAATTACGATCTAATATTATCTCATACTTTGCAACTTTTATCCATCCATTGACAATTTACCTTAATGTTGATCCATTATCTATCACTGATAACTTGAAACCACTTACGTAATACATTATTATTGAGGCTCATGTCTTATCGGGGAACATCTTAAGTGATTTGCTTAATCCACTTAGGGACGGTACTACACTGTAATGACCATATTTCACATGATTCGTCTTATGGGGGTATTCAAGTCCTGTGCAATTCATAAAATCCATTCTCTTTAAATCATTACTCAATCAAAGGCCTAAACGTTATTCTCTTATCATTTATCACAATTACACCCTTATTCTACTACTAGTGCAGCATTCCATCTCTTTTAAATGCACCTAATATTAGACTCCTCTGAGTTCATTCAGGCTGTAGCAAGCTTTCAATTAGTTACGGAAGCTATTAGCTCTCTTGTTGTGATGGGGTTTAATCCAGAGGACTCACCTATTCTTGTCACCTTCTCACTTGTCTTTTCTTATCCTTACCCCTATCTACCTAAAACCTTGTTGCTCTACGATACTTTACCTTATGACCTACACCTATCTATTTATACTACTCGCAACCTTCCTTTAATTTGCTAGCACCATAAATTTCCTTTTGCGCCTTCTCATTTGTCCTTAAATGTAAGCAATTACTTTTCTTGGTCGTTCTATCACTTGTGGTATGAATACTTGGCTTGTCTTGTTGCCCACAAATACTGTAATTTCTTGTACCTCATATAATCTCAAACATCACCTTTGATTTTTTTTCTTCCCATTCACTAGACACGATAGGTGCCACTTTCTTATGGAGTGTGTACAATATTGTAGTGACACTGTTGTTACAAGATCATTTACTTTTTAGCTCGCTATGCTTAGGTGGAAACCTTCTCCCTTATTTCCTCAGCTAGTCTTTTGTTGCAGTATTTGGGTAGACCTTCTGGGTCTTGTAATGTTGTGAGCTTGTTATATCGTGCTCCTGAATGAAATTTTCGTTGTTCTTACTTGCTTATAATAATCCTTAGTTACATCTTCGCGCCCTTGTGCTCGTAGGGTTACTTCTAGGCTCAAATTTTGATTGTTCCTTAGTGGCACTCTCTCTTATTTTCATAAATCTTAAACGTTACCTTTAACTGACTCAACTCCTATCTAGAATTTTTCAAATGATTGCGACTCATATCTGCGAGATTGAATTCACTATGCTGCGGTTCACTACATTTATCTTGCATGATCTGTTAATTTATTTGTGACCTCTCGTCTAGCTATAACCGGGCTCATCCTGAATCAACTACTAATTACTCGTTGGTGCATTTCATATGTATGTATGTATGCATATATATATATATATATATATATATATATATATATATATATATATATATATATATATATATATATATATATATATATTCTACATAATTTCTCTTGGGAGATATCCTTTGTCTTAACTTACCTCTAGCCACTAGCTCCTGATGCATCAAGTGTCCATTCACAGTTATTTATCAATAACATCTTGGCCGGAAACTTTTACTGCCTCTCCCCGATATCGTGCTTGTATAATATTCTGGAGTCACAACATATCTGTAGGAATTGAATAAGTGCAACATAATCCCTCTCTCTTTTTTACCATATTCCTCCTTTACCATTTCTATTATTACCTGAACGCTTAACTCCGACTTAATACCATATCACACCATATTCCCTCCTTTAGGGGAGTACTAAGATGTAGTACTATGACGATCTATCTAAAGATGTTTTACCTCTTCGTCTTTGGCGTCTTTTCACATCATCAATGAACCTTAATTGCCTTATGGTGACCTTATGTACTAGGGATATCTAAATTTCATACGCATGAAGGTGACACCTAGTGTAACTGTCACACTTAGTCCCTTATGATTAACTCTGCTCACAGTGCTTGCTCTAGGGAAGCATCTTGCTGAATGACCTTTAAAGGTTATTCTTCTGTTGTCCATTCTTTTATCGTCAGAATGCACTCTCTAAATTCTCATGATGGCAACTAATCATTCGATTCCCAATTCATGTTCAGTTTATCTTGTTCACCAGCTCATACTTCTTTATGCTACTCCGGGGTCTACCTTTTCCTTATGGTAATCGTGTCGGAGTCTCCAACTCATTTTTCGAAATAGGGATATGTCTTTATGGCTTATACACTTTTATTTCATCACGACATGTCAAATTTTGTCTTTCCCTTTACTTGACTATAGACTCTGTCATTTTGTCATATTTTGATTTACTATTATCAACCATTTATCACATCTTACTCATAATATTTCATTTGCTCTCTTCTTATTCTCCGACTAATATTTCTATCTATCACTTTATTCAAAAAACTTCAACGAAACGTTCGTTCACTTTTAGCTCCTCATACTTCATCTCACTGGCTCTTCGGGATGCCTAAAATTCTCTCTCTCTCTCTCTCTCTCTCTCTCTCTCTCTCTCTCTCTCTTTCTCTCTCTCTCTCTCGGGGCGGTAGTCAAACTAAGGTAAATACTTATCCCTTTAAGGATTTCGCTGCCTATCTTCTAAAATTTCTGACTATTCTAGTATTCATATTTGATTGCACTATTCTAGAGTTCACCATTTAGGTGTCTCACAAGGAGATCTATTACCACATTTGCACTACCCTTCGAAAATGTTAGCTAATGATAACAATCCATCCACATATTTTTGTTACTCTAACCCTAGCTTGATCCTGATATTACATCATTCTCTTAAACTATATTTGTCAGTTTCCATAGGGCATAATTATGATGGGTGTGGTCAATTGTATGAAACTCTGTTACTGTTGAAAGTAACTCAGAATGCTTATATTTCTCTACCTGAATTGCAAATACAGATAACCTTCATTATCTGGGTACCTTGTACTTCTTTTTTTTCATGTTATTTCTTTCACTTCTTGAAACTTATATCCACCTCCTAATTCTCTCGTTACTCTTTACCATATGGGTGGATAGATATTCATGCCTTGGGGCTCCTTATCAAAAGGCTCATATATCTTTGTACACACATGATCTACTGAAGACCTAACATTTACGCATTATAAGCATGATGCAAAATCGAGTTCCTCTGATAAAATCTTCCACATCCACATTCAATCTCTTACCAACTGTCTTTCTCAATGTAGGCATTACCGTATCATGAATAAGATAGAGTTTAGGAAATTGAGTTCTTACAATTGAGCTATACCAAACGATCTAGAATAAGAAGAAAGAGTGATAGTCATAAATGCCCTGTAGCCTCCTGCTTATAAGAGTGGTGCACTACACACCCATAAACAAGACTCTACTAGACACAGCTTGTAGATTCCCTAGAAAAGAACTGCTCTGATATCACTTTTGTCACGACCCAAACCAAAGGTCCGCGACGGGCACCCGGGCCTTACTTAACCGAGTACCAACATAACATATCTTTCTTGTCATACTATCATGATTAAATGAGCCAAGAAAACCGTCATAAGATAACAAGAATAAACATAAGGGAATACTCAACATATGATGATCCAACATGATATACAAACTTATACTTATGACAGACGAGATTATATGGCCGACATGACCATTTGTAAACTCAAAGCATAGGCCGACAAGGACATACAAACATCCATACATTTGACATTTATCTACAAGCCTCTAAGAATACATAAAATCTTTAAGGTCGGGAAAGGGCCCCGCCATACCAATCAATACTTATCCAAATCATACTGATTAAATAGGCAACTCCAGAGCAAGTGGAGTGCGCCAACACCTTCGCGGAGCTGATAGCCTAATAGGAGGACTGTCAACCAATCAATCAGGACCTGCGGGTATCCAGGCCCCAGGCAAAAAGGGACATTAGTACGAATCAAGTACCGAGTTTGTAAGGCAGGAAAGCATATACAAGAACAGTAATGTAAAGAGTGATAGAGAAGATACAACCTGTAACATCTGAGTGCCTCTGGGGGCTACTGACATGAAATGCGCAATACATATATACAATTAAACTTTTGAAAACATATGCCTCTGTGGGCATCATCATTATCATATCGTACCCGGCCTCAAAGAAGACTGGGTAATAATATACCCAGCCATCATAAGGCTCGGTAGAATCGTACCCGGCCATATGGAGCTTGGTAAACCCAACAGATCAGTGGCTGCACAATAGGTGCCATACCTAGATGACTATAGCGCGGCTCGGTAGAGTAAAATATATACATATATATAATGCATTCTCGATTCATGAAATCACATTCTAAACTTTCGGAGTGACTTAAGAATATTATGGACATCCATACTCCCAATATGAACCTCAGTAGGATTCAAGGATCATTTACACTTGCTTAGAATAATTTTATATGGAAAGAACAACATGGACAAACTTAGTTGCTAGGAATAGATTCATTATGAAATAGTGTATTCATTTCACATTAGATCATGCCAAAAGAAATAAGGAAGTACCTTACATACCTTTGAAGTCTTCTATCCAATCGCCAAGCAAGGTCAATAAGATCTTCTTACGTCTATAAAGAGTAAACCGGCTTCGTCACCATCATATACGGGTTGTAACTCTCATACTTGGAAACCAATATTCTATAAGAAAATGAACACCACCTCCCCTATTTGTACTACATCCCATATGTTAAGAAAAGTCACCAAACAACTCAACAATAGTATAATTGATAATAAGCTCTCTAATTTGTTCAACAACCATTTTGAGGGGCAAGATCGATTTATGTTTAACAAAATGTGGTTTAAATCCAATTCCTTTTCCATGAATCTGCCTACAGAATATATAACATCATACTTATGCTTACCATATCATTTTCAATCCCAAACATAATAAGTGTAATCTTCAAATATAGTCCACACACCTAACACCTTAACCTTTATTATCAACATATTATTTTTCATGTTATCTTCTTCAATCCACTGAATTAGAATATAGATAAGCTTAACAATATCAGCCACTACATAATAAAACTATTTATGACAATTTCCAGCCACTACAAACCATATGTGTAGCCTCAATACAACCCACAAAAATGATAATGATTCCTTATGCCATGTCAATTACCATCTTGTAGATTTTCACTCAAAAAACTCAACCAACACATGATTGACCTTAAGCACAAACAAGAACATGATTTAATAACCTTAGGCAGTAGATATAACTTGAAATCCCCAACTGGAGTAGTTCACAACAACCCTCAATCACACCATAACACTGTAGGGGTTGTATTTTCTTCTTTAATTAACTTTTGTGTTCATGGTTGTGTGTAAATACTTGTATTTCGACTTGAAACTCTACTATACATGAAGGATGTATTGATTCTTAGAATAATAATAAAGAAAAACACGAAATCTGAGGTTAATTACCTTTGAAGAACCCTCCAAAACCGCCACAAGATGAGGAACTACGATCTAACAAGTACCACATGATTTCTAGCATTATATTCATGTATTTATCTTAGGTTTTCACCATAGAACCATGTAAGAAACCTTGGAGAGTATTTAGGAGGGTTTAGGAACTATTGTGGATGTCAAAAAATGAGTGAAAACACCATATAAATGACTTAAATACAAGCTGAAGTTTAAACCGACTTTGTGGGTCCCATTGGCTGCTTGCTCAGTCTCACAAAAATGCGAATATCTCCCTAGTCTGATATCGTATCGTCAAGAAGTTTAATGCATTATAAACTAGACTCATATATATTTAATTTGATATTTAGATCCGTCTTTGATTCTAAGTATATTGGGAGAAAAGTGCAGCTACATTTGACCTAAATTTCATTATATTTATGAATGTATCTTGTGATGACCTTTGCCAACTTTTGTTCCACAACATGCTTGCCTCAAAACATAGCAAATGACTATCATACGACTAAAATAACTCATATCATAGCCTCCTTATCATGTTAATAACCCTTATCTAACCTCAAAGTACATGTTATAACATTCCAAACTTGTCGACTTTCGACGAAACTTATTTTCTTCAATTCGTTTAACTTCTAAGCATTCAAATCATCTTCCTACTTGGTATTAATGGTATTAAATATTTATTACATCCACATGAACATTATGAACTAAAATTATAAACTTTTCAAATATGATTCCCTTTCTAAGCTTACATTAATTGAGTTATGACGTACTCTTATGTACGAAAACATGGGGTGTAACAACGGACGTGGTTTGGTTGAGTTTTTGATTAAAATCGTGTTTCGGAAGTTTTTAGAAAATTTAAGCTTGAATTCGACATGAATTGGTGGATTTGATATTGTTTGAGGTGTTTTAAGGATCGGAACAAGTTTGAATGATGTTTTAGGATGTGTTGGTACTTTTGGTTAAGGTTCCAGGGGCCTCGAGTGAGTTTCAGATTGTCTTTCGGACCATTTTTGAAGTTGGAAAGTTGCAGGTTTTGGGAGTTCAGATGCTGCAGAGATTAACTCTTCGCGTTCGCGTAAAAAGCCTCGCGTTCGCGAAGAAGCAATTTGGAAGGTAGGAATTTAAGCTTTCGCGTTCGCGTATGATGGCTTGCATTCGTAGAAGGCTAAGAGTTTGTGTTTCGCGTTCGAATGGGGTTGGTTGCGCTCCCGTATAAGGACTTGGAGTCCAGTTGAAATTGTTCTTTGCGTTCGCGCTTTGGGTCTCATGTTCGCATAGGTTTATATGACTAAAGCATCACGTTCGCAGGGTATTGTTCGCATTCGTGTTGTGGTTTTTTGAGGTCTTGAATATTTTCTCTGTGCGATTGCGAGGATTTTGTCGAGATCGCGATGAAGGAACAACCAGTGCTGGGCAGAATGTTTTAAAACATTTCATCTGCGAGTTTGGGGTTCATTTACTCAATTATTGGTCTTTTTGAGATCTTTTCGAAGTGGGTTGAAGAAGGATTCAAGGGGAATCATTTAGAGGTAACATTTTTTGACTTCATAACTCGTTTTTATGTGGTTAAATACCTGATTAATGTTGAGAAATTTGGAAAAAGGGTTAATAAGGGCTTGAGTTTAAGATGCATTTAAATGAGCATTTGAGGGGTCATTTCGACTCCTATTTTTATTTTCTTGTTATGTATAGACTCGTGAGAGTACGAGGTTCCGAAAATATAAGTTTCATCCGATTCCGAGACATTGGCCTCAGGGACATTTTGGTTATTTTACCTTCTTTTGCGTCTTAGCTTTAAATTAAATCGTAGAATCAGTTGTTTGAGATGTTATTTATGATATGTAATTGAATTGAATAGATTTGGGCTATTTGGAGTTGGATACTCGTGGAAAAGGCATGATTTCTATTTGATTTTGAGCCAGTTCGAGGTAAGTGGCTTGTCTAACCTTGTGTGGGGGACTTTTCCCCTTAAAATATGATATTTGGTATTGAATTGCCTAGTGCGCGAGGTGACTAGAGCGTACTTGTACAAATTGTTAGAAATCCAATTTTCTTAAAGTACTTATTAGCATGTTTCCCTTCTTGCTTTATTATTTTTGCAAATTTCAGCCTCTTGTTAGTTAGAGAAACATGTTTAGTTTATTTAACATTACCTATTTGCTAAATAGCCTTGGTTTCATTACGTGAAGCATGTTATGCTAGAATTACTTGTTTCCTTGGTTTGAAATTTCATTTATGAACATCTCCTTGTTATTATTGTGTATTTACATTGGGACTACGAATTTGGGATCTTGGTAGCTCCCGCATGTCTATTTACTTTGGGACTGCAGGTTCGATTCTCGATAGATCCCCCTATAAATTTACTTTGGGACTGCGGGTTCGATTCTCGATAAATCCCCCGACACATTTACTTTGGGATTGCGGGTTCGATTCCCGATAGATCCCACTGCGCATTTACTTTGGGATTGCGGGTTCGATTCCCGATAGACCCCCTGCACAATTATATGGAAATACGAGAATGCACCCGGTAGATTACCCTAGTACTAGGTATTTACATTTGGACTATGGACCGGGGTTTCGGTAGATCCCCATGCATTATAGTTGGAATACGGGACGGTATCCCGAGAGATCCTTCGAATATATAGACATATGATGGACTACGGGACAATATCCTAGGAGATTCGCTGGACAGATGATGAAAGGGACTACAAGATGGTATCATGGGAGATCCTCGTGTTACTAATAGTATTGAGCTGTTCTAATTTCTGAGTTTACTCTATTATTTGTATAATAATTGCTGCTTGGTATAACCTGTCTTATTTCATTGGCGTTCTCATTTATATTGCTCACTTCATACTGTTGAAACTTATTATTATGTTTTACCTCAGTAGGGCCCTGACCTTCCTCGTCACTACCCGACTGAGATTAGGCTCGGCACTTAATGAATACCGTTGTGGTGTACTCATACCCCTACTCAGGCATATCACCTTTGAGGCACAGAAATCTAGAAGGGACTTCGAGGTATATCTGATGCATCTACAGACTAAGGAGTCTCTATATTATTCTATCTTTAGCAGTTAGCATACCATCCTTACTATTATTTTAGACATTCTGGAGTTAGAGCATTGTACTGCATTTCCTTTAGCTTGTGTTTCCCGTGAGTTTCCGGGTTTTCGGATAGTATTGTAGAAGTTTGAGATAGTGTGTTGTACGTGCCGAATGGAATTTTACATTTTGTTTCCATCTTATTAAACCTTGGTCTTAAGTTATAATTTTCGTAAGTTATTTGTTTCCGCATTGTTAGGCTTACCTAGTCGCAAGGACTAGGTGACACCACGACATGTTCACGGAGGGCGAACTGGGGTTGTGACAAGTTGGTATCAGAGCTCTTGGTTCATAGGAGTCATGGAACACATACCGATTTACTAGAGTCTCGTTGACCGGTACGGAGACGTCTATATTTATCTACAAGAGGCTATGTAAGTATTAGGAAACTCCACTTCATTTGATCTCCCTGTTATGAGAGATTTTGACATCACAATCCTAAATTTTTGCCTTCTATTCTCTCACGGATGATGAAGACACATGCTATTCGAGATGATCACGCACTAGCGCCCCCTACTGCAATCGTCAGAGGCCGGGGCTGGGGTAGAGGTTGAGGACGTGCATGTGGTGTAGCCAGAGCACCTGCACGAGCTGCCGTCGAGGTACCACCAGCAGATCCAGTCGGATTCCAGGCACCTGACACGCCTACTACTATTTCTATCACTACTCCAGCTCTCCAGGAGACTCAAGCATAGTTCATGAGCATGTACACCACCATGGCTCAGCCATGGTTGCTTCCCCTTGCTGCAGCCACATCCCAGGATGAGGGAGGAGCGTAGACGCCTACCGCCCACACTCCTGAGTAGTAAGTGCATGTCAAGTAGGTCCCATAGGTTATACCTGCGCCGAACGTAGTACTAGTTCAGCCCGAGGATAGGGGCAGCGACTTCCGAGGATGAGCAGCTGAGGCTTGAGAGGTTGAAGAATTACAAGCCTCATGTATGTAGTGGTCTAGCACCGAAAGATGCTTTGGGTTTTCTTGATGAGTGTTACTGCATTCTATGTACCATGTCAGGATCCAGCGGGGTTTCTTTCACTACCTTCCAGCTTTGAGGGACTGCCTATGAATAGTGGCGTACCTATGGGTTAGACAGTCCAGATGAGGCTGCTTTACTGTCTTGGACTTAGTTTTCGGTTCTATTTTTGCGAGAGTATGTTCTTCAGAGCCTCAGGGATGCATGGCACACAGAGTTTAAGCATTTGCTCAAGGGTACTATGCCTGTTTTAGAGTATGATGTCTGTTACACCAGTTTGGCTAGGTATGCACCAACCTTGGTTGCTACTGTTCGTGAAACGGTTCACCGATTTATTGAGAGGCTTACTCCCAGCATCAGATCTAGCATGACTCATGAGTTAGAGATGGATATTTCTTATCAGCGGGTGGTAAGCATTGCTAGGAGGATTGAAGGTATGCATGCTAGGGAGAGAGAGGAGAGAGGCCAAGATGTCTCGAGATTCGGGCCATTATTGGTGCCCGCACCCCAGCTGCAGGTCGTTATGGAAGGGGTTATATGAGTTGCCCAGTGTCATACCTCCTTTTTACACTACTACCCTGCGAAAGGCGTAGATAAGGGAGTTTTTCCAATTTAAGTGATAATCAAAACGGGATTAATTATTAAAAATCAGAGTCGCCACTTGGGATAGTTTATGGTGTCCAAATCATCGGATTAAAATATCGAACGACGAAAGAATGACTCTGTTATTATAGTCTGCGAATCAGAATCCGGGTAAGGAATTCTGTTAACACGGGAGAATGTGTTAGGCACTCCCGAGTTCCGTGGTTCTAGCACGGTCGCTTTGATAATACTTAGTCCAAGAATCAGTCTTTAAATTGGCATTGAATATCCTCACAACTTGGAGTTGAAATGTGCAATGACTATGGATCTTATATGTACCAATGTGACGTAGCATACAAAGAAAACAGGCATAATCAATTAAAAGAAATCAAATGTCACTTTCAGATAAATTGCAAGATATGTAATCTTTGTTAAGATATAAAGCTACGATGCAACGAATTCCAATCAAACCTCCTTTTGTTGTATTTAACCCACAATAATAGAAGACGTGAAACTAATTCGAACGGTTGGAAATCAGATTCAAAGAATCAATCAACTAAAAATCAATTCAAAAATGTACCATAACAGTTTTATCACCCCATAACACATGTAAAACAAAATCATCTTGACACAGGTCTTGGATACTTAATTCACGACAAGAAAATTGAAGAAGATGAAGTAGTACTGAGAAAAACCTGTTTAAACCAAAGTTTTCTTAATATTTGTATAAGAATTGTCGTGTACTAAACTTTGACTCTAAATCCAAGCAAAGTCAGCGGCGAGAGACCAGCAAAAACCGCGAACCTTAAGCAGCGGATGACATCAAACTCTAAACCTGACGTTGAGCCTCGAACGAAAAACTCGAATCAACATCAGAACGAACCAATCAAACCCCATCTATTCCATGGTTTCTTTTGGAAAATCAGAAATTAAAAGAAAAACTAAAAAAATGCAGAGGACACTGTCCTATTGATTTTCATGGCATCTCCGGCCAAATGGCTTAGTGGTGCGCAGTGAAGAGGCAGCAGCGGCCGCTGTGTATGTGCAGTGGCGTGAGGGGTGGTCGCTGGAGTTCATGAGGGTGGGGTCGAAGAAGATGAAGGTTAGGGGGTGGGGTCTTGTATCAGCAAAGCTGTGCAATTTTTTTCCTAGTCCCCTTCTATGTCAGGCGTGTATTGTGTCTCCCCTTCAAGACTTAGGTATTATGGTTTTTTAAATGAGGAAATGGGCTTGGGTATTGGGTCGGGTATGTTGATCCGGTTCGGGGTTGGGGTAGGGGCTGATTTGGGTTTATATTTGGGCTCAACCTTAATTTGGTCTAAATTAAATTTAGGACCAAGCCTTTTCAATTCCCTTACTCTTTTGTTTTCCTTTTTTTGCTTTAATTAATTAAAAAAAACCTAAACTAAATTCTTAAATCAATTCAAATTGTAAAATTAAGATAATTACCTAACTATGTAAAAATGATCATTTTTTGTGATTTTTAATTAATAATATAATTAACTCAATGTAATTAATTCTAAATACAAATTGAACCTAAGGTAGCATATAATTAAAATGTGACACTTTTTATGGTTTTTCTATGATTTTTAAAAATATTAAAATGTATGAAATGCAACTAAATAAAGAGAAACACCTAAAAATCAATGTAAATTATTTTGGTCTATTTTTAGGAGTTATTTTCATATAGGGCAAATATCACGTGCTCACAGCTGCCCCTCTTTGCTCGGAAACACGAAGAGTTTTTATGCAAAGATAGAGTGAGCGGATACGAGTAATTTTTGCTCGTTTGAATACTCCGTGGTAAGTATTTTTGAATGATTTGACCGCACCCTACTTTTGAGGTTGCCTACATCTCCTTGGCTATAAAGGAACCAGGTCAGTGTAGTTCAGGAATGAGTGAGGTGAAGGAGTATGCCGAGGTAAAGATTCGGTTCGAGGTGCCATTCCGTCAGGTTCCAGTCTGCGGTCCTGTTATTACATCAAAATAAAAAGAATGAAAAAGACTAGCTAAACCTATAAACTACGAGTTACAAGGTTCCTATCTATGAGTCTTCTGAAGCTTGATCTTGAGTCTTGAGTGGTTCTTCATTCAGACTTTAGATTTCAACCTTGACGCTTGTTATGTGCATGTACTAACTCGTTATTTTTCAGTTTTTCTTAATTATGACCGGACATGTAGCGCTTGTGACCTCAACCATGCCTTGAGAAATTCATATATTTCATCTGCTTTTATTTGGATTAAATTCTTGCTTGCCTTCCTTTTTTTCTTCTTTTTTTCTTTATTGTGACTAACATTTGTTGATTACCTCGGACTGTTGGCTCTCATTCTTGCCACGAGCTTCTTTTGTTGCTGACTTGAATTGTAATCTGAGATGTTTTCCCTTTCTCCAGGTGGATGCCTGATTGCTGAAATTGAAATGTATTCCCTTGTTCTCCAGGTGGGCGCCTGATTACCAAAACTTGACATTTGAAAGGTATTCCCTTGTTCTACATGTAGGCGCTTGATTTTCAAAACTTACCATTTAAAAAAAGTTCCCTTGTTCTACAGGTGGGCGCCTTATTACTAGAAAGAATATACCCTTAATCTACAGGTGGGAGCCTGATTACCAAAACTTGAAATTTTAAAAAAATATTCTCTTCTTCTACAGGTGGGAGCCTGATTACCAAGACTTGAATTTTTTAAAATATTCCCTTGTTCTACAGGTGGGCGTCTGATTACCAAAAATTGAATCTTGAAAATATTCACTTATTCTCCAGGTGGACGGTTGATTACCAACACTTGCAATTTAAATAATTATTCCCTTGTTCTACAGGTGGACGCCTGATTACCAAAATTTGAAACTTGAAAAATATTCCATTGTTCTACAGGTGGACGCCTAATTACCAAAACATGAATCTTGAAAAATATTCCATTGTTCTCCAAGTAGGTGACTGATTACCAAAATTTGTAACTTAAAAAATATTCCCTTGTTCTACAGGCGAGCGCCTGATTACCAAAACTTGTAACTTGAAAAATATTCCCTTGTTCTACAGGTGGGCGCCTGATTACCCAAACTTGCAACTTGAAAAGCATTCCCTTGTTTTACAGGTGGGTGCCTGATTACCAAAACTTGCATCTTGAAACACATTTCCTTGTTCTACAGGTGGGCGATTGACTACCAAAGCTTGCAACTTGAAAATTATTCCCTTGTTCTACATGTGGGTGCCTGATTACCAAGGCTTGCAACTTGAAAAGTATTCCCCTGTTCTACAAGTGGGTGCTTGATTATCGCATACCTGATCACAACAAAACAAACAAAACACAAGAAATTCTATCTGCCCCAATTTGGTGCTGGGCGGATCTGTGATGTATATCTCTAAATCTAAGCTAAGTCCCATTATCCAGGAGGGTCCTGAAAATCTTAACTGATGACAACTTTAAGATTATGTTATGTTTCTCAAAAGGTATTATTTTTCACTATGTGTTGATATGAGTTATATCTGCTGGAGATCTTATGGTGACTGATGATTAAAACTACTTCCCATTATCCTGGCGGGTCCTGGCAACTCATATTTAGATGACAAAATATGTCTGCTGGGGGTTGGTATTTAGAGCTACGTCCCATTATCCAGGGGATCTTGACAACTCCTACGATTAAATCCCATTATCCAGGCGAATCCTGATGACTCTTGTTGGGAAGTATTTGGGTTTGACCATGCCACCCGACTGTTTGTGTTCTAGGCTAAGTCCCATTTTTCAGGAGGGTCCTGACAACCTCTAAATGAATCCTATGAAAGTCACTTTATGCTTTTTGTTATCCATGGTTTCTTTTGGAAAATAAGAAATTAAAAGAAAAACTAAAAAAATACAGAGTATAGTGTCCTATTGATTTTCATGGCATCTCCGGGCAAATGACTTGGTGGTGCGCAGTGAAGAAGCAGCAGCGGCTACTGTGTATATGCGGTGGTGTGAGGGGTGGTCGCTGGAGTTCAGGGGGGTTGGGCCGAAGAAGATGAAGGTTGGGGGGGGGGGTCTTGTATCAGCAAACCTGCGCAGTTTTTTTTCCAGTTCCCTTCTATATCAGGCATGTATTGTGTCAACCCTTCAAGACTTAGGTTTTTTTAGGTAGAGAAATGGGTTTGGGTATTGGGACGGGCGGGTCGACACAGTTTGGGGTTGAGATAGGGGCTGATTAGGGTTTATATTTGGGCTCAGCCTTAATTGGGCCCAAATAAAATTTAGGACCAAGCCTTTTCAATTCCCTTTCTCTTTTGTTATCCATTTTTTTGTTTTAATAAATAAAAAAAAACGTAAACGAAATTCCTATATCAATTCATATTGTAAAATTAAGCTAATTACCTAACTATGTAAAAATGATCATTTTTTGTGATTTTTATTAATAATACAATTAACTCAATGTAATTAATTCCTAAATACAAATTGAACCTAAGGTGTCATAAAATTAAAATGTGACATTTTTATGGTTTTTCTATGATTTTTTAAAATATTAAAAATGTTTGAAATGCAACTAAATAAAGAAAAACACCTAAAAATCAATGAAAATTATTTTGGCCTATTTTTAGGAATTATTTTCATGTAGGGCATAAATCACGTGCTCACACCCAGTTCATTCACCTCTTCCAGTAGCCAGCAGTGCTCCAGCTGCTCCTAGGCCTCAGGAGATTAATTATGCACCTTCGGATTTTAGTGCGCCCCTGTGCCAGAGGTCATTCCTACAAACCTGGCCCTAGCTAGTCGCAGCCACCACATCCTACCAGAGCTTGTTTTGATTGTGGTGACACATGCCATATGGTTAGGCATTTCCCGAGACTTGGGAGGGATGCATCTTCACAGGCTTCTCAGCCACAGAGTACCCGACAAAGTTCACAGGCTATAGTTACAGCTCCAGTCGTCGCCCTACCCGCTCAGCCAGCTAGAGGTGGAGGCTGGGGAGGCAGAGGTCGCCCCCAACGGGGAGGCCTGGCCAGGTATTATGCCCTTCCCACTTGGGCCAAGGCAGTTGCCTCCGATTCTATCATCACAAGTATTATATTGGGTTTCAACAGAGATGCATCGGTTCTATTAGATCTAGGCTCTACTTACTCTTATGTGTCTTCTTATTTTGCTCTGCATTTGGGTGTATCTCGGGATTCTTTGAGTTCCCATATTTATGTTTCTACTCCTGTTGGGGATTCACTTATTGTGGATAGCATTTATCGTTCATGTTTTGTTACTATTCATGGTTTTGAGACAAGAACAGACTTATTACTAATCAGCATGGTTGATTTTGATATTATTTTGGGCATGGACTAATTGCCGCCCCATTATGCTATTCTTGATTGTCACGCCAAAATCGTGATGCTGGCTTTGCCAGGTGTACCGCGTGTTGAGTGGAGTGGTACTTTAGATCATACTCCCAGTAGAGTTATCTCTTTTCTTAAAGCTCAGCATATGATTGAAAAGGGGTGTGCTGCATATTTTGCTTATGTGAGAGATGTCAGTGTTGATACCCCTTCAATTGATTCAGTCCCAGTGGTACGGGATTATCCCGATGTATTTCCAGCTGATCTTTCGGCATGCCGCCTGATAGAGACATTGATTTTGGCATTGATTGTTGCCGGGCAATCAGCCCATTTCTATTCCTCCATATCATATGGCTCCTCTTAAGTTGAAGGAGTGGAAGGATCAGTTACAAGAATTTCTTGATAAGGGTTTTATCCGGCCTAGTGTTTCACCTTGGGGTGCTCCTATCTTGTTTGTGAAGAAAAAAGGATGGTTATATGCGTATGTGTATTGATTATCACCAGTTGAACAAGGTACAGTGAAGAACTATTATCCTTTGCCTCGTATTGATGATCTGTTTGACTAGCTTCAGGGCGTATGGGTATTTTCTAAGATTGATTTGCGCTCAGGTTACCATCAGTTGAAGATTCAGGAGCCAGATATCCCAAAGACTGCTTTCAGGACTCGATACGATCATTACGAGTTTCTTTTTATGTCATTTGGGATGAACAATTCCCCAGCAACATTCATGCATTTAATGCATAGTGTATTTCGGCCATATATCGACTCTTCGTCGTTGTCTTTATTGATAACATTCTGGTGTATTCCCAGAGTCGGGAAGATCATGAGCAACATTGGAGGACAATGCTTCAGACTCTAAGAGAGAAGAAGTTATATGCAAAGTACTCAAAATGTGAATTTTGGTTGGATTTAGTGGCATTCTTAGGCCACGTGGTATCGAGTGAGGGAATTCGGGTGTATCCGAAGAAGGTATAGGCAGTGCAAAGCTCGCCCAGGTCGTTCTCAGCTACATGGATTCGTAGTTTTTTGGCTTGGCAGGCTACTACCGTCGTTTTGTGGAGGGATTTTCATCGATTGCATCCCCTATGACTAGATTGACCCAAAAGGGTACTCCATTTCAGTGGACAAAGGAGTGTGAAACGGGCTTCCAGAAGCTCAAGACCGCTTCGATTACAGCCCCAGTTTTGGTATTGGCTATAGGTTCAGGGTATTATGCCGTCTATTGTGATGCCTCGAGAGTTTTCCTTGGAGTAGTATTGATGTAGAATAGTAGGGTGATGCCTACGCGTCCAGACGGTTGAAGATACATGAGAAGAATTATCATGTCCATGATCTTGAGTTAGCTGCCATTGTTCACGCCCTGAAGATTTGGCGCCATTATCTATACGGTGTGCCTCTTGAGATTTATACTGATCATCGGAGTTTGCAGCATTTGTTCAAGCAGAAGGATCTACATTTGTGCCAGAGGAAGTGGTTCGAGTTGCTGAAGGATTATGACATCACTATTTTTAACACCTGGGCAAGACCAATATAGTGGCTGATGCCTTGAGTCGTCAGACAAAGAGTTTGGGGAGTTTGACATATTTACGAGTATCGGAGAGGCCTATGGCGATGGATGTTCAGGCCTTAGCCAGCCAGTTGGTGAAATTGGATCTTTCGGAGCCCCATCAGGTTCTAGCTTGCATGGTTTCTCGGTCTTCATTATTTGATCATATTAGGGAGCGGCAGTATGATGACCTTCATTTGCTTGTCCTTATGGACAGGGTTCGGTATGGTGATGCCATTGATGTGACCATTGGCAAGGACGGAGTATTGAGGATGCAGGTTCGTGTTTGTTTACCCAATGTCGATGGGCTATGGGAGCTGATTCGAGAGCAGGACCATTGTCTCAATATTCCATCCATCCGGATGCCGCAAAAATGTATCAAGACTTGAGGCAGCACTAATGGTGGAGACAAATGAATAAAGATATAGTCGGGTTTGTAGCTAAATGTCTCAATTGTCAGCAGGTGAAGTATGAGCACTAGAGACAAGGTGGATTGCTTCAGCAGATAGAGATTCCGTAGTGGAAGTGAGAGCGTATCACCATGGATTTGGTATCTAGACTCCCACGGACTTTGAAGAAGTTCGATGCCGACTAGGCTATTGTGGATTGCCTGACCAAGTTCGCTCATTTCATTCCTGTGTGTAATACTTATTCTTCGGGGTGGTTGGTGGAGATTTATATCCAGGAGATTGTCTATTATCATTGTATTCCAGTTTCTATTATTTTAGAAAGAGGTACTCAGTTCACATCACGATTCTGGAGGGTCGTTCAGTAAGAGTTGGGTACTCGGGTGGAGTTGAGCACATCATTTCACCCCCAAACGGACAGACAGTCTGAGCGCACTATTCAGATTCTCGAGGATATGCTCCGCGCATGTGTGGTTGAGTTTGGAGGGTCTTGGGATTAGTTCTTACCATTAGTGGAGTTTGCTTATAACAATAGCTATCGGTCCAACATTCAGATGGCCCCGTATGAGGCTTTGTATGGTAGGCGGTGTAGATCTTCGGTGAGATGGTTTGAGCTGGGTCAGGCCAGGCTATTAGGTACAGATTTGGTTCAGGATGCTTTGGAGAAGGTTAAGGTAATTCAATATATACTCCGTATAACCTAGTCTAGACAGAAGAGCTATGCGGACCGGAAGGTTCGTGATGTTTCCTTTACGGTTGGAGAGCGGATCCTGCTTCGGGTTTTGCCTATGAAGGGCGTTACGAGATTTGGGAAGAAAGGGAAGTTGATTCTGAGGTTCATTGGACCTTTTGAGATATTTAGGCGTGTTGGGGAGGTTGCTTATGAGCTTGCCTTACCTCCCAGCCTGGCAGGGGTTCATCCGATATTTCATGTTTCGATGCTCTGGAGATATCACAGTGATCTTTTGCACATGTTTGATTTTAGTTCAATCCACCTGGATAAGGATCTGTCTTACGTTGAGGAGCCAGTTGCTATATTGGACAGGCAGGTAAGGAAGTTGAGGTCAAAGAACATTGCTTCAGTAAAAGTTCAATGGAAGGGTCAGCCAGCCGAGGAGGCGACCTGGGAGACCGAGCAGGATATGCACAACCATTACCCTCATCTTTTTACTATTTCAGGTATGTCTCTATGCTCGTTCGAGGATGAACGGATGTTTAAGTGTAGGATTATGTGATGACCCGGCTAGCCGTCTGATGAATTAATGGCCCGATCCCCTATTAACTGCTTTCCCCAAGTTCATTTCTGCTAATCTTATTTGCCGGGACATTCGGTTTGATTTTAAGAGAGTTTTGGTATACTTAGTCCCTAAATGAGAGCTAAAGTGTTGGGAAGTTTTCCATAGCCAGAAAAATATGAAGATGGCATCAGAATGGAAATCTGATGGTTCTATTAGCTTTGTTAGGCGATTTCGTGTTTAGGAGCGTGTTCAGATTGTGTTTTAGAGGTCCGTAGCTAATTCAGGCTTGAAATACAGAAGTTTGAATTTTGGAAGTTTCCAGTCCGATAGTGAGATTTTGATCTGAGGATCAAAATGGAATTCCTAGAGTTGCAGCTTCTTTATGCCATTTGGGATGTCTATGCAAAATTCTAGATCATTCGGACGTGGTTTGGTTGGTTTTTTTTTTTATCAAAAGCGAGTTCCAAAATTTTTTAGAAAATTTAAGCTTGAATTTCATGTGAATTGGTGGGTTTAATGTTGTTTGAGGTATTTTAAGGATTGGAATAAGTTTGAATGAGGTTTTAAGATGTGTTGGTACTTTTGCTTGAGGTCCCCTGGGCCTCGGGTGAGTTTCAGATGGTCAATCGGACCATTTTTGAAGTTTGAAATTTGCAGGTTTTGGGAGTTCACATGTTGCAGAGATCAACTCTTCGTGTTTGCGTAAGAGCCTCACATTCGCGAAGAAGGAATTTGGAAGGCAGGAATTTAAGCCTTCGCATTCGCGTCTGATAGCTCAATTTTGCAGAAGGCTAAAAGTTTGTGTTTCACGTTCGCATATGGTTGGTCGCGTTCACGTATATGGACTTAGAGTCCAGTGGAAATTGTTCTTCGTGTTCGCGCTTTGGATCTCGCGTTCGCGTAGGTGTATAAGGTTGAAGCATAGCGCTCGCAGGGTATTGTTCGCATTCGCCGCGTAGTGGTTTTTTGAGGTCTTGAATATTTTCTCTTCGCGATCGTGAGGCTTGTGCCGCGGTCGCGATGAAGGAAAAGTCAGTGCTGGGCAGAATGTTTTAAAACATTTCCTCTGCGAGTTTGGGGCTCATATACTCCATTGTTGGTCTTTTTGAGAGATTTTTGAAGTGTGTTGAAGAAGGATTCAACGGAAATCATTTGGGGGTAACCTTTTTTGACTTCATAACTCGTTTTTATGTGGCTAAATACCCGATTAATGGTGAGACATTTGGGAAAAGGGGGTAATTTGGGCTCGAATTTAAGAGGTCTTTAAATGAGGTTTGAGGGGCCATTTAGACTCGAATTTTTGTGTTCAATTTATGTATAGACTCGTGAAAGTACGAGGTTTCCGAATATAAAGTTTTATGTGATTCCGAGATGTTGTCATGAGGGGAATTTTTGTCATTTTACCTACTTTCGCGTCTTTGCTTTGAATTAAATCGTAGAATCAATTGTTTGAGATGTTGTTTATGGTATGTAATTGAATTGAATAGATTTGGGCCATTTAGAGTCGGATACTCGTGGCAAAGGCATGATTTCTAGTTGAGTTTGAGCCGGTTGGAGGTAAGTGGCTTGTCTAACCTTGTGTGGGGGACTTTTTCTCTTAGGATATGATAATTGGTAATCGTATTGCTCGTGCGTAAGGTGATGAGCGCGTACTTGTGCAAATTATTAGAAATCCGGCTTTCTTAAAATACTTATTAGCATGTTTTCCTTCCTGCTTTATTATACTTGCAAATTTCAGCCTGTTGTTTGTTAGAGAAGCATGTTTGGTTGATTTAAAATTTCCTATTTGCTAAATTACCTTGGTTTCATTACGTGAAGAATGTTAGGCTAGAATTACTTGTTGCCTTGGTATGAAATTTCGTTTATGAACTTCTCCTTGTTATTGCTGT
This sequence comes from Nicotiana benthamiana, assembly GCA_034376525.1. NCBI lineage: Eukaryota > Viridiplantae > Streptophyta > Magnoliopsida > Solanales > Solanaceae > Nicotiana > Nicotiana benthamiana. The sequence goes on from CM067326.1 coordinate 52,476,086, forward strand.
GTATTTACATCGGGACTACGGATGCGGAATTTCGGTAGCTCCCCTTCTCTGTTTACTGTGGGACTGCGGGTTCGATTCCCGATAGATCCCATACAAATTTACTTTGGGACTGCAGGTTTGATTCCCGATAGACCCCCCTGCACATTTACTTTGGGACTGTGGGTTTGATTCCCGATAGATCCTCCTGCACATTTACTTTGGGATTGCGAGTTCGATTCCCGATAAATCCCCTTGTACATTTACTTTAGGACTGCGGGTTCAATTCTCGATAGATCCCCTTGCACACTTATATGGAACTACGGGAATGCACTCGGTAGATTCCCCCAGTACTGGGTATTTACATTTAGGTCTACGGACCGGGGTTCTAGTAGATCCCCACGCATTGATAGTTGGACTACGGGATGGTATCCCAGGAGATCCTTCGAATATATATACATATGATGGACTACGGGATGGTATCCCAGGAGATCCGCTGGGAAGATGATGAAAGGGACTTTAGGACAGTATCCTGGGAGGTCCTCGTGTTACTATTGTATCGAGCTGTTCTGATTTTCAAGTTTACGTTGTTATTTGTATAATTATATCTTCCTGGTATAACCTGTCTTATTTCATTGCCGTTCTCATTTATATTGCTTATTTGATACTGTTGAAACTTATTATTATGTTTTGCCTCAGTAGGGCCCTGACCTTCCTCGTCACTACCCATCTGAGGTTAGGCTTGGCACTTACTGAGTACCGCTATGGTGTACTCATGCCCCTTCTGCGCATGTTTTTCATGTGCAGATCCAGGTACCCCTACTCAGACATATCATCCTTGAGGCGAAGAGATCTAGCAGGGACTTCGAGGTATATCTGTCACGTCCGCAGACCAAAGAGTCTCTATCTTATTCTATCTTTAGCAGTTAGCATACCTTTCTTACTGTTGTGTTAGACATTCTAGAGTTAGAGCATTGCACTGCATTTTTCTCCAACTTGTGTTCCCGGGTTTTGGGATTGTATTATAGAAGTTTGAGATATTGTGCTGGACGTGCCGAGTGACATTTTACATTTCGTTTTCATCTTGTTAAACCTTGGTTATAAGTTATAATTTTCATAAGTTATTTGTTTCCGCATTATTAAGCTTACCTAGTTGTAAGGACTAGGTGCCATCACGACATGTTCACAGAGGGGGAACTGTAGTTCTGATAGTAATCAACAAAATCCAATCACTACAACTGACCTCTCTGATGAAATCATTCAAAACAATTTAGATGAGGATAATTTTATTCCAATTACTTCCAATGATAAATCATGTTTGTATGAACCTTGGAAATATTTGGAAATAATAAAGGTTTTTGGAAGGAGGATTACACATCACAAAATAAGGAACAAGCTCCTAACTTTATGGAAGCCAACTAAAGACCTTCCTTTCATCGATCTAGGATCTGACTTTTTCTTATCTAATTTCAAAAGGAAGAGAATATGATTAAGGCTCTATATGGAGTGTCATGGTTTATACTAAACCATTTACTATCAGTCCAAAAATGGGAGCCCAAATTCATAGCATCATCTACACAACTTACTTACTCAGTTATCTGGGTTCGCATTCCTGAACTCCCAACTGAATTTTATGATTTGGAAATACTACAAAAGGCTGGCTCAACATTAGGACAATTGTTAAAGGTGGAAAAATTCACTTCAACAATCCTTAGAAAAACCTTTGAAAACACATATGGACATAGGCCATCATAGGCAAACACTTCTATATGAGGGACTTAATCTACTTTGCACAAGTTGTGGATGATTTGGTCATGCAAACGGAAGTTGCTCCTTTGTTACACATCTACCACTAGAACAAACTACAAAAAACCAAGTTGCAGCCTCCTTTACGATGTCAAAGATCGACAAACACATGAAAGGGAATGAAAAACAACCAGCTTTACAAGAAAAGAAATTTACACATAAAAGAGCACTACCACCACCACAAACAAGGCGGCTACAGTGGCGGCACAATCTCTAGAGCAACATATGACATGTAAATCTTCAAACCATACTAGGCTACATTTGGGCCAGCTAACCGTGCCTAACTCACTCGTCCTTTCAAAGCCCTATAAGGAAATCCTTAACAAATTTGACCCATTAACTGTTTTGGGACAAACAATAGAACAGGGATGATCAAATATGTAGAAGACCAACAATACTTGGACCGAGTATGGAACACATATATTATTTAACAAAGCAATCGATGCTGCAACTCTTTCTTTCCTAATCAACACAAAACTAATCCCCACAACCCTTTTTATCCAGTGAAAAGCTCAATAACCCTACTACCGAATTTCTTAATTTACCATCTCAATCTTTGCCTTGCTTAAATGACTAGCGATGCTTACTAATGTACCACATACACATCAACCTTCCTTTCCACCTAACAACTCATTCATATCCCAAGGCCAATCCTCAATAGACAAATCCTTAGTTCCCTTACACAACTGAGCCACCTACATATTACAGCTAAGCAATAATCAGGATAAATTGCATGTTACAGTGCACTAAAATAGAATGAACGTAGGCCTCTTAGAGTACCATGCAAACAACATGATTACAATTCATGTGAAGTCCTGCACACCACTTCTAACCATTCTAATACATTATCGTCTTCTCCATCGCATACACCCATTGAATACTTAATAAACAAAGACAACCATAGTTCTCAAATTATACCAGAAATACTATTGACTTCAAACACGCCTACCCCTATCCAAAATACTTCTGCAGAAACAAAGTATGCAGAGACCAACTTTTATGGCCAACCACCAAAATACTTAGATGAGGGAGAATATCCACAACAATAATCAGTTCTTCCACCTCCGAAGGCTAACAATACATGGGCCACAACTATCATACATTGCAACTCCACTAATCTACACATTTCCATCGATAACAATGGACCAACCACTTCAATCGTGGCAGGATATGGGCTTGCAGGGTTATGCCCTGATCTTCACTATGGAGCTGCATAATCAGGAGGTTGTCCTATTAGTCCAAAACATTACGCACTTGGCAAGTGTAGTAACGGAGGGAATGTAACTAGGCATGGAGGCATACATTCAGAATCAATGGTGCACAACACAGACTCCCCTCATGCTAGAGCATCAACCATCCACTTAACTCTACACCAGTGGTCGTATCCAATGAGTCCGATGAGCCCATAGATTAATCCAACAATAAACCTTCTGCCTTACTACCCTCCTCATCACATGGGAAAGGTGTATGCTCCTTGGTTTCAACAACTTAACTCATTTAATCCCCTATCTCGTCACTCGAGTCCACTCAGTCCGTTAGAAACTCTAACACCAAAGGAAATCCCACCACAGACACCATCATGTTAGAATATACGCTTAACGCTAGAGGGGGGGGGGGGTGAATAGCGTTATAATAAAAAATAGCGTAAACTTGTGGGAATTTAAAAATTGCAGGAATGAAATAAGTGCGATAAGTAAATAATAAGGAACGAACGCACCGATGTTATTCTGGTTCAACACAACCCGTGGCTAGTCCAGTCCCCGAGAGACTCTCTCGAGATTTTCACTAACTTCGTTAAGCTTACGGGTGCTTAAAAAACCGTTACAAACTGAGAACTTGAGTCACACAAGCCTCAACAACCTTTGCTCGAAGATACAACACTTCAAGACTTCAACCAAAGGAATCACAACGTTCCTTCTTACAATACAAGGGATTAACACTTCCCTACAAGTGTATAAAAACACTATGCACTCAAAACAAGACTCTCCTTATGAGTAGATATGAGTAAAATAAATACGCTCAAGAACGCAACAACTTTCTTCAAGAATTTGGCTCTCATAAACTTATGTAATGAATAGAAAATGATGAATAAGAGAGTATGCAAGCTTTAGCAATAATATGATCTGTTGTTGTAGTTAGAAGACTGATTTGAAGATTTATTTATATTGTTAAAAATATGCATAACGTTGCCTAATTGCCAATTAAGAATTGCTGATTTTGTGCTATGACAATCGATTGTCTAATTGGCACAATCGATTGTTTTCCAATCGTTCCAAAAATCATTCCCAGATTTTACGCAGCATAATCGATTATCTAAGACGTATAATCGATTACTGGCAACGTTCAAAAAATCATTTCCAGATTTTACTTAAAACAATCAAATATCAGAAATATACAATCGATTACTTGGTAACGTTCAAAAAATCTTTTTCAGATTTTACTTCAAACAATCGATTATCTGACGGAGTTTGAAAATATTTTGGCAACGGTCATTTGCATAATCGATTATGCTATATGGACAATCGATTATTTTTCAGTCTTGAAAAATCTAATAGACACTGCCTCAACACAATCGATTGTCATAAGGTTCACAATCGATTATTTTGTGTCTTTGAAAAATCTGATAGACACTGCCTCAACACAATCGATTGTCATAAGGTACACAATCGATTGTTATGCAGATTTCAAAAATCTGATGGACACTGCCTCAACACAATCGATTGTCATAAGGTACACAATCGATTGTCTTGCAGCTGCCTTAACATAATCGATTATCATAAGTACATAATCGATTATCTTTGTCCAGATTTTAGAGGCATGTTTAAAAATCATTTTGCTAAAATAAATATGCATGATTTAAAATCATTTTGCTCTAAATTAAATATGCATGATTTGATAAAAATGTTTTTACGAGAGAAGCCAAGTCTTGAGTTAAATTGTCGGATCAAGATCACAATTAAAGAGCGACTCATGTATAACTTTGTTTAATCTTGATCTTTGTTTGTCTTGTGCTTGAACTTCGTTACGTGACATTTGCGCGCTTGTGCTTGGACCTCGTCATATGTCAATTGCGCATCGTTTGTCATTTATCAAAACCTACAAATATGAACACACGTTTAGTTTAGTGCCTTGAGAACGTGTTTCAACAATTTCCCCCTTTTTGATAATGGCAAACCTTAATCGGGATATGCATATTAGGTAATTCATAATGACGATCCAAGACAAGTATATATATATATGCAATTAGTTCCCCCTCAACATATGAATTCCCCCTCAATTTGTGCCAATAAGTATTAAGTGCAAAGCCCTTATTCTTCCCCCTTTTGACATTAGCAAAAAAAATTGGTAAATAACTTGTTTATTGATTAATCAAAAATTTCAACTTCATAAAAGGGATAATAAAGCAAATAATGTCATTATAATCGATTATTGATACTTGATAATCTATTATATACTAAAGAGAATTCGATTATTCTAAAGAGGAATCGATTATTCTGCACCAGTCTTTATAATTCCCCCTGCTTTTAGGGCGATACCTGCAAAAATACGTTAGACGCCTCCGACGCTCAAGTTAGTAATCATGTGAAAGGGAAAATGCAATGCATGACTTAGATCAATGTGGAGTCAAGAATCCCGAGTTCACTACGAACTCGGAAGAAGGACTCTTTCTCTAAAGGTTTTGTGAAGATGTCGGCCAATTGATCTTTGGTTTCAACAAATTCTATTTCGACATCACCTTTGAGAACGTGATCTCTTATAAAATGATGCCTAATTTCAATGTGTTTTGTTCTTGAATGAAGAACGAGGTTCTTCGTCAAGCATATGGCGCTAGTATTATCACATCTAAAAGGGATATGATCGATACTTAGGCCATAGTCCAAGAGTTGCTGTTTCATCCAAAGGATTTGAGCGCAACAACTCCCCGCGGCTACATATTCAGCCTCGGTTGTGGACAACGCAACACTTACTTGTTTCTTGCCAAACCAAGAAACTAGAGAGCTACCGAGCAAATGGCAAGTGTGTTAGAAAATACGCTTAACGCTAGAGGGGGGGTGAATAGCGTTATAATAAAAATTAGCGTAAACTTGCGGAATTTAAAAATTGCAGGAAGGAAATAAGTGCGATAAGTAAATAAATAAGAACGAATGCTCCGATGTATCCTGGTTCACCACAACCCGTGGCTAGTCCAGTCCCCGAGAGACTCTCTCGAGATTTACACTAACACTGTTAAGCTTACGGGTGCTCAACAAACCTTTACAAACTGAGGACACAAGCCTCAACAACCTTTGCTCGAAGATACAACACTCCAAGACTTCAACCAAAGGAAACACAAGTTCCTTCTTACAATACAAGGGACTAACACTTCCCTTCAAGTGTATAAAACACTTAGCACTCACTTAAACAAGACTCTCTTAATAGAGTAGATATGAGTAAACAGATACGCTCAAGAACGCAACAACTTTCGTCAAGAATTTTGGCTCTCAAACTTATGTAATGAATAGAAAGTGATGAACAATAGAGTATGCAAGCTATAGCAATAATATGATCAGTTGTTGTGTTTACAAGACTAATTTGAAGCTGTATTTATAGTTGCAAAACCATGCATTACCGTTGCCTAATTGCCAATTAAGAATTGCTGATTTTACTCAGTGACAATCGATTGTCAAAATGCCACAATCGATTGTTTGCCAATCGTTCCAAAAATCATTCCCAGATTTTACGCTTAACAATCCATTATCTAAGATCAATAATCGATTACTGGCAACGTTCAAAAAATCATTTCCAAATTTTACTTAAAATAATCGATTGTCAGAAATCTACAATCAATCACTTGGCAACATTCAAAAAATCATTTCCAGATTTTACTTAAAACAATCGATTGTCAGAAATCTACAATCGATTACTTGGCAACGTTCAAAAAATCTTTTTCAGATTTTATTTAAAACAATCGATTATTAGAAATCTATAATCGATTACCTGACGGTTTTTGAAAATATTTTGGCAACGGTCAATTACACAATCGATTATGCTATGAGAACAATCGATTATATATCAGTCACTGAAAATCAATTAGACACTACCTTAATGCACTCGATTGTCAATGGTACACAATCGATTATTTTATGACTTTGAAAATGTCTGATAGACACTGCCTCAACACAATCGATTTTCATAAGTTCACAATCGATTATTTTGTAGCTTTGAAAAACTTTGATGTACACTGCCTCAACACAATCGATTGTCATAAGGTTCACAATCGATTGTCATGCAGATTTGAAAAATCTGATGCACACTGCCTTAACACAGTCGATTGTCATAAGTTCACAATCGATTGTCATGCAGCTGACTTAACATAATCGATTATCATAAGTACATAATCGATTATCTTAGTCCAGATTTTAGAGGCATGTTTAAAAATCATTTTGACTAAAGTAAATATGCATGATTTAAAATCATTTTGCTTTATGTTAAATATGCATGATTTGATAAAAATGTTTTTACGAGAGAAGCCAAGTCTTGAGTCAAGTTATCGGATCAAGATCACAATTAAAGAACGACTCATGTATAACTTTATATCTTTGCTTGATCTTGGTCTTGTGCTTGAAACTCGTTATATATCAATTGCGCGCTTGTGCTTGGACCTCGTCATATGTCCATTGCGCATAGTTTGTCATTCATCAAAACCTACAAATATGAACACACGTATTAGTATAGTGCCTTGAGAACGTGATTCAACAATTTCCCCCTTTTTTGATAATGGCAAACTTTAGTCGGGATATGCATATTAGAGATTCACAATGACGATTCAAGACAAGTAAAGATATGCAACAAGTATGCAATTAGTTCAATTAGTTCCCCCTCAACATATGAATTCCCCTCAATTTATGCCAATGATTATTAGTGCATAGCATAGCCCCTTATTCTTCCCCCTTTTGCCATTAGCAAAAAAATAGAATGAATAAGTAAATAACTTGTTTATTTATTAAACAAAAATATGAGTACAACAAAAGAAGACAATAAAACATAGAACAATAAACTAAAGAAATTATTCATTATCATCATTTCCCGCCTTGCCATCCGGCACTGCTTCATAAGGGACAAGTCCAGCATATGGATAATGAACATGGTCAAAATATCCATGGACCTCATATGTCAATTGATTGACAGAGGTGGTCAAAGAAGCAATGTGGTCGGAAATAGATTGAAGAGTAGGTTCTTGAGGCTGACGCGATCGACGAGTTGGAGGAGGAGCAGGTGAAGAAGATGCACCATGTCTACCTGAACGGGAACGTTTAGTGTGTCTGCCCGACATTTTGAATAAGTAGAAATGGCCTTTGTAAGAAGCTTGAAAGATTTTTGAAATTTTGGGAGCTAAGATTGATGCTTGAGTGAAGAAATTGAAGGCATATGGTACCTATTTATAATGAGGAAGATGGCATTTCATTTATGGTGAAAATCTGCAGAAATTTATGAGCTAAAACGGTCAGAAACGGTAAGAAAAGTTTTCACTGACCGTTACACAATCGATTGTGGAATTGAAACAATCGACTGTTATGGAGTTTTGACTTGAACTCGGAACTGACAAAAATCGATTGTGGGAATCTGGCAGGACCCAAACGGTAACAAATATTTGAATTACTGACAAAAAATAATCGATTGTTGAATTATGGTAATCGATTGTTGTGACACAGTGTGCACAGTGATTTTCTGACTCGAAAAATAATCGATTATATTTTTGAAACAATCGATTGTTTTAGGAAAGCAGTACTGAATGGCCTAGACGGTAATCGATTATACAGAAAAAAATCGATTATAAAAAAATTGCATAATAAGCATAAAATGTAAATAGTCGATTAGTGATACTTGCTAATCGATTGTCCGCACAGTAAACATGAGACATAAGAAAAAATAATCGGTAATTTGCTGTAACAATCGATTGTTCTATGCCATTGCTATATAATTCCCCCTACCTTTAGGGCGATACCTGCAAAAGAAAATTAGACGTCTCCGACGCTCAAGTTAGTAATTTGTAAAGAAATAATGACTTAGATCAATGTGGCCAAGTGAGAACGTGATCTCTTAAGAAGTGTGTCCTAAGGTGTTCTTAAGAGTGTTTCGGGTACTTACCTTTTCTCCAACGTCGCCAATTACCTGTTCGACAGGGTGATCTTTGATTGTCCTCCATTCGTTAGGCATTTTCGTTTCTTTTTCCAATTGTGGCGCTTCCTCCGATAATTGTTCCAAGATTTCATCTTGAATTTCCTTAGAAGTTTCCTCTTGTAGTTTGTCTTGAGGACTTATTGAGTTTAAGATACCTGCAGGATCAGAACCAGAATCCTTTCTCGCCAAGCGAGCATTATTTTCGGAAAACACAATGTGAGGGGATTCCTCCACAGTTCCGGTTCTATAATTGAATACCCTATATGCTTTGCTATGTGAGGAATAACCAATAAAAATTCCTTCATCGGATTTGGCATCAAATTTTCCCAATTGATCTTTTCCATTGTTATGAATAAAGCATTTACAACCGAATACTCTAAAATGGGAGATATTTGGTTTCCTTCCCTTGTAGAGTTCATAAGGGGTTTTCATGAGTATTGGCCTTATGACTACTCTATTCAAAACGTAGCATGCGGTACTCACGGCATCCGCCCAAAAATGTTTGGGAATCTTAGCCTCATCGAGCATGGTTCTAGCCATCTCTTCGAGACACCTATTTTTCCTTTCCACCACCCCATTTTGTTGTGGTGTTCGTGGAGCGGAGAAGGTGTGCTCGATACCGAGTTCGTCACAAAAGTCCGCAAAGAGATTGTGATCAAACTCTCCCCCATGATCACTTCTTATTGAAGTGACGGTTGTGTCCTTTTCGTTTTGAACACGTTTAAGAAAATATTTGAAATTATGAAAAGCTTCACTTTTATGAGCAAGAAATAGAATCCATGTAAATCTAGAATAATCATCAACAATAACAAAAGCATAACGATTTCTACCAAGACTTTCAATGCGAGATGGTCCAAATAAGTCCATGTGAAGTAATTGCAAAGGTCTAGTAGTTGAAACAATATTTTTCGATTTAAAAGATGCTTTTGTTTGCTTCCCTTTTTGACAAGAATCACAAATAGAGTCTTTTTCAAATTTCATGTTTGGAAGACCAATAACTAAATTTTCTGAAACCAATTTGTTCAAAAGATGCATGTTGATGTGAGCTACTCTACGGTGCCATAACCACGTATCATCTTCTTTGCTCATAAGACAATCTACATATTCAGATGAAGAATTTTTGAGATCAACCATATAGATATTATCCATTCTAAATCCACGAAGAATAATTTTAAAATCGCTACGGCGAAAAACTAAGCATTCATTTGAATCAAATAAAACAAGATTTCCCTTGTCACATAATTGACTTATGCTCAAGAGATTATGTTTTAGACCCTTAACTAGCAATATATGCTTAATGGAAGAGGAGTCATCCTTACCGACCGATCCAATGCCGATAATTTTTCCTTTGTTGTTATCACCAAAAATAACGCTTCCTCCTTCCTTGTGTTCTAGTTGAAGGAACTTGGATTCGTCTCCAGTCATGTGCTTGGAGCATCCACTATCAAGGTACCAAAGTACACTTGACCCCTTCAAACACACCTATAAAACAGATTAATGATTTTAGGTACCCATGCCATTTTGGGTCCTTGGGGATTAGGCAAATCATAGTGATGTGATTGAGTGTTCTGTATATGTCGTGTAAAACAAGCAGGAGCAATATGTCCAATTCGTCTACAATAATGACAAACAACATTAGGATTATACATTCGTCTAGGTTGATAGTAATTGGACGGACGAAATTCATTTACTCTATTCTTGACAATATGACTATTGCGCAATTCATGAAAATCATTTCTACTACTATTTGTTCTAGGATATACAGCATTTCTAGGATAGTTTTTTCTAGGTTGAAAGCCATTTCTAGGTGTTCTACAAGGTTCAAAATTCCTTCTAGTGTTTGGCCTAGAGTATGCATTACTTCTAGAATGATTATTTCTAGGTTGCGATTGTTGAAAGCCATTTCTAGGTTTGTTATATCTAGGATGAGCGTTTGTTTTATTAATCCTAGGTTGAGCCTTAGGTTGTTGGGGGTTGGCTTCAACCTTTTCTTTAGGCTCATTCTCAAAGCCTATGCCATGCTTGGTCGACTTCAAATTAACAAGAACTTCATTCAAATTTTTATGAGAAGAATTAAACTTATCTAGGGTGCCCTTATGTCTTTCTACCTCATTTTTGAGATGCATGCAAGCAGTACAATTTTTACTAGAGCTCACGGGTTTGTCGGCGCTTCTCTTGCCGAAAAATTTGTTTTCTTCTTTCAACTTCTCATTTTCCAAAATCAGTTTTTCCAAATCCTTTTCTTTCAAAGAGAGTTGTTGTTCAAAATCTTTTTCTTTTAAAGAAGCATTTTCTTTTATGCTTTTAATAGTTTTGGAAGCTTTAATAAATTCACTATACAACTCATCAAAAGCATTTTGCATTTCCTCAAGAGAATAGAAATTTTTGGAAGAAATTTGACATACCTCTTCTTGATTGTTTTCGTGAGCCATGAGACAAATATTTGCGGCTTCGTCTTCTTCTTCCTCACTCGACTCGTCACCGGAGTCGCCTCCCCAAGATATGTATGCTCGTTGTTTCTTGAAGGGTTTCTTCTCCTTTTTGGCATTTGGGCAATTTGATTTAATGTGCCCGGTTTCTCCACACTCATAGCACTTTATTTGATCTCCTTGCTTTTTGCCCTTTCGTTCATACTCTTTTCGCATGAACTTTTGAAATCTCTTAATAACGAGTCCGAACTCGTTGTCTCCGTCCTCATCATTTTGAGGTTGGCTTGTGCTTGCCTTGAGAGCGATCTTTTGTTTCCTTTGATCATCAACAAGAGGGTTAAGTATAGTAGATTCATAAGTTTTAAGATTACCTCTTAATCCGTCGATGGTGACATTTGAAACGCCAATAGATTCTTGAATCGCGTCGGCCTTGGATCGCCATGCCGGAGTGAGACTTCGGAGAATTTTTCGGACAAGTTCCTTATCCGTGAAGGTCTTCATAAGAGCATGTAAATCATTAACGATTTTTTAAAATCGTTCGAACATCTCATCGACCTTTTTGCCTTCCTTCATGTGAAACAATTCATATGCATGGGTTAGGAAATCAAATTTAGCTTCCCTTACCTGGTCCGTACCTTCGTACGTAATTTCCAGCTTGTCCCACATTTGCTTCGCCGTTGTGCAACATGATATTTTCCTGTTATCATCAGTATTTACAGCACAATATAATAAAATAATGGCTTTAGCATTGTTTTGCACCTTTCGGATATCATCCGCATCGTATTCATCTTCGGACTTTGGAACATCTTTATTTACAACCTTTTTGGTTGGAATTTGTTCTCCCTTCATTATAACCTTCCAAAGATGAAAACTATTTGATTGAACAAATATTCTCATCCTCTCCTTCCAGTACGTATAGTTTGTACCGTCGAATAGTGGTGGTCGGGTGGAGCATTGTCCTTCACCTATTCCTGCAAAAGAATCACGAGTAGAAGCCATGGATTGTTTCTCTCAAACGGTTAAGTCTTCAGAGAGTTGGGCTCTGATACCAATTGTTAGAAAATACGCTTAACGCTAGAGGGGGGGGGGGGTAAATAGCATTATTATAAAAATTAGCGTAAACTTGCGGAATTTAAAAATTGCAGGAAGGAAATAAGTGCGATAAGTAAGTAAATAAGAACGAACGTACCGATGTATCCTGGTTCACCATAACCCGTGGCTAGTCCAGTCCCCAAGAGACTCTCTCGAGATTTCCACTAACACTGTTAAGCTTACGGGTGCTCAACAAACCTTTACAAACTGAGGACACAAGCCTCAACAACCTTTGCTCGAAGATACAACACTCCAAGACTTCAACCAAAGGAAACACAAGTTCCTTCTTACAATACAAGGGACTAACACTTCCCTTCAAGTGTATAAAACACTTAGCACTCACTGAAACAAGACTCTCTTAATAGAGTAGATATGAGTAAACAGATACGCTCAAGAACGCAACAACTTTCGTCAAGAATTTTGGCTCTCAAAACTGATGTAATGAATAGAAAGTGATAAACAATAGAGTATGCAAGCTATAGCAACAATATGATCAGTTGTTGTGTTTAGAAGACTGATTTGAAGCTGTATTTATAGTTGCAAAACCATGCATTACCGTTGCCTAATTGCCAATTAAGAATTGGCTATTTTACTCAGTGACAATCGATTGTCAAAATGCCACAATCGATTGTTTGCCAATCGTTCCAAAAATCATTCCCAGATTTTACGCTTAGCAATCGATTATCTAAGATCAATAATCGATTACTGGCAACGTTCAAAAAATCATTTCCAGATTTTACTTAAAACAATCGATTGTCAGAAATCTACAATCGATTACTTGGCAACGTTCAAAAAATTATTTCCAGATTTTAATTAAAACAATCGATTGTCAGAAATCTACAATCGATTACTTGGCAACGTTCAAAAAATCTTTTACAGATTTTATTTAAAACAATCGATTATTAGAAATCTATAATCGATTACCTGACGGTTTTTGAAAATATTTTGGCAACGGTCAATTACACAATCGATTATGCTATGAGAACAGTCGATTATATATATCAGTCTTTGAAAAATCAATTAGACACTGCCTTGATGCACTCGATTGTCAAAGGTACACAATCGATTATTTTATGACTTTGAAAATGTCTAATAGACACTGCCTCAACACAATCGATTGTCATAAGTTTACAATCGATTATTTTGTAGCTTTGAAAAACTTTGATGTACACTGCCTCAACACAATCGATTGTCATAAGGTTCACAATCGATTGTCACAGATTTGAAAAATCTGATGCACACTGCCTTAACACAATCGATTGTCATAAGTTCACAGTCGATTGTCATGCAGCTGACTTAACATAATCGATTATCATAAGTACATAATCGATTATCTTAGTCCATATTTTAGAGGCATGTTTAAAAATCATTTTGACTAAAGTAAATATGCATGATTTAAAATCATTTTGCTTTAAGTTAAATATGCATGATTTGATAAAAATGTTTTTACGAGAGAAGCCAAGTCTTGAGTCAAGTTATCGGATCAAGATCACAATTAAAGAACGACTCATGTATAACTTTATATCTTTGCTTGATCTTGGTCTTGTGCTTGAAACTCGTTATATATCAATTGCGCGCTTGTGCTTGGACCTCGTCATATGTCCATTGCGCATAGTTTGTCATTCATCAAAACCTACAAATATGAACACACATTTTAGTATAGTGCATTGAGAACGTGTTTCAACAAAGTGCCACTAGTGCTCTTGCGGTCCAATTTGCATCCAGCGAAATTAGAATCGGAATAGCCAACAAGTTGGCATGAAGAACCTTTGAGGTACCATAGACCCACATTTACAGTACCAACAAGATACTTCAATATCCGTTTCACCGCAGTTAGGTGAGACTCCTTAGGACATGATTGATAACGAGCGCATAAGCACACGCTAAACATGATGTCCGGTCTACTAGCAGTAAGATAAAGGAGAGATTCAATCATACCTCGATACTTCTTGGTGTCGACTTCCTTACCTTTCTCATCTTTGTCTAGATAGTCGGATGTGCTCATGGAAGTGGCCATTGCTTTTGCGTTGCTCATTTCAAATCGTTTTAGCAATTCTTTGCAATATTTAGCTTGACAAATGAAGGTTCCTTCTTTCATTTTCTTTACTTGCAGCCCCAAAAAGAAGGTTAGCTCACCCATCATGGACATTTCAAATTCGCTTGTCATTAAATCAGAAAATTCCTTGCACAAAGCATTGTTAGTAGCACCAAAAATAATATCATCCACATAGATTTGAACTAATAAAATATCATTGCTTTTGTGCTTAACAAATAGAGTGGTGTCAACTTTCCCCCTAATGAATTCATTTTCCAAAAGAAATTTGCTCAATCGTTCATACCAAGCTCGGGGAGCTTGTTTGAGACCATAAAGCGCCTTTTTAAGTTTGAAAACATGATTGGGAGATTTAAAATCTTCAAAGCACGGGGGTTGTTCTACATAAACTTCTTCTTGAATAACACCATTTAGAAAAGCACTTTTTACATCCATTTGATATAAACTGAAATTCATAGAAGAGGCAAAAGCAAGCAATAAACAAATAGCTTCTAACCTTGCTACGGGTGCATATGTTTCTTCATAGTCAATTTCCTCTTCTTGATTATAGCCTTTTGCTACAAGCCTAGCTTTGTTTCTAGTGATTACGCCATTTTCATCTAGCTTGTTTCGAAAAACCCATTTCGTACCAATTATGGTATGATTTTCGGGTCTTGGCACCAAATCCCAAACGTCATTTCATTTGAATTGGTTAAGCTCCTCTTGCATTACCAAGGTCCAAAATTCATCCCCAATTGCTTCGGAGATGGTTGAAGGTTCAATTTGAGAAACGAAAGCAGTATGTCCTAAGGTGTTCTTAAGAGTGTTTCGAGTACTTACCTGTTGTTCAATGTCGCCAATTACCTGTTCGAGAGGATGGTCTTTGATTGTCCTCCACGCGTTAGGCAGTTTCGTTTCTTTTTCCAGTTGTGGCGCTTCCTCCGATAATTGTTCCAAGATTTCATCTTGAATTTCCTTAGGAGTTTCCTCTTGTACTTTGTCTTGAGGACTCATTGAGTTTAAACTACCTGCAAGTTCAAAACCAGAATCCTTTCTCGCCAAGCGAGCATTATTTTCGGAAAACACAATATGAGGGGATTCCTCCACAGTTTCGGTTCTATTATTGAATACTCTATATTCTTTGCTACGTGAAGAGTAACCAATAAAAATTCCTTCATCGGATTTGGCAACAAACTTTCCCAAATTATCTTTACCATTGTTATGAACAAAACATTTACAATCGAATACTCTAAGATGGGAGATATTTGGTTTCCTTCCCTTGTAGAGTTCATGGAGTTTTCATGAGTATTGGCCTTATGACTACTCTGTTTAAAACGTAGCATGCGGTACTCACGGCATCCGCCCAAAAATGTTTGGGAATCTTAGCCTCATCGAGCATGGTTCTAGCCATCTCTTCGAGATACCTATTTTTCTTTTCCACCACTCCATTTTATTGTGGTGTGCGTGGAGCAGAGAAGGTGTGCTCGATACCGAGTTTGTTACAAAAATCCGCGAAGAGATTGTGATCGAACTCTCCCCCATGATCACTTCTTATTGAAGTGATGGTTGTGTCCTTTTCATTTTGAATACGTTTAAGAAAACATTTAAAATTATGAAAAGCTTCACTTTTATGAGCAAGAAATAGTGTCCATGTAAATCTAGAATAATCATCAACAATAACAAAAGCATAACGATTTCTACCAAGACTTTTAATGCGAGATGGTCCAAAAAGGTCCATGTGAAGAAGTTGCAATGGTCTAGTAGTTGAAACAATATTTTTCGATTTAAAAGATGCTTTTGTTTACTTCCCTTTTTGACAAGAATCGCAAATGGAGTCTTTTTCAAATTTCAAATTTGGAAGACCAATAACTAAATTTTGTGAAACCAATTTGTTTAAAAGATGCATGTTGATGTGAGCTACTCTACGATGCCATAACCACATATCATCTTCTTTGCTCATAAGACAATTCACATACTCAGATGAAGAATTTTTGAGATCAACCATATAGATGTTATCCATTCTAAAACCACGAAGGATAATTTTAAAATCGCTACGGCGAAAACTAAGCATTCATCCGAATCAAATAAAACAAGATTTCCCTTGTCACATAATTGACTTATGCTCAAGAGATTATGTTTTAGACCTTTAACTAGCAATATATACTTAATGGAAGAAGGTTCATCCTTACCGACCGATCCAATGCCGATATTTTTCCCTTGTTGTTATCTCCAAAAATAACGCTTCCTCCTTCCTTGTGTTCTAGTTGAAGGAACTTGGATTCGTCTCCGGTCATGTGTTTGGAGCATCCACTATCAAGGTACCAAAGTACACTTGATCCCTTCAAACATACCTACAAGACAAATTAATGAGTCTTTGGTACCCAAGCTGTTTTGGGTCCTTGAGAGTTAAGTGTAACATGCTGTTGTGCTTGACATGCAGTTAAGTGTCTATGTCTAGTGAAGCAAGAAGGAGCAATATTTCCAATTCGATTGCAATAATGACAAATGACATTAGGATTATGCATTCGTCTAGGTTGATAGTAGTTGGACGGACGAAAATTGTTTACTCTATTTTCGACAATATGACTATTGCGCATTTCATGAAAATCATTTCTCCTACTATTTGTTCTAGGATATACAGCATTTCTAGAATAGTTATTTCTAGGTTGAAAGCCATTTCTAGGTGTCCTAAAATGTTCAAAGTTTCTTCTAGTGTTTGGTCTAGGATATGCATCATTTCTAGAATAGTTATTTCTAGGTTGAAGGCCATTTCTAGGTGTCCTAAAATGTTCAAAGTTTCTTCTAGTGTTTGGTCTAGCATGCATGTTGATTCTAGGATTGTTATTTCTAGGATGAACATTTTTTTTATTTATTCTAGGTTGAGCCTTAGGTGGTTGGGGTTTGGCTTCAACTTTTTCTTTAGGCTCGTTTTAAAAACCTATCCCATGTTTGGTCGATTTCAAATTAACAAGAACCTCATTCAAATTTTTATGAGAAGAATTAAACTTATCTAAGGTGCCCTTAAGTCTTTCTACCTCATCTTTTAGATGCATGCAAGAAGTACAATTTTTACTAGAACTCTCGGGTTTGTCGGCGCTTCTTTTGCCGAAAAAATTATTTTCTTCTTTCAACTTCTCATTTTTCAAAATCAGTTTTTCCAAATCCTTTTCTTTCAAAGAGAGTTGTTTTTCAAAATCCTTTTCTTTCAAAGAAGCATTTTCCTTAATGTTTTTAACATTTTTGGAAGCTTTAATGAATTCACTATACAACTCATCAAAGGCATTTTGCATTTCCTCAAGAGAATAGAAGTTTTTGGAAGAAATTTGACATACCTCTTCTTGATTGTCTTCGTGTGCCATAAGACAAAGATTTGCGGTTTCGTCTTCTTCTTCCTCACTTGACTCATCTCCGGAGTCGCCTCCCCAAGATATGTATGCTCGTTGTTTCTTGAAGGGTTTCTTCTCCTTTTTGACATTTTGGCAATTTGATTTAATGTGCCCGATTTCTCCGCACCCATAGCACTTTACTTGATCTCCTTGTTGTTTGCCTTTTCGTTCATACTCTTTTCGCATGAACTTTTTAAATCTCTTAATAACGAGTCCGAACTCGTTATCTCCGTCCTCATCATTTTGAGGTTGACTTGTGCTTGCCTTGAGGGCGATTCTTTGTTTCCTTTGATCATTAACAAGAGGGTTAAGTATAGTAGATTAATAAGTTATAAGATTACCTCTTAATCCTTCGATGGTGACATTTGAAATGCCAATAGACTCTTGAATCGCGTCGGCCTTGGAGCGCCATTCCGGAGTGAGACTTCAGAGAATTTTTCGGACAAGTTCCTTATCCGTGAAGGTCTTCTTAAGAGCATGTAAGTCATTAACGATTTTTGAAAATCGTTCGAACATGTCATCGACCCTTTCGCCTTCCTTCATGTGAAACAGTTCATATGCATGGGTTAGAAAATCAACTTTAGCCTCTCTTACCTGGTCCGTACCTTCGTACGTGATTTCCAGCTTATCCCACATTTGCTTCGCCGTTGTGCAACATGATATTTTTCTGTAATCATCAGCGTTTACAGCACAATATAATAAGTTGATGGCTTTAGCATTGTTCTGCACTTTTTGGATATCATCCGCATCGTATTCATCTTCGGATTTTGGAACCCATTCATTTTCAACTTTTTTGGTTGGAATTTGTTCTCCCTTCATTATAACCTTCCACAGATGAAAACTATTCGATTGAATGAATATTCTCATCCTCTCCTTCCAGTATGTATAGTTTGTGCCATCGAATAGTGGTGGTCGGGTGGAGCATTGTCCTTCACCTATTCCTGCAAAAGAATCACGAGTAGAAGCCATGGATTGTTTCTCTCAAACGGTTAAGTTTTTCAGAGAGTTGGGCTCTGATACCAATTGTTAGAATATACGCTTAACGCTAGAGGGGGGGTGAATAGCGTTATAATAAAAAACAGCGTAAACTTGCGGAATTTAAAAATTGCAGGAATGAAATAAGTGCGATAAGTAAATAATAAGGAATGAACGCACCGATGTTATCCTGGTTCACCACAACCCGTGGCTAGTCCAGTCCCCGAGAGACTCTCTCGAGATTTTCACTAACTTCGTTAAGCTTACGGGTGCTTAACAAACCGTTACAAACTGAGAACTTGAGTCACACAAGCCTCAACAACCTTTGCTCGAAGATACAACACTTCAAGACTTCAACCAAAGGAATCACAATGTTCCTTCTTACAATACAAGGGATTAACACTTCCCTTCAAGTGTATAAAAACACTTTGCACTCAAAACAAGACTCTCCTTAAGAGTAGATATGAGTAAAATAAATACGCTCAAGAACGCAACAACTTACGTCAAGAATTTGGCTCTCAAAAACTTATGTAATGAATAGAAAATGATGAATAAGAGAGTATGCAAGCTTTAGCAATAATATGATCAGTTGTTGTATTTAGAAGACTGATTTGAAGATGTATTTATAGTGTTAAAAATATGCATAACCGTTGCCTAATTACCAATTAAGAACTGCTGATTTTGTGCTACGACAATCGATTGTCTAATTGGCACAATCGATTGTTTTCCAATCGTTCCAAAAATCATTCCCAGATTTTACGCAGCATAATCGATTATCTAAGACGTATAATTGATTACTAACAACGTTCAAAAAATCATTTCCAGATTTTACTTAAAACAATCGATTATCAGAAATATACAATCGATTACTTGGCAACGTTCAAAAAATCTTTTTCAGATTTTACTTCAAACAATCGATTATTAAAATCCTATAATCGATTATCTGACGGAGTTTGAAAATATTTTGGCAACGGTCATTTACATAATCGATTATGCTATATGGACAATCGATTATTTTTCAGTCTTGAAAAATCTAATAGACACTGCCTCAACACAATCGATTGTCATAAGGTTCACAATCGATTATTTTGTATCTTTGAAAAATCTGATAGACACTGCCTCAACACATCGATTGTCATAAGGTACACAATCGATTGTTATGCAGATTTCAAAAATTTGATGGACACTGCCTCAACACAATCGATTGTCATAAGGTACACAATCGATTGTCTTGCAGTTGCCTTAACATAATCGATTATCATAAGTAAATAATCGATAATCTTTGTCCAGATTTTAGAGGCATGTTTAAAAATCATTTTGCTAAAATAAATATGCATGATTTAAAATCATTTTGCTCTAAATTAAATATGCATGATTTGATAAAAATGTTTTTACAAGAGAAGCCAAGTCTTGAGTTAAATTGTCGGATCAAGATCACAATTAAAGAGCGACTCATGTATAACTTTGTTTAATCTTGATCTTTGTTTGTCTTGTGCTTGAACTTCGTTACGTGACATTTGCGCGCTTGTGCTTGGACCTCGTCATATGTCAATTGCGCATCGTTTGTCATTTATCAAAACCTACAAATATGAACACACGTTTAGTTTAGTGCCTTGAGAACGTGTTTCAACACATCACCATCTCCAAATGCACTACACATCCAAATAAGGCAAGAGTTGGCAGAGATACTAACAAAGATGAGGGAAATAAGAACGAAATTCTTGTGACTAAAAGGAATCTATCTTCACAACCTAAAAGAGAAGTACGAAAAAAGTTTATTCTCAACTGTCCACCAAAGAAAATAACATGCAGTCTAAATTTTCGTCTAACAACAAATCGAGAAGTAGGGAAATATTTCATGGTCACAATTCTGACACTTCGTCAGAATCCTCAGCCAGTGATTATGGAACAGACAACATCTCCTGTTGTCAATCCGATGACTCCAAGTTTACTAGGTCCAGTCAACAATCCTGATTTTTATATGAATTTCATAGTTTGAAACTATAGGATATCACACAATCCTGAGTTTAGACGACACTTTAGGTCACTATTGGATAATCATAGGCCAATGTTAGCTATTTTGCTGGAAACATACATGCAAGATCATACAAGGCTTCGTGAAGATTTCTACTTTACACATATGTCCCATGTGTCTGATAATGGTATCATAGGTGGTCTAGTAGTGCTGTAGAATGAGGATCGTATCAATGTGCAGGAGATGAAGATTTCTGAATAAGAAATACACTACCTTGTCTAGGTATATCCCACTAAACTTAAATGGATACTATATGCAATTTATGCTAGCAATTATTATAAATGACGCAATATACTTGGAATAATCTAATAAACTTACATGATATTGTTAGTATGCCTTGGTTGATAGGGGGATGTTAATGAAATGCTAAAGTCAAGAGAAAAATTTGGGGGCCTTCCTATTATCAATGATAGAGCAAATAACTTTGGTATCTGCTTTAATTATATAATTTAATTGACTTAGGATTTTAGGGATGTCGTTTTACATGGACTAACAAGCGTATACATGGTAACACGGTTCTAGAACGACTTGATCATTTTTTAGCCAACTATGATTGGCTAAACTTATATCCAAAAGCAATGTGAAACAGTTATCACGTATTTATTCTGATGACTTTCCGCTCCAAATAACATCAGAACCAACACCCAGATTACAATATAAAATCTTTAGATTTGAAACCATGTGGGCATCACACCTAGAGTTTCAACAAATAGTTCATAACGTATGGACTAATAATCAACCTCTAATTCATACTAAAAAAAAATTTCAGACAGTAGCCACCCAATGGAATAAATATAATTTTGATAATATTTTTCATAAAAAGCAAGAAATTAGCTAGGCTATCAGGAATATAATCATCTATACGCTATCCTACAAGCATATTCCTCCAAAATTTTAAAAATCAATTGACTATGGATTATAGTAACATATTATGTTTAGAAGAATAGTTTTGGAAATTAAAATCACATATCTCTTGGATAAAAGATGGTGATGCTAACACATTTCTTTTTTCGTATGTCAACCATTCATAGGTGCAGAAGGAATAGGATAAATGCTCTAAAGGATTCAGTGGGCAATTTGACTTTTAACCAAAATCAACTGCAACATCAAATTCTTGAGTATTACAAGAGATTATTTACTACTGATGAATTACTCTCTATTAAAACACATACTGACTCAAACTTATATCAACTATTTACTAATGATTTTTAAGGATTAGAGGAGCCTCTTAATTATAAGGAGATTGCTTGAGCTTTATATAGCTTTAAACCCTATAAGGTTTTCCAGCCTGGCGGATTACATCCATTCTTCTATCAAAAGTATTGGTGTGATGTAGGTGAAAAGGTAAATCATTTTTGTCATTAAATCTTTAACACAAAGTTCATTCCACATGATCTTAATAGAACATACATGTGCCTTATTCCAAAAATAAAAAATGCTACCACTATTCAGCAATATCAACCTTTAAGTTTGTGTAATACAATCTATAAAATAATAACTAAGATTATTGTCAACAGACTTAAGCCAATTATTGGCAAAATAATAGAACCTGCACAAATTAGTTTTCAACAAGGCAAATATGTTTCTGATAATACTATAACGGTGTAGGAAACATTGAATTACTTTGCAAAAATAAAAGGGAAATCCCCCTCAATACTATTAAAGCTAGATTTGGTAAAGGTATTTGACAGAATAGAATAATATTTTATAAGGAAAACACTCACTTATTTTAATATTCCGACGTCCCTGATAGCCTTAATCATGTCTTGTATTACAACGATATTTATTTCTATCCTAATCAATGGATCAAGGACTCAATACTTCCAATCAAGATCTAAAAAGACTGACTTTCAATTCCTGTTGGATAATTTCAAAACAAGACTTGTCGGATGAAAAATAAATTTCCTAACGCTGGTAGGACGAACTACTCTTATAAAATCAATACTAAATAACTTACCCAATCATATTATGCAATATATTCACATTCCAACAAATCTTATTAATAAAATAAAACAACACAACATAATTTTTTTTACAGGAAACTACTTCAACAAGGAAGAAAATGGACCTGCTTAAATGAAAAGATATTACATCTCCAAAAGAAGTGGGAGGCTTGGGAATTTAAAAACTTCACCAAAAGAATTCTACGTTGCTCGCAAGTCTAGCCTGGAGAGTCTTTCAATCACCACAAACAATGTGGACAAAATTACACATTAATTAATACCTTCATAAGACCACAACAACGACTTATTCGAAAATCTGGACTAATATTTTAAGGGGATGACAAAACTGCCAAATTAGGATAAAATGGAGGACAGGGAAAGGTACGCACATAAATTTTTGGATGATTCATGGATAAAGGCAGACACAACAATCTGCTCTTTAATTTATGGACCCTTACCATCAACTCATCATAATATTAAAATATCTTCTTTGTTTAATTCTATTGGATGAATTTGATTAGCAATACCTTTCGAATTGCCCGATAATATTAGACAATTAATCTTAACTACTTATATATCCATGGTTGATAATAATGTAGACCACATCTACTAGGGCTTAACACCAATGGGTAATTTTACAGTCCATTTGATGTATACATCTTTGGAAAAACATTTAGAACGAACCATGAATAATTCTACAAAATTCACTTGGATATGACAGTTATCTATACAACCTAAAATCAAACCTTTACTTGACAGCTCTACCACAACAGACTGCCAATACGAATTTTCTTAGGAAACTTAATATAATATTGGATAGCACTTTCCCATATTGCCAACAGTAAGATGAAAGTATAAGTCACATCTTCTGTAATTGTGAAAATGCAAAAAGATACTGGCAGCAATTGGGACTCCTGCGACATGTTAATGTACTAATGCATTCGCAAAACAGACAACACTGGCTACATGTGTTGATGAATTACAAGGGATTAAATTTACATACAATATGAATCCACATACCTATTTACCACTAACAACAACAACAATAACTACTATCCAGTATAGTCCCACAAAGTGGGGTCTGGGGAGGATAATATGTAGACGGGGCTTACCCCTACCCGAAGGGCAGAGGGGCCGTTTCCAATCGACCCTCGGCTCAATGAAGGAAAGGAAAAAAAAAAAACAAATATTAGTAACTCCAGCAGAAATAGCGTAAATAATTATTTAAACATAAGAACCACAAATAAAATAGCATGCAATAATATCAGAACATAACTACCATAAATAACTACAATATGAGAGACACAATCCAATACAAAAATCATCAATGGATAGCCCTGCCAAGCATCTCCCAACCCCGGTGAGGAGTACGAAAAAATAACTCTAGGAGCACCTATCCTACAACCATGATACTACACCTCCAGACACTCCTATCAAGGGCCATGTCCTCGGAAACCCGTATTCTAGCCATGTCATGCCTAATCACCTCTCCCTAATACCTCTTAGGCCTCCCTCTGCCTCGCCGTACGCCGACCATCGCCAGCCGCTCACAACTCCTCATCGGGGCATCAGGACTTCTCCTCTGCACATGCTCGAACCACCTCAGTCTCGCTTCTCGCATCTTCTCATCCACTGGGGCCACCCCCACCTTCTCTCGAATAACTTCATTCTTAATCTTATCCAACCTGGTGAGCCCGCACATCCACCTGAGCATCTTCATCTCCGCAACGGTCATTCTCTGAACATGAGAGATTATCACTGGCCAACACTCCACCCCATACAACATGGCAGGTCTAACCACAGCTATATAAAATTTTCCCTTGAGTTTCTGTGGAACTTTCTTGTCACACAAGACTCCTGATGCAAGCCTCCACTTTGACCACCCTGTTCCTATACGGTGAGTGACGTCCCCGTCCATCTCTCCGTCCCCCTGAATCACCGACCCTAGGTATCTGACACTGTCCCTCTTGGCGATGACCTGAGATCCAATCATCACGTCCCTGCCTACTTCGCTGTGTTTGGCGCTAAACTTGCACTCCAGGTATTCTGTCTTAGATCTGCTTATTTTGAAACCCTTAGACTCGAGAGTCTGTCTCTATACCTCTAACCTCTCAATAACACTGACCCTCGTATTCTCTATCAAGACTATGTCATCAGCAAATAGCATACACCAAGGCACATTCCCTTGAATATGTCGGGTTCGAGCATCCATCACCAAGGAAAACAAGAGAGGGCTAAGCGCTGATCCTTGATGAAGCCCCATAACCACTGGAAAATGGTCTGAGTCGCCACCCACCGTCCTAACCCTAGACTTAGCTCCATCGTACATGTGCTTGATTACTCTGATGTAGGCTTCCGGCACACTCTTCGCCTCCAAGCACCTCCATAGAACCTCTATTGGGACCTTGTCATACGCCTTCTCCAAGTCGATAAGCACCATGTGCAGGTCCTTCTTCTTATCCCTGAACTGCTCCACCAGCCTCCTGACAAGGTGGATAGCTTCCATAGTGGAGCGACCCGGCATGAATCCGAACTGGTTCACAGATATAGATGTCATCTCCCTCACCCTCGCCTCGATCACCCGCTCCCAAACCTTCATGGTGTGACTTATTAATTTGATACCCTATAGTTGTTGCAGCACTGGATGTCCCCTTTGTTCTTGTACAAGGGCACTACTGTACTCCACCTCCATTCCTCAGGCACCCTTTTGGTCTTGAAGATCACATTGAACAACCTAGAGAGCCACTCAACTCCTGACCTACCCATGCATTTCCAGAACTCCACCGGGATCTCGTCAGGCCCGGTCGCTCGACCCCTACTCATCCTACCCAAAGCCCCCATGACCTCCTCCGCTCTAATGCGCCTGCAGTACCCTAGGTCTCTATGTTGCTCTGAATGTCTCAACTCCCCTAGCTCTATGTTACGACCCCCCTCCTCGTTAAGTAAGTCTTGAAAGTACGCCTTCCACCTATGCTTGACTTGAAACTCCCCCATCAGAACTCTACCATCCTCGCCCTTGATGCACTCAATTTGGTCAAGATCACGCGTCTTTCTTTCCCTTGCTTTAGCTAACCGGAATAACTTCCTGTCCCCGCCTTTCTCCCCTAATTCCTCGTACATGCGACCAAATGCCGCGTTTTTAGCTTCCGTAACCGCCAGCTTCGCTTCTTTCCTTGCCACCTTGTAGATCACCCTGTTCGCTCTCCGTTCTTCCTCGCATATGCTCCTTGCCAACTTAGCAAACGCCGCCTTCTTCACCTCCACTTTTCCTTCGACTATATCGTTCCACCACCAGTCACCCTGATGTATGCTTGAATAGCCCTTGGCTACCCCGAGTACATCCCCTTCTACCTCCCTAACCAAGTTCGCTGTCTCTGACCACATAGCTTCCGCTTCCCCAGAACTTCTCCAAGCTCCGCCGTCAGCTAACCTCCTCTCCAACTCCTATGCTTTCTCCTAAGTCAAAACACCCCATCTAATCCACGGTTATCCCCGAGCACCCCTCCTCTTCCTCTTCACCCAGAGGCCGACATCCATCACTATGAGTCTATGAAGAGTCGAAAGGGACTCTCCCGGAATAACCTTGCAGTCCCTGCACATACCCCTACCGCTCATCCTGAGGAGGAGGTAATCAACCTGAGTCCTCGCCGCCGAATTCTTGAAGGTGACCAAATGCTCCTCCCTCTTCTAAATGTCGAGTTCGCAATCAGAAGCTCGGAAGGCCTGGCGAAATCAAGCAGTGACGTGCCTCCTCCGTTCCTAACCCCAACGCCGAAGCCACCGTGCACCTCACCATAACCACCAGCGTCAGCCCCTATATGACCATTAAAGTCCCCTCCAATAACTAACTTCTCAGATTGGGGAATACTACTCACCAGATCATCTAAGCCCTCTCAAAAGCGCCTCTTAACCTCCTCGTAAGCCCGCTTGCGGCGCGTAAGAGCTGATGACGTTGAGGGCGCAACCTCCAATAACCAACTTAATAGACATTAACCTATCATTCACTCGCCTAACCTCGACCACGGACTCCCTTAGATCCCTATCCACCAAGATGCCCACTCCATCCTTACCTCTCACGACCCCAGAAAACCACAGCTTAAACCCATCTGCATTCCTCGCCTTCGACCCCTTCCACCTAGTCTCCTGAACACAGGCTATGTTAACCCTCCTCTTCTGAAGAACATTTGCCAACTCAATGGATTTACCCGTCAGAGTTCCTATGTTCCACGATCCAATCCTTAATCTATGAGCGTCCGCTACCCTCTTCCTACCCTTACCTCCCGCCCTACCCGCAGGACCATTCCCTACCCATCTACTCACCCCCGCCACCGCCCCCACCCCCCGAGGACATGACCTTACACTATCATCCCCCGCCGCGGCCACTATCCCTCCAACCGGTTCTGGGGAATAGTGACGCACACACGCACTATAGCGGAATATGCAAAAAGATGCAAACTAGATAGCAACAGCGTAAACCTTATATGGAATATTAGCTAGCATACGTAAAAAGGCGTACAGAGTAAACAAGAGAGCGGGAGGTACCAACTCCCGGTGGAAAAACCTAAAAGTGGGCTATGTTGCGCCCGAGGTCAACTGCTACCAATTCTTGCATGTCCCTGCCGGTGTTGCCTAGCTCCTCACTCCCAAACGCCGCAAACTGGCTTCGCCGCCGCGACTAGTACCGAGTAAGCTGGAGTTTGTCTTGAAACTGCTCGACTGTATTGCGTCCACCTAGCTCATTTGCGTCCAACTCCTGTCGTTGGTTGTTGAAACTCAAGCAGAGCCTTCTGCGTCGTGACTAGAAGCTGTCGAGAGTTGACGGAAAATATGTAACCTGCTGGAAATCTGGAAATGTGGCTTGATGCGTGCAGTGCTGCTCCGTTCTACTCGCCATATGCCTCACGCCTGTGTCGACCAACTGGCCTGCCCTGCTACCTGAAACACACAAAACACACCACGGGACAAAGAAAAGGTGGGGACTGCCACCGGAAAAGTTACAGGCAACAGAGCCGGTCCGAGAAAGGTTTAAAGAAAGGGAGGGAACTATAGAGGAGATTGCTTTGGTGGGACGGAGAAGCGAAAGAAGATGAAATGGCGCTGGTGGGTCGCCGGACACCGGCCTAGCTACTGCTAGGGGTTAAGGAAAAAGGAAGAAAGAGAGGTATGCGAGGAGAGAGAAAGTAAAAAAAAATGGAGAGAGAGAGGAGGGGACGGGGGGAGAGAGAGAGGAGAGAGAAAGAGGAGTGGGACTTACCTGGACCGGAGCCGACGGCACTAATTTGCCGGTGAGTTGCCGGAGAAGGTGATTGTTACCGTTGTGGGATGTAGCGTTCAAGGAGGAGAGAGAAGAAGAGAGCATTCTTTGGATTACTGCCACCTATTTACCACTAAGTCTTTAGAATATTTGGATAACATGAAATCGACATATCTATAATATAACTCGTGAAAGTGTTAGTATTAGATATACAACTCAACAAGCAACTGATTTTCATATTTGGAACCTTCTTCTCACAAAAAGAAGACAAAAATCATAACCCACCTGAAGTGGAGTCCTCCAAAGCACAATACTTATAAATCCACAACAGATGGTTTTGGAGGCCTAATTAGAAATTATAAAGGTGAATGGGTATTAGGTTTCAGGAAATGTTGCAAGGAACACCTCGATGTCTGCAGAATGATATACATTGATACATGGACTTAAATTAGCATATGAGCATAATTTAGTTCAACTTGAGGTGGAGGTGGATACAAAGTAGGTTATCACAATGTTACAACCCGATAATATTTGTATGCTTACATGATAAATGATTGCAGGTACCTCCTACTGAAGTTGCGTAATCCAGTAGTATAACATGCATACAGAGAACGAAATAGGGTAGCGGATTAATTAGCAAAGGCAGACCATAATTTTGGAAACAACTATGTGCCAAGCATTTTTGAAGCAATCCCAGTTTTTGTTAAATTTTTTTTTGAAAATGACACATAAGGTATAACAACTCCAAGACCAATTCAAGGGAATGCTTTTTAAGGTGTCAACTGTGCTCTTCATCGACCACCTTTAAATGCAAAGTTGTTACGATGATAGTTTCACTAGGAATATCATAAATAACTTAATTACTCATAGTTGTTTAGTAGCTTGTAATAGTTTAGTACTTTATAATAGGGTGTTACCTATGCACCAATGTCTCTGTACGCATAAGTTTAATTAATGAATATTATCTTTTGCACCGAGAAAAAAAATTCTTCGTCACTTATTGTCTCAATATGATTTCCATTAAGTTGAATATCTATAGAATTCAATTGATTTTTTGATAGAAAATCCAGGAAACAAACAGGATTATAAATTTTCGGTTAGTGCAAGAAGTTAGAGAGAATAACTTTTAGTCACAAGCTGCTAAATTGGAAAAGAAATAACCGTTACAGTTGATGACAAAACCAACCTCTTGCAAGAGGACTTCAAACTGGACAATGATGTTCCTACTTTGGCCATGTCATCTTCAGCAGCATAGTGATCAATCAAGCTTTGCATGTTAATCCATCTTCCAAGTAAGAGAAATATTAAGGAAAGTATGGTGTATCCTGCATTCAAGCTGGGAAGGATCGAATCCCAAGGGACTGTAAAGTAGACAATCTACCCTAATGCAAGTATTAATGGCTGATTTCACGACTCAAATTTGTGACTTATAGGTCACACAGAGATAATTTTACCGTTGCTCCCCTTCAAGTAAGAGAAATATTAAAGAAACAGTTTTTTTGAGTTAAGAGTTAATATTACAAAAAAAGATATTCGCACGTGCGACACACATCACCAGGACATAAATAAATAAACTGCCGTCAATAACAAAATTTGTTTATGCCTACAGATGGGAAAATGGACGGCAACAAGGGGAGGGGTGAGGAGAATAGTACAGTTTGAGGTGAAACTAGTTCACTGACTTAGCATTGCCAGGTCCTCAATAGCTTCCCTTGTGGCATAAAGAATCATCTTTTTGACCTGTGGTAGGGGGAGCAGATTGGCACATTTACCAAAATTACAATCAAGCAATTTAAATAGAAGATTTCTGCAAAAGGATCCACACTCCTAAATAATGTATTTAAATGATTTAGAAGGCATCATTGAAGCAATTTCCACCAAAAATGGCAACTGTAGAATAATAAGACAACATCTAATAGAAGGGCTTCCAGTGATGACACTATGTCAACGATTTGTACAAACACTTAATATGAATAAGTTGGGAAAATAAGCTGCACTGATCTGATCACAGAGTATTATCTTATGGAAAGAAGTAATTATATTCACAAACAATTTTGAGGAGCATAAAATAATGCCAGTTTGCCAAGATGAAGAAATCCAACAACAACAACAACAACGCAGTATAATCCCACTTAGTGGGGTTTGGGGATGGTAGTATGTACGCAGACCTTACCCTACCCTTGGGCAGAGAGGTTGTTTCCAAATAGACCCCCGGCATCCTTCCCTCCAAGAACTTCCCACCTTGCTCTTGGGGAGACTCGAACTCACAACCTCTCGGTTGGAAGTGAGAGTTGCTTACCATCAGAACAACAAAAAATCCAAGAATTTATTAATTGTGACCAAGAGTCGAAGACAACTCATTTAGTGCTCATACCCATATGGCGGAGCATTAAACATTACTTGATCATTAAAAGCCTCTTCATTTCTTTTGGTTTCAAACAAGGGATTGTCTTGAGATAGGAAATGACCATGACTCTTATTTGAACAAAGTCAATAAATGCGTCTTTTGTGTTATAATAGAACAAACACTAATACCTTATTGAAGGAAAAGCAGCCTGCGTCTCTGGAAGAACTTTAACTATACCTAACCTTAAAGTTCTTAATTAAGAATAGAGGTCGGGCGGGCAGTAAAAGCTCATTTAGTAGACTTAAAAGATAGATGCTGCCACTGCCAGGCAAGGGAGGAACTTCTCTGATCTTGCGGTACACTCATTCCAGTTATGAGATTCGAAGATTTCCCTAAACAGTTCAAATTTATTAGTAGAAAATAAGGATGTTCCTCAACATTAAATAATTAAACTTCCCTTGAGTTTCAAATATAGCCTTAGACATAGTTGGATGCATGCATACTTAGCTACATATATCTGGAACAGTTGAATGAGCATATAACTAATACTCCATCATGAAACCAATGGTGAGGTCCGGAGCAATAGAGCCAAACCTTCTAATTCTCGGTGCGAACTTGGACATTGTTTCCTCAAAACTTTCAGCGTAAAATAACATTTTGCTTCGAACATAGAGTTGCTAACAGTAAAATTCGAGAAAAAGAGCTGATTGTTTGGAAAATCCTTCAAGAAGTTATGCGGGGACATGCTGTATTGCTGAATAGAGCACCCACTCTGCATGGATTAGGCATACAGGCATTCCAGCTCGTTCTAATGGAGGGGGCGTTATTTGTTTACATCCATTAGTTTGCAAGGGATTCAATGCTGATTTTGATGGAGATCAAATGGCTGTTCATGTACGTTTATCCTTGGAGGCTCAAGTAGAGGCCCGTTTACTTATATTTTTACACATATAAAAAGTAGTATAATCAAAACCTTATTTTAGAAGCGTTTCATAACCTGTTTGACGGCCCAAAATAATAATGGTGTCATATGAGATATAGGAAGTAATCTATAAACTTAATAAGGAATGAGATGTCGTAGAGTCCAAGAGCAGTAAAGTGAAATTGTGAGAAGAAACATGGTCATAACAAACAGCTCTGTGAAACGGGAAACAAGAGAAGTACCTCTAATCTATCTTCTGCAGCAACATGATCTTGGGGAAGCTTGCGAACTTCCTGAGTCAAGCGAATGCATTCACCAACATTTTCACAACATTTATGCATGACTGTGGGAGCAAGAAACAATTTAGAATAACTAAACAAACAAGACCAATAACAATATTACTTTTCTGATAAAAAAAGACAAATATGATTAGTCTCAAGCTTGTTGAACTATGAGTTTAAAATATATCTGACAGCCACGTTCTAAAAACCACGCCACAATCTTCTGTTATTCCTCCACCTGAATTACTATCTGACTTTGCTAGCATTGAAGAGGAAAATATAGTCCAAAAGATACAGGCTCTGTTCTATACGCAAATAGATTACTTTTCAGTATTCTGGTACCTTTTACTACGAATGAAAAGCCATCTTACAATCATTTTTCAAGAGACACCAGCTGACAGGATAGAACAACTAATTTATAGCTAAAATTTGGTTAAATATGGTTATCTTAGATTTCCCACACTCTGACATATATCTGAAGAACTGCCTTATTTTAAAAACGAAGAGGATATATTCGAAGAACTTTGTGCAAAGTCCACTTCCAACCGAGAGGTTGTTAGTTCGAGTCTCCCCAAGAGCAAGGTCGGAAGTTCTTGGATGGAAGGATGCCGGGGGTCTATTTGGAAACAGCCTCTCTACCCAAGGGTAGGGGTAAGGTCTGCGTACACACTACCTTCCCCAGACCCCACTAAGTAGGATTATACTGGGTTGTTGTTGTTGTTATTTGTGCAAAGTCCAAGCAAATTGCAGAGCACTTAGACACTTTCAATTTCTCAAGAATTATGTCCAGTGAAGAAGGCAAGATTATAATTCAAATCAGATTACGTTGACATGCTTCACAGTGTACAAGAATCGAGAAGACCTGGCTAAAAGAAACCAAAAATAAGTGCAATGATATCCTTTCAAACGCAAAAATACCAACAGCCACACACTTAAGAGCAAACATGTACTCCTAAAGAAACAAGGACGAAGGAACATAAAGATGAGTGGACACATAGGTGTTTCACTATGCTTATAAGATGTGTTTGGTAAAATTAAAAGTGTTTATAAGTTAAGTGCTTATAAGTCAAAAATAAGCCAAAAGTCATAATTGGTCTCCCTCAACTTATCAAATTTCAACTTATAAGCACTTTAAGTTTGATCAAGATATTTACTATTCTATCCCTAAAATACATTTTTTAAAACAAAACTCTTCGTATACCCAGTTCTTCGGCTATTTATTATTAAATTTAGCATTTTTATCCAAATATATAACTGCTTATTTTATAAATCAGTTTCAACACTTAAAAGTATTTTTCAGTACCTAATGCTTATCAGCTACTCTAAGTCAGCTAAGCCAAACGGGCTCATACAAGAGTGTAAAACCTGATTATGGATAATACAGGAATGCATGACTCGACCAAATAACAGGATGTGAAAATCAAACCTCCTTAAAATGGGTTTGTCCACACTAGCGGTCCTCTAATTTTCTACTAACATACAAATCTCTAAATAGATTAAAACTTAACGCAAAGTATCATATGACTAAGCTTTAATCTCAACTAGTTAGTATCAACTATTTGGATTGTGCAAACTTTTTCCTAAGCCCGCATGAATTAGGAGCTCCATAAATTGTACAACCCAAATGGCAGAGACTGTAGGACTTCAGAGACGACTTCTTCTAACGTGAATTTGGTTCTATCAATGAAACAACCCAGATAATATACCAAACCAACTAATTGTATTAACTCAATACTTATGAGAATTACAAAGCATTTGCTAGTGATAATAAGGACATTGCAATAGAAATTTAAGAAGAATGAAGATGAGGAATAGACTGATACAGAACTGGGGATGAGATAGACACAGAGCTAACACTTTGATACTTCAGCATAAAATGGATTACGCCTTCTACCGTATTTATAACTAATTTTTTACGCTGCAGTTTCACACACAGAGAACCTGCTTATGCTCAAAATGGGTCCCACACATTTCCAACTTGTCAAATATGTCCTCCACTGAGTCACTTACTGAGTTCACAACAATATTGCCCGCCTAAAAAAAACCTTGTCCGCAAAGTTCGAGTAAAGCAAAAATTGCAGCACTATCCTCTTGACACTATCAAGAGCAAGGAAGCAATTCAAAGCAACTTCTTTGCATCTGGTATGAGACATAATCATATGGTAATGGGAATATACCATCTGCCATCAAGGAAAGCCATCTAGATATATGTGAATTAGTACCAAGGTTGTCATCTTGAAGTGAAATCACTCCGTCCAATCAAAGGGATCCTCAACCTCATACCTTAAGGAACCCAAAAGAGCATCAGCAATAAGCTTAACGTACTAGCTTATCACTCATGCATAGGGGTGTCTTCTGGCCCGGGCCTAAACGGGCCTGACGGGTCGGGCTTCGCGGTCCCTGGCTTCGTGTGCCGGGCCGGGCTTCGTTGTCCCTGGCTTCGTGTGCCGGGCCTGGCGGTCCCGGGCCTGGCTGTCCTGGTGGTTGAGACCGTCCCCCGACGGGCCTAAGCCCACAGTGGTTCTGGGCCGGCCGGGCCTGGCGGGCCTGATGGGTATATATATTTCTTTTAAGGCAATATCTTGTATAGTAGTTATTAGTATAATGTAGAATATATTTTGTATGGTGTACTAAGTTATTAGTATAGTATATATTGTGTTGTAGTAATTAGTATATATATTGTATATTATGTATATATTGTGTTGTAGTAATTAGTATAAATTATATATTATGTATATATTGTGTTGTAATTAGTATATATTGTATATTATGTATATATTGATATATATTATGTATATATTGTGTTGTAGTAATTAGTATATATTGTATATTATGTATATAGTGTGTTGTAGTAATTAGTATATATTGTATATTATGTATATATTGATATATATTATGTATATATCTTGTGTTTTAGTAATTAGTATATATTGTATATAATGTATATATTGTGTTGTAGAAATTAGTATATTGTGTTGTACTAATTAGTATATATTGTATATATATTATATCTCTTATGTATAATGTAAATATATTCTCTTATATATATTGTATCTTATGTATTTATGTTATTACTTATATATTTTCTTATAGTTTAGGTTGTACGTTATGTATATATATTCTCATATATATTTTATTGTAGTATATATTGTATGTTATATAGTTATATATATATTCAAGGATTGATATCGAAGTAAAGAAAAAGAAATATTGAGAACAAAGATACTCAATGATATGATAAAGAGCATTTTTATTGACCAAAATGGCATATCTTTCTTAGTTTTCCTTCCCACAATGGAATGAGCACAACAAGGTACTAATACCACCATTAAAAGGAAAAAAAACTAAAAGAAGATATGCCAATGTACAAGTTACATCATAATCTACATTATATCTCTAACAAATCTCATAAATCCGTCAAGGTTGGGAAGAGGTTGTGTTGTTGGTGGTGAAATGAAGCTTGTTCATCACTACTTTCGGGCGAAGCCGAATCCTCCGAAAGTTCTGCTATCATTTCTTCATATGCTTCTTCTATCGCCGATTGTGATTCTGCAATGCCAAAGTTTCTTCTTTCCGCGCGGATCCAATCTCTAAAAAGCACCGATTTTTCCAAGCTCTCCCTCATCGCCGCTCTATGATCACCGATTTATAGTCTTGCTTGACTGAAAGCGCTCTCCGATGCAAAAGTTGAAGCTTGAATTGATAATACATCCCGAGCCATCATTGTAAGAACGGAAAAATATTTTTCCCTTGACTTCCACCATTCCAAAAGATCGAAAGAGTCGTCTGGATTCTCCTTTTCTAGTCCCTGTGACAAGTAAACTTGAAGCTCATTTAGATGTGAAATTTCATCAAAATTATCACCTTGAGAACCCCAGAACTCCGTCCAAGATTTAAGAGCTGTTAAGCCCGCAACTCTTTTAGACGATTGTGAGCTAGACGAAGTAGGGGTTTGAATATTTGGCCTAGCATGCTCTAACGCCTGTTTATAAACATTATAAACAGTTTGAGCATTAATTTTAATTGATGCTTTTGCATCAGCAAGTGTAGCAATTTCCTCTTCTGAAAGATCTAACGCTTTATAAATATTAGAATACCAACAATTAAATGATAAATATGACAAATACATCTAACATGGAAAATATTTCTAAATGCAGGATTAAGGGTTTGTGTTAGACTGCCTATTGAACTAGTGTTACTAGATGCATTATCCATAGAAATTGCCATTATTTTATCGCTAATGCAAAAATATCTACATATATCTGAAACAGTGTTAGCTATAAACCTACCCGTGTGACGTGAATTAATTATTCTATATGCAATTATGCGTCTTTGCATTGTCCAGTCCTCATCTATCCAATGACTTGTAACAGTTAGATAATCACAGTCATTATTACTTATACCAATATCAGTTGTAATAGAAATACGATTAGGTATATGAGTAAATAAATAGCGCAAATATTGTTCATATTCATGCTTGAATTTATAAATATCGGTCTTAACTGTTGCGCGAGGCCAACCTTTATAAGTAGGATTCAAAACTCTTCTAATATAATGAACCCAATTAGGATTAGAAGCAAAAGTATAAGGCAAGCACATAACAGTAATCATTTTTGCTAATTCTTCACGATCTCTATTTTGATCGTAATATAAAATACCTCTGGTGACAGTGTTAATTCCTGGTTGAACTAGATTTGAACCTGTACTAGGGTTAACTTGAGAATCACACTCGTCCCCTCTTGCTGCGCTTGCATTTGAAAAAATCTAGCCCTATCTCTCGGGTGTATTTTTATGTGCCTAACCAAACTACCTGTGCCGCTACGGTCTCCAGTATATTTATGAACAAGTAATTTCCCACAAGTTTTACACTTAGCCTTATTTTGTTCTCTTACTTGAGTAAAAGAATGCCAAACTAATGATGTTTCTGCACGTTTAGCAGGTTGTCTACTAAAAGTTGGAGTTTCTACAGGTGGGTGTGCCGGTGCATTACTTGAGTTATGAACAGGACTAGTAGGTGTATCATCTAAATCTGGTGCTTGGGTTTCATCATCATCATTATCATCCTCATTTTCCTCTAAGATAGGTTCATTAGGATAAATAGCATTCATAGTTTAATCATCTAATCTATCACCTACTGCAACATCATGTAGAAATTCACTATCGGTAAATTTGAAAACAAGGGTGATCACTATCAAGCATTACGGGAGGTGGAGTAGGACGTCTAGGTTGGCGACTACTTTCAACTTGCTTATCTTTTGTAGGTCGGGGAGCCGGGGGAAGGGTATTATTATGGCCACTACTTTTACCGGTTTTACCTTTTCCTTTACCGAATATTTTTTTCAAAGAAAATGACATACTAATTAGAATTATGCAAACTAAACAACACAAAAATATATTATTAACACGTAAGAGTTGAAACGAGTTTACCGGATTGCCGAACAACATCTTGAAAATTGAAAATCGTTGAACACTTGAAAACTTCAATGCAACAACTTCAAAATTTTTCACGAATTTTCAACAATAAATTAAGCAATTGTAGTAGAAAGATTGAAAGAGAGCTTGAGAGAGATTGAGAGATATTGATGAATTGGTGAATAAAAATGAAAGAATGAGGGGGTATTTATAGTTGAGAATGGGAAAAAGTGTAATTATATAAAGTTTGGGGGCCAAATGGCTATTTTACAAAGTTCCAAACGGCTATTTTTGAAAATAGCCGTTACTGATTTTTCAAAAAAAAAATATTTTTATAAAAAATAGCCGTTGGGCCTGCCAGGACCGGCCCAGGCCAGCCAGGCGGTCCCGGGCATGACGGTTCGAAGATGAAGACTGGCCCGTCACGAGTTTTTTGGACCGGTAGGACCGGGACCACCAGAACCGGTCCACCAGGCCCTCCAGGACCGCGGTCCCGGTCCGGTCCC
Source organism: Nicotiana benthamiana (assembly GCA_034376525.1). Lineage (NCBI taxonomy): Eukaryota > Viridiplantae > Streptophyta > Magnoliopsida > Solanales > Solanaceae > Nicotiana > Nicotiana benthamiana. The sequence goes on from CM067326.1 coordinate 52,513,643, forward strand.
GGTTCTGAACCGGCCCGTTTGCACCCTTACTCATGCATCAGTGCAAATAAATGCACATGAAAGGGCAACACAAACTAGTCTAATCTCAAAGTGAACAACTCCTTTTCCCATCCCTGGTGTTAACATTGGGCAAGGCATTCCACAGAATGGTTGCTTCTTCACTGAGATCATAGCAATGAAACATAGATTTCGCCATCGACACTAGGGATAAAATGATTGAAGGAATGCCGCACCCCTTTGTCCATGTAACGATGATCTGATGTCATCCAACCAACATCTTCAGGGGCCTCAACAATATTGCAGCAGCTGCACTTAGTAATTTGGGTCAAGGTAGCAGCTCCACAGAATAATATGTACAACCACCACCAAGAAGAAAATTGGCAAAACCCCCCTTCCTACATACATGACCATAGGCGTTAGGTAGAAGAACCTGAATTCCTATATCAATGGGGTAATGGTCAAAGTGTTGGCTCGCACTAACTTGCCCACATAGTCCTGCGTCCTTACATATTGCAAGAATAAAAACAACACATGATGCGGACTTTCCCTCACTATAAACCCAATCACTCAATAGTGTAGTTATTGGATCATAAGTAGAAAAAACAACACTATGTGCAAACATATTCCAATTGATAGCATATGTTATAACTATATTATGTATACCAGGATCAAAGAGAATATTAGAAAACTTGAGATAAACTATATTATAATATCACGTTAAGGACTGATATTTGGAGTTTTTGGTAGAACATGGCCAAACCATCTCCTATGATCTTTTTTTCCCCTGATGAAGTAAGTGAATCTTCATTAAAAGGCATCAAGAAGATGCAGAACAAAAGTTACAAATGTAGCAATACTACTTGATGGTGTCTGCCCATATGCAAAAACTAATCTATATCTTTGAAGCAGACAATCTAGAAATATTTCACACTCAGATACAGGGACCTGGGGACCTGATTGAGCCAACTAAATACATTCAATAAGATGGTTGATGGTCTTCTTTTATTTTACATGTTGCTACCTCTGTCAAACGTAATCATTTGTAATCTTGTCAGATCATTTAGGTATATCCTTGTAATGAGATGCATATTTTTCTTCTGAACTCTCCTATTTTGTTGAGTAGTAGGAGGACAAGATGTTTGATAAATTACCTCTTAAGTATGAAACTTTTATAATTGAGAAAATAGTTTGATTAAGAAGCTCCAAGTACATTTGGATGATTATCAATGGAGCACAGAAAATAAGGAAAACTGAAAGCTAAACTGACTCAACAAGGACCCAGAAGGGTATCCTGCTCAACTATTAGGACAAGAACGAAAAGTGATGCAAGTATGTTTTCCAAGTTGACATGAATCACGATCTAAGGTAGACAAGTGTAGAAAAATAAGCATGATCTTTTTAAATTTGGATAAACTATATTTCATCTGTCTAACAGATTAAACAACTAGAGAGATGACACTTTAATTAATTACTGATGCCTTCACACACCTTCAGATTTTCTAACTTGATAAGGGCAGCCTGCAGGTATGAAAACTGCGTCCCCTAATTTTTGAAAAAAGGTCCATGGTTCCTTTATCTGAAATAGAAAATAATAGTAAAAATATTAGAAAATAAAAGAAAGAGTTTCACATGAAAATAGGCATCGCAACTATGAAATTCATACTTGAAATACTCACCATATTTTGATGGAGGCGACAATAAAACATAGAAAAAAAGAACAAAAAGAAGAAAAAAAAAGCTTGGGCAAAAAGTAAAAATAGAGTTTTCCAAAATTGATTCTCTATGATGACAATGCTATTACATATAGGTGACACCTATAACTAATTCTGACATGGACCTAAAGTATTTGATCTTACTAATTTTATGGACGTAATTACAATTAAGAGAAGTTAATAAAAAAACTACATAGAGACTAAATTGTCTATTCTTATAACTATTAAAGAGCCCGTTTAATAACTGAATATAACGGCTACGAACACCCTCTAAAGCTTTAGGTACTAACTTCACAAGCTGGCCTAAATCTCATTTGCATCAACTCTACCCCCTTAAGAGCTTCCTTGTCCTCAAGGAAGTAATGCAAGAAAACGAGTCTTCAATGCTGAATAGTCCTCTCAAGTAGCTCGATCAGGGGGTAGCTGGTTCCATTGCACTAAAACTTGAGCCACTGCTTTGTTCCTCTTTTGAACCATACACCTCTCTAAAATCTGCTGGGGTTGTGGGAAGTAGGGGCTTGAGAGCTCAACTATATGCGTATGATAGGTTGTCTCTAGTAGCTTGTGGCATTTCTTGAGCTGAGAAACATGAAAGGTAGGGTGGAGCAACAGCTGAGATGGAAGAGAGAGTCTGTATGCTATCTTCCCTACCTTTTGCAGTACTTGATTAGGTCCATAGTGCTTAGCGGATAGCTTAGAAAACTGTCCCCCTGACATGGAGACCTGCCTGTAAGGCTGGATTTTGACACACCCAATCCCCTTCTTCAAACTGCGTGTCTGATCTGTGCTTGTTAGCTTGAGTTTTCATTCTTTGTTGAGCTCTTCTGAGATGGTACTTCAAAAGCTGCACCCCTAGTAAGTAAGCTCCTATCAATTTCTTCCATGTGAGAATCTCCTGCAACATAAGGTAGATGCAGTGGGGGAGGTTGGCCATATAGAGCTTCATAGGTGTACACTGTATAGATGAATGGAAGGTAGTGTTATACCACCAATCAGCTGCCCCTAAGTAGTGCATCCATTCTTTTTGTGAGTCTGAGCAAAATCATCTCAGGTAAGTTTTCTACATATCTATTAACTACCTCAGTCTGACCATCTGTTTGTGGGTGTTAAGCAGTAGAGGTATTGAGGCTCACACCTTATATACCAAAAGTTCCTGCCATAACTTAATTGTAAAGATGGGGTCCCTATCAATTATAATGTCCTATGGCAATCCATGTAACTTATAGATCTGATCCATGAACACCTTAGCTAGCTCATTGGTAGAGTATGGGTGGGACAATCCTATGAAATAAGCATACTTGGTGAGCCTATCAACCACCACCTAAATGATTGGCTTCCCTTGAGATTTTGGCAATCCTTCAATGAAGTCCATACTTATGATGCTCCAAGATGATTCAGGTATTCTAAGAGGCTGTAATAACCCTGGATATGGAGCATTATCATACATGTGCCTCTGACAAACATCACAGTCCTTCACCAATCCTTGGATCTCTTCTTTCATTCATTTCCAGTATCACAAGGATGAAACCCTTTTGTATTTATTATCTATCCCTAAGTGTCCCCCAATGGTAGAATTATGCCATAAATGCAGGATCTCCTTTCTCAGTGCTAATTAGGACCTACCACTAGCGTGCCATTCATTTGTAACTATTGATGTATGAAAGTGTACCCTGCTTCATTGATTTCCTTATTCTTAAGAGTCTGAATAATGGACTTCAGCTCTTCATCTAAGTTCCAACTCTTCATAATAGCCTTCAGTAAATTAGTCCTCATAGTGGATAGAATCATAACAGACAACTCTACCAAGGGAAGCCTAGAAAGTGCATCTGCAGCCTTATTCTCCTTTCCTTTTTTGTATTCAATCTCAAAGTTATACTGCATCAGCTTTGTTATCCATTTTAATTGGTTGCAAGTATGTAATTTCTGCTCTAAAAGGAACTTCAGGGCCTTTTGGTCTGTTTTGACAACAAATGGTTTTACTGTCAAGTACTGCAACCATTTATTAACTGCCATGACCAAAGCAAGCAGCTCTTTGTCATAAACTGATAGAGCTTGGTGCTTAGTTTATAACCCCTTGCTAAGATAAACAATTTGCTATCATTGTTGCATCAATACAAATCCAACGCCTACATTGCAAGCATCAGTATCTACCACAAATATCAAGGAAAAGTTGGGCAAGGCTAGTACAGGGGTAGTAGTCAGGGCCTCTTTTAGCTTGTTAAAAGCTTCCTCTGGCTTCTTGTTCCAGCAAAAGCTATCCATCTTGAGAAGATCAATGAGGGGTTTACTGATGACACCATACCCTTGTATGAATCTCATATAGTATCTAGCAAGCCCTAAGAACCCTTCAATTGTGTGACTGTTTTTGGTTCTGGTCAAGATTCCACAGCTTCTATCTTCCTAGGATATGTTGAAACTCCACTAGAGGATATGTAATGCCCCAGGTATTCCACTCTTTATGCACCAAACACACACTTGCTTCTCTTTTCAAACAACTGATGTTGTACCGAAAGATCAAAAGTAATTTTTAAGGTGTTGGACTTCCAAGCTCTTAGTATAAATTAAGATATCATAAGAAAAACACCAGCATGAACTTCCTTTAGTGACCTTGGAAGAAGTGATTCATCAAGCTTTGAAAACTGGAAGGTGCATTGGTTAACCCAAAGGGCATAACCAAATATTTATGGTGTCCAAAGTGGATCTTGAATGCAGTTTTAGGAACATCTGCAGGGGCCATTCTAATTTGGTGGTATCATGATTTTAGATCCACCTTGGAGTATACTTGAGATCCTCCCAACTCATCCAGCAGCTCCTCAATTATAGGAATGGGAAATTTATCCTTGACAGTCACCTTGTTCAAGGCCTTGTAGTCCACACACATTCTCCAAGTCTCATTTTTTCCCTACCAATACTACATGTGATGCATAAGGCCTGGAGCTGTTTTGAATCATATTTTTCCTTAAGCTTCCTTTTATGATCCCCAGTCAAGTAAAATGTTTGATCATGGATAGGGTGAATAACCTACGATGCAAGACAAATAGCAATTTTGGGAAGCCAGGAAATGAATGTGGTATAGCATGAAGTTTGCTATTGGTGATTAAAACGTACTGTAAAATGGAGTTGACTAGAGGATTTTATGAATGGAATGAATATATTTTGTTTGGGCTTTCTGAAAGAGATGAAGGAGAGAATTTGTTGGCGAAGAGAGGGTGGAACAAGAATAGATGTTAGAGAGGGTGGAACGACGAAATTCGGCGGGAGGGTAGGTGGTGGGGGGATTTTTTGCTCAAAAATCCTTTTTAATAATTATTTGCGGCCAAAGGACAAATGTGTTCTATTAATTTTTTTACTTTCACACATCATCAACGAGTAGACTACACACACTTATTTTTGTGTATTGGCAATTAGTAAATAGGTTCAATTGGAACAGTTTGGACACACTTTAAGTGTCTAACATGAAATACCTTTAGTTGGAGTGTTTAAATTAGAAAAGGTGACAATTTTAAGGGCCTAATAATAATAAATAAAGAACAAACTATGCTTGAAAGTTTTCAAATACCTTTTACTAAACACCTTGGTTTACAAAATAGTCTCTCGTTTACACGTGCGAACTAGAGATTAGGGTTTTCCCATACACATACCACATATATAATATACAATATTATTTTTATAATATGAGAGAAAAAGTCGTAAGGTTTTATGGTTAGAGCAAGTTTTAGGGTTTTGTGGTTAGACAACTAGATCTTACGGTTTTGTGGTTAGAGGTATTAGGTACAAAATGAGGGAATGGAACTATGTGGTTACCGCTAACAAGCCAACGAAGGTTACACATTCCTGTGTTGGCAATTTCACATCTCCTTCGCATTTAAATCTTATCATTGCGTATGCCCTAACTTTTATTTGCATTTGAATTGTTTCCTCCCCTTTCCCCCTATTAGCTTTATTAGTTGTTTGTGTTCTAGTGAATTAATTCTTACTGCAGTGTTACTGAAGGAGCAGTAATTTTGTATTTTTTAAATATAATGATTTCATTTATTTGTAATTTGGGTCCTCCGAATCCAATAATTTGGATTTCTACAATCTAAAGTTAGAGAGTGTTCGAATTCACCCCACATAGATTACTAACCAAAACTATTTGAAATCTCACAGCCCTACAAACCAACACAACTCAATTACTAATGTATCCAAGCTCTAAATACACCTAGCAAACCATGTACGGAGCTGTTTCATGAAGAGCAGGAAACTAAGTAAGCAAGGTAAATTTAAGACAGTCCATTGTCACTTAATTACAATACGATCAATAACATCAGATTGAACAAGTCCAGAATTCAACCATCTCAACAATATCAACTCAAATTCTTTGTTGAATATATGCCATTTATGGAGTGTAAGATACAGGGAATGAAAAATAAACCATAACATCTTAGCATGAGATCCCCTATTCTCATTGCTCAGTTTTAGACTGAGCTTCACACTGTGTGAATATCAATCTTTCTCCTAATATAGAAGACCTAGTCTGATGAATTTTCTCCTAGAATCAAAATCTTAGTCTGATGAATCTTTCTCCGAAGATAAGCGACCTAGTTTGATGAATTATCTCCTTTGATCAAAATCTTAGTCTGATGAATCTTCCTCCTAAGGTAAGAGGCCTAGTTTGATGAATTTTCTCCTAGGATCAAAATCTTAGTCTGACAAATCTTTCTCCTAAGATACCACAAAAAGAAGATTCGAAACCTAGTCTGATGAATTTTCTCCTAGGATCAAAATCTTAGTCTGATGAATCTTTCTCCTAAGATAACAAAAAGGGACCTAGTCTGATAAATTTTCTCCTTGGGTCGAAATCTTAGTCTGATAAATCTTTCTCCTAAGATAGAAGACCTAGTTTGATGAATTTTCTCCTAGGATCGAAATATTAGTCTGATGAATCTTTCTCCTAAGTTAAAATACCTAGTTCCGATGAATTTTATCCTAGGATCAAAATCTTAGTCTGATGAATCTTTCTCATAAGATAGAAGACCTAGTTCGATGAATTTTCTCCTAGGATCAAAATCTTAATCTGATGAATCATTCTCCTAAGATGGAAGACCTAGTCTGATGAACTTTCTCTTAGGATCAAAATCTTAGTCTGATGAATCTTTCTCTTAAGATAGAAGACCTAGTCTGATGAACTTGCTAGTCAAATATTATTGGTTTGATTCATGGAAGACGTACATCCCAGCCAGGTCTTTAGTTTACTCCCACTAATGCACTAGTAGCATAAGTGGTTTACAATTTTGCTAACACCTTACAAATCTCCCAAGTGCAAACTGGGGCAGAAAATTTTGTTTGTTTTGTTGGTTTGATTGCAGGCACCCACCTAGAAAATGAGGGAATTCATTTCGGAATTAAAGTTCAAGTCAATAGTAGGCACTCATCTAGAGAACGAGGGAAGTCATTACAGAATTCAATTCAAGTTAGAAGTAGCAGAAGCTCATGGAAAGAATGTGAATCAAAAGTCTGAGATGACCACCAGAAGTAGTCTCAATTCAAAAAAATGAAAAAGAAAAAAGAAAATGGAAGTGAATCCAGAATGCAGAAGCTGAGAAAAGAGGTGGGTTGCACAAGACATGACTAAAGTCACAAGCATGGTGTGTCCGGTTCTGACCCGAAAAGTTGAAGAAGAATGAACTTGCACCTACAGCTAGCAAGCGTCAAGGTTCAAATCTAAAGTTTGCACGAAGAACCATTTAAGACTCAAGATCAAGTTTGAGAAAACTTATAGATAGGAATCTTATAACTCATAGTTGACAAGCTTAGTTAGTCTTTTTTATTTTTTTTTATTTTGATATAATAATAGGACCGCAGACCGGAACCTCGACGGAACAGCACCTCAATCGGCTCTCCATCTCACTATACTCCATCACCTCATTCATTTCTGAACTACACGTGGCATGCTTCCTTTATAGCCAAGGATTGTATGCAGCTCAAATACCAGGGTTCGGTCACATTCTCTTCCTTTCTCTTAGTTAATGGTCTTTCTAAATAAAGGTCGGGTCAAAAAACCTGTCTAGTCGTTCTTTATCTGAAAATACTTCGTATTTCTAGTCAAAGAGGGACAACTGTAAATATGTGATTTCTAACATTCCCCAAGATTTTACACATTTTAGCATTTGAATACTTAGTTTAGGTCTAATATAGTTATTTCAACCAGCTTTAACTATTTTACTTTATTTTGTCACAAAAATAAATATTACAAAAATATTGTGTTTTATTTAGTTATTGATATTTATTTTGTTATTTTTAATTTATCTATCTTACATAAAATTAAAAAAGGTTAAAAAATAGTTACACTTTATTTTCAAGGATATTAATGTTTTGGGTATTAATACTATTTTAATTTTGCAATAATTTTAATCTAATTCCATGTTTATTTTCTAGTATGAAATTTGAAAAATACCAAAATAGTTTAACAATATAGTATTTTTTATTTTAATTAATTAGAATTAGTTTTATATTTTTATATTAATATGAAAAAAAAATGGGCTTGTTAAGCTTTTCTTATCCAAAATTTAGCCCACAAGATTTTGAGTCTGTTATCATATACACCAAATTAAAATACTTATAATAGCTCTTCATTTTTTCAGCGTCAAAAAACCTTAAGACACACTACGAGAACCAGAGAACGATCTCCTACGCTAAACCAACCGCTGTCGACCGCACCACTACCACAACGACCCTACAGCAGCGCCCATCTCCTCCTCTCACCAAAATCAATCGCCTGACTTGTTAAGAAACCCATTAACTCCACCCCTTTAAAAAACCCCATCGCCTCCCTTCACACGAAAGCAGAACATAGCATAAAAAGAATATTAGGAGTAATATTAGGAAAAAATCTGAATGTTGATTGTTGTTTCCTTGAAGTTTTCCAAAAAAAAAAATTAAAAAGGAAAAAGCAAATACCATCTCCTTTGCCAAGTTTCCAGTTTCTGTTGATTATCCCAATCATGTTCCAACAATTTTGCTTGTTACGGAAATTCAAAACGAGCAGACGACCAAGGAAAGGTTTTGGTGCTTGAGTCTTTCCGGTTCCGGCTCCTACTATGTTGCTATAATTTCTTGAGTTCCATTCCAAACATTCCTCTTCATTGTTATATTTTGTCACATTGTGAGGTGGTTTATTTTGTTTTTAATCTTATGGTTTCATTAATCTTTGGTGGTGATGGTATATGTTAGATTTAATTTATTTGTGATATTGAAATCAGATTGGTTGATAAAGAAATAAAGGTGATATAATAGACTACATAGGCCTTTTAGAGGAGTATGATGGACAAAAGAAACCTTTAGTTTAATCACTGGGTCGTGGTTTTTTTTTTTGGGGGGAGAATTAATTGTTTAAAAAAATGAGCATGAATTGGATTCTTCTATTATTTAGTTTCTTTTATTAGTTTACTTCTTCATATTATCCGCTAGTAGCATGCGTAGACCGGCAACACTCGGGTAGGCAAGACTTAGCATTTTGTTAGTTTCGAGGCGAGAGGTCGTTCTGTTAGTTAAATTTATCGGGGGAATGCCCCGAGGGATTTGTATATATTTTATTTCAGGGGTATGCCCCGAAGCGAATGTAATTGGTGGCCGTGGCAAACATCGTAGAAGAAGTAACATAGGATAATTTAGGACTTTATTTTTTCTTCTTTTAAATTTCTTTTATTTAGCTGAGGACGACCTCGACCCTTTTGTGTGTTTATTTTCTTTTTTCTGTGTTTTCTATCTCAATTGAATATTTTAAAAGCTCACTTGAGTACGCAACCGTAGTAGTTACGGAACTTGGGGAGTACCTAACTCCTTTTTCTCGAGTCAAACAAACCCTCTTACCCGAATCTCTGGTGCAGACTTAGTTTTGTAGTCTCTAGTGTTTTGAAAGGAAAATTATATTTAAAAAAAACGGTGACCTGACACACCAAAATGAAATTAGTTATTTTCTTTTGAAAAACATTTTGTCACTTTCTAATTGAAAATCAGTTTCAAACTTTACAAAATTCTTTTATTAATTTTAAGAGGGTTAGTGAGTTTGGGTAAAAAGGGGCGTGACAGGTGCATGTAGTACTCACGCTACACTTCTGCACTAATTGTGTAGGATTTGAGGCAGGTGCATCTTGCAATCATCCCGGTGCGCATCCTTGATACCCCAAGACTCAGTGGGAAGCTACTTCTCTGATTCCGTTCTACAGCAACCAGAGTCTCTCTTTTACATTTACTTTCTATCTACTCTATTTTAGGCAGTAGTTTAGAGTTTTATAGTGTAACGACCCGGCCGGTCATTTTGAGCTCTAGCATGTCGTTCAGCAGTCTGAAGCCATGAGTAGCTCCATTTCAGATGTTATGACTTGTACGCGTGATCTGAATTGAATTTTGGAAAGTTCAAAGTTGATTTGGAAAGAGAATTCTCATTTAAGAAACCTTAAGTTGAAAGAATTAACTAAGATTGGATTTTAGAGTAAACGACCTAGGAATCGGGATCTGAAGGTTCCAGCAGGTTTGTATGATAATTTCAGACTTGGAGTATGCCCGGATCGGATTTTGGATAACCCGGAGCGTTTTGGCACCTATTATGGAAGTTAGCATTTTGGAAGGAATTTCATAAGTTTGGCCTAAAGTGCATTTCAGTATTATCGATGTCCATTTGGGATTCTGAGTCTGGGAGTAGCTCCGTATGGTAATTCTGGAGTTGGGAGCGCGATCGGAAGTGAATTCAGATGTCTATACGTCATTTTGGAGCCATTTGGCTAAAGATAGAAAATTGAAGGTTTTTTTAAAGAAGTTCAAGCAGAAGTGGACTTTTTGATATCGGGGTCGAATTCTGATTCCGGAAATTGGAGTAGGTCTGTAATGTCATATATGGTTTGTGTGCAAAATTAGAAGTCAATCGGACGTGATTTGATATGTTTCGGCATCAAAAGTAGAAGTTTGAAGTTCTAAAGTTCATAAAGCTTGAATTGGAGATTGATTCATGATTTTAAATTTTTTTGGTATGATTTGAGACCTCAATCAGGTCCGTGTTATGTTATGGAGTGGGCTGGTGTGATTGGACGGGTTCCTGGGGGCCTCGGGTGTGTTTCGGGTTGTATCATACTCTTATTTGATGTTTCAACGTCGTTTCTTTGGACAAAAAGGGTACCATATTAAGCAAATAAGCTCCAAATTAAGTTTTTATTGAACCATTAGATATGTATCGTAATTATGGAGTCATAGCAAAAAGAATAGTTGAATTTAGACATCGTATGAAGGAGTTATGCTCATTTTCGTGTCGGGAAAAATTATTGGTTGTTGTTATAACCGCAGATGTGGAAAGTGCTGGAGGTAGTGGGGTTATATTAAAAATCGAAGTTTGGCTCATTTTCATTTCATTTCTTCCATGAGAGCCAATTTTGGAGCAATTTTGGAGTGCCATTTTCATCACCAAGCATGAGGTAGGTGATCTCTACTAGTTTTGAGTATATACAAGGTTTATATATATGGATTTAGACATGGAAAATTGCAGAAAACTTGGGGTCTGAGGGAAACCCTAGAAAAATAGTCTTCTTGGATTTTGACCACGATTTTGGATATGGAATTTAGAGAAAATCATATATTTGAGTTCGTGAGTCTATGAGTAAACTTTATCTTCAAAAGATTTTGAATTCCGGGCACGTGGGAGTCAACTTTTCGATCGGGATTAGGAATTGTTATAAATTAGATTATAATGATTATCTTAGCATATATTAATGGGTTTACATAATTATTGGCTAGTTTTGGATCGTTGTGCATCGATTCGAGTCTTCGGAAAGGCGTGAAATATCGGTTATGGATCTTCGAGCGAGGTAAGTCTCCTTTCTAACCTTGTAAAAGGGAATTTTCCCCGTAAGAATAATAATTGAGTAATTGATGCTAAATGAGGGGGGAGGGGCTACGTATGCACTAGGTGATGAGAGCCCATACATAGCTACTATTATGTTAATTGTCTGGGTAGTTTAGGACCCACATCATGCTTTTATCTATGAAACCTCTATACTGTCTTGCTAATATGATCACTTAGGATATGCTAGAGACTTGAAAGATAATAAGAGCGAACTTGTATACTTGTTGAACTCTTAAATGATATTATTGAATATTAATGTGCCTTCGTGTGTATTCTTGTTATTTGTGGATGGGGCCGATCGCCTCGGTATGAATAGATTCATCTATAGGCGCGTCGCCGACCCTTGCCAAGTTCACAGTTTATTTCTATTGGATCGAGACGTCGCCTCGGCATAATATGCGCATGCTTGTATTGCTTGCCTTAAAAATTATTGAAGATGATATTGCCTTTTATGGCCACTATAAACTAATAAAGATAATGAAAAGTGAATCTTGGAATTTTTCCTATTACTTGAGAAGATGTTACCTGTTTTCTGCTTTATGAGTTAAAATTGCTAGATAAATTCATGTTTCCTCCCATATTCACCATATTATTATTTGACCACTAGCAAGTGTTGAAGTCAACCTCTCATCCCTACTTCTTCGAGATTAGACGGGATACTTGCTGAGTACACGTTGTTTTCGTACTCATACTACTCTTGCTGTGCATTTTTGTTGCACAGGTTTATGTGAGGCTAGTGGCTTAGTGGCATAGCGGCATGGTTGATACAGAGTCTTAGTTGAGTTGCATTTATCGAGATGATCGCAGTCAGTAGAGTCTCCTTCAGAGTATTGTATTGTATTTTCATTTCCATCCACTTGTATTCCGAAAAATTATTGTACTTTATTTGATTCCTTAGTAATTGCTCATGTACTTGTATTGTACTTGTGACAGCATTGTCCAGCGCCACCACGACCCTTAGTTGATTTGGGGTCGTGACATATATATTCTACTAGTAGTTCATACACTTGTAGCACCAGGTCTTGGAATTATGCTAGTACATTTGATGGCTTTTGAGTATTTATTTTACCATACTTGTTCTAATATTTGTTTATGTTTTATTTTATTAAATTTGTCACGTCTTACATACTTAATAAATAAAAATAAATTATTTCGAAATTGTTAAAAAGAATAAATACATGGATAGTTCACAGTTGACTTGCCTAGCGGCGACGTAGGCGTCATCACGACCTATAGGAGAAATTGGGTCATGACACTTTATTCTTCGTTCTTGAGCTTAAACTTGAACTTGATTACTTGAAGCTTGAACCTTGTGGAGGAATTTACAATGTTTGTTCCACAAGCTCTTTCCCTCTTGTTGTAACTTATGATATCTTTTCTAGGTTATAAAGACCCCTATTTATAGTTATGGGAGGGAAGAGTTGTGATGAGAACAAGCTCTTTCCGACCAATCAAATTGAAGTGTGACAAGGCCAGTTTTGATAGGCCAGAACATGTCACTTGCACACGCGGCGCGATATCGTTGGCATTTTAATGTGAATTGGCATGCTTTGTCATTTTGACATGTGGCATGATCCTATTGGCTCTTTTATTGACTTGGTTTGCCACTTCATTTCACGAATGTCACCAAACTGGGTCTCTAGGAAGATGATATCTTGGACCTAATAAAATGGATTCAACATTTATAGCCCAATTAAGTGGATTAGCCCAATAAATTTGGCTTTATTTATTTAATCCATATATATTGAAATAATGTAATTAATCCAATTATATTAACTCATAATATTTTATATTCAAAATATATTTAATTGAGATTAAATCTTAATTTCTTATAAATTTAAATTAAATAAAATTTTAATTGCCTATAGTACAATAATGAAAGAGTTGTGGCTTGAGCAAGTTTGGCGTCAATGAATTTAATTAGACAGACTTTTGAGTTTAAACTTTTGTTCCTTTTTGTGGAATGCAAAATTTTAATTTGTCATGTTGCCGTTCTTGTGTTGATGTAAATATTACGGTCCATGCTCTTATAATTTCAAGCCATCGTAGTAATTAATCACTACGGTTCAAGGCATCGTTGTGATGACTTGAGTTATAAGAGATCTAAAAAAATTATCTTTTTAAATTATAAATTGTAAAAGGGCATAACGTAAAAATAACATAATATATAGCTTCAAGCTGTCCTAATTTAAGTATAAAATGCACATTGGATAAAATTATAATTTAAAGTATGTTCCTAATAATTGGTATTTTGAATCAACTAAAATTTAGGTTTAAAATAATTTCTTACGTAAACTAGGTGGAAAATCCTACAATATTTAAGACATAAAATCAATTAAAATTTTATTTTATATTGATCCATTCCTTATTTGATCTATCTAACGTAATCATTATTTAGTTCATGGTACTTTTGCCCATTCCTAATATTTAGGAGTTTCCACGTTACTTTTCCTTATTTGTTTTTTTCTAAAATGAACCTTAATACTATTTTTATACTAAGGCAATCGAAATATTACTTAATTAAAACTCATATATTTTTAATGAAACACAATTATATTTAGGTTAAGACAATATTGAAACATTTACGTTAAAACAATATAAAATAAACCAACATATTGTATGTATCTTGATTTTGTTGAAAAGATAGTAATGAATTATGCATAATGTCTCTTAATTTGCTTCAGCTGCAAGGTCAACCTTTATACTTTAATGTCAATTAAGGATTTATTCAGCGTGAACTACATTATCCTAGGGTATTGGAAATTTCTTTTTTTCTTTTGTAATGATTTTCCTAAAAACGAAATTGCTAATGTAAATTAAGAAAAAGAGGGCAATATTAGAGATATCAAATCGGTCGAATTATAATTTATTTTTCATTAGTGATAAATAGTTTAAAACATTATTATAAGGTAATAAAACAAGCTGGGAGGGAAGCGTAATAACAAACCATAAAGAAAATTTATGAAAAACTTTCTACTTTAGTTTGTTCTATATATGTTATACATAGTAGTGATCCTCACATTAAAGATATTGTTCATCTTCATAGAACCATGTTGTCACGACCCAATCTTTTCTCCGTGAAATACTATGACGGCACTTATCTTTGCGATTAAGTAAACCTAACATTTGCAGAAATTATAAAAAATGAAAGCAAAACCTTAACAATTAACATAAACAAACATTCAAATAATTGAAAGAAATACAGCTCGACATATACAATAACCAACCCTCAAAGTATACACAAAACTCTCTCAAGACCCGAAAAACCATAAGTCACAAGCTTCTAAGATTATGTCTAACTGTACATCAGTATCTACAAGAAGCAAGAAGAACAACACAAAAGAGATAGAGGGGGACTCCGAGGTAGATACCATCTCATAGTCCCAAAAGTAAATGTGCAGGAGGATCTCCCAGGATACTGTCACGTAGTCCCAAAGTAAATGTACAGAGGAATCTCCTGGAATACCGTTTCGCAGTCCCAAAGTAAATGTGCAGGGGGATCTCCTAGGATACCGTCCCGTAGTCCCAAAGTAAATATGCAGCTCAAACAATGGAAGTAACAGTTTCAGCCAGAAATCCTACTGTTTAGAATAAGTGCAAGTCAAGAAAATAAACAAAAAATCCACTAAGCATGTTGCACAGAGTTCAAATAAATATTTAAAGCATTTAGACATGCTATTCTAGGCTAAACAGGATAACTACACATGCTGGTATAACTCAAACAAAAAAAACATTACAACAAATAGCCTGTATACGAACTCGTCGCCTCATGTACACGATGGGCACATATCACAACAGTACCAAATCCTAAGGGGAATTTCCCTAACACAAGGTTAGGCAAGCCATTTACCTCGAACCAAGTTCAATCAATCGATAAGAATGTCTTTTCCATGAATATCCTACTCCGAATGGCCCAAATCTAGCCAAAATCAATTACATACTATAAAAATATAACTATAAGAAACTAATTTAATTAATGAAATCAATGCTTAAGCAAAAATTAAAAAATCGTTCCAAGAAGTTGACTCGGGCCCACGTCTCGGAATCGGGTAAAAGCCACAAAATATGAACACTCATTCACTCAAAAGTTCATTCGTACTAAAATTATCCAAATCCAATGTCAAACACCCAATCAAAACTCAAAAACTTAGTTGAAGAACTTCTCCCATTTTTTCCCGAATTTCTCAACCAAATTCCTTAATTAAATTATGAAATCAATTATAGAAAAGGAGTTAAGAATCATTACCCAAAAGTTTTTTTCTAAAAGTCCCTCAAATTATCGCTCAAATCCAAGCTCTCAAAGTCCGAAAATTGAAAGTGGGATAAACCCTTGATCGTCGCCCTTTTTCTGCCAGCGATTTTGCATTTGCGGGCCTCTAGTCGTACCTACGATGCCATACTTGCGAAAATTCCATCGCAGATGCGGACTTTACTTAAGTACCCTGGGTCTGCATCTGCAAGAAGAGGGCAGCACCTGTGATGTCGTACCTGTGGAAATTCCACCGCAGGTGCGGACTTGACTTAAGTCCCCTGGGTCCGCATATGCGAGAGGAAAACTGCACGTGCGACCACATCGCTCCTACGCATCTTCCCTCCGCAGAAGCAAAACCGCTTCTATGTAAATCTTTTCGCACTTGCAAACCCAGCCAGGGCTACCCAAATCTACTTCTGCGATCCTTCATTCGCACATGTGTGTCCGCACCTGCAGACAACCCTACTGTAGGTGTGATGACACCAAAAGTTCAAGAACTTCAATAGACTACACAAGTCCAATTTTTTATCTGTTAAGCATCCAAAACTTCAACAGACTACACAAGTCCAAATTTTGGATATGTTAAGCATCCAAACTTACCCGAGGCCTTAGAGACCTCAACCAAATATACCAGCAAATTTTAAAACATCATGCAAACTTAGTCGAGTCCTCAAATCACATCAAACAAAAAAACACGAATCACCCTCCAATCCAAACTAACAAACTTTGAAACTCCAAACTTCTATAACTACTGTTGAAATCTATCAAACCATGTCTGATTGACCTCAAAATTTTCATACAAATTATATTCAACATTATGGACCTACTCCAACTTTCGGAATCAAAATCTGACCCCGATATCAAAAAGTCCATTTCCGGCCAAAATCTCCAAAAATTCGACTTTCACCATTTCAAGCCTAAATTAGCTGCATACCTGTAATTCACACTCCAGATACGCTCTTTAGTTTAAAATCACCCAGCGGAGCTAACAAAATCAGTAAAACTCTATTGCGGAGTCGTCTTCATACAGTTTCGACTTCAGTCATGATTCAAAGACTTAAGCTTCCGTTTTAGGGATTAAATGTCCACAAATACTCCGAAACTAAAATCAGAACCTCCCACTAAGTCACATAAGCATAAAAAGATAGGAAAAAATAGTAAATGGAGGAATGCGACTATTATTTTTAAAATGACTGATCGAATCGTTACACATATAAATTTACAACATTCGAATTTACTCTCAAAGTCGTTTCCTCAGAGAAAACTGTAAAGACAAGACAAGTAATATGTTGTTACAAGCACAATAAGTACAAATCATTATTGTACCACTTTCTCTAAATTTTTTAAACAAATATAAAATTCATACATCAAAATAATTATTAAGGCAACGACGATATTTGCGGGACATGATTTATTTTTTCAATTGAGCTAGCTAATCGATAGGATCAATATTTATTATTTTCAAGAACTTATATCTTTTAAAAAAAAATTATAATGCAAACATATTTATTAATAATATCATTCATATAATTTTTTTAACTTGTATGCTCATTGATACGCGTTAAATATTGAATGACAAAAATATTTCAAAATACTAATAGATTTTTATACCCTTAAAATATAATTATTTCTTTAAAACAGATTATTCCTTATTGGATAAAATGGTAATAATTAAAAATTACCATGGATACTCACAAGGACTCAAATTCTTCTATTAAGATAACTTCAGATAGGATTCATGTTATTCTAAGATTAGAAGTCTGATTTAATATCATACTAGCTATATTTAAAGTCAAAGTCACAACATATGGCTTCTTGAAAGTAGGTGATCCCTCTTTACCGATATTTGATGGGGAAAAGAGTGTTGTAGCTCAAAACTTGGAACTGCAGCAAATCCAGAGTTCTCTCGTTACACTTCGCAGCTATGTCAATTTTAAAAAAATCTATATACAATTTATGTTAGGATTTTTGCCTTGATTTATTTTACCATATTTGAGTTTTACTTTTCTCTTAAAGAAAAGTCATTATCATAATTGCTTTTATTATTCTTTTCTATATTTGGTTATTCCTTGTCTTTGGAGAAAAATTTTGGACATCTATAAATTGAAGGCATCCTAATAAAATATAGAAAAACTTTGCAACGTAGTCGTATAGAGCCCGAGTAATAAATTTCTGTTAGAAATTGTTAAACTGAAATTCTAAGGATTTAATGAAATTAAATAATGCTTGATCATATTGGTATCGGGCCCTATGTTGGTTCTGGAGCCGGTACAGGTCCATTATAACATTTAAGACTTGCGCGCAAAATTTGGTGTCAATGCGAGTAATATAAGTACGTTTCGGCGCGTTAGAAGTGAGTTGAAGAACTTGCAATTCATAAGTTTGATTCAATTGGTTTTAGGGGATGATTTTTAGATTTAACATTGTTTTAGGCGTTCTGAGGGTTCGAACGAGTCCATTTTATGATATTAAACTTGTCGATATGTTCGGGCTGGGTCTAGGGCCCCGAGCGTCAATCGGACAAGGCTTGAGTGAAGTTGGAAAATTTGGGAAGGAGCTGAAGCTTCTGGTTGCTATCATAACCGCACATGCAGTTGGTCAGCCGTAGGTGTGAGACCGCAAAACAGGACGTTCCCCTCGCAGAAGCGGCCAAGGCAGGCTAAGCCAGAAGCCATAGAAGCGGCTAATCTTCCACAGAAGCGGTTGCTTCCCGCAAAAGCGACCAACTGAATTTCGCAGAAGCGGATACCTTTCTGCAGATGCGGTGGGCACAGGTACGGCCCAGGACCGCAGATGCGGAAATTATTGAAGCAGTGAACTTCATTTATTACAGGATCTAGTTCATTTTTGCTCATTTTCACTCATTCATTAGGCGATTTTGGAGCTCTTGAGAGAGGACTTTCACCTAGCATCTTGAGGTAAGTTCATCCTATTTATTTCTAGTTTAATACTTGAACCTCGAGTAGATTAACACACAAAGATTAAGAAAAAATTATGGGATTAGATGAAAACCTAGAGTTTTGATAAAAGCTACTACGAAATTTATTATAGAATAAAGTAGAAATCATATATTATTGATCCTTAGATTATAAAGAACAATTTTCTTTGAAAAGTTTCGGAATCCGGGCACGTGGGCCCGAGGTAAGAATTTAGGATACTTGTGTTTAAGGTTGGGAAATTACTTTAGTAATTAAAATGCGAACTCTTGAGCTTGTATTGACTTGTTCCTACGTTGTTTAATTAGTTTCGAATCGTTCAGCTCCAAATTGAGAGTTTAAGCACGTTCTTGATATTGGAAGTACGTTTTGGAGCGAGGTGAGTCTCATATCTAACCTTGTAAGAGGGAATCGTCCCCATATGTGAAATAATTGAATAATTTTCCACGGCGACTACATACGCACTAGGTGATGAGAGTCCGTGCGTAGCTACTATGCTAAGTCCGGATAGTCTAGGACTCAAAAGCATGTTTTATATAATATTCTTGTAACTTTATGATTATTTTGGATTGTTTTAATCATGTTGATTGTGGTAAATGAAACTAATAAGAGGAACATCATTTTTCTTGGTCCTTTTAAAAAAAAAGTTGATATTTCTGTGAGTAATTGCTCCCTTGATATATATTATTATCTGCTTGTTGTTGTGTTTAATTATATTTGACCGGTCACATGTTTGATTTACGAGCGGGGCAATAGATTCATCTATAGTTTGTGTTGTTCGACCCTTCAACAGTGCACACTTTATTTTATGTTGGATCGGACCGTATGAACTCGTCACTACTTGCGCATGCTTCTTGCTCGGCATTTTTCTGCGAATTAAATCTTGTTTTGCGCCCTAAAATGTAACTGGCTAATTGTGATATTATCTAGGGAAGGACCTGTTATTCTTGCTATAAATTATTAATTATTTGTGGTATTCATGCTTAGTATAACACTCTCTCTTATTATTTGACCCTAGTAAGTGTCAAGTCGACCTCTCGTCTATACTTCTTCGAGATTAGACAGGATACTTACTGGGTACATATTATTTATGTACTAATACTACACTTCTATACTTAATTATACAGGATCTGAGGTAGGTACATCTGGTTACCAGGCTGGTGCACATTCTTGATCATAGTCCGGGATTCCACGGTAAGTTACTCCCTCCTTTTGTCATTCAGCAGCACGATGGAGTCGCTCTTTACTTTTGGCTGTCTATTCTATTTCAGACAGTAGGATATGTTTATTCTTTTGTGGATGCCCACGTACTTGTGACACCAGGTCTTGGCACACACATTGGTAGACTATTCTTTTGAGGACTGTATAATTATTTTTGGTACTTTATTAGTTATCACTTGTTTAACTTCAAATTAAGAAATTGCTGTAATTGTTTTGATAAAGTTAAAATGAGAATTTGTTAATATTTTTTGCGTTGGCTTGCTTGAAGAAGGTGTTGGGCGCCATCACGACCTACAATGAAATTGGGTCGTGACAACATGGTATCAGAGCACTAAGTTCACGTAGGTCTCACAAGTCATGGACAAACCTAATACAATCCTGCTCATAATTCAAATATAAATTTGATACAATCCTGAAAGAATTCTTACACAATCCTGATATAATTATGATACAACTTAAAATCGTTAAACTGATACAATATCGTATTATACTAGTATTAGTATTGTATCAAGTATTATTTTAGGTACAAATTGTGATACAATTCTAAATTATGATACAACTTTAATCTTCATCTTTTTCAAGTTTCCATTTAAAACATCCACCTAGAACCAATTCTAAACTTAAATTATAATACAATATTATATTTTAATAGTATTAGTATAATATCATAATTGTCTTAGGTATTGATATATCAAATACAACTCAGATAAAATTATGATATCTTTATCATACAATCATAATACAATTCTGAAACTTCATCTTCCTCGAGTTTCATTACGAAATTCAACCTAAAATTAACTTACCTAAAGTGAAGTTTACCCACAACTTGATTGTAGAGCAGATCTTCGAATTTCTTCTGTATTATATAAATAAGAAAGAGATTTTGGACGACTAAAGAGAGATATCGTATATCAACAGCTTTAGAAGGGGCAAGAATATGCAATTTTTGAGGGGATAACAGTGGATTAGGAGTGCGTAAGTGAGATTTTTGGGGTAGAAAGATTATGGGTATCAATGGGTTTCATATTGTGGGTAAGTACAAAGACAGGTGATGATTTTGGGGTTCAAACTTTCTTACGATGATGATTTTGGGTAAGTAAAAAGATAGATATAGTTTTTCTTGGAAAAAAGAAGAGTACCTTAAATGTAACGAATTATACGTAACTGTTACCTGATATTTAAGTTGTGTAACTTTTTATGATTTTGTATAAAACTAGTAAATGTAGGTATATAAAGTAATTAATAAGGAACCTAAATAAAGATTGTAAATATGTTTATGTTATAGTGTAACTAGGTAAAAATCCCAAAAATCAAAACATTATTTGGTTATCAAAAGTTTACAATTTTTTCAATCTCACTTGAAAATGCATTTTCAAATTTGAAAAAACTAGTGAGAACCAATTTTTCAATTGAAAATTGGAAGGTTGCTATTTTTTAGTTTTACAAATTTATCCTATATTTTTAACCTATTACCTTAATAACCATCAATTACCTACTTTCCCTTCCATAAAATCATAAACCTAAAACGCAAGCAACAGGTCTTCTTCTTTCAGTCTAGAATTTTATGACTGCCCCGCCATTGATAAACAGGGTAACTTGATTTAAAGTTTTATTTTCCTTTTTACTCGTACGTGCGTGCCTTCAATATTACTTATAAGGCTTATTTTCAGTTGTTATGCAATCTAAAGATGAAAGCTTTCATATACGATTGATTATGCTATTATTGTTATGCTGTAGAAACGTAAAAGAATGAGTAAACTAAACTGGGATGGTTTTGATATTTTTTTATAAATTATGGGGCATAAATTATGTTTTATAGTTTTAAAAGAAAAGACGTCTAAATATATTATAAAAATTATAATAAAAACAACTTCATCTTCAATTCAAATTTTAATAAAATTTCAAATTTGAAATTTCTTTTTGGAATTCATGCCCAAACGCCTATTAAATCAAGGCAATACTAACAAGATAGACTAGCCCATGGACCCAATTTTCTTCTCTTAAAAATATAGGATTATTATATAAATAGCCGATCAAATTTATTATTTATTTTTAGCCGTTATATATATATATATATATATATATATATATATATATATATATATATATATAATAATCTTAGAAAAAGGAATTAACCCAACAAGTATACTCACTTAGCAGACTTTGATGAATAAATTAACAAATAAGTAGAATAAATAAAACTTTACTAACTCAGTAGAGAAATACTGAAGAGCAATAACTGCGCGGGTCGGGTGCGATCTTTTAAGTACCGCTAACTTTGGGAAGATTTAGCTCAAGACCAACCCATTACGAGGCAATTTGTGTCAATCACCCTAGAATGTGGATATGCGAGAAGCCCATAATAAACATGATCATGACATGGGCGGGGACTGATAGCACGGCTTAAAAATGTGATTTTTACATAGGGATTTTTACCTATACATCACATATAGCAAACTTTATTACCATTATTGTGACTTGTTTGGTTATTACCCTCATATCCCATGTTTTTGTTACAAAATATGTACCAAACGAAATCTTTGCTGATGTTGCACCCTAAAATAACGCCATTTATTAAGGCTCAAATCTATGTTAAATAATTTGTAGCCTAAAATAACGCCTGTATTTATGGCTCCTAATTAATCTTTGATTTTGTACCAAATAAATGCTAATTCAGTTAAGGTAAAAATCCCTTCAATTAATCATACTTTCTTAATTTATATTTTATGTTTTCTGTATCAAAGATAAATCTACACTCTTTTGCAGTAGATATACGATTTTCTGTTGGATACTAAATGAAAATTTTCTTCCCCATGCCTTTTGAGAAACAAAACGAATTATGGCCTAATTTGGTCTATCCCTAATCTGTTTAACATGTGAATATTAAGGAAACCAACAGTTCATTGTGTGATATTCTGAAATATTTCACTTGTATTATTAGGGAGTAATAAAAAAAACCTGCGATCATCGTGTTGTGGATTTTAGACGTTTTGAGTTTAATATGGGTGATTACTTGTTTTGTTTTTTTCCAAGGTTGATACAGCTATTCTTGAAAATCTGAAAAGACAAAGGCCCACCTAAAATATGCTAGCATAACTTATAAAGACATACTTTGAAGGTAATTTAGCTTAATATAACCTCTTTTCTGTTGTCCAAGTGTACCGATTCAATCGATCGTTTTGAGCTTCGGCGCGTCATTCAGCAGTGCCAAAAATGTAGTCAAATGTAGGTAAATGTAGTTAAGGTTATATGAAGTATTTCCAGTGAGTTTTTAAAATGTAGTCAAATGTAGGTAAATATAGTTAAGGTTATATGAAGTGTTTCCAGTGAGTTTTTAAAATGTAGTCAAATGCAGGTAAATGTAGTTAAGATTATATGCAGTGTTTTCAGTGTGTTTTTAAAATGTAGTCAAATTTTTGTAGTTATATGAACTTTGCAGTTAATTGTAGTTACTTGTAGTTAATCGTAGTCAGTTGAAAAATATGTCTGAATAACGTATTTTTTTGTATCTACTGGATGGTATGAGTTGCTGAAAACTACAAATGGCATTTCTATGCAACGTCAATTCATTATTCTTTATTGTTCAAGACAAGAAGTTTTATCCGAAAACATAACAGCACAAATGTACTGCAACAGTACATGTAGCATTGGACTTCCAACAATTTGTAGTTATGCAATTGTAGTTATATGTAATATATATGTGCAGCTATATGCAATTGTAGGTAATTGTAGTCACTACATTAGTATTTTATTCCCACAATTATATAAGAACTGACAGTTATATAGAATGGTAACTGAAGCTATTATATATGCTATTAGATAGCTGTTACGACAAATATGCTATTAGATCGATCGAATACTCATGTCTAATGTATTCATGAAAAATTGTTCAGTACAACCAAACTGACATAATTCTCCACTTCATGAAAAATTGTTCAGTATTCATGAAAAATTGTTCAGTACAACCAAAGTTCATTACAACAGTACATTCTACTTCTTCTTTCGTTCAACTTTATTTCTCTCATTCTTTGGCGGTGGACCCTTCCTCCTTGCAAGCCTGCCGGTAACCTCAGTCTCACTGATTGAACCATCATCTAGCTTCTTTGTGGCGTAGTCCCACAACAGAGCTCCATTGCGTCTACGGTGTTTGTCAATATCAGTAAGATCTTCCTTTGGTATAAACAAATACACAAATTTGAGTCAACAGTGACAGTTCCAAATAAAAATTACATGAAACTACATTAAACTACAAAAAACTACAATTAACTACAAATTTGATTCAATAGTATAATTTGCCAATCAAATTTGAGTCAACAGTGACAGTTCCAAATAACATTACATTAAACTACATTTTAAAAACACACTGAAAACACTGCATATAAACGTTAACTACATTTACCCACATTTGACTACATTTTAAAAACACACTGGAAACACTGCATATAAATGTTAACTACATTAACCCACATTTGACAACATTTTAAGGGTATATACAAAATTACTACATTTCTACTACAATTAAAGTTAAACTACAATATTATATGAAAAAAATATTGACAACAAAATTTGCTATTCGTATATAAAAATCGTCACCGGATTGGTACACTGAACTTTTCCGACTCCGGCAACTTTTCTGGCAATTGGACAACTACAAGTCTACCACATGCGACACACCTTCTGAAATCTCCAATAGTGATGGTAAAGAGGAGCAGCGACGGTGGTGCTGACCATGTACTCTTCGATATTGTTTTCCGATAATTGAAGAACCACCACAAGTGTACTGTGTACAGCTATCAAATCAACACAGTTTCCATCGACTTAGTGAGATTTACTACCCAGAGTGGATGTACAAACAACTGGAGAAAGGATAAGAAATAGAAATTCAAGTTGAGGATGAAGATGACAGCAGCATAATCAAGAAACTAGCAATTGTAGGACTGTGGTGCATTCAATGGTCTCCGGCGGATAGGCCAACAATGAAAGTTGTGATTCAAATGCAAGAAGGTGAAGGAATGCCCATAATGCCAGCAAATCCTTTCGGCTCTATAAATTCGCAACAAACTTGGGAACAAATGCAGGAAGAAGCCAATTTTGAGTGATGCTTTAATTGGGACAGAATCAAATATTAATTGGGAGCCTTAAAATGTGGCGCAATTTTAGGCTATAAAATCAGCCATATGAAAAGATTTTGTTCCACAAATCAAGCAAATAATTAATATGAAAAGATTTTGTTCCACAAATCAAGCAAATAATTAATAAGTTGATCATTAAACCTTAAATATAATTTTGGTACATAAATTGAAAGGTGGTATACTTAAATGTAATAAACACAAACCTTAAACATGGGTGGTTATAAGGTTTGCTATATGGGATATATATGTAAAAATCCCTTTTACATATACATTCCATATAACAAACCTTACTACCACTCATGTTTAAGGTTAGTATTTATTACATTTTAGTATACCATGTTTCAATATATGTACCAAAATTGACTTTTAAGGTTTAATTACCAATCAATTATTAGGGGCTTTATTTGTGGAACAAAATAATATTTCCATATTTTCTTTCCCCATTTTTTTCTCTTTCTTCCACCAGATTTTTAACCTTATTAATCACCCTATTAATTAACCCCACATTTTTTTTTGTTAATTTTTATATTTCTTCTATAAACCGCTAACATTTCCCAATAAAAACTACACCCCACCCCCCGTGTACTTTCATATACCTTTACCTTTTCTCTGCTTTTCACTGCTTATCTCCATTGTTTTCTTCTCCATTTGCGGCATTCTCTCGCCAAAAATCTTCAAAGTTCTTCAAAGAAAACACATTTTCAGTGAAAAAAAACTTATCCATATTCAAAATGGTGAAAAAACAGAATACTCCCAAATGTCAAAAAATAGGCGAAATTCCATCATTTGATTTGGGTGTTTTAACACCTAAATCTCCAGTAAAAAGACAACAATCGGTCCATGCAAGTGGAAAAGAAAGTGTTCCTGCATCGCCGAGACAAATACGAGTTGAAACTCGAACAAAGCACTTGCAGGAGGTTGATGCAACCGGTGTAGAAATTGAAGCCGACAAACAACGCAAGCGAAAGGGGAAAAGCTTGATGGTGGATGATGATGATTTTGTGGACGATTCACCCAAAGTTCAAAAAACAAAAATACAGAAGGTGTCTCATTCACCCTCAAAGCAAAAAAAGTTGAAACCCTCTAAAAAAATCACAAAATTGGTTCAACAACAAGTTTCGGTTAAGGTAAACAACTTTTTTTTTATCGACAATGTTTTGTAGTTTAATATTTTTTTGCAAAAAAATTAGAATTCAATTTTTTTTTGTCATCTAAGTGTTTTTTTGTAAAAATTTAATGTATTATTGCATGTTAGGGTTGCTTATACAAATTGTAGTTAATTGTTATTATTCGGAGTTAATGTGTAATTGTTTGGCAGAATATAGTGTTGAAACAAATTTGTAGTCAATTGTTGGTTTTTGTAGTTTAACGTAGTGTTATGTAATGTTTTATTTCACAATGTCACAGCTGAATCAAAATTGTATTTTTTTGTCGTTTTAGTAGTTTAATGTAGTTTAATGCAATGATTATTTGGAACTGTTTTAGTTGACCTAAATTTCATTGATTTAGTATACTGTGGAATCAAATATGTAGCTATTAACTGTAGTTTTTTGTAGTTGAATGTAGTTTCATGTGTATCTTGTAGTTGTTATACACAGGCAAACTGTTATACACAGACTTCCTGTTTTCTTTCCTCTTGTATGCTCTGTTAATTGTTGATATTGAACAACTGGTATCCAAAATGTTATTCTATCTAAACATCTTTAAGTATGCCTTTATTATATCCAAATGTAGTTCTTACTGACTACAATTGATTACAGATTGAAGTAACTACAATTGTATTAACTACAGATTGCATTAACAAAATTTAAAAACAACTGACTACATTTAACTACAATTGAATAAAATCTGTATGTAGGTGAACACTACAGATTGCATTTAAACTACACAATGCATCAGTGTACAGAAACCTATAACTACATTACATTTAACTACATTTGGATATAGGTAAATTGAAATACATATTGTGTAGCTGTTATTTGTTTTTTGCAGCTGGCTCACTGTTTCAATATACAGAAAAATGTAGGAAAAATGTAGTTTGTATGTTAAAAATGTATTTTGTGTGTTTAAAATGTAGTTATATGATATGTTGCATTATATATTGTAATGCTGAAATCTAGCTTCATTCTAACGACCATTAATGTACTTTTTTGCAGAATGGACCTTACTATGCTCAACATAATGTTGATTATGGTGTGATACGGTTCCATAGCTTGTGCGATGCAACGATACCATCCCAGATAAAGTCTTTATTATCCCCAACCCAATTATGTGCTTTCAAGAACACTTGTTTTGGTTATTTACTAGATATGCCCCCTATCTGCATGCAGAACCAATAAATTCATCTTCTAATGAAGTATGAATTATCAAAGTCTACTGGCGACTATTTTTCTGTTCTTTTAAATGGGCAAAAATTGATTTTTACTTTAAGGGATTTTTGTTTGATAACTAGGTTTAACTGTGTTGATAGTTTATCGGACCATGGTTACAATTCTAGTTATGTTAGCCATTTAATGACTAAATACTTCCCTAACAAATCTCGGGTAGAGAAATCGCTTTTGAGAAATGTAGTGACATCCAAATCCTGGACAAATGATTTGGATGTTGTACAGTTGGGTGTCTTGTATTTGTTGGAATTCTTTGTTTGTCCTTCTGATAAGGACAATGTTTGTTTGATAGACAAATTTACGTTTTTTCTTATAGAGAGTGGTCATTTTGATTCGTACCCATGGGGTACAAAATCTTTTAAGCAAGTTCTTGAGTCTGTCAGACATCGTCTCAGTCCCAAAGTCCATTCTAATCTTATACGGGGATGCTCGTTAGCCTTACAAGTGTGGCTGTACGAGTGTTGTTCTTCTATCAGCACCGAGCTTGCTATACGGTGCTCTGACTCCATTCCCCGTATTTTAAGATGGTCGGCTACAAAAGGACAGATTTGGTTAAATGTTTTTGAAGAAAAAATCATCAAGCCTGAGTGGCTCAAGGTATTCTTGTTAACCTTTGTGTAATTCTTCAATAACTACTATAGTAACTACATGACATCTACAATTTCATTCAAATTTACTTAACTGTCTTCATCCATCTTTCAATTCTCAAACTTGGTTGCATCCGGGGAAGAGATTGGAGCGCTCAACCTCCCAGGAAACCTTAATTATGAAGATGAAGAGGTTACTCAACCTTCAAAAGTCCCATCTGCTGCTTCTCCGATAGTTCAACATGAAGAGGCTAAATACCCAAATGATATGGAATCTGTAAGAAGCCAGATGAGGAAGTTGGAACAGAAGATTGAGCAGGTACTGTTAGAATTTACAGTTGTGTAGTCATTGTTTAGTACCAATTGAAATCATTCCTTCGACATTGTAGTTTCTTTTTATTTTAGTGTAACAAATCGAATATTCTTACCAACTCACATACATATTTAATTTTTAGGTGGCTGGAAAGTTAGATCAGCTGAGGAATGATGTTTTTGATGAACTCTCAAAACTTCGAGAGTTCATAGATCAATCTTTGAAAAGATTAGTGAATGCTGTCAACAATAGAAATGAATTGGATGAGTCCAAGGTAAGAATTTACATATATTTATTCTAACACTAATAATAGTTATGATAATCTATGCTAACACTAAAACATTACTATCAAAATGTAGTTTGCTATTATATAAATTGTAGTTCCTGAACACTACATTTCAATACAATTGAATACACTAAAACTACTGTTTGCATTAATGTACAGTTTTGAACTACAATTTTGTAGCTGTTATTTGTAGTTTTGTAGATGTAATTTGTATTTTGTAGTTGGCTCAATGTTTAATATACAGACTTGAACTACATATGACTTACCTGGCTCACTGTTATTTGTAAGTAACACTATATGTAGTTCAAGTATATGTATTTCAATTTTGTTATAACCAAATCTAGTTATATGTATTCTAGTTATAAGTCATCACATTTGGTATAAGTCTGTATTTTAAATGTAGTTATTTGTAGTTAAATGTAGTGTTCAATAACTGGCTATTTAACAGGGGTTAATTGTAGTCATTTGTAGGCATTTGTATTTTGATTGTTTCCTGTTTTCTTTCCTCTTCTATGCTCTCTTAAATGCTTATATTGAACAAGTGGTATCCAAAAGCTTCTATTATCTAAACATCTTTAAGTATGTCTTATTATATCCAAATGTAGTCCTTATTGGCTACAATTGACTACATTCATTAACTACAATTGCAGTAACTACAGATTGCATTAACAAAATTTAAAAAGAAGTGACTACAATTAACTACAATTGAACACAATCTGTATGTATGTGAGCACTACAGATTGCATTTACACTACACATTGCATTAGTGTACAGAAACCTATAACTACATTACATATTACTACATTTGGATATAGGTAAATTGAAATATACAGAATTGAAATAAATATTATGTATCTGTTATTTGTATTTTGTAGCTGGCGCACTGTTTCACTATACATACTTGAACTTCATATGACTTAGCTGGCTCACTGTTATTTGTAACTAACACTATATAATATTTATGATAATGTATTCTAATACTAAAACATTCATCTCACAATGTAGTTTGCTGCTAGTTCAAAAAGATATAACGAACATAATGAAGCAGAGAAAAACAGAGAATTTCAGTTCAATTTTGGTCCTCAACTCCGTGCAGGCCCCAGTACAACAGGTATCTAGATAATTCATACATACATATATACTTCCATCTTGAATTGCTAATAGAAAATAAATTTACCTGTTCAGCTCCTTCTTCTCCTCAACAACTTGAACAACAAGACAATGTTCCACAGTCACCAATTCATGGTGTAACTGTGACTGAAATTGTCGAAGAATGCATTGAAAAAGAAGAGGAGATTGGAGTGATGTGTGGAGGAACTGAAAATAAAGGTGTGACACTGGACGATTTTGAAATTCCAGAAAACCTATCACAAATGGTCATGTATGGTGACCCAATTCAAGTTGATTCAACCCCTCTTCAGCAAGGAAGAACAAGGTTACCTGGAAAACATGCACGATCACCATTCACTTCACTCTACAGTACTGAAGGCAGCACGTCTTTTGGGCCAAATTTTTTTACATAAAGCACCCATTCACAAGTCTCATTGGTGAAGATGTTGATCCTCAACTAATAGATTGTTTTACTACCTGGTTATACCATCGAAGTGACAAATCATCTAGGAGGTATGGTGCTTAAATGTCTTATGTTGTATGTATTTGTTTTATTTTTCTTTCTATCGAATTTAGACTTTAAAATTGTCAATGTTTTTGTTTTTTGTAGTTGTTTGTTTAATTATATTATTATTACAGGAGGAAGTACTTCTATTCCATGAAGGATAACCATCTCAATGCTTTGTTGGATTTGGGTTGCGAAAGAATAGATAAGAAGGACTGGTTCTACGCCCTTGCTCACCCCGGACAGCTAATAAATTGTACAGTAAGTATATGGATTATCATTGCAGTTTTGTCTTTATCTGGTAGCTGGCTCACTGTTATGTAGTTATTGAACACTACAGTTAACTACCAACGACTACATTTAAAATACTGATTGCCTTGATGTGTATAGACTTATAACTAGATTACACATAACTAGAATGGGTTATAAGTAAACTGAAATACACAGACATTAACTACATATTTTTTAGCTCTTATTTGTATCTTGTAGCTGTTATTTTCACTTTTGTAGCTGTCAAACTGTTATACACAGCCATTATTTGTTTTCTTTCATCTTGTATGCTCTGTTAATTGTTGATATTGAACAACTGGTATCCAATAGCTTATTCTATCTAAACATCTTTAAGTATGTCTTGTTATATGCAAATGTAGTTCTTATTGACTACAGTTGACTACAATTGAATTCATTTGCATGAACTACATATTGCATTAAATACAGATTGCTTTAACTACATTTAAAATCAGTTCAGTACATTTAACTACAATTCACTACAACATGTATTTTATTGAAAACTGCAGCTTGCATTTAAAGTACTGATTGCCTTAATGTACAGACTTGAACTACATATTATAAATGGAACTTTTACTTTTTTCAGCACATCAATGTTATAATGTACTATTTGAGAAAGAAGGGGAAATATGGCCCCAACAACAACTGTAGATTTACAACAACAGATTGTTTGTTCAAGACAAAAGTTGAAAGTATCTATGATAAGTTCTCTGCTGCTCCAATGAATAAAAGGAATTCTGTTGTAAAAGCCGATGACGATATTGGAGAATACATTATAGGTTATCGAATTCTTGCTAATGTAGCATGGGATCTTGTGGATTATGTGGTAATGCCTGTTAACCTTGTAGAGAACTTCCATTGGTTGTTGTTAGTGTTTGACATAAAGGACCGGCAACTGTATGTTTATGATTCATTGGTGAGGGCAAAGCGTAACAAAGCTGTTCAAACTTTGGCTGAAAAATTTTCAACAATTATTCCTCTTTATTTGTCATGCACTGGTTTCTACGGTAAACGCAAGGACATTGACTTCAAGACTACAAAGTCATACGTAGAGAAGCCAGTTACGGACCCTCTAGACATACAATGGATGGTTGCCGAGATTCCACAACAAAAGGAAGGCTCACTGTAAAAAACTAACTCCCTTTCTATATGTTTAATTAAAAATTTATTTGTTTTTTGGTATTTAATGAAAATTACTCATAATCTGCAGGGATTGCGGTGTATTTGTGGCTGCATTTGCGGAATATATTAGCAATGGTGATTTGTCTATACCAAAGGAGGATCTTAATGATATTGACAAACACCGTAGACGCTATGGAGCTCTGTTGTGGGACTACGTCACAAAGAAGCTAAATGATGGTTCAATCAGTGAGAGCGAGGAGGTTACAGGCAGGCTAGCAAGGAGGAAGGGTCCACCGCCAAAAAATGAGAGAACTAAAGTGGAACGAAAGAGGAAATAGTGTGTACTGTTGTAATGAACGTTGATTGTAACCCACTATGTTTCATGGATACTGAACAATTTTGTAGTTAGTGGAGAATTATGTCAGTTTGGTTGTACTGAACAATTGCTTTGGAAAAATAACCTTAAGTTTGCATTTCTGTTTGCCATTTTCTTGAGATTCATCTGTGCATTTAGTTGCACTGTATGTTCACTTTTGTTGTCAGATTGTTTTTATTCTGATTACAACTCTGATCTCCCATTTCAGTTTAGAACATATTTGTTTCAGAAATGAAAACTAAATGCACAATTGCTTCATGAATACATTAGACATTATCATGCCAGTGCTTGCATTATCCAACTTCTTGGATTGGAATCCAAGGTGTTCTTACAGGTCTGAACTAAAAACTATCAAATAAAATTTGAAGCCAGTTCAATCTATTCGACGATATAGAATTGCCTCAATACAGATGTTAACTCTATTGATAAATGTAGTCATTTGGTTGTAATGAACAATAGCTTCATGAATACATTAGACATTATTAATGTAGTGACTACAATTACATATAATTACATATAACTACACATCTATACTGCATATAACTACAATTACATAACTACAAATTGTTGGAAGTCCAACGCTACATGTACTGTTGTAGTACATTTGCACATTATATGTTTTCGGATAAACATGATGATGTTTCTTACTTAGATTTCATGAAAATGAACTACAATGTTTTTTCTTTATTTACAACATTCTGTCTTTATCTATTATGTCGATAACACATTTAGAAATCACTTAAAGTACACATTATAACAACAATCTGCAAACAGTTTACAGTACTCAAGTATATTAGTAAACTTCTTTATTATCGTCAAAAACGTATTACATTTACACATTAAATTTCGATAATCTACCATTTATTTTGAATAACTATTGTAGCTACATTATATTCATGCCTTTTTCGGCGCATTCTTGCAACTTCTTTTGTTATGCCCTTCACCTCCACAATTGCCACATGACACCTTGTACTTCTTTGAGTTTATTTCATCAAATTTTTTATATCTTTCCTTGTGAGGTCTTCCTGGCTGCCTTTTATCTCCAGCCGGTGGCTTTATTACATCATCCAAAATATGTTGTGGAACATCCCATTTTGCTTCATCAGGAAGAGGATTAACTGGCAATTCATATGTAAGTAGTAGGCTCTTAGTTGTTAATACGGTGAGCAATAGTTGTCCGGCCTTTCATTCCTATGCATTAATGATGCCAAAGCATGTGCACATGGAAGTTCATCAAGTTGGAATTGTCCACAGCTACATTTCTTATTTTCTAAACATACAATGTACCGCTTCACGCCATCTAACACAGTGTGTATATGATCGGTTGAAGCTCTCACCTACAATTCAAGATCAAAAAGAAAATAATAAGGTGGCAATAAGTTAAATATGTTAGCAACAATCAGTTAACTACAAATCAGCTACAAATAAACGGCATAAAATATTAACTACATTTAACTACAATTATCTACATTTTTAAAACTCTCTGGAAATAATTCATAAAACATTAACTACTTTAACTACAATCGTCCACATTTTTAAAACTCTCTGGAAATAATTCATAAAACATTAACTACATTTAACTACAATCGTCTACATTCTCTCTGGAAATAATTCATAAAACATTAACTACATTTAACTACAATCGTCTACATTTTTAAAACTCTCTGGAAACAACTTCAACATCTACTATTTTTTTTGTTCTTTTTTTCCTACACCAAACAAGAATATATTAACTTTAGTTTCTGGGATAATGTATTGTTATCTTCCAATTCTTTGTTGAATTTGTGCCCAAGTAATGTGAAAGTACCCTTTGCCTTCAATAACTTGTCTTTTGTCCAACGTTCTATAATAGTCCTCATATACTCCAATAGATCAAATATTGGCAGCTCTCTTGCCTTTTTTGTAACAGCGTTCAACGACTCTGCAATGTTTGATGTCATAGTAAAAGTTCTATTTGCCGTTGCATGCACTCTTGACCATCTATGATAGCCAATATCATGTAGGTAAGACGAAACACGTGGGTCTACCTCCTGAATCTTCATCATTCTTTCAT
The DNA here is from genome assembly GCA_034376525.1 of Nicotiana benthamiana. Classification (NCBI taxonomy): domain Eukaryota; kingdom Viridiplantae; phylum Streptophyta; class Magnoliopsida; order Solanales; family Solanaceae; genus Nicotiana; species Nicotiana benthamiana. The sequence continues at coordinate 52,547,797 of CM067326.1, forward strand.
TGAAATCATCCAGAGTATATGACCGTGCTGTAGCAAAGTACAATTCATGTAATTGTAGATGTGCCTTCTTGAATTTTGACCTTATATTTGTCCATATATGCCACATGCAAAAGTAGTGTGCCATTCCAGGATAGACAACTGATGTTGCCTTCGATATACTCTCATGCCTGTCTGAGACAACACACATAGAAGGTCTTTCACCATATGCATCCTTGAATTGTTCAAAGAACCACCTCCAAGACGCGTCGTTCTCAGAATCAACAACAGCATATGCCAAGGGCAAAATAGAACCTACAATTTGTAGACATAACTTGAGATTAACTATTAAATACAAATATATATGGATAATTTAGGCAATTTAAAATACATTGATTTATACAAAGTAACTACATTGTAACTACAACATTATTACATCTGTTACCAGCACCATGGTGCTTGCTCTCAGCATAATACCCATGTATGCTGATTTTAAGAATGTCCCATCAACCACTACTACCGGCCTACAATGTTGCCAACCATTTATTGATGTAGAAAGAGCAACAAATGCATACAAGAAGCAATCATCTGCTGCCTTCTTCAATTTAACAACAGAACCGGGATAATTCTTCTCAAGAATATAAAAATATTTTGGTAATCTGTTGTACGAGTCACACGGATTCCCTCGCAGAAACCGTAATGCTTTTTCCTTTGCTCTCCATGCTTGCATGTAGCTTAGGTTGACTGCATGTTCGAATAACATGTCAGTTTGTATGTCCTTTGGCGTGTAAACAGTCTTAGAATCACAAAACTTTGGAACGACAATGCTACCAACTACTGTTGCAGTACATTTGCGCTTTATGAATGTTTCGTCCATTCGGCAACATGTGTGTTGTCGGCTAAAACTTCTTATCTTGAACAATGATGAATCATGAATAGATGTTGCCTTGAAGTGCCATTTGCAGTTCTCCGCAACACATACAAGCCAGTAGCTACAAAAAAATCCAATTTTCAAACATTTTTATTAAATACTACAATTAAGTACAATGTGTTTCCAATGAACTACAATTGACTACATTAAACTACAACTAACTACAAATACCGTCAAACTGGTTTTCCGTAACTACATTTGACTACAAACAACTACAATTGACTATAATGAACTACAATTGACTATATTTAACTACAATTAACTACAATTGGCTACATTTAACTACAATTAAATACAACTGCATAAATAAAAATAATACTTTAATTTTGAAAATGAACAACTAACTACAAACCTTCTACAACTTGATCTTTTAACTCTGAACTGGAACTTCTGCATAACTGCATAATTCTTCATTGCAGCAACAATCGTCTTCTTGTCCCGGTACACTTGACCTTCTTCAATACATGTTTGAGAAGATTCAATTATTATTTCACTTTGATATTCCTCAATAGCTGGTGAAATTGGAATTTCTGATAACCTTAATGATCCTGAAGAACCTGCAGACAATACATTCACATTGTATATTCATTATAGATAATTGGCGTCAAATTGTAGTTGATTAGAGAACACAAAAATCTCCGAATTCGGTTTCGACGCAAACTTACCTATACTGATGGGGCATTCATTGGTGATTGCCAATTCCATATTGAAATCTCTTATGCTAATACATAACGGATACGAACCTAAGTTTTTATTCTCTTTTTTCGTTTCCATATATACACGAACGCCCATATCGTTTCTAATCTGCAACAGAGGACAATTATCATTCACAATGTATTTTATTTCTACAACTTTATCAGATGTATCAATCGATAATTGTTCTGCAATTGTAGACTGGAGAATTCCGTAGCTTGCAGTTTCATCAACCAAAATGGCGTCAACTTCAAAATCTCTGAAACTGCCATAGTTATCCCAATAACCATTACATTTAAGCATTATCAGAATTTTTGACATTGTAGAATCTTCTTACTGCCAGTCACGGAAGAACTACAAAATATGAAAAAATAAGAGAGAATCTGGAGGAATTAGGCTATCACTGAATAACAAGAAAATCTGATTTTGAATGGAGGAATGAGAGTAGTCAATTTCGAAACAGTTTTGTCGAATTTTAAATGGAGGAATGAGAGTAGTCAATTTCGAAACAGTTTTGTCGAACTTCTGTTTGGAGGAATGACAATAATCAATTTCGAAACAGTTTTGTCGAAAAATCCAATGGTTCTTCCGTTTAGAGGACATAATCGATTTAGTTTATAGGAGATATTTGGAGCATTTAATATGTTACCTTACATGATTTGGCATTTATTTGGTAGAAAATCAAACATTAATTATCACCCATACTGATAGGCGTTACTGTAGGTGTCAATTTATTAAGATTCCGTTTTAGCCTTAATTGTCTAGTGTTAATTTAGGATGGAAAATAGCAAATATCTTGTTTGGTACATATTATGTAACAAAAACATGAGATATGAGGGTAATAAACAAACAATGCACAATAATCGTAGTAAGGTTTGTTATATGGGATATATAGGTAAAAATCCCCTTAAAAATTGCACGGACTATCTAATTTTCAAATTGATAATTAAAAAATAAAAATAATCAGCATGTGCGAATCATAGAAAAATAGCAACTGTTTTATTGAAACACATACAACTAGTATTACTATCTTATTACATAGTCAAAAGATATTCCAAGAATATTTTAAATTTGCCAAGAAATTGCATAAAATTGAGATGAAAAAACAGAATCTGTAGACCTATAAATATTGCATAAATAGCGGTGATGGTTGTAATTAATATGGTAACATGCAATGAGATGCCATAAATTAATAGGAGAGACCGCCGACGAAATGAAGTTGGAAATGAAAACGAGAGGGAAGAAATTGTTGTGCCAACAAGATCACCTCCTTATTTTCTTACTTGATTTTAATCCAGAATGGTTTTTGTTTCTTTTCTTACCACTCTTTTCAGTCTCCGGCTCAGGATGCTTCCCCAGCTTGAATTTGTTGGATTTTACACTGATTACACCACCAGGAACTATCTTCCCACCACCATTGGAGAGAGCATTTTCAAAATCAGCTTCTCTGTCCACTATAGCGAACTGCTGAAATAGTTCTGGCTCCAACAAACCCTCCGACTTGGCTTTCATCTCATCCTACATATAATCTTAGGTAAGTATAGAACTTTCCAAGCTGGGAAAACTTGCGGAGACAATAGCAAGCATTTTCAAACCTGGACTTTCTTTGCAGCATCGTGGAGGTCTTCATCCACAGATGTAGTATGTGATTCCATCTTAATCTAAAACAAGCAAGCAGAGTGAAATGTTCAGCAAAGACAGATGAACAGAAATAAGCAGTTACAGTGCCTCTTTGATTAAAACTAACTTGTTCATATTTTGAGGCAAACTAACATGAGAAGTGTTGGAATATTTGCTTATGTTAACTAATTGACACAGCATTATGACACGTGCAGATAGTGTTAGCTTGTTAATGTTAAGATTATTTCAACTGCTCTTAGCATAGGATGTACGCGAAAATGATACATAACTCATCTACTTACCGCTTTAAGCCGAGATACAGTTGCGTCAATTTTCCTTTGATGATGGACAAGAGGGGTTGCTCTGATGGTAAGCAACCCCAACTTCCAACCGAGAGGTTGTGAGTTTGAATCTCCCCAAGAGGAAGGTGGGAAGTTCTTGGAGGGAAGGATGCCGAGGTTCTATTTGGAAACAGTCTCTCTACCCTAGGGTAGGGGTAAGTGCGTACACACTACCCTCCCCAGACCCCACTAAATAGGATTATACTGGGTTGTTGTTGTTGTTAGATTATTCAGGTATTTGCAAAGCCTCTTCATGACTTTCATGAACAAGGACAATATCTGCTGCCTTTCCAAATTCATTTCTCCCTGTAAAATAAGAATTAATATGAGTAAACTAAGAGCACAGGAGTTCATTGAATGAAAGTACCTTATTTTGGATGCAAAGGATAAACTAGCGGCCTAAACAAAAAGAAGGGTATTTCACTGCACACAACATGACAGTTTAGATAAACTATTAAAATAAAAACTAGCAAGCCAGAAAACCTCTATTTCAGGGATGTCTTTGTTCTGCAGGCCATAGCAAAGCAAAAGGGAAGCCTGGGCATATGAAAGTGAAACTGGCAAATACTCCAAAAAACACACGCGCGCAAGTTTTTGAACAACATCTCGGATCTGTGAAATAATAGCTCATGCAAATTATTAACATGGAAAATAAGCAAAAAACCAAATGTCATGCGCTTTTGAGATATTTAAATATAGCAGAATAAAGGGAAAGGTAGCTTTTTCCTCCTTAGATGTTATGTCCACACACTAAATATTGGCCACTTTTTAAGGGTTTTTTGCGGCCACTTCTTTTACCCCTTTATTTCTTTCCCCTGTTTTATTATTGTTCCTTCTAATTCTATTGCACCGGAAAACATCAGCCTTTATGATCTCCATGCTTAAAAATCTTTAGATATCAAATGTCTAACTATTGGATTTTCTTCCCATGTACCAAATTAGAACTTCAACCTTTATAACTGATAAGAATGGACATTGGGCCTGACTCAACCCCAAAAGCTATCTTATGAGGTGAGGATTGCCCAAGCCATATAAGGAGACCAAGGACCTCAAATCCCTCCGATGTGGGACAACTCAACAATAACTGAAAACCTAGACACAAAACAGAAAAGAGAAGACAACCATGCACCTGCTATTAACAACAACAACTCAGTATAATCCCACTTAGTGAGGTCTGGGGAGGGTAGTGTGTACGCAGACCTTACCCCTACCCTAAGGTAGAGAGGCTGTTTCCAAATAGACCCCGGCATCCTTTCCTCCAAGAACTTCCCACCTTGCTCTTGGGGAGACTCGAACTCACAACTTCTCGGTTGGAAGTGGGGTTGCTTACCATCAGAGCAACCCCTCTTGTCTATAAAATTATAAAGAAATATAACCTGCTATTAAATTATAAAGAAATATAACAGACATATTTCACATAGTATCATTTTTGGTTCAGAATTTTCTTGTTGCCAAAAGTAGTATGTACCAATATGAGTCACCTAAAAGTGAATTCCAGTAGATTAATGGCGCTTCAAATTGGAGAGATGCACAACTTTAAGCTCTTTTTAGTGTTTCAAGTTGTTCAGGCATGTTTACCACTATGTTTTTCTTCTTAATTACAAGCTCCATATGATTGTAGATACTGAAACATACATCTGAATAGTAGCACGACCAGAGAATATTCTCACTACTTGATATAGCTTATTTTCACTCTCATCACTAATTGAGATCTAACCAGGAGAAGTTTGAGTGTATCAAATCGGTGGAAGTTTGATTTGGTTTACTCAAATCAGGTTGTTTGAGTGGCTCAAAGTACTCGGATTTTTTTCTAAAATATGACTGTTGGTATAGGACGTCCACTGACTTAACCATCAGCGCCTATAGTGGAAATTGGGTCGTGACAGCTTTGGTATCAGAGTTCTAGGTTCACGTAGGTCGTACAAGTCATGATGAGCCTAATAGAGTCTTGCAGATCGGTGCAGAGACGTCTGTACTTATCTTCGAGAGGCTACAAGGTGTGAGAAAAGTTATCTTTCTTCATCTCCTATCGTGCAGTTGGTGTTGTGCTAAGTATCTTTCTCTAATTCTCTCCTAGATGGTGAGAACACATGCAACAGATGTACCTGGCGATCGAGGAGTTTCTCCCCTTGTTGATAGAGGCCGAGGGAGGGCTCTAGCTCATGCCAGAGGACGAAGGCATCCTAGAATTGCCATGTTGTACCACCAGTGGATCTGGTGAAGGATCATGTTATTGAGGAGCATGGAGATGTATCTGCGGCTGAGCTAATTCAGGCAGATTTCATGTCTGCACCACGATTCCAGGAGGCCATGGGTCGTATGTTGTGTTTCATGGACTCTATGACGTAGGCTGATTTATTTTCATTGGACCCAGCCATATCTCAGGTGGGAGGGGGTGCAGAACCCTACCGCTCAGGATCTAGGGCACGCTACTACCGTATGTCAAACCACAAGTGCATTACCTATGGGCGGAGCCCAGCCATATCTAGTGGTACCAGAGCCCAAACCAGATGCATCCATCAAGCTGCAAAAGCTGTTGGATAGATGGACCATGATACATCCTCCTACCTTTGGCGGTGAGAAGCATGAGGACCCTCGTAACTTTATTGACCATTGTAGGGACATACTACACAACATGAGAGTATTGGAGTCCAACAAGGTGGACTTTACCATAGTTCAATTGGAGGGCAAGGCGGCAGATGGTGGAAGTCTTATTTTCTTAGCAACCTAGTGGGTTTACCTCCTTTGACATGGGATGAGTTCACACGTCCCCTTCTAGATAGATATATCTCCCCTCTCAGAGGAAGAGCTATGGGGATAGTTCGAGTGGCTCCAACAGGTCAGATGTTTGTGACCGATTATGAGGCGAGATTCTATGAATTGTCCTGCCATGCACTTATGATACTCCCCACAGTTGCAGAGAGAGTGCAGAGGTTTATTGTGGGTCTGCATTATGGTATTCAGGTTACTATGGTCCGAGAGGTGGAGATGGGGACTCCCTACGAGCATGTGGTGAAGATAGCTCAGCTGAGGGTATCCGTACCCAAGGCCGATTGTATACGACATGAGAGAAGAGGCCTCGGCATTCTAGAGGATTTAGCAGCGCCCCGTTTGTGGGGAAAGGTTAGCTCATGAGGGTTCAATCCAACAAACCTATTTATTCAGTATCGTTGCCTTATCGGGGTGCACTAGTGCGGCCGTATTTCAATGCCATTCCAGAGATCTCCTACTATTTACCGGCTATTCAGGTCCCTAGGATCAGACTTGGGGTCAGTCATCTTCCGCACCGAGAGGTTGCTATGAGTGTGGGGAGCTTGGTCACATGAGGAGATCTTGCCCCAGGTTTTGGGGCAAGGCGGTGCAACAAGGAAATCAGCCCATTATTACTGCACCAACTGCCGCACCAGCCGTTCGTCCAGCCAGAGACAAGGGCATGTGGCTAGGGGTTGCCCTAGAGGTGGAGGCCAATCAGGTGGCACAGAAATGCCTTGTGATCACAAGTATTATTTCTATATGCAGCAGAAATGCTTTGGTACTATTTGATCTAGTACCTGCATATTAATATGTTTCATCACTATTTGCTCATTATCTAAGTGTCTCTTGTGAGTACTTGGGTGCTCCTATATATATGTCCATGCCAGTGGGTGATTATGTTATCTTGGATTGGATTTACCAGTTTGTGTATGACTTTTTGTAGTTATGAGACCAGAGTGGATATTTTATTGCTCGACATGCCCAACTTTGGTCATCCTAGGCATGGACTAGTAGTTTCCGTACCATGTTGTTCTTCATTGTCATGCGAAGATCGTTACCTTATAGATGCCAGAGCTACCTAGATTGGAGCAAAGTGGTTCATTTGTTAGTACATCCAATCGGGTTATTTCTTTCTTTGAGGCCCGACATATGGTCGAGAAGGGTTGTTTGGTTTATTTTATTTTATATTTGGGATATTGCTGCAAAGACTCCCACGATTGATTCAGTGTGTGGTGTAGGAGTTTTCTGATGTGCACTACTAAAATAAAAGATGCTTTTAGCGGTAGTTATTTTACGACAATACGCCTATTGCTGCTAATCTTGTTCTCCTCATTCAACTATTAATGGAAATCATATTTTGGTTAGGAGTAATTTTTCTTTAATGGCAAATAGAGGTAATGATCAATAAAAATTAAAAATTCTAAAGAAGCCTTTCCCCAAAATTCAAAATCTCTTTTATTATCTAAAATTCCAAATCCCTTTATTCTAAGTTCTAAGAATTGCCGCCTTCCTTCTATTATCTCCGTCCTTTTATGTTTCAGCCATATCTTAGAATTCCTCAATGATGTGTCACCATCCATTTTTGTTGCTAGGACAATTGTCTTCGGTTAGTGTTTCATACATACTCTTTTTTTTGTAATTTCTATGCATCTCAAAAGACACCTTTAGGCAAAAACCCTAATTCCCTTAGCAGAGCTTTTCCATCCATAACCAAATTTGATGACATGTTACCTTTTATTTTGAGGCTAATCATTAAAACCAAAAGCATTGGTTGTTCAACTGTGCATGATTTTTCCAGCTTTTTTTTCCTTCAAATTCTTGAGGTTAAAATCAATCTTCACTTTGTTTTATTTTTTTCTTTTTACATAAACAATAGTGATTTTATTTCTTCAGTTTCTTTTGAGCTATTTATATTGAATTTGACATTGTTTGATATGATGCTATGGAGCAAAAAAAACCATATATCGGCTCCACCACCAATGAATGTGCTATACATGTTGATAAAACTTGCTTAACAGTAATGTTAGTGTCTTGTCTTTTATGTGCACTATATAACCTCTATTTGAGAAGCTTTCGAAACAGTCCAGAATAAGCTTTTACTTTAAGTATAGTTTTTCCCATGAGATGTTTCAAACTGTTGAGTTATGATGAATGCTGCGTGTGTCAATAAATATTTTCCATACTAACAAACATGGTCTTTTGAATTGAAAACCTTCTTCAGCTAGGCGAGACAGTAAGGTGGCTATGATTGATAAAAGAATTTTTCCGGCCAAAGATATGCTGGTGTACATGCTTTGAATTAGAATTTTATCAGGATCAACTAACTATGCATCCACTGGTAAGTTATCCTTTCCGTTTACAATTACCACCAATAATTGTAAAGGAATAGGACCATTTTTATCATTTTAAGTGAAAACGAAAGAGATCACAATTTATTAGCTCATATGTTAGTTTTTTCCTCTTCAAGAAAAATCTTTAGTAACAAGAATACTATTAACTTAAATTAAGGATTCATTGATATAAAGTACAAGATACACAATAATAATTGCTTCTATTATCAGTACTCTACAAATTCACACCTTGATTCTCCTCTACTAGCATTAAACTCATAATTTCCCAAGCGAGATGCTAAGTAATACATGACATTTTTTTGTTATGCAATATGAGAAGAAAAGTTGGGCATTTATCTTTGATCTTGATCACATGTGGAGGATATTTCTACTTTTATACTTTACATGTTTAAGTATTTTGTAATGATCCGACTGGTCATTTTGTCTTTTGGACCTCGTTCCCTTAAATAAAACTTCTCAGGTTTGTTTTACCTAATTTACAACTTGCGGAGACGGTTGGTTCGGGAGTTGGAAGAGTTTCAGTGAAATATGTTCATTTGTTTCTACAGGATTCTCTTAAAAGGCAAAGTTTGACTTCAGTCAAATTTGTGGGAAGACGGACCAAGATTCATACTTTGATGGTCCTGGAGGGTCCGTAAAAAAATATGGGACCTGGGCGTATATCCGAATCCGAGGTCCCTACCCCGAGTAATAAAGTTTTACTAGAAATTGTTAAATTGAAGTTTTAAAAAATTAAAAAAACTTAGAAATAATTGATTTCCTAGGTATCGGGCTCATATTTTGGTTCCGAAGCTTGATACAAGTCTGAAATATCATTTAAGACTTGCCCCTAAAAGTTGGTATCAATCCGGGTAGTTTAAGAGCGTTTTTACCCGTTAGAGGAGAATTAAGAACTTGAAGTTCATTGGTTTGATTCATTTGGTTTTAGGGAGTGATTCCTAGATTTAGTGTTGTTTTGAGTGTTCTGAGGGTTCGGGTGGGTCTGTCTCGTGATTTCAAACTTGTCGGTATGTTCAAGCGGGGCTGGGAGCCCCGAGCGTCCAACGGATGAGGCTCGAGTGAGTTGAAATTTGGAGAAAGAGCAGAGTTTGTTGCTTCTGTCATAACCGCATTGGCGGTTCTAGGACCATAAATGCAGGACCGTAGGTGTAGTCCATTCTCCGGAGAAGTGGCCCAGGGCAAGCCAGGGCCAAAATCGCAGAAGCAGCACCCCAACCATAGATGCGACCCTCAGACCACAGATGCGGAAATCGCAGGGCAGTGAGCTTCATTTAATTCGAGCTCACAAGCTATTTATTTCATTTTTACTCTACACTTGGGCGATTTAGCAGTTTCCAAATAGGGGATTTCAATGTAGCATCGTGAGGTAAGTTATTTCCATTCATCCTTAGTTTAAATACATGTATATTAGATAGATTAATCACTAAAAACTAGGTGAAATCAAAAGGTTAAAGCTAGACCTAGGGTTTTAATAAAACTTAGATTTAACCATGAAATCGCTATAAAATGAACTAGAAATTATACATTATTGATCCTTAGGTTGTAGAGAATAACTTCCTTCAAAAAATCTAGGAATCCGGGCATGTGGGCCCGAGGTCGGAATTTAAGAAACTTGCGAAAAAGGTCGGGAATTTGCTTAAATAGTTAGGATTTGATCTTGTAAGCCTATATTGACTAGTTCTTACTTCATTTAACTAGTTTGGAATTGTTCGGCTCTGAATTGAGGGCTTGGGCTTGTACTTGATATTTGGAAGTGCGCTTAGAGCGAGGTTTCTAACCTTGCAAGAGGGAATTGTCCCCATAGGTGAATTAATTGGTTATGTGCTCCTATTTGCGGGGGGTTATGTACGCACGAGGTGGCGAGAGTCCGTGCATAGCTACTATTACGCTATTGTCCGGGTAGTCTAGGACTTAAAAGCATACTATACTTGGAAAATTTATAATCTTATTGATAGCTCGAATTGCATAAATCACACCAAATTTATAAACGCATTCTCAAAAGGATTTGACTTCTTTTCTTAAATTGTTAAAAGAGAAAGTGGCTTCTATTTGAATAATTATTCCCCGATAAATTCTAAATTGGCTATTTGAGCATGTATTTATATGTATACCTGCGTCGCATGTATGATTCGCGAGCAGGGTGGTTGTTTATTTTATGTTGACCGCGTCACATGGATAGTTCGCGAGCAGGATAATATATGCATCTATGGTTCGAGTCGTTCGACCTTCGGCAATATACAATTTATTTTCATGTTGGATCGGGCTGTACGTTCCTCAGTGTTATTTGTGCGCGACTTACTTAGCATTCTATTTGTGGACTGGAACTCATACTTGTTTAAATATATAAATGGACACTCGTGATGAAAAATTGAAAGGAGAACTGTTATTCCATACTTATTAATTGTTACGATATGTGTTATTCCTGCTTATTGTAAATTCTCCTCATTTTACTTGACCTTAGTAGGTATCGAGTCGACCTCTCATCTCCTCTTCTTTGAGATTAGATGGGATACTTACTGGGTACATGTTGTTTATGTACTCATACTATATTTCTGTGCTTAATTGTACAGGACCTGAGGCAGGTACATTTTATTATCAGTCTGGTGCGCGCCCCTAAGCTAGTGGCTGAGACTTCCACTGTGAGCTACTTCTTTCCTATGTTGTTCAGCAGCCGGATGGAGTCTTTCTTTACTTTTGCTATCTTTTCTACCTTAGACAGTAGGATAGAGATATTCTTTGTATATTTTACTAGACACCCATACTTGTTACACCAGGTCTTGGCACACACACATTAGTAGACTTACGTTTTGGGTTGTATAATTATGTTGCTTATCACTTTTGGTTTCGAGTCCAAATTAGAGTGTTTATTTCACTTAAATTCTGATAAAATTAACCTAAGGAGTTAGTAATGTTTCCGCGTTGGCTTTCCTGGCAACATTGTCGGGCACCCTCATGACCTGTTATGGAAAATGGATCGTGACAACATGGTATTAGAGCACTAGGTTCGCGTAGGTCTCACGAGTTATGGGCAAACCTAATATAGTCTTATAGATCGACACGAAGACCTATGTATTTATCTTTGAGAGGCTATAGGGTATTAGGAAAGACTACTCTTATTTCATTTCCTATCGTGCAGTGGTTAGTGTACTAAATTTTCCCCTTCTATTCTCTCACAGATGGTGAGGACTCGTATCGCTGACGTTTCGGACTCGGGGGAGCTGCTCTCCCCTTTGCTGGGAGCTGCTTTCCCAGAGCCATTCCAGTAGTACCATCAGCAGATCCTGCGAGGGATCCTATCATTGAGGAGCAGAGGAAGGTGCCCCCAACTGAGCCTACCCTAGCAGATTTCATGACGACATGGGGATTTCAGGAGGTCATGAGCCACATCCTAAGGTTCATGGATACTATGACTCAAGCTGGTTTATTTCCAGCAGATCCAGCTACTTCACAGGCAGGAGGGGGAGCACAGACCCCTACTGCTGAGGCTCCAAGCCATGCAACTGGAGTATATCAGACTTCGGGTACACTACCCGCAGATGGGGCTCATCCAGTTGCTACAGTGGCAACCCAACCCAGGCCAGTTGCGGATGGCGATCCGCAGAAGTTATTGGATAGATGGACCAGACTTCACCCTCCTACCTTTGGGGGTGAGCGACATGAGGATGCCCAGGACTACATCAACAAGTGTAGGGACATATTGCACAATTTGAGGATATTGGAGTCACATGGAGTTGACTTCACTACTTTTCAGTTGCAGGGCAGGGCCCGTAGATGGTGGCAGTCATATGTTCTTGGTAGGCCAGCAGGTTCTCCTCCCCTCACTTGGGGTCAGTTCACACAGTTATTTCTGGATCGATATATTCCACCCTCTGAGAAGGAAGAGCTGCGGTATCAATTTGAGCATCTCAAGCAGGGTCAGATGTCGGTGATCGATTATTAGGCGAGGTTCTCTGAGTTATCTCGCCATGCACTGATGATAATTCCCACAAAGGTTGATAGAGTGTGGAGATTTTTTGTAGGGTTACACCCCACTATTCGATCGAGCATGGACCGAGAGGTGGAGATGGATACTGCGTATCAGCTAGTGGTTGAGATTGCTCGCAGGATTAAGGGGTATCGTCAGAGGGGTAGAGAGCAGATGCAGCATGATAAGAGGGCTAGCTTTTCGAGATACTTCAGAGGTTCCCCAGCTAGGGGTAGAGGCCACTTTGGGAGGGGTCATCCCAACAGGCCCCCGCACTCGGCACCACCACCCCCTCCCCCAGGTGCCCCATTGAGGCCTTATTTCAGTACGATGCCGGAGATTTCTTACCACCCACCTGTTGTTCAGGGTTCCTCCGGCGGGTATTTCGGCTATCATGGTTCTTCTAGTGCTCCTTTCTGTGCCATCTCAGAGAGTTCATATCGTCCACCAGCCATCCCGGGGTCTTCCAGCGGGTATTCGGGACAGCAGGCTCAGACTTCAGGGCAGTAGGCCATGGTACCGAGAGGGTGATATGAGTGTGGAGATTCGAGTCACATATAGAGGACCTGCACCAGACTTTGGGGAAAGGTAGTGCAGTAGGGCCAACAATCCATGATTTCGGCACCAGCTGCCCAACAACCTAGAGGTGGAGGGCAGGCTGGTAGGGGTCGTTCCTGAGGTGGAGGTCAGGCAGGGAGGGGTCAGCCAGCTACTTCTCAGTCAGGCGGTGTCACACCTCCTTTTTAAACTACACCACGCAAAAGGCGTATATAAGGGAGTTTTTCTAATTAAAGGGCAATCGAAATAGGATTTGTTTATTAAAAGATCAGAGTCGCCACTTGGGATAATTAATGGTGTCCCAAGTCACCGGTTTAAATCCTGAATCGAGGAAAAGATTGACTCTGTATTATAGTCCGCGAACCAGAAATACGGGTAAGGAGTTCTATTAACGCGGGAGAAGGTGTTAGGAATTATCAGATTCCGTGGTTCTAGCACGGTCACTCAACTGTTATATTCGACTTAATTATCTAATTTAGTAATGTTTTAACCTATGTGCACTTTTTAACTTTAATCACTTTTATTCATTTTTAGAAATATTGCAACACTGTTAAAACATGGCTTGGACCATGTCACATAAATATTCCCATGGTCTTCGACATATTTTAACATTGTTGGGATTTGGATTTGGGTCACATAAATGCGCACCCGAATTTAGGAAGGTAGATTTTTAAATAAAGTGCCTAAAGTAATCATGCTTTTTAACTTTGCGAGGGCCATGAAAATTTTCTAAATGGCGCACCTCGAAGTGTAAAGATTTTAAAAGATATAATTAATGAGGGCCACAAATTCGAGATTTTATTTGGCGCAACACACCTTATTTTATTTTAGCCTAAGCAGTTTCTATATTAATTCATGAGGGCCATTTATTGGTTTTATGGCATACCTCATCAAGGATCCATTAATAAAATATGGCTTAAAAGAATTACACCACCTTAGAACTTTGGCTGAATTACAGCATAGATCCAGACTAAAACAAAGCAATGGCTAGTCTGTTTTTATTTAAAAATTCAGGTCTGGCCTAAAGTGAGGCCTAATAGCCTAGATAACACCACAAAGATTCAAAATATCGGGTTCCATAGCACACCCTATATGGACTCAAACGGAGATCCCATATTTCCTTGAAGCATTACTCAAATGAGGATGTTAAAGAGGTCAAGATCAAATTCGGGCAGTAGCAAAATGTAATTCAGATTTTGGAAAGCACAATAACAAGAACATTCAAGAATATTCCATAGGTTACTCTTACATGCATGGCTTCAAAAAAGAAAAAGCCTAATTAATATCTATAATTCAAAGCCTAAGTACGACATATATAAAAAATAGCTAAGAAACAGGGAGATCAACTTGAATGCAACCTTCATCTAGCAAAACTCCAACCACATTACATGTCCAAGAGACATTCCGCAATTAAAATCTAAGGGGAGGTACCTGATATTGAGCAAAAAAAACCAGTAGAAATGAAATGTTATCCAGAAATAACAGGGTAGTAGGATTAACCAGTTAAACCAGCTCAAAACAGAAAATGAGGTAAAATCCCAGAAAACAATTTCAATCCAAGCAGTGGAGCACAAGACCTTGAATCATATATGATCCTAATTCATTTCAACTATCATCTAATTAGAAATTGTCTCAGCTCTTAGAAAATTTCAGAAATCACCAAAAGGACTCAATGAAAGAGTGTTTTCCTAAGGTTTTCATCCGTTTTGATTTTTCCTGGTTTCTATCTCTCTTTTTTTCTTTTTTAGCTTGAGTTTTTATGCTTTTATAGGCTAAAATTAGGGCAAACCTTCAGATTTTTATTTTACCCCTTAGTCCCCGATTTTATGACTTGTTAGCCAAGTCATAGTATGAAAAGTTAAAAATAAACCCCTGCTAGAAGATTCTAGGGGTTTCTTATGTGGTTACTACAAGATTCCCTAAGGACATTTCCTAGTTTACCCTTCAATTATCCTTCTTTTACCTCTGAAGCCTACCAAAAATGGGTCGGCTAAGCTAATTGAGTCATAGGCCCCCAATTGAATCTCTATTGGGCTCTATAAACTAATTACAATATTTGTGGACCTAGATTGAAGCTAAAACAAAGTTTCCCATGCAAAACAAAAAGCCTAGAACATATTTTAACAGAAACAAAAGGTAAAATTAAAGACCTAGCCTAAAATGACAATGAACTAATTATGGACCCAACTTTATTTATCTAAGCAATTAACTGCTAATGAAACATTTTAGCTCATTAATCACAATAAAAAAAGTGGATCAAGGAACTCATATAGTTCAACTAACAGGAGAGAAAAAAAAACAAACAGACCCAGAACAAACCCAAAAACAAAACGACTGACTAATAGGAACACCTAAAGCTAATATAGAAATTACGAAAAGCCTAGTCATGCAATTGAGAAGAATTTGTTCACAGACCTAAAATGAATGAGGGGAAGGGTACAGGGCAAGGGAATTAGAGAGAGATGAAGCAAAAGAATAAATAAAAATGCGAAGCAAGAAAAACTTACCAGTTGAGCTCGAAAACCACAGGTAACTCTGATTTGGTCTCGAAACAATATAGATCGCTTGTTCTTTGTTAAAAACAGATGAGGAATACCATTTCAAGACGAACTAGGTTGGGAACAAGTAGGTAATTTGGAGGGGTGACCTTGCATGGAGTATTCTAATTTTGGATCCCAGATTTGAGAGACTCAAGTCGGATTTGAGGGAAATTGTTCATGGATTTAGTATGAGGGTGCTTTAATGGTTCCGTGGAATTATTTCGGTGTAGTTTGGGGAGCTGAATCACTAAATAGCCATGGAGGCTTAGGGTTAAATAGGGCGAGAGACACGAGCTGGAGAAGACGACCAATCTTTGAGGTTTTCGGACCAATATAAGGGAATTGGGAATTTGGCCCTGACCGTTAGATCAAATGATATAAATGGCCCAGATTAGTTGTGACCTAAACAACATTGTTGGGGTTGGGGAGGAATTATATTGGGTTGGGGTATGGGTATTTGGATTAATTGTGACCTATACGACTTCCGAGGTTGCCTACATATCCTTGGCTAAAAAGGAATCAGGTTAGTGTAGTTCCAGAATGTTTGGTAGCTGAGACTACTATAAAGTTGTGAATTCACAACTGCTATTACTGTTGCTACTGCTTACTGGATCCCCTTATTACACTATGTCAAAATAAAAGAAGCTAGACTAAACTACGATCTACCAATTACAAAAGAGCCTATCTATGTCTTCGAACTTGCTTTTTATCCTTGTTGGCTTGTTGACTTGTATTCTTCCAGTGAAACTCCTTTTTGCCGGCTTGAATTGCAATATGCTATGCTTGCTTTTCTCCAGGTGGATGCCTGATTGCTGAACTCGAATTGTGTTCCATGTTCTTTAGGTGGGCTCCTGATTGCCGAAACTTTGAATTTTATTCCCTCGTTCTCCAGGTGGGCTCCTGATTACCGAAACTTGAATTATGCTCCCTTGTTCTTCAGCTAGGCTCTTGATTGCCGAAACTTGAATTATGTTCCCTTATTCTCCATGTGGGATCCTTATTACCGACTTTTGAATTGTGTTCCCTTGTTCTCCAGGTAGGCTGCTAATTGCTGAAACTTGAACAGTATTCCCTTTATTGTCCAAGTGGGCACCTGATTACCAAACTTTGATGGTGTTCCCTTTATTCTTTAGGTGGCCTATTGATTACCAAACTTTGAATGGTGTTCCCTTTATTCGCCAGGTGGTCTCCTGATTACCAAACTTTGAACGATGTTCCCTTTATTCTCCAGGTAGGCTCCTGATTGCTGAGACTTGAATTGTATTCCCTTGTTCTCCAGGCGGGCACGTGATTACCAAATCTTGAATTGTATCCCCTTATACTTCAGGCGGGCTCCTAGCTGCTGAAACTTTGAATTGTGTTCCCTTGTTCTGTAAGTGGAATCCTGATTACCAAAACTTTGAATTACGTTCCCTTGTTCTCCAGGTGGGCTCCTGATTACCAAACTTTGAATGGTGTTCCCTTTATTCTCCAGGTGGACTCCTAATTACCAAACTTTGAATGGTGTTTCCTTTATTCTCCATATGGGCTCCCGATTTCCGAGACTTGAATTGTATCTTGTTCTCCAGGCGGTCACCTGATTACCAAATCTTGAATTGTATCCCCTTATTCTCCAGCGGGCTCCTGGCTGCTGAAACTTTGAATTGTGTTCCCTTGTTTTGTAGGTGGGATCCTGATTACCGAAACTTTGAATTATGTTCCTTTGTTCTCCAGGTGGGCTCCTGATTACCAAACTTTGAATGGTGTTCCCTTTATTCTCCAGGTGGGCTAGTGATTACCAAACTTTGAATGGTGTTTCCTTTATTCTCCATGTGGGTTCCCGATTGCCGAGACTGGAATTGTATCTTGCTCTCCAAGCGGTCACCTGATTACCAAATCTTGAATTGTATCCCCTCGTTCTCCAGGTGGGATCCTGACTGCTGAAACTTTGAATTGTGTTCCCTTGTTCTGTAGGTGGTCTCCTGATTACCGAAATTTTGAATTGTGTTCCCTTATTCTCCAGGTGGGCTTCTGATTACCAAACTTTGAACGATGTTCCCTTTATTCTCTAGGTGGGCTCCTGATTGCCGAGACTTGAATTGTATTCTCCAGGCGGGCACCTGATTACCAAACTTTGACAGTGTTCTCTTTATTCTCCAGATGGGGGCCTGACTGCCAAGACTTGAGCTGTATT
The DNA here is from genome assembly GCA_034376525.1 of Nicotiana benthamiana. Classification (NCBI taxonomy): domain Eukaryota; kingdom Viridiplantae; phylum Streptophyta; class Magnoliopsida; order Solanales; family Solanaceae; genus Nicotiana; species Nicotiana benthamiana. The sequence continues at coordinate 52,565,698 of CM067326.1, forward strand.
CCCTTGTTCTCCAAATAGGCTCCTAATTGCTGAAACTTGAACTGTATTCCCTTGTTCTCTAGGTGGGGGCCTGACTGCCAAGAATTGAACTGTATTCCGTTGTTCTCCAGGTGGGCTCCTGATTGCTGAAACTTGAATTGTATTCCCTTGTTCTCCAGGTGGGCTCCTGATTGTTGAAACTTAAACTGTATTCCCTTTATTCTCCAGGTGGGTGCCTGACTACTGAAACTTTGAATTGTACTGCCTTGTTCTCCAGGTGGGTTCCTGACGGCCATGAATTGAATTGTATTCCCTTATTTTCCACGTGGGACCCTGATTACTGAAACTTGAACTGTATTCCCTTGTTCTCCAGGTGGGCTCTTGATTGTTGAAACTTGAACTGTATTTACTTTATTCTCCAGGTGGGTGCCTAACTGCTGAATCTTTGAATTGTATTCCCTTATTCTCCAGATGGGCTCCTGATTACTGAAACTTGAATTGTATTCCCTTGTTCTCCAGGTGGGTGCCTCACTACTGAAACTTTGAATTGTATTCCCTTGTTTTCCAAGTGGGCTCCTAATTATTGAAACTTGAAATGTATTCCCTTGTTCTCCAGGTGGGCTCCTAACTGCCGAACTTTGAATTATATTCCCTTATTCTCCAGGTGGGTTCCTAATTTCAACAAAATGGACAAAAAAAGGAAAATTTCCTGCTCTGGTTTGGTATCTGGGTACATTTGTGAATATTAACTAAAATATGTTACCAAATATTCTAAGAATTTGAAAGCTAGATCTCATTATCCGGGAGGGTCCTGACAATTCTTAGTTAAACGACAGTTTTAAAAGCTGACATATGTATTCTAATGGTATGACTTCCACTAAATTTGGTGTTCTAAGAGAGTATTAAAGTTGAATCCCATTATGCAGGAGGGTCCTGACACCTCTTAACTATTGAAGATTTTAAACTAAGCTACATTCCCTAAAGGTATTACTCCCGCTATGTCTTGTTGTTTAAGAAAATATTAATGCTACGTCCCATTATCCAAGGGGGTCTTGATAACTCTTAACTGACAATAATTTTAACACTAAGCTATACCTTTTAAATGTACAAGTTTCATTACGTCTTGTTATCTAAACTGACCTTAAAATTACGTTCCATTATCCAGAAGGGTCCTGAAAACTCCTAGTTAAAAGACAGTTTTAACCTAGGTTATATCTACTGAAGGTACGACTTTCACTACTTCTTGTTATCTAAGCGGACCTTGAAACTACATCCCATTATCCAAGAGGGTCCTGAAAATTCAAAGTCAAGTCTTACCATATTTCCCTACAACAGAACTTACGCTAAATCTATTTTCTAATGGAAATCTTAAAGCTAAAGTCCCATTATTCAGGAGGGTCCTGACAACTCTTAATTAAATTCCAATTTCAAATCTAAGTTATATCTGCTGGTGACCACCAATTAAAGCTACTTCCCATTATCCATGAGGGTCCTGACAATGCAAAGTCAAATTTCATCCTAAGAGTGACAATTCCTTACGGCTGAATTATACTTCCATACTGCAGAACTTACGCTAAATCTTGTTTTCTAATGAAAATCTTAAAGCTAAGTTCCGTTATTCATGAGGGTCCTAAAGACTCCCGACTGAATCCTATCTTGAAACATGTGAACTTTTAAGTCCGCTTATGCTCTTTTGCTTTTCCCGATTATTTTGATATTTAACTAGGTCCCATTTTTTAGGAGGGCCTTTAAATTTAGAGTCATACCTGATTGGTGCTTGCTTCTCTTATACGGAGGATTTCTCTGAGACATTCGGAAATTTATGCCCATGTTTCAATCAAAGAAAAATCTTATTAGTTTAAAATGTTGTTGTTAGCTTGCGGCATTCTTGCTGAACATGGCCTCCCTACTGTCATGCTTTGTTGTGGCTAGCTTTCTTGAACTCACTATGAACCACCTGATTTTCTGGATAACCCTTGAACCCTATGGCCTTAGATGAACCGAGTTTTTTGTACCCAAACAGTTGTACTACATTCTTGACCCTTATGTCAGAATCTTTGCATCTTTCCTGAAATTACCGAATCAATCCACTAACGCAGCTTTTGGTGGTTCTTTATTCCCACTTTACCTCATGCAGTCTTTGGTATGCTCTGGCTAAACAGTGCTTTGCAATTTGGAAGTTTGTAGTATGCTTTGAAACTCTTTCGTATTTTTTCAAACAAAATTGTCCTTGAAAACATTTTAAAGAAATGGAAACCCGAAAATAAATGAAATATAATGACTCTTAGTTGTTTTAGGATTAACAGAATCCAAAATTGGATGATTGCTAAAAGGGAGAAAGAAAAGAGAGTTATCTGTGGGGAACAACTGGTACCAGTGATCATGACATGCACTTCGGCTTAGTCATCCAGCATGTCCAACCAATCGGCTTTCAGTCGCCATGCTTTGTTGCCCCGAATTTCTGTAGCCCAATTTCTTCAACTAAACCTTGACCTTGCTCATCATGTGGTGTTCCAAACAGGCTTTCACCAACGGATATCTTTCATTTGTTCATCTCTCAACTACTTTTGCCTTAAGGTGCCCGTGAGGGTTTTCATCAATTAGACTCTCTCAACTTGTGTCGACTTATGGTGACCGTGAGGGTTTTCACTGGTAAGACTCTCATTTTGATTTTCTCTCAACTCTTGTCGCCTTACGGTACCCTTGAGGGTTTTTACCAATAAGACTCTCTTATTTTCATTTTTCCTGCTGGTGCCGAAGTGTTGCCCCTGACATGAATCAACCCTACTTGCTCGACTTGGCATCTCTCGAAGATTGATCGGAAGGTCTTTCTTTGGGTTGTAGCGTGGGCTTTTGGATAGGGTAGCAAGAAAGGGTATCAAAGGCTCAAAACAATTCAAATGGATTCGAAATTACAGTTCGGGATTCGATTTCTTACGACAACCACAACTTCTGCCCTAGTTTCTTGCTTGGGGTTGGATTTTTATTTTGATGGGACCAAATCATGAGTCTGACTACGTATCCTTAAAAGGAATCAGGTCGAACGTAATTCATGAAATTGCTTTGTTGTTCTGATATTTCTTTCTCTTCTTTTGTTCCTTTCTCTTCTCTTTTTTTCCTTTCTTTTGTTTTTGGTTGTCTTGTTGTTTTTTCTTCTTTTATTTTCTTCTCTTTTCTTGCTTCCTTTTTTCTTTTTTCTTTTTTCTTTTTTCTTTTTTCTTTTTCCCGTCTTTTTTTCTCATTCTTTCCCTTTTCTCTTCCCTTCACTCATCTCTCATGCTTGCGTTTCTGATTTTGCTATTGATTCCGAAATAGAGGTATGAAAGAAAACAATTAAATCTCAAAAGGGATAATAATGGATAAAGTGTTTAGATAGCAAAACCGAATGCCCTCGTTATTCCAATCTTCAAAACATGCCAAGTACAAACAAATACGGTTTAGCCAAAGAAATTCATACATAGTATCTCTAAACTGCATCGTAATTGATGGTCATTTCTATACACTTGCCTTATACATCTGTTAAATGCAAGGCTCTATTGGACAACACTTTTGAGACGATGAACGACCCTTGCCAATTCGGGGCGAACTTGCCCTTGGCCTCTACCTGATGATGGAGGATACGCTTCAATACCAACTGCCCACTTCAAACCTCTTTGGGCGCACCTTCTTGCTATATGCTCTGGCCATTATCTATTGATACAACTGGCCATGACACACTGCTGCTAATCTTTTCGTCAATCAAACTCAATTGCTCCAGGCGGGTTTTGACCCACTCGCCATCATCAATTTCAGCCTTAGTGACAATCCGAAGGGATGGGATTTCAATCTCTGCCAGTATCACTTCTTCTATGACATACACCAACAAATACGGAGTTCCCCTACTAAAGTGCGTACAGTAGTGCCATAACCCAACAAGGCAAAAGGTAATTTATCATGCCATTGCCTGGAACCCTCCACCATTTTGTGAAGTATCTTCTTTATGCTCTTGTTGGCTGCCTCAACTGCTCCATTTGCCTTAGAGAGATATGGGGTGGAAGTGCGATGTATAATCTTAAACTGCTGGCATACCTCTATCATCAAATGACTATTGAGATTTGCTCCATTACCAATGATGATTTCCTTCGGGATCCCGAACCGGCAGATGATATTTGAATGCACAAAGTTGACCACGGCCTTATTGGTTACAAACTTGAAAGTTTTAGCTTTAACCCACTTGGTGAAATAATCAATAGCCACCGGAATGAACCTGTGCCCATTGGATGCTACTGGCTTAGAGTGCCCAATGACATCCATGCCCCAAGCAATGAAGGGCCATGGTGCTGACATCGTGTGTAATTCAGATTGCGAGGAGTGAATCAAATATCCATGCACCTGACATTGATGACATTTGTGCACGAAAATGATACAATCTCGCTCCATGGTGAGCCAATAATAACCTGCCCAGAGAATCTTCTTTGCAAAAACATACCCGCTCATATGAGATCCACAAACTCCGGAATGTACCTCGGTCATGATGGTCGTGGCCTGTCTAGCATCTATGCATCTCAACAACCGAAGATCTGGCATTATTTTGTATAATACCCCTTCACAGAAGAAAAATCGCTTGATAAGCAATGAATTGTTCTCTTTTGACCACTTGTGGCTTGTACTGGGTACACGCCCATCCTGATATATTCTTTGATATCATGAAACCAAGTCCTACCATCAAGCTCTTCTTCAACCATATTACGGTAAGCATGTTGATCATGGACTTGGATATGCAACGGGTCAACATATGCCTTATCTTGATGGTGTAGCATCGATGCTAAGGTAGCCATAAGTATCAGCGACCTCGTTGTGGATTCTTGGGATATTCCTGAACTCTACTGGCCGGAATCATTGACAAAGATCATGCAGACATTGCCGATATGGTATGAGCTTCAAATCTTGTGTTTCCCATTCCCCTTGAATCTGGTGTACCAGAAGGTCCGAGTTCCTCAAGACCAAGACTTCTTGGACACCCATGTCTGCAGCTAACCTCAGACCCAAAATACATGCTTCATTTTCTGCCATATTGTTAGTGCAATAGAAGCGGAGCTGAGCTGTAACAGGGTAATGGTGCTCGTTTCATAAATGAGTACTGTTCCTATCCTAATGCATTTTATATTGGCGGCCCCATCGAAGAATAGTTTCCACTTGGCTTCTCGCCCTGTTCTACTTCATCAATATGCATCACCTCCTCATCCAGGAAGTATGTCTTCAGGGGTTCATATTCTTCGTCCACTGAGTTCTTGGCCAGATGGTCAGCCAATACCTATGCTTTCATTGTAGTCTAAGTGATATAGATGATGTCAAACTCGGTGAGCAGGATCTACCACTTTACAAGCCTCATTGTGGGCATAGGCTTCTGAAAGATACACTTTAATGGGTCCAGGAGCAAGATGAGGTAAGTAGTATAAGAGGACAAATAATGTTTCAACTTCTGTGCTACCCAAGTTAGGGCACAACATGTCCTCTCCAGTTAAGCATACTTAACCTCAAAAGCTGTGAATTTCTTGCTAAGGTAGTATATGGCCTGCTCCTTCCTACCCGTGAGATCGTGCTGACCCAACACACACCCGAATAAGTTGTCCAAGACCGTCAGATATAGAATCAATAGAATTCCTACTTCCGATGGGACCAGCACCGTGGGTTCAACAAGTATCCCTTTATTTTATCAAAAGCTTCCTGACATTCCTCCGTCCACTTGACCGCAACATCCTTTTTCAATATCTTAAAGATAGGATCAGAAGTTTTCGTGAGCTGAGCAATAAATATAATAATATAATTCAATCTCCCCAACACACTCATCACCTCGATTTTTTTCCTCGGAGGTGGAATTTATTGTATGACTTTGATCTTTGATGGATCTAGCTCAATGTTTCAGCGGCTAACTATGAATCCCAGCAACTTCCCCAATGGCAAACCAAATGCGCATTTTGCAGGATTGAGCTTGAGGTTGTACCTGTGGAGCCTCTGGAAGAATTTTCTCGGATCTCTGGCATGTTCAGACTGCTTCCTGTATTTCACAATTACATCATCCACATAGACCTCCATCTCTTTATGTACCATATCGTGGAATATGGTTGTCATTGCCCTCATGTAAGTTGCCCCATCATTCTTCATACCAAAAGGCATGACCCTGTAGCAACATGTTCCCCACGATGTGATAAATGAAGTCTTCTCTACATCCTCTTCATCCATCAAGATCTGGTTATAGCCTGCGTAACAATCTACGAAAGAACCAATCTCATGTTTTGCATAATTGTTAATCAATATGTGAATGTTCAGTAGTGGGAAGTTATCCTTTGGGATCGCCTTATTGAGGTCACGATAATTGACACATACCTTAGTTTTACTATCCTTCTTTGGCCCAGGCACAACATTGGCTAACCAAGTGGGATGTCGCGTGACATAAATGACCTTTGCCTCAAACTTCTTTATAACTTCCTTTATGATTTTTACGCTCATGTCAGTCTTAAACTTCCTCAACTTTTGTTTGATAGGAGGGCATGCCAGGTTAGTGGGAAATTTGTGAACCACCAAGTCAGTGCTCAGCCTTGGCATGTCGTCATAGGACCATGCAAAAATATCTTTGTATTCGAGCAATGCTTCGATTATTTCTTCCCCAAGATATGGCTCAAGATGGACACTTATTTTAGTTTATCTGATATTATCTAGGTCCCTAGATTGATTGCCTCTATATCACTCAAGTTTGGCTTAGGTTTTTCCTCAAAGTGGTTTAATTCTTTACTAATTTCTTAAAATGGCCCTTCCACATCATACTCTGGTTCATTCTCACATTCTATGTGTTGAATTATTATTTCAGAATTAGATTGGTCTTTGAGATTGGGCCGAAGATTCCTTATGCATGTCATATCATTGGAGCCAGCATAAGAAGAACTGTACAAGAAAGAAAGAAAAACAAAGATAAATAAAAATTATCAGAACTGATGAAAAAGGAAATTGCATTTCATTGAAATTGAAAGGTAACAAGGTTTATACATCCAAACGGACGGAACATAGACATTGGATTAAAACCCTGGAATAATCCAGAGAAATTGAAAGAAAAATCAATGCAAACTACCAAAACTCCTTCCTGGTCGGGAGATGAGTAGCTTCCCAATTGTTGACTTTTGCACAGGGCCCAAAAATTTGCACATCTTCCTTGGAGCTTTCTCCTGCTTCTACCACATTCACATCTTCAAACAACTTTTCGAACCTTTCAAGCAATTCCTTATCAGGACCAACTGCAAGACTGGGACATTTTTTTTGTCGGGAACTTCTTGGTGCCACGCCTAAGAAATGATCTGAAGAGATGCAGCATGGGCTTGGGGAAGACCCATGCTTTATGTTATATTTTTCTGGCTCTCTTTATGTCTACAATCATGGTCTTGAGCCCCAAACCAAAGGTGTACATATTTTTGGGGAGAGACACCAGTTGTACGATACCTTGAAGTGACGCTCCCAAACCCTTTCCTAGAACAAACCCATTTTTCAACATTTCAACAGCCACCATGACTAATACAATGGCTACCTTCGGCATTGGAATGAACTCCCCTTCTAGAACTTTCTTCACTGATACTGTGTCACAAACCTAATACACCCAAGGCCCCTTGTCATCATCCGCCTCAATGAATGGTACAATAGTATCACTACGAACATGCAGATTGTCCTAGCCACGCACAAGTATTTCTTGTCTGTCCCGTTCAAATTTCACCATTTGATGTAAAGTAGAGGGAACCGCTTTAGCGATATGGATCCAGGGTCGCCCCAGCAACAGATTATAAGAGACAGGCACATCTAACACCTGGATGTCCATGGTAAAATAAACTGGTTCGATTGTCAGGTGGAGTACTATGTCACCGGCCGAATCTTTTCCCCCGTCGTTGAACCCTCGCACATAAATACTATTCTTGTGTATTCTTTCATCATCCACCTTCAACTTGTTCAACATGGAAAGAGGGAAAATATTCTCACTTGAATCGTTGTCAACCAAAACTTCGGTAACCATAGAATTTTCGCACTTTATCGTAAGATAGAGGGCTCTATTATGCTCGGTACCTTCTACGGGCAATTCATCATCAGAAAAAGTGACTATATTTACCTCAAAAATCTTGTTGGCTATCTTTTCCAAGTGATTAACTGTGATTTGTCAGGAACGTGGGCCTCATTTAGGATCTTCATTAGTGCCTGACGGTGCTCGTCCGAATGAATCAACAACAACAGTAGTGAGATTTGAGCAAGCGTCTTCCTCAATTGATCCACAATAGAATAATCTTGCACTTTCATCTTTTTCAGAAACTCTTTTGCTTCCTCTTCACTCATAGATTTCTTCACCAGTACTGAATTATACTTGATTAGTTTGGGTTTTCTAAATTCCTCGGGGGCAAAGCACCTCCCCGATCGGGTCAATCAATGGGTCTAACAAACTTCTTCTCTAACCTCTTTCCCTTTGTAAGTCAATGTTACTTGTTCATAATTCCAAGGGATGGCCTTGATATTAATTATTGGTAGCTGAGTTATAGGTTTGATAATGACGGGCTCTGTGCGAGCACCATCCATGACCATAACGGGCTTGCTTGTCACCCCTGGTACCATAACTTTTGCATTTTCTCGTTTCACCATCCCATCTTCCGGGGATCCCTTTTTGACTACAGCGAAAGGCTCACTGCTTGTTCTATTCAACTTAAGCGTCGACATCTCACTTGTTAAATTTTTCAATCGGCATTCACTCACTGGCTCGGAACATCATGATAGTTTGCGAAGGCTTCTTAGGCTCTCCCTCTTTGTGCACTATCTCAATCGTGTTCATTTCTTGATGGCAGGCAGCGGGTTCTTGTTAATATTGGGTGATTCCGAAGCTTGGACCTCAATCTAATATGAATCAATGATCTCTTGGATAACGTTCTTTGGATGCTAATATTTCTCCATGTATCATGTCCCGGGGCACCAGAACAATACTCACAACTGACAGAATAATCAAGATTTCTAGGGGGAGGATTCAGCAACTTTGATTCAATCGGCCTCAACATATCTAATTGTCCCAACCTGTGAAATAGTCTAGTATAGGATTCTCCCAATGAAGTGAAAGTTTTCTTCTTTTGTAATCTCTCATTCTTAAAAGCCTGATTGGCCCGGAAAGCCGGTCTCCGAGGGTTTTGGTAGGCTCTTGGAGGTGGATAGGCATTTTGTGGAGATGGGTAATTATTTGTGGGGTTGGCGCACGCCATTATGCATGGGCGGGAGATTGAGTATATGTTTGTGCATGATGTACGAAAAACGAAGGCCGGGGTGGGTAATAGTGTTGTGGTGGACTATATGGAGTGTGGGGATAGGCTTGGTGATGAGGTCGAGGCTGGTTGTAATGTGGTGAGCCCTGGGGCCCGAACCAAGTTCCTGATTCGATTGTTGCTACCTTCTCTTTCTTTTTCTTTCCGATTGCTCCCCAGGTCCCGGTTTGGATAGCTTGGTTGGTTGCTTTGACTGCCGAATAACTCATAATCTTGTTAGATTTGAGTCCCTCCTCGGTCATGCTCCCCACTTTTACTACCTCATTAAAGGACTTGCCAACTGCCAATACCAGGTGACTAAAATACGTAGGCTCTAAGGCTTGTAAGAAGTAATCTACCATTTTGTTTTCCTTCATTGGCGGGTCGACCCTTGTAGCCTGCTCCCTCCAACGGAAGCCATACTCACTAAAGCTCTCATTTGCTTCTTTTCCAGTTTCGTCAAGGACAAGAGATCCAGAATAATTTCAAGATTATACTGAAAATGACATGCGAATGCTTGGGCTAGATCGTCGCATTTGTACCACCGACCATGATCTCGTTGGGTGTACCATTATAAATCTGAGCCACTTAAACTTTGACTGAAGTACGCCATCAGTAGTTCATCTCTCCCATCTGCCACTCTCATCTTGCTACAAAAACCACTCAGGTGTGCCACTGGATCGCCATGCCCATCATACAAGCTGAACTTAGGTATCTTAACGCTCACTATCAATTGTACATTTGGGAAAAAACTGAGGTCTTTGTATGCCACACTCACTTGGCCTCCCAGCCCTCGTATATCTCTGAATGACTGCTCTAGACTTTTGACTTTCCTGAGCACCTCCTCTTGCTCAAGAGTTTTGGCTGATTTCTCAGTCTCTATAGGGATTTCAAAATAAGGAGTGTATGAATAGGGTTCCGGAGCTTTGAAAGTGGGCTCTAGGGGGTAATACTAGTTTTCATGGGTTTGGAACAAAGGTTCGCTGGATAATCTGTGGAGTGTAGTGGGTGGAGGTTCCACAAAGATAGGAGCAACTGGTCGAGGAGGGTGTGGAACAGCTTTGGGTGGTAGAGCTGGGGGTGTCTTGGAAGTTGTGCCCTGGTAATGTTGATAGATGGGAAAGCTTGCGGGTGGATGAGGGGCAGAGTGATCATGAGACTGGGCTAATGGTAGGATAAAGGAAAGGTTGGCAGGAAAAGCTGGTGGTGGTTGCCCTTTCACCCATGCTTTATACATTTCAGCCATTTGCTGCTTCAATTTATGCACCTCTTCTTTCATTACGTTGACATCCAACTCTCCACCTCTCTTGAGGGATCAATGATACTTGCGTCAGGCTCTTGATTGGCCATAGTCAACTTGCTTTTGGACCGAGTGTTGTAGGTATGGGTTGCCAGAACACTCGGTCCAAAAGTAAGCTGACTATGGCCATATCTTCACAGTTGCTACACTTTACTGTGACGTAATCAGTGATCCTTCATACCCTCTCTCTTATAACACTCTTTTCTTGCAACAATCGCCCGATCTGCTAGGCCCTGGCTTCTAAAGTTTGTTAGGTTACCTGATTCAGTTCTTGAAATTCATGCAAATCTCTTTCTAGCTGTGCTATTGCTACGTAACAGTGCTATCTTTCAGTCTTGAATTCCTTTGCCCGTTTTACCATTTTGTTTTCAACAATGATGACCATTTTCCTCAATCCCGTAACCTCTTCGTCGCACCTTTCTTTCAACTATTCAATCATGCGTGCTCATTCTTCTGCATTTTTGGCCAATTGTTTGGGGCCCTGGCTAGCTCACCCTCTGCTTTGTTCAAGTCAAAACCATATTCTCCTGCTTTCCGCCTTATGTTTTCTATGAGCTTCTCATCCTTCGCACTTCTAGAGGGATTCTCTACAGCTATTTTCATTTTATGAAATTGAGCTCGCAAGACTTCATTTTCTTTGGCTAGTCTATTCTTTTTACCCTCGTCTTCCGCGACTTGCAAACCATTCTCGAACTGAAGGTCTTTGACTTGTTTTTCCAACTTTCCTATTGTGGGCTGGTATTCATTTTCCTTGGCTAACCAATTCCACTGCTCTTGTGACGCCTCAGCAAATTCCTGAAGATGTGGTTTTTTGGCCCGCCTTCCGAACTCCACTTACTTTTTATACCAAGAAAGGTAACCTGGTACGACTTCACCTTTAGAAAAGTCACGTACTCAAGTGTTCGTCGTCAAGTACTGACATTCACTCCAAATTTGGTGGACTACTACTTCATGAAACTGACCATTATGACCAATCTCGAACACGTGGCGACTGATGTATCCCCGGGAACCATTTGGCATCTCCCTAATTGTCTCAGCACCCAATATGGATCATTAGGTTGGATGCTCCCAAGACTCATTAAAGGGAAATGAGTCCCGGTAGATGGCATATATATAATTTCATCGAAGGGGAGCCACCCATGTGTCCACTCTATTTGACTTGCACCTATGGCACAGAGATATGATACCCATTTTGTGATCCCCTCCGATAACCTAAACCCATTAACTCTGGTGTAGAATTCCTCTATGCAGCTCTTTTCTGACAACCCATAACCTATGAATTGAGGACGATGCCACAGGTGTTCAATCATCCACGTCTGTACAACAAGTTGCATCCTTTAAAGAAGTCTCCTCTGGCTTTATAGGCTGTGAGGGTGCGAAAGATTTCAGATAGTATCATTAGTGTGAGAGTACTCTTAGCCTGAGTAAGCAAAGTGCAGACAACCCCTCCTATCTGTATGTCAATATTCCTATCTTTCTAGGAAGACATCAAAAGGCCCAAGAAGAATACCATAAATGCAAAACATCTGTGTTCTTCCTATTTGAGTCGGTTTCCTTTACTACAAATTTTATTTTTCGGGTCGTTAAACCCCCCTATGTGTTCTTACCTCTTATAGATAAACCGTGGAGTACAAAAACGGCCGACAGATTTGGGTTGTGAACCCCTTATCATCTTTGGTGAATCTAAGAATTTCTGTACAACGACGGCCCTTGGCGCAATCAAGTACTGGTGTCTCAAAGAAATTTTGGGATCTCTGGTATATCCGGCTATTTCTTTCAAGGCTAGGGTGAGTTCAAAGCGTGAGAAATGAAATACGTTGTGGGCCAGGTCCCAGAATGTAACCAATGCCTTTATGATATCTCCTCTAGGAATGATTATCAACAACCCAGTGAGACCTCCCAAGTATGAATTGTACTTGTATTGCCCTGATTCACCTAGATCATTCCACCACATATGCAACTCCAAAAGGATCTTGTTCATGACTGTTATTGGCAAATTTTGATTTGTGGTCATTCTACACATTTATTAGGGTGATTAAGCAAAATCATGATTTATTTGACTCAAAACAAAGCTGATATTTTTCAGTACGAGTCTGGTTTGAATAAAGCCCAACACTTTCGGGGGAAGATTTTAAGGTTGTGCTTGCTACCGACCAAAAATGTGCAAAAGAATCCAGGGTGTATATTCTAGTAAAAGCAACCTTCCAGTGCCTTTTTGGGGACATTCGGCTAATTTTGACAAGAATGCTTATTTATTTATCACAAACAAAATTTGGTTCTTTTGCGGCTATTTTTACAAAATAAAGTAGTACCCGATGGGAGGTTGCCTACGTATCTCACGTCCTATGAGAATCAAACCAGCGTAATTCGGGCGATATTGACAAAATTAAAGACCAATTTTTCTTTCTCTTTTTGAAAACAGTAACAAAAAGTCTCTCTCATTTTTTCAACATCTCGGAAGAATTTCAGTATATATTTGGGACATTGGTGTTTAGAAACAGGTAATTACCTCATTTATCCCTCACACTATTATTTTCATTGCCAAATTCTCCCTCTTTTTTCAAAGCCGGTAAGCATGAAAATTCAAGATTAATGCACAAGTAGCACGCAAGATGCATCAGGATGGTCTTTTATTTTTGGGGTATACCTGTCCTAGACGGACCCAACCCCTGTGTTAAGTCCCCTAAGTCAAATTCATGATGCAAATAATCATTCCTACTAGGGATCTGGCATGTGGCTGAGTTATTCTAGGTTCAAAACCTGGGCATTTGTTCTAGACTTGTGTACCCGAGCGGAGAACTCGAGTCGAGGAGGAGGCTATGTATCGGGAACCGAAAGGCCATCCGATTTACTAACTTGTCCGACCCTCTTTCTTATTTCAAGGTATGACACTAACAGAATAGGGAGTCTCAACCAGCGAGTACATCCCCGAAGATGAGAAGAGAATGGTTTCGCAGCATTTTATATACAGTTCAGATAACATCAAAGCGGTAAAAAATAACATTTAGCACATCAAGCTCAAACATATAATAAAATCAAATAATAGATAAACCCAAATACAACAATTCATCTAAGCTCGAATTCTGAACTTTGAAGCAAAGATTCTAGGTTAAATCCCCAGCAGAGTCACTAGAGCTGTCACACCTCCTTTTTACACTACACCTAAAGAAAGGCGTGGATAAGGGAGTTTTTCCTATTAAAGGACAATCGAAACGGGATCTGTTTAATAAAAGATCAGAGTGGTGTCCCAGGATACAGGTTTAAATCCCGAATCGATGAAAAGGTTGACTCTGTATAACAGTCCGCGAACTAAAAATTCGGTAAGGAATTCTGTTAACCCGGGAGAAGGTGTTAGGCATTCCCGGATTCTGTGGCTCTAGCACGGTCTCTCAACTGTTATATTCGTCTTAATTATCTAATTTTAGTATATGTTTAACCTATGTGCACTTTTTAACTTTAACTGCTTTTATTTATTTTTAGAAATATTGCAATGCTATTAAAACATGGCTTGAACCACATCACATAAATGCGCCCGTGGTCTTCGACATATTTTAACATTGTTGGGATTTGGATTTGGTCATATAAATGCGCACCCGAATTTAGGAAAGTAGATTTTTAACTAACGCACCTAAAGCTATCATGCGTTTTTAACTTTGCGAGAGCCATGAAAATTAGCTAAATGACGCACCTCGAAGTCTAAGGATTTAAAAAGATATAATTAATGAGGGCCACATATTCGAGGTCTATTTGGCGCGGCGCCCCTCACTTTATTTAGCCGATTGGGTTTCTATATTAATTCATGAGGGCCACTTATTGTTTTTTATGGCATACCTCGTCAAGGATTCATTAATGAAATATGACTTACAATAATTACACCACCTTACAACTTTGGCGGACTAACAACATAGATCCGAACTAAAATAAAGCAAATGCTAGTCTGTTTTTATTTTCAGAATTCAGGTCTGACCTAAAGTGAGGCCCAATAGCCTAGATAACACCGCAAGGATGCAAAATATCGGGTTCCACAGCACACCCTATATGGACTCAAACAGAGAGCTCATATTTTCTTGAAGCATCACTCAAATGGGGATGTCAAAGTGGTCAAGATCGAATCCACACAGTAGCAAATGTAATACAGATTTGGAAAAGGACGATAACAAGAACATTCGAACACCATAGGTATATGAACAATCTCGGTAATGGACTAAATAATCACTAATACATTAGACTCGATTGAAATTAACGAACAAATATTCCTAAACATCCCTTTTAAGTTCCTGCAAATTCATTTATTAATTAATGAAGTACATGAGAATGGGCATCTACTGGAACTTGGAGACTAAATGAGCATGCTTACTGCTGAATTTTTAAATTGAGGAAACAAACAGCTCATCATTCATAGTAATTATAATCTAACACATTCATACGGTTATCTTCCATATATAAGAAACTGAAATACTAGTGAAATATCCTCCTTATACAGTCATGCTTCCTTAAAATACAAATTACACATTAGCTTTCCCTCTAAATGTCAAAATTCATGTCAAATTTCCATTGTTAATTAGCACTTCAATAGTGCATTTATATAAGCCTGCACACATACATGCCAATAGCCAACTTTTCAAGGGTAGGACCTGGCGATTTTCAGCAGAATACTAACAATAGCTGAGATCCAAAACACAAAATCAAGCATGAGTCTACATATTCAGAGTTCATAGTCCATTTTATCAATACACATGCGAAATATTCCATAGGTTACTCTTACATGCACAACTTCAGAAAAGAAAATGACTAATTAATATCTATAATTCGAAGCCTAAGTACGAAATATATAAAAAACAACAAAGAAACAGGGAGATCAACTTGAATGCAGCCTTCATCTAGCAAAAATCCAACCACATTACATGTCCAAGAGTCACTCCTCAATTAAAAGCTAGGGGGAGGTACCTAATATTGATCAAACAAAACCAGCAGAAATGAAATGTTAGCCAGAAACATCAGGGTAGCAGGATCAAGCGGTTAAACTAGCTCAAAAAAGAAAATAAGGTAAAATATCCCAGAAAACAATTTCAATCCAAGCAACGGACCAGAAGACCTCAAATCAGAATTGATCTTAATTCATTTCAACTATCAGCTAATTAGAAATATTTTCAGCACTTAGAAAATTTCAGAAATCACCAAAAGGACTCAATGAAACAGTGTTTTCCTAAGGTTTTCAGCAGTTTTGATTTTTCGTGGTTTCTATCTCTATTTTTTTTCTTTATTAGCTTGAGTTTTTATGCTTTTATAGGCTAAACATTCGGGAAATCTTCAGATTTTTATTTTACCCCTTAGTCCCTGATTTTGTGACTTGTTAGCCAAGTCATAATATGAAAATTTAAAAATAAACCCATGCTAGAAGCTTCTAGGGGTTTCTTAGGTGGTTACTGCAAGATTCCCTAAGTACATTTCCTAGTTTACCCTTCAATTATCTTGTTTTTACCTCTGAAGCCTACTAAAAATGGGTCAGCTGAGCTAATTGGGTCATAGGCCCCAAATTGAATCTATATTGGGCTTGTTGCCATCAATAAACCAATTACAATATTTGTGGACCCAGATTGAAGCTAAAAAGCTTCCCAAGCAAAATAAAAAGCCCAGAAACATATTTTAACAGAAACAAAAGGTAAAATTAAAGACCTAGCCTAAAATGACAACGAAATAATTATGGACCTGACTTTATTTATCTAGGAAATAAACTGCTAATAAAATTTTTAAGCGCATTAATCATAATAAAACAAGCGGATCAAGAAACTCATATAGTTCAACTAACATGAGAGAAAAAAAACAAAAGAACCCAGAACAAACCCAAAAACAAAATGTCTAACTAATAGGAAGACCTAAAGCTTATACAGAAATTACGAAAAGTCTAGTCATGGAATCGAGAAGAATTTGTTCACAAACCTAAAGCAAATGAGGGGAACGGTACATGACAGGGGAATCAGGGAGAGACAAAGAAAAAGAATGAATAATAATGCGAAGCAAGAAAAACTTACTAGTTGAGCTTGAAAACCATAGGTAACTCTGATTTGGTCTCGAAACGGTATAGATCATTTGTTCTTTGTTCAGAACAGACGAGGAACGCCATTTCGAGATGAACCAGGATGGAAACAAGCGGGTAATTTTGAGGGGTGACCTTGCATGGAGTATTCTGATTTTGGATTCTAGATTTGAGAGACTTAAGGCGGATTCGAAGGAATGGTTCATGGGTTTAGTATGAGGGTGCTTTAATGGTTCCGTGAAATTATTTTGGTGGAGTTTGAGGAGCTGAATCACCAAATAGCCATGGCGGCTTAAGGTTAAACAGGGTGAGAGACACGAGATGGAGAAGACGACCGGTTTTTGAGGTTTTTGGACCAATATAAGGGAATTGGCAATTTTGCCCTAATTTTTGGATCAAATGGTATAAATGGCCCAGATTAATTGTGACCTAAACAACTTCGTTTGGGGTTGGGGAAGTTGGACCGGGTTGGGCATGGGTATTTGGTGTACTTGGTGTTTGGGCTTGCGCTTGGAATAATGGCCAAAATCTGGTTCCAGCCCTCGTAATTTATCTAAAAAAAAACTTTTTTCCTTTTCTCTTTATTATTATTCCATTTAAAAATTAACAGAAATCTAGATTAATTCCTATGTCCTAATTAAACTAATTAACACTAACTAAACCTAACTGACAATTATCACAATTAGCTGCTCAATAAAAGTTAAAATCAAAGCGCAAATTAATCTATTTTTTGAATTTGTTTTTTATAACTAATTATTTAATTAATCCTAAAATATTAAATTGAATGTTAAATAAAAATGCATATATATTTTTTAGTTTTACCATTGAATAAAATAAACATGCACACATGAGTGCAAACACTTAACAGAAAATGCTAAGAACATTCACAAAATTGCAAATACTGAAAAGAAATCGTTTTGCTTTGAAATTATGGGAGTAATTCACATAGGAAAAAAATCACGTGCTCACGGACAGAGTCCAGCCAGCCGGCACTCCAGCCAGATTCTATGCCCTTCCGACTAAGCCAGATGCATTGGCCTCAGATGCCGTCATCACAACTATTATTTCCGTCTGGTGAGGATGTTTCAGTATTATTTGATCCAGGGTCTACTTATTCAATATGTATCATCTCTGTTTGCTCATTTCCTGGTTATTTCTCCTGAGCCTTTGGGTACTCTTGTTCATGTATCCATCCTTATGGGTGATTCCGTAGTTGTGGATCAGATCAAGATCAACCGGTACTGTGTGGTCACTTTCTGTGGTTTTGAAACTAGAGCAAATCTTTTGTTGCTTGATTTGATTGATTTTGAGGTTATCCTGGGCATGGATTGGTTATCTTCGTATCATGCCATCCTAGATTTCCATGCAAAGATTGTATCACTAACGATGCCAAGGTTGCCTAGGTTGGAGTGGAAGGGTTCCACAATTGATACGCCTAGCAGATTTATCTCCTTCCTGTAGGCTCAACACATGGTTGAGAAAGGGTTTCTGGCTTACTTAGCTTATGTTCGAGACACCAAAGCAGAGTCTTCGATGATTGATTCGGTCCCAGTAGTTCGAGAGTTCGCTGATGTTTTTCCCTCATATCTTCCTGGCACACCTCCGGACTGTGATATTGATTTTTGTATTGATTTGGCTCCAGGCGCTCAGCCTATATCTATTCCACTATACCGTATGGCTCCTAGGGAGTTGAAGGAGCAGCCTGAGGAGTTGTTTGCAAAGAGGTTTGTTAGGCCCAGTGTGTCTTCTTGGGGTGCACCAGTGTTATTTGTGAAGAAAAAGGACGGGACTATGCGGATGTGCATTGATTACCACCAGTTGAACAAAGTCACCATCAAAAACAAGTATAAGTTGCCTCGTATTGATGATCTGTTCGACCGGTTGTAGGGTGCTAGGGTGTTCTCTAATATCGACTTGAGGTCAAGGTATCATCATCTGAAGATTCGGAAATCAGATGTTCTGAAGACTACATTACGGACTAGATATGGCCATTATGAGTTTATGGTGATGTCTTTGGCTTGATTAATTCCCCAACGGCATTATGGATTTGATGAATAGGGTATTCAGGTCATATATTGATTCCTTTATTATCATCTTCATTGACGACATCTTGATATACTTACACAGCATGGGGGAGCACGAGAAGCATTTGAGAGTAGTGCTTCGGACCTTGCGACAGCAGCAGCTATATGCTAATTTCTCCAAGTGTGAGTTTTGGCTAGAGTCAATGGCATTCTTGGGACATGTTGTGTTAGGAGAGGGTATTAAGGTGAATCCTAAGAAGATTGAAGCAGTTTATAGTTGGCCACGTCCTACGTCAATGATCAAGATTAGGATTTTCCTAGGGTTAGCAGGTTATTACCGGCGATTTGTGCAGGGCTTTTCATCTATTGCATTACCTTTGACTAGATTGACCTAGAAGGATGCTCCATTCCGTTGGTCCAATGATTGTGAGGAAAGCTTCCAAAGGCTTAAGACAGCTCTGACTACAACACTAGTTCTTATATTTCCTTCCGGTTCATGGATGTATACTGTATATTGTGATGCTTCACCCATTGGTTTAGGATGTGTATTGATGCAGAAGGGGCGAGTTATCGCATATGCTTCGTGCCAGCTGAAGGTTCATGAGAAGAATTACCCTGTGCACAACCTAGAGTTGGCAGCGATTGTTCATGCTCTTAAGATATGGAGACATTATTTGTATGGGTTGCCATATGAGGTTTATACCGATCATCACAGCTTGCAACACATATTTAGGCAGAGGGATCTGAACTTGAGGCAGGCAGGTGACTTGAATTACTGAAGGATTATGACATCACCATTCTTTATCATTCGGGAAAGTCAAATGTAGTTGTGGATGCCTTGAGAAGAAAGGCGGAGAGTATGGGTAGTTTGGCATTCATTCCAGTATAGGAGAGACCGCTAGCTTTAGACATTCAGTCCTTGGCTAACAGAATTTTGAGGTTGGATATTTCAGAGCCCAGCCGAGTTTTAGCATGTGTGCTTGCTCAGTCTTCATGATCGGGATAGATCAAGGCCCGACAGTTCGATGATCCACACTTGGTGGTTCTCAGAGAGACGACACTTCAGGGAGGTGCCAAGGAGGTTTCTATTGGCGAGGATAGTGTGTTGCAGCTTTAAGGTCATTTATATATTCCTAATGTTGATGGTCTGAGGGAGAGGATTCTGGAAGAGGCCCATAGTTTGAGGTATTCCATTCATCGGGGTGCGATGAAGATGTATCGTGACTAAAGGTAGTATTATTGGTGGCGGAGGATGAAGAAGGATATAGAGGAGTATGTAGCTAGATGTCTGAATTGCTAGAAGGTCAAGTATGAGCACCAGAGGCGGGTGGCCTACTTCAGCAAATTCCTATTCCAGAGTGGAAATAGGAGCGCATCACCATGGATTTCGTAGTGGGTTGCCTCGGACCTTGAGGAAGTGTGATTTAGTATGGGTCATTGTGGATAGGTTTACCAAGTCGGCTCACTTTATTCCAGTAGTGACTACTTGGAGAGGAATGCTCAGATTTATATTAGGGAGATAGTCCGGTTCCACCGTGTTCCGATTTCCATCATATCAGACCGAGGTCCTCAATTCACCTCCCATTTCCGGAGAGTTTTTTAGAGTGAGTTAGGGACCCGTGTTGAGCTTAGCACAACATTCCATCCTCATACCGACGGGCAGTCCGAGCGAACAGTTCAGATTTTAGAGGATATGCTTAGATCATGTGTGATTGAGTTTGGAGGATAGTGGGATCAGTTCTTGCCTGTAGCAGAGTTCGCATACAACAATAACTATCAGCCCAGCATAGAGATGGCTCTATACGAGGCTTTCTATGGTCGACGTTGTCGTTATCCTATCTGATGGTTTGAGCCAGGCGAGGCTAAGTTACTTGGTACAGATTTGGTACAGGATGCCTTGGATAAGGTAAAGTTGATTCAGGAGAGGCTTCGCACAGCCCAGTCCAGACAGAAGAGCTACGCAGATTAAAAGGTGCATGATGTATCATTTACGGTTGGTGAGAAGGTTCTCTTGAAAGTCTCGCCCATGAAGGGCATTATGAGGTTTGGGAAGAAGGGCAAATTGAGCCCAAGGTTTATTATCCCCTTTGAGGTGTTGAGACGAGTTAGGGAGGTTGCCTATGAGCTTTCTCCCTAGTTTATCAGGAGTTCATCCAGTTTTCATGTTTCTATGCTTCAGAAATATCATGCCGACCTATCCCATGTGTTGGACTTCAGTACTATTCAGTTAGATGAGAGTTTGGGCTATGAGGAGGAGCCAATTGCCATTATTGATAGACATGATTGCCAATTGAGGTCCAAGAGGGTTTCTGTGGTGAGGGTCCAGTGGAGGGGCCAACCGGTTGAGAAGGCGACCTGGGAGTCCAAGGAGGGCATGCGGATCAGATATCCCCATTTATTCAGCCGATCATGCACTTTTCTATGCCCGTTCAAGGACGAACGTTTGATTAAGAGATGGAGAATATAATGACCCGACTGGTCATTTTGCCGTTTGGATCCCGTTCCCTTAAACAAAACTTCCCATGCTTGTTTTACCTAATTTATTACTTGCGGGGATGATTGGTTCGTTAGTTGAAAGAGTTTGAGTGAAATATGTCCATTTGTTTCTATAGGATTCTCTTAAAAGGCCAAGTTTGACTTCGGTCAAATTTTTGCGAAAACGGACTCGGATTCGTGATTTGACGGTCTTAGAGAGTCTGTAAAAAAATATGGTACCTGGGCGTATGTCCGGCATTGAATTTCGAGGTCCCTAGCCTGAGTAATGAATTTTTATTAGAAATTATTAAATTGAAGTTTTGAGGAATTAAAGAAAATTAGAAATAATTGATTTCCTAGATATCAGGCTCGTATTTTTGTTCCGAATCTTGGTACAACTCCGAAATATCGTTTAAGACTTACCCGTAAGAGCTGGTATCAATCCGGGTAGTTTAAGGGTGTTTTTACCCGCTAGAGGAGAATTAAGAACTTGAAGTTTATTGGTTTGATTCATTTGGTTTTAGGGAGTGATTCATAGATTTAGTGTTGTTTCAAGTGTTCCGAAGGTTCGAGTATCTACGTCTCATGGTTTCAGACTTGTCGGTATATTCGGGAGGGGGGCTCGGGAGCCTCGAGCGTCAAATGGACGAGGCTCGAATGAAGTTGAAATTTGGAGAAAGAGCTAAGTTTGCTGCTTCTATCATAACCGCATCTGCGATTCTAGGATCGCAGATGCGGTCCATTCTCCCGCAGAAGCAGCCCAAGGCAAGCCACGGCAAAATCGCAGATGCAGCATCCCAGCCGTAAATGCGGGCCTCACACCACAGAAACGGTCCCTTCCCTTTTGGCCCAATTCCGGAGATGCAGCCCTCCTTCCGCAGGTGCGGTCTGCTAACCGCAGATACGGAAATTACCGGGCAGTGAGCTTCATTTAATTCGAGCTCAAAGGCCATTTATTTCATTTTTACTCTACACTTGGGTGATTTAGGAGTTTCCAAATAGGAAATTTTAACATAGCATTGTGAGGTAATTTATTTCCATTTATTCTTAGTTTAACTACATGGATATTAGATAGATTAAACACTAAAAACTAGGTGAAATCAAAGGTTTAGAGCTAGACGTAGGGTTTTAATGAAACTTATATTTAACCATGAAAATCGTTATAAAATGAACTAGAAATCATATATTATTGATCCATAGGCTGAGAGAACAACTTCCTTTGAAAAATCTAGGAATCCGGACACGTGGGTCCGGGGTCAGAATTTAGAAAACTTGCGAAAAAGGTCGGGAATTTGCTTAAATAGTTAGGATTCGATCTTGTATGCCTATATTGACTAGTTCTTACTTCATTTAACTAGTTTGGAATCATTCGGCTCCGAATTGAGGGCTTGGGCTTGTACTTGATATTTGGAAGTGCGCTTGGAGTGAGGTGAGTCTCCTTTATAACCTTGTAAGAGGGAATTGTCCCCATATGTGAATTAATTGGTTATCTGCTCCTATTTGTGGAGGGCTACGTACGTACGAGGTGACGAGAGTCCGTACGTAGCTACTATTATGCAATTGTCTGGATAGTCTAGGAGCCCAAAAACATGTTATACATAAAATATTTGTAATCTTAATGATAGATCGGATTGCTTAAACCACACCGAATTAATAAATGCATTCCCAAAGGGATTTGACTTCTTTTCTTAAATTGTTAAAAGAGAAAGTGGCTTCTATTTGAATAATTATTTCCCAACAAATTCTTGATTGGCTATTTGAGCATGTATTTTTATGTGTACCTGCGTCGCATGTATGATTCACGAGCAGGGTGGTTGTTTATTTTATGTTGACCGCGTCGCATGGATAGTTTGCGGGCGGGGTAACAGATGCATCTATGGTTCGAGTTGTTTGACCCTCGGTAGTGCACAATTTATTTTCATGTCGGATCGTACGTTCCTCGGTGTTATTTGTGCATGATTTGCTTAGCATTCTATCTGTGGACTGGACCTCATACTTTTTCAAAATATAAATAGACACTCATGATGAAAAATTGAAAGGAGAACTGTTGTTCCATACTTATAATTCTTACAATATGTGTTATTCCTACTTATTGTGAATTCTCCTCATTTTACTTGACCTTAGTAGGTATCGAGTCGACCTCTCGTCCCTACTTCTTCGAGATTAAACGGGATACTTACTGGATATATATTGTTTATGTACTCATACTATATTTCTGTACTTAATTGTACAGGACCCGAGGCAGGTACATCTAATTATTAGTCTAGTGCGCGCCCCTGAGCTAGTGGCTGAGACTTCCACGGTGAGCTGCTTCATTCCTATGCCGTTCAACAGCCGGATGTAGTCTTTCTTTACTTTTGCTGTCTTTTCTACCTCAGACAGTAGGATAGAGATATTCTTTTGTATATTCTACTAGATGCCCATACTTGTGACAGCTGGTCTTGGCACACACAAATTAGTAGACTTACGTTTTGGGTTGTATAATTATGTTGCTTATCACTTTTAGTTTCGAATCCAAATTGGAGTATTTATTTCACTTAAATTCTGATAAAATTAACTTAAGTAGTTAGTAATGTTTTCGCGTTGACTTGCCTGGCAATGGTGTCGAACACCCTCACGACCTGTTACAAAAAATGGGTCGTGACATGTTTCTCCCTGATATTGCTATTATGGTACACTTTATTATTTTTACATGATTGTTAATGTGATTGATTCTTCCATTGGATAGTGACTATTAATATCCTTATACAACTTTTATGGTGTGTTTGGTATGAAGGAAGATATTTTTCGAAAAATATTTTTTCATTTTCTCAGTTTGGTTGACTTAAATATTTTGAAAAATATTTTTTTTGTTAATTCATTTTTCATTCAATTGGAGGAAAATATTTTTCTTAACAAGAGAAGGGAAAACATTTTCCAAAGCTCCTTCTTTTTCTTCAAATTCCAGTTTTTTTGTTACCACCCACTCTACTCCCCTTCCATCTTCCCCCCCAACACACACAAAAAATATTTTTTTACCTTAATTTTTTTTTTTTGCAATTTCAAATTTTTATTTTTTTCATATTTCTGCACCACCCATCACCAACCCCAATCTCCCCTCCCCCCTCCCCCCACTCCCTAGGAAAAAAGTTTAAATATATTTTTCAGTTTTAATTTTATTATTTATCGGTTTAAAAGTTTAAAAGTTTATAAATTCTAATTATGAGTTCAGAGATTTATGTGTTTGGAAATTTATGGGTTTATAAATTATAAAGTTTACGCGTTAGAAATTACGCGGTTTTAAAAGTTTAGCGGTTTGAAAGTTTGTGAAATTTGTGGATTTGAAAGGCTATTGGTCTGAAAGTTTATAGTTTCGTGGTTATTATATTTAAATTATTTATGAATACTCTTGAGAAGTCATTTTCTTTAATATGCGTACCAAATACCAAAAATGAATAAAATTACTAGTTTTTTTAAAAAAAATATTTTCTTAGAAAACACATTCCACAAAAATATTTTCCGTTATGCCAAACACACCCTTAATGTGTTTGATTGAAAGTTAGTGCATTTGGAAAAGTGATCTGTAGATATGTTTTACGTGAAATTTGACACTAAAAGAAATAAAACATCTTGGAGCTGCCAGTGATATGGAAGAACAAGTACATTTACAAGGAAAAACAACAACAACTATCTAGTATAGTCCCAGATGATAATGAGGTCTGAATAGGGTAATATGTAGACGAATCTTACCCCTATTCGAAAGGGCAGAAAGATTGTTTCCAATCGACCCTCCTGATAATATAGTAAGACTCTACATGTTGATGTGAAAACTTAAAGATGTATGTATTTTTATCCATGAAAGTCTTTTAAAGAACAAAGAGCTTCAATGTTTCTTTACAAAATTCTTTTGGCAAATCTTCATCTTCATCGCAGATGGACATTTCTTAGAATTCTCCCCCCAAATAGATACTATTTTAAACGAAGATGCAGGATGGAGTTGTATCTTTTTGGTTCTCCCTTCTTTTTCTTCTCCGGCATAAACAACAATAACAACAACCCAATATAATCTCGCTTAGTGGGGTCTGGAGAGGGTAGTATGTTCGCAGACCTTACCCCTACCCTAGGATAGAGAGGCTGTTTCCAAATAAACCCCGGCATCCTTCCCTCCAAGAACTTCCCACTTTATTCTTGAGCAGACTTGAACTCACAACCTCTTCTCCAGCATAAAGATACTGGAATATATGGAAGATTGTTTAGACACTCGGTGACTATAATTCTTATTATATAGTGTTTAAATTTTTGTCCTCTTATTACCTGTCATAGTTTTTCACCTTTAATGAAATGAAATGAATTGCAATCTCCATAAGAGTTAGAACTTTGTGCGTTTGATAAGTCTCTGCGCCACGTTTCATCATCTTGGTTAACTTCGAATTAGAAAAATTGATGAATTAAAAAAAAATGCTGGAGTAGAAAAATCTATGTAAAGTATTTATGTTAATTATGTAGAATGATTAGTATATTGACGATGCAGCAACATCTAGATCAAATATGTACTCTCAAAGTTTATTTAATTGCTTCTTAGGATAATTTGTAGTTCTTCCCTCGCTATACATTGTTTCTGATGTTGGAAAAGGAATATCGTAAGGTAGTTATGATTTTAATATTCTATTTTTTAAGGTTATGCACTATCATGTTTATAACTTTAACATGTGAACGAGTTTCATTACCATCAAGAGTTGAAGAGATACTTGCGTATACTTACAATGACATTAAATTTAAAGATCTATTTTTCCATTTATGTTGCTAATACTTTGCTATTATGGATTAGAAGTCTTTATTTGTTACGAATTTAATAAAATACATTTTTTTGAATTGGGTATTAATATGTTTTATTTTTAAAGATTTATGTATATTTTAATTAAATTTTTTAGGTCAAGTATCATGTGTTGATAATGTTTGAATCAAGATGAATGAAAAATGGAAAATGCCAAAAATGTCTTTCAACTATTAGAAATAGCTCAAAAATATTTTTCGTTTATTTTTTGTACCAAAAATATCTCTGTCGTCTATGTTTTGGACCACAAATGCCCCTAAACCATTAATCTTGCCATTGAAGCTGACATGGCAGTCCAACTAGGTTAGATTTGCTTACATGACCATCCACCTAAGCAATCTAACGTGGCAAAACTATTTTTCGAAAAAAAAACAAATTTCGGATTTTTTTAATTAAAATACAAAATCAACACTTATTCCGAAAAAAATTCGAAAAAATTATTCTTGATTGGGCTTTATGATTTGATTAAAAAACTTTATTGTTCTCTTTTGTGAATTTATGATTATTTTGATCTAAATTTTTAGATACTTATCAGTTATAGCTTCACAAAAGGTACACCTCTAATGTAAGTGCAATTGGTTCATCTGAAGTTCTTATAATTTTTGGAAATTTTAAATTTATAAAAATTTCAAAATTCAACTTCAATCGAAATTTATAATTTTCATGATCGAACACTTATTCCGGGAAAAGTAAAAAAAATTTGGAACAATATATAAAAGCACGCTACAAAATAATTTATTTTGTATATTATATATATATATATATATATATATATATATATATATAATATTTTAATAAATAAATAAATTTTCCAAAGTTTTTACTATTTTCGAAATAAGTGTTGATTTTGTATTTTATTCGAAATAAATAATTTTTCCAAATATCTTTTATTTTTTGGAATAAATATTAATTTTGTATTTTAATAAAAGATTTCAGAAAAATAATTTTCTCGAAAAAATAATTTTGTCATACTGGATTGCTTTAGTGGATGGTCATGTAAGAAAATTAACCTAGTTGGACTGTCATGTTAGCGTCAATGACAAGATTAACGGCTTAGGGGTATTGGTAATCCAAAACATAGACTACGGCAAAGATACTTTCGGCACCAAAAACAAGCAAAAAATATTTTTAAGCTATTTAGAATAGTTCAAAAATATTTTTAACTCTTTTCCGAATAAAAAATAGGTATAACATTTCCTGGCATTAGCATTACGGGAAAATTTTCCTCTAATTATTACCAGCATTAAGAAAGAATTTTAAATGCACTTATAAAGGCAAATCAAAAGTAGTTTTAGTCTCTATTGTAATTGCCACTAAAAATATCCTTTTCTAATGGCAATAAACGTGTCTTTGACGATAATAACAATGACAACTGATGTATGAGCTGGCATATTTCATAGGTAATTTTAGTAGCTATTGTAATTGTCAGTAAATAAATATCGGTAAAAGTAATTATTCAAGCGGCCATAATTAGTCTGTTTACCGGAACTTGATAAAATTTTCGCTAAAAATTTAGTGACGCTGGACATAACGGCAAATAATTAATTGTCAGTAAAAGTTTTTGCGACAATTTCAATTGCTACTAATAGGAGTGTGCGTTCGAATCGGTTTATCGATAAATCGAATCGATTATTTGTTATCAAAATCGAAAAAATCGAAACCTTATTAAAACGATAACGATAAGCATATGTAGAAATCAATAATCGATAAGTAATTATCGATGAGGGTCAAAATCGAATCGATAAATCGAATGCACACCCCTATCAGTATAAAATGAATATTACCTATTTGTGTAGATTAATATAACATACAGAATGTATATATATTCCGCTACTATTTTGAAAGCGGTTATGCAATATCATTTTTCCTAATCTATACACTTTCATTTACTAAGTCTCTTACCCTATTATTTCCTCTACCACATTTAAGGAATAATCATATTTAAAGATCAAGGGAATGAAGTTCAAATTAATGAAAAATAAAATTAGCCATGATGATATATTTTGTCTTGTTTTATTTTTTTATACCGCTGGAGTGTTCGTGGCAGACATTTGATTCCTTACTTTAATTTTCTTGCATGTGCTTGTTAATACAATTTTTATGTTATAAATGGTTTCGTCTTATTTTAGCTTCTTTTTGTCCATATAAGTTAGGCGTGTTTATAGCGATATACTTTCCGTGGAATCCCATAAATTTTCTTATTGGTGTAATCGATAACCGAATCGATAAGACCCCAAAATCTATAAATTAAAATCGGAAAAATCGAAACCTTATTGAAACGATAACGATAATCATAGGTACAAATCAATAATCGATAAGTAACTATCGATAAGGGTCAAAATCGAATCAATAAATCGAATGCACACTCCTAGCTGCTAAAGGGAAAACTAATAGCCGCTAAAGGTCATTTTTTGCTGTAGGCTGTTTTCCTTCTGATCTAACAGGCATGCCAACTTCTTTAAGCAATGGTTACGAAATTTTTTTCATAATTTAATAGTAAATAGATTTAAATTATATTTAATAACCATAGAATAACACAAATTTTTATGATATAATAAAAAAAGATTGATCTCAATTGAAATTACCATTAAGACCCAAATTTTTCGAATATGAAAGAAGAAAACTCATAAATTTGAGATTAATAGAAATGAAAACTCATAAATTTGAGATTAACACGAATACCTATTTTATAAAATTTTATCATTTTGGAGTCTCTTTTTTGAGTATTCTTGTCGCATAAAATTATAATAGAATAAAAAATAATAATAAAACAATAAATAGAAAATTGGGAGGTGGTCGAAATAAAAAAGGATTGGAACAAAAAAATAAATAAAACACACACGAAAAAGGAAAGTTGGACAAGGTTCAAGATAATTCCCAACATGAATTTTACACACGAGAAAATCTTTCAAAAAGATACACCAGCCATGACACATTTATCTAATTTACGGTTGCGAGTGGTAAGATAAGATATTTAATCAAATAGAAAATTTCAACGTAGGTATATAAAAAATTTATCATCTTAGCGGGTGCCATGCAGGGGGCCCGGCGAGTTTTGTGTCCTAAAGCCAAACTTTACGAGGGGCCTTAACTTTTTTAATTTTTAAAAAAAAATTGATTTGAAGTCTATTTTTTTCAGATACATAGTTATTTTGATTTTCTTAGTATTTCTTAATTGGCAATATAGGGAATCCACTTAATTTTTCAGGTGACATTGTTGTTCTTAGACAAGATTTTATCAATTTTAAGTTTGAATTCTTTTTTTCCGTTGAAGCAACGGTAATTTTGAGCTATGAACATTATTCCATAAGAAATTTAGGTATTTGAAAAAGAATTAAATATTTTTATTGATTAAGTATATCAATTAAACTGTTATCTTCTAGTTATACTATTTTCTTTAATACTTTTAATTCAGCAAATAAATCTAAAACATCAAATATCACATTGATTATTATGCTCTAAGGAATATTTAAGATTAATGCAATATTTTTTCAAATTTTCAATATCTAGTGATCTTAGTTTTTACTGCCAAATAGAAAACCAAAAATATTTTCATATGCTTTGAATTGTTCAAATCTATTTTTACGTGAAAAAATAGCCTTGTCTATTATGTATAAAAGTAATAAACTCTAAAAGACTCTTCGAAAGATTTGGTATTTCAGTATCACATTCGCATCAAATTGTTGTATCGCTTCATACAAAATTGGGGTTCGATATCCATTGCAATTTCCTTGGTAGAAATATAGCAGTTGCAAATCCTTCTTCTCTATATATGTTAGAAAGAAATAAATTTTTTTCATCTTACATAACTCTTATTTACTTTAAATAACTCTTCTTTAAACTTATAAGTACATAATTTATTAGGTGTGACAAAAAATGGAGCCCCCATAAATATGGGGCCTAAAACAATTGTTTTACTTGCTTTATGGAAGGGCCACCCCTGGTGCCATGCCACGTGTAAAGGGGTGGATCCGCCCCTCTAAAGGTATCAGGAAGAGAAACTTTCATAAAACGCTATCTTTTAGTAGTAATTAGCCATCTATAAATACCATTACTATATTACGGATTGTAGATACCTTTTATGTGGTTATAAGATATATTTGATGTATTTAAGCTATTGTATTCATGAATACAGTAGCAAAAATAGACGTGAATCGGGGAAGTCCAACTAATCAGTTATTGTATTCGAGTGTATTCGACTGTACTCATGGGGTGAAACATGGGATTATAGCTGGACAGCTTATTGTATTCGACTATATTCACGGTGTGAAACTGGGGATTACACTATTTTTAAAACGGAAAGTGAATCAATTAACATAATAGACTCCTAATATAACTCAACAAACTCAATCATAACCCACAAAATTTGTATTTTCAGTTATAAAAAAGAATCTCAACCAAAAAATATCCAAAAACGAAACAATCTTCAGAGATTATATAATACATCTGAATACATAAATTATATTAATTTAAAAAATTATGAATACATTCATGGCATATAGCAAGACGGTAAATACGATGAAATACATAGAATACAACGGCACAAGAAAAAAAGATAGAGAATATAATAAAAATACATGGAATACAATGTAAGGCCCCATGAAAACTTATACTCAAAACTTAAGAGCTCGTAGTGCCAAATTATGAAAATGTGTCAAAGAATATGTAAAATTCTTTTTCGGACCCTTCTGCACTGATTTATGCATTTAAAAATCAAAAATCAAAATTTTCCAGAAAGTGCAATTATGCGCTTGCATACCAGGTATGCAGACCGCATATCTGCCGCAGAATGAGTCAACGCAGCATAATCAAAATGCGTACCGCATATTCGTCGCATAACTTCTTTGAGATTTTGTGAAGGTCAGTTCTGCACTTTGCGACCACAAAACGCGAATGCGGACCGCATTCCTGCCGCAAACTCAACCAGCGTGTCCGGTTTGGGGGAAGTATTTTGCGATCCATTATGCGGACCGCATGTCTAATTTGTGATCGCAGATCCGACTCGGGGCTCCAATTTTCTAAATTTTAAACTCGACCCCCTATCGATATATTTAGTGTTACGGCTCATTTTGAGCATATTTCCAGATGCTTTGAGAGAGAGGGGGGTCAGAGAGGGAAAGTGTCATCCATCACCAATTCTCCATAAAATCTTGCTAAAACATTAAAGATAACCAAGTGAAGGCACCTAAATCTTCACCCCAAGAGGTAAGACTT
Source organism: Nicotiana benthamiana (assembly GCA_034376525.1). NCBI lineage: Eukaryota > Viridiplantae > Streptophyta > Magnoliopsida > Solanales > Solanaceae > Nicotiana > Nicotiana benthamiana. The sequence continues at coordinate 52,596,830 of CM067326.1, forward strand.
GATCCCCTCAGCTCTTATTTCTACAATTCAGCTATAAGGGGTAATTAGTGTGGTAATTCATGGGTATAAGAATGGATTTTTTGCATTCATGTCAAACCTTAGGGTATTGGGAGGAAGTAAACTAAAAAGAAAACAAATGAGGTATACAATGATCGAAAATTTCTCTCAAAAAGGGCCTAAAATCACAATGCATTTTTAATGTTTGATAATATGCTCAAAACGAGCTAGAATCTCAATCTTGCCTCTAATTCTCAATTCTATTTGTAATTCTCACACCATAGATCGAAGTGCTAAGAGTTACGGAATTTTGCAAAGAGTAAGGAAAGTTATATTGAGGTATGTATGGCTAAAACCCCATTTTATTAAAAATTGAGCTCCATGGCGTTTACGCAAATGTGGTAAGACTAGAACTTGTTGATGTACAGACTGTTGTTTTGCATGAATTGGTTTGTAATTATATTTACATGAAGGATGTGCTTCAACGTGTTTAATAAACCATCCTTGTTATTTAAAGCTATGTGAAAGATTCAAATTATGTGTTGACATGCCTAGACTATAGGCAAAGAATAAAACTAAAATTGATATGCTAATTATGTGAAATCTTACTTATGTTTGAAACTTGAAATGCTTTTATATGTGCCAAAAGTTACAAATTACAAGATAGACATTGAAAATAGAAAAGATGTGAGGATTAGGGCCATAAGTGCCAATGAATGGATATGACATATGTGAAATAAAGATTCAAGTGAGATGATTGATGAGAAAGTAACAATACCTAAGTAGGGTGGCCTAGCTAATCGGGTCGTGATCGGACACCATGCCGCACACATGGTGATAATGTGCTAATATTGAATTCCGAAAAGAGAAATGAAATGGTAATTGAGATACATGCCTTAAGTAAGGCAACCTAGCTAATCAGGTCGTGATCAGACTCCGCCCAAGATAGCGGTGGTATTGAAGACAGTGATCAATGTATGAAAGGAATGCCCCTAACTAAGTTGTGGAAATTATGTGAAAGAATACATGGTTTGTTTATTTGATGATGTGGTGTTCGGTTAAAACCGTGGGTTATTCTTGTGGTTTCCTTGTTATTGCTTGATAGTTCTTTTCAATAAAATAGTGTTTAGTTATACATACTAGTACTATTCTATGGTACTAATGTCCCTTTTGCCGGGGACGCTATATTTTTAAATAAATGTAGGTGGCTCTGTAGAGGAAAGTTTCGATCGTGTGTAGTGGAGCATCTTTTTTCTCAAGATCTTGGTGAGTCACCTTCTTCTTCAAGGGGCTATATTGCACATCTTGTGTTGTGGACTTTCACTTTTGAGGTATAACCGGAGCATTGTCGCCGGCATTGTTACACTTATCTTTTGTATCCTTAGAGGCTCCGTAGATATATATGTGGATTATGTGTGCATGTTGGATGGGAGTACTAACTATGTTATGATTCTAGTCCTCGCTTCTCTAAAGAATAAATGTATGGAATCTTGAAACTTATCTATGGTTTAATCTTGTGATGTAAAATGAACTAAAAATGTTGAACACACTGTCTGTTCTTGTCTAACAATGAAAACACGATTTTCTTATTCGCATGGAGTTGGATGGAAAGTGTTTGATAAGGCTTGCTCAGTTAGGTTCACTCGATTGAGTGCTAGTCATGCCTCCTGAGGTTGGGGCGTGACATATATCGAGATACATTGAATTACAATTAAAAAAAGGCGGCGGAAGGATCATTGAGGAGGTGAAGGACTGTTTTAAGAGGGCGAAGAGGACTCTGTCATCGACTGCACGGACCACAATTGAGATTGATCTTTTGTATGAAGGTATTGACTTTTACTCGACTATTACTAGAGCGAGATTTGTGGAGCTGAACATGGATTTGTTCAAGAAATGTATGGAGCCAGTAGAGAAGTGTTCGAGGGATGCCAAAATGGATAAGAGCAGTGTTCATGATGTAGTTCTCGTTGGTGGATCAACTAGGATTCCCAAAGTTCAGCAATTACTTCAAGATTTCTTCAATGGGAAGGAGCTTTGTAAAAGCATCAACCCGGACGAAGCAGTATCCTTTAAAGAGGGCCCTAAGAGATTTTTCAGCAACCGAAAAACCAACCAAAAACGGCGGCGGAAGGGAAGGATCATCACACTGGTGTAAAGGGAAGGGAAAGTGGGAAGGGATGCAAAGAAAATCGGAGGAAGAAGGAGTAAATCGGAAATTTTAATGGGACGGGGGAAGATAATGAGATGTATCAAAGTAGAGAGAGAAAGAAAATAGTGTAACTGATTAGCGTATTTAGTAGCTTAGAGCTGGGAGGTAACCAAAATTAAATATTTTGCTATAAACCTTAAAAAGTATATATAGAATATAATATTTTTAAATGATATTTATTTAAAATAAATAAGGTATTAACCTTCGCTACTGGAAGTAAAAATTCCTATTACAAATATAATTGATTGCTTATAAGTCGTTGCATACTTGCATTTTCATGTATCACCACTTAAGAAACACTAGGAAATATGAAGAGTTGACTTGGAGACCTCAAGTACAAAATAGAATGACTACATCAAGGGAGAAAGAATGTGTTTACCAATCATAAATTCATAACCTATCAATCCGGTTTTATTTGGAAGGCTGCAATTTCTTTCTACTCCTACCATTAGTTTAGCACATTTGTTGTTTCTATGGGGTTAGTGGACTTTTATAGCTCTTACAAGCTTCATGTTACGTCTGTTTGAGTTTGCTCAATCTGTTCAATTGAAACATTATAATGCAACCGTAGCCAACTACTGCTTCACCATTAGGGAGTGCAGGCCAGAGAGGATATTTTTCTTTTTTTTTAAGGAGAGGTACCAATATATTCATCAGTACAAAAGCCGTGCTGGCAGCCATATTTGCAGTTTAAAAACACAAGGACTCAAAAGTTCTAATAAGTTTGCGCTGCTTATTCTGCATAGTTTTCCTTGCACAAAAAATGGAAGACAAAATATAATGCATCTTGATTTCTTTGGAATGAGCTACTTCTATCTTGAAACACCTTGCATTTCTTTCCTTCTAACATTCCACCTTATTTTCAGCCTGTTTGGCCAAAGCTTTTACAATTTAGGCTTTTTTTGTTAAAGTTATAGTGTTTGGCCAAGCTTTTGGAAGAAAAAAAAGTGTTTTGAGTAAAATCAAAAGTAATTTTGGAGAAGTATACAAAAGCAGCTTCTATCCAAAAAGTACTTTTTTAAAAAGCACCTTTAAGAAAAATACACTTAGAAGTAATTTTTAACAGCTTGACCAAATACTAATTGCTGCTCAGAAGTGCTTGTCAAATTAATTAGCCAAACACAAACTCTTTCTTACCAAAAATCACTTTTGAAAAAAATACTTTATAAATAAGCTAATTTTTGCAGTTTGGCCAAATAGGCTATTTGCCATGCACTATCTACCACAGTATTCCACCATCTACACGAAAGACATGTAGACTGCCCATTTGCGACCAATCATTTGTCAGAAAAGAAAAAAAAAACTGTCACGGTTGGTGAGTTACTCTAGTGTAGAAATAGATGACTATTGTTCTCTTTACTTGCATGACAAAAGAAACATCTCGAGACCAATTGGATTTCCTTTCTGAGAAGATTCTCACGAGTCAAACATGCCTTTTGGACACTAACTAGGAAAAGACAAACCACTTTGAATGATGCTATTACTTTCCAGATATGCATCCAAGGCCAGCTTGTGCCCTGCTGTCCAATATTGGAGAATGAGTAATAAAACATGTACTCCGTCCAAGGCAAAGAGGTTTCAGCAAACTTAGAGCTAGTTCAACTTGAAGATGCAGATTTAATATTGGAAACTTCCCTGTTGTTGCCACTCCATGTTAAAGAGTCCTGAATATTGCTTGTGCTATGAAACACTTCAAATTCCTCAAAGAACTTCACAGCTCTCATAATTGAATAGCCTTCTAAAAGTTAATTTCCAACCCTGTTGTTTCCCTGCATCTTCAACTGTAGCTTCTGGCAATAGAGTCAAACCAAACAAAACAGAGAAGAGATCTTAGGAGGCCCATGTCCCAACCGGCTAGAATTCCAAATTTCTACCATCTCCCTCTTTATATCCAATACTTATAGCAAAAATGAACTGGTGAGCTCCAATAGACCTCCACATGACCACCCCCAAAGCAGATCTTACTGGATTTGTGCACCATCACCACTCCTGCTGTCCATATTTGTGGTTGATCACTTCCATCCAAAATGCTTGTTCTTTATTATTGTATCAACTTCATAAAGATTGCTGTCTCACAGAAACAAGTCTTTGAGTTTTGCAAGTAAAAGGAATAGAGACATTACATATGCAGGCAGAGTCCAAAACACTGTTCACCAATACCACCAAAGTAAGGTATTGAGTCCTCCGTCTTTGCCAAATCTCTTTTCAGTTCTTTCAGTAAAACAACTCCAAATTCAATAACCTTGTGTTTTGAATCAAGAGAATGAAAAAAAAAAAAGATACGTTTTCTTGCATCAACCTTCACGAGGCCCTGCAAAATAACTGGAGTTCTAAAGGCTCATACGTACAAGGATGTAAAAACTCGAGAGCAATACAATCAATAACTTTCGATGAGAACAGAAATATAAAAAGGAAATGATAATGCAGGGAGATTAATGAACCCACATCAGCTAAAGCATCACTCTCAGGATGCATTACAAAGTTCAATATTACAAAACACTTCTGGTGAAGGACAAACACGAAAAAAAGCTCTAGGTGTACTCCTGATTGAACCTGATTTAGAAGACCTAAAGTCAGATATTGTATCACAAAAATTGCTTTTGAGCAGATTAAATAGTACTGCTTCTGTTGCTCGATAATCCTAAAGCATTTACAAACATTCTCAACACAAAGTATGTACCGTTCCTCATTCTACCTAATCTTCCACAGTCTGAATCTCTCCCATCATTATCCGGTTACAAACCACATTGAAGCCCAACTCTGAAAGGTTAACCTTCTTCCCCTTCTTACCCTTCTTCTTTCCTCCTTTTGTGGCCCCATCCTGCACGCTTGAATTACCTTGGTCAAATCCAACGCTGTCAGAAGTCACATCTCTGGCATTTACACCAGTGACCTTCCTAACATTCCGACCCTGGAAGGCCATCTCAAAAACATCCGCAGGCAAAAAGTCTTTATAGTTGAGGAACTTGTCAATGAACTCATGATCAGGATCATAAGAGCCAAGATTCTCAATTAGAAGCATTTCAGCCTCTGATTTGGATTGCTTGAAACAGAACTCCAGAAAGCTGGTATCTGAAGGAACAAGAATTGGTACCACATCAGACAAACTGTCAGTATAATTCTTTTTTGAGAAAGGACTACCAGTACAGTTCTATTTACTGTTATAATCTTAGGTTGTTCTACGAGTAAGATTAGGAGCCACATCAAGGAAAGAATAAACTGAAAGATTCAAGAAATTTCACTACTATGATGACGAGTTAAAATATGGGCAGCCTAGTGCATTAAGCTACTGCTATGTGCGGGATCCAGGGAAGGGCCAGACCACAAGGGTCTATTGTACACAGTCTTAACTTGCATTTCTGCAAGAAGCTGTTTCCACGGCTCGAACACGTGACCTCCTAGTCACATGACAACAACTTTACCAATTATGCCAAGTTTAATTTATTCTAGAACTAGAAATATCTAATCAAGTGAGAGAGCTGCAGCTCCATAAAATACCTCTTGTACCAATAAGCCTGTCACATTCATTCTCACACCATTCTCTGAAATCCATTGCTTCTGAAACAGTGAAGCAAAGTGTATTAAAACCTTTTTGCCTTCAATTTTTTTTCTAATGAGAAGCAATGCATTACTTCAGATTTTCGTTAGGCCCACACCAAAAAACACCATATGGTTACCTGAATGCTTTGTTAGAGCATCCTTCTTCCCTTTCAGGGATGAGTGAGCTGATGCAGGAGACGATGATAGTAAACACTCTGCGGGCTTACCGATAACAGACTTTTGCCTGCTCAATGAACCACCAGGATTTCCTTTCACTGGTGTGGTCTTGCTTCCCCAACTGCCTTGATTTCCAAGCTGAGGAAATTCAGACCTGCAGGCAATACAATATATAAAGTCCTACCAACAAAGAGAAGGGAGAAAGAAAAGGGGCAGGAGAAGACATAAAGAGGGGGTCCATACTGCTTTGTCTCTTGCTTAGGATGATCTACTGGGCCCCAGAACAGATCGTCATCCACTTTATTCTTTGCATTAGCGCCAGCTTGTGAGTGAATCTGAATAGGAGATGCAGTCTTGGCAGGCGACGAACCAGTCGCAGACCATGATGGACCACCCACTCTGGCAGGTGGATTTGGCACAGATTTCTGAGTTGGCACTGGTATATGCTGCTGTCCAGAAGAGACCTTTTTTTCTTGTTCCTTAAGGATGTCCCTTAAAGATGTGGGTTTTGAGAGTTTCCCAGAGTCAGTAGACCATGCTGGAGCAGGAATAGGAGCAGGATTTGTAGCCTCACCTTTCCAAACAACAAAATCTCCTAGCGAAGGACCAGATGGTATAGGAGGTAGTACTTCCTTGTCTGGTTGTACCTGACGCGAGCTCTTGAGTTTGTCAATAGGACTTGATCCAACAGGGACTTCCCAAGCAGCAGTGGACACTGAGACCTTTGCTCCTGCACCCTTAGATTTTGCAGATTTTTTGCGGCTCTTTTTAGTGTCTTTAGCTTCAATGAAGTTGTCATCGTCGTTGGCAGGTACAGAAGGTGGAACAAATGTCATATCAGGAAAATCTCTCTCCCTTTCGCCTGACTTGGCTGAAGTGTTGTCAGCCAGTACTTCATGCAATTGACTTTTCTTACTCTTTTGGTTGAGAGAAACATCTGAATTGTTCTTACTCTTTTGGTTGAGAGGAGCATCTGAGTTGTTCTTACTCTTTTGGTTGAAAGAAACATCTGAATTGTTCTTACTCAAACTATTGTCGGAAGCATCTTGCTGAGTATCTCTAACTAATTTATGATCTGAATTAGTAACAACCCCAGCCCACGGAGTAGATACACTCAAGGAACTGAGGGATGTGGCAACCTCCGCAATAGCTATTTCTGCTTGTGCTCTCCTCTGCTCTTCCTCTTGAATTTCCAACAATGACTTTGGCTTGAAACCAGGAGCAGGTTTCCAAGCTCGCTGTCCAGACTGTACTTGGGTGTTGAACTGTGAAACTGGTGGAATTTGCCCTGTTTCATCTTTTGTCTCCACAGTTGCGTGAGCAGACAATGGGTTTTGCCCTGGATATTCGCCCACAACATCAGCAAAAGCTACTTCAGTTTTGCTATCTCTTTTTTCTGGACCTACAGCTGTAGTTTTTTCGACTAAAACAGATTGGGCATCAGATTTGGCATCAGAAGCAATCACGGCATCAGATTGCGAGGACTTTGATGGCTGCGACTTAGAAGCTCCCTTCGTTGAGTCAGAAGCTTGCCCCTTGGTGGACTTTTGCTTCTTCGACTTCTTTTCAGATGATTTTTTTACTTCCCGCGGTTCAACACTTTTCAGTTCCTTTGTGACAGACAGCCCATTGTGTGGATCTCTTTCAACCTGCGGCTCCGAGGGAATTGCAGCTGGCGGTGATTCAAGTTTGTTTTTCTGATGCAGGTCATTGTCAACAACTGGTGGTGGTGGTGGCATAACAGACTTTTCTACTTGCTCACCAAGCGGAAAATGAGAGGCAATTTCAGGAGTGGTAACAGCCAGAGGTTCGTTGTTTTCCGCGTCCTCTAGGGGATCTTTGCTGGCAATTTCTGTATGTGATGATGGGTCAATCATGGCTGTTGCCATCCTTGGGACCTTTTGTTGAATATCATCAATTTGTTCCTCAAAACCCCAACTCCTCTGACTGGAAGCATCTTTAAACATTTGTTGTGGCAAGTGCAATGATGAGGTCTCAAAACTACCTATTTGGGTGACATCCTGAGAAATGCTCGGGGGCAAGACAAAGTTTGATGCATGAGCTTCTTCCATGACTGGATGTTGTACTTGTGTATTCATTGAAAACAAATTAGGTGAAGGCTGGAAACGAGTAGGATCCACAGTAGCATTTCCCCCAGATATGCCAGGAGTTGGCAACTTGCCATAAGGTTGTTCACCAAATGGCTGATGAGGATGCAGATCAGACAGCACCTGCGAGAGCAACTGCTGCTGCTGGCGCAACATTAGCTGCTGTTCCTCCTGTTTCTGCTGCTGCTGCTGCTGCTTGAGCATCAACAACTTGTCTAACAATGACAATTGCTGTGGTCCTCCTAGTGCTGCCTGAGACTGTAGCTGCATCAAGTACTGTTGTTGCAATAGATTTAACAACTGTGGATCTTGAACGCCAGATGAAAGTAGCTTCTCAGTAGCCAAAATGTTGGAAGTATTATCCATGGCTTGGCCCAGTAAGTTGGTCATAGGTGGACTCTGCGGGTGTAGCCTTTGTTGTTGCATTCCAAATGCAGATTGAGGGGGCATACTCTGACCTTGATGCATGTCCATCCTTTCCTGCAGCGACTCTAATCCTCCTTGGACGGGGAAATTAGACCATCCACTAACACCACTACTAATGCCAGCTGATCTGTCTGGTACACCCTGAAGTAGAGACATTAAATCAACATTCTGATTATGGGGCTGCTGGCGAGCATGTTCAGCCATAAAAGGCAGTTTTGAATGAGGCAAAGGATCCTGAACGTTATCCACATTTGGAACAACAGATGGTGCATCTCTCCCAGGCCAAAAAGGAAAGGGCTTTGGTAGAGATCTCTGCCTCTCAAGAGACATCTTTTTAGCCAAAAGATACAGATTATCTCCACTTTCAGCTACAATAGGAGGAATGGCACCAGTAGTATTTGCAGCATAAGCTGGAATGCCTACCGAGCAAGAAAAGCAATAACAAAGCATCAGTTGAATATTAAGGAACATCTTTCCAATTTTTGAAGCTCCAATTATTGAAACAAAATATGAGCATAGAAAACAATCATGCTAAATTGTAGAGGAATACTACTGAAAAAATAACATCCAAACTAACCTTCAGACTGAGCAAACTTGTCAAGCGGTGCATGGCTCACTTTGCCAGACATCAGCGATTCCAAGAATCTATTCTCAGCCTCCGTTGCTGAATGCTTGTAATTCAGTTCAGTCTTTACCTTATCAATATCAGTTGAACCTGCATGAAGTTTTGTGAAGCTGCTCAGGTTCAACCCCCCTGGAGCATCTGCATTTGGCTTTGTTGCTCCAAATCCAGGTGGTGGCCGAGCCTTAGCACGCAAGTGGGGCATAACATCCCCCAGCAGAGAAAATGGTGAATCAGGCAGTGCAGCAGCTAATCGAACTTGCAAATCTATGCCAAAATATCCAGCCTCAAACCATCCAATAATATCACTACCCGAGAAAGGACCTTGAATAGCACCTTGTGGATCTTTGTATAATAGAACTAGGTCCTCCGGAGATGACTGTGAAAGTTTCCTCAATTCCAACTCTTTGTCCATGACTGCAGACAATTGCCTTTTGAGAACAGGATCTCCAAACTGCCATTTAGATCCTTCATCTTTGGCATAAGATGGATCTGTGAAATCTCTTTCCCATTCTGTATTCTTATCCTTCTGGCCCTGTAGCCAGCCAATGTCAGATGTTATTGGCCTGACATCAGATGGCCTTTCCCTAGCATCATTAGCCACTATATGTGAACGTGCACCAATTGAAGGAGACCGCCATATGCCACCGTGGAGACCAGGTGTGTGTCCTGGTGTGCTTGGATCTCTATTGACAGACTCACTTTCTCTATGAGGAATATTGTCTTCTACTGAAAATGAACATAAATAATAAGTTCAAACAATCTACTGAAACTCAATTATATATAAACAAGCATTATAGACGGATCTTTTTAACAAGTAACACCGTAATTCAGAAGCAACTCTCTCAGAAGACAATTCTGTTTACTGAAAGATATATACAACTAACAGAGTAGCTTATGTATTTGGATCTCAAGGTTTCAACAAGACATCCAAACCATAGTTGACATTTAAGATTTTTAATTGACTACATCCCGATGAACTGCATAGCATATCAAGGGACAAAAATCCACAAACATATCTTCAAAACCTAATTTGGGATCAGAAAATCTCTTAAAATTCTGCTTATTCTCAGATATAACTGAACCCATATGAATGAAGTTTTTCAAAGGAAAAGCCTTCCGGATGATTTGAATAACCACCTTTGGCATTGTCAATACTTTCTTCTCTGGAATCATCAAGTGACAAATCTTCTCTGCTACCTGAGCATTTGAGAAAACAATGATGACAATCAAAACCATAGCACAAACCAACAAATTTGAGATCTTAATTAATCTAGATTCAAAAATCCACAAAAGCTGATCTAACAATAAGTACCTAGTTTGTTACGCCTTGGCTGCGTATAATCAATTGAGTTTCGACCTAATGTTCCATCTTTGGTAACCTGCGGAGCTCCACTACTCAGAACATCCCCCTTATCAATTCCCTTCAAGATACTCTATACATAAATTTGAGCAGTTAGACTTCATCCAAACAAACTAAAATCAGAATAAAATCGTTATACTAAGTAAATATATTCAAATCTCTCTGCATGTTACCAATTCCTCAAGACTGGGTGCACATAATGCGAGAGGTTCCAGAGGTTCGTCTTGTGTAAGTGAAGGAACTTGCACAATCCCATCTGAAAACTTGCTACAAGACCGCATGTCTATCACTCTATACACATCAAGCATTTTTATCCGGCTATATCGTAAAGGAGAGGACACACTTTCAGCTTTCTCTGAGAATGACCCAAATGGCTGCAAATGAGGAGAGCCTTTATTCATGGGGCTCACTCCAGCGAGAGCACGAACTCTACCAAGAGAAAAAGTAGTGGTGGCCCCATCTTCACGTCCACGGCCATGAGAAAATGTAGGAACCTGTTTGTTTGGCGTCGAACCCTGATGAAGAGGTTCTGCCCTTCCTCGGCCGTGGGACGTAGATCTCCATGGCCGATAGTGGTCACCCTCTCTCTCATCCTTTCCAGAAAAGGCAAGACCTGGAGACCCCTTTTCAAGATGCATCTCAGCATCTTTGCTAGGGTTGATCCATTTCTCACGCACAGCATCACCTTCCTTCTCATCAGGCCCCCAGCGCGTGTTCCACTTGCTCTCTCGACGCTGATCGTGATTGCTTTCCCTATTTCCAGAATCAGTCCATCTTTCACCTGGAACACGTCGTCCTTCTCCATGATTTCTGCCAGAAGAGTCAGACCAGCGTTCCACCCTGCGGCCCTCACCAAGCTCCTTATCTCCCTCCCTCCAGCGGTCCCTTCGAACAGCAGAATTGGTGTCCCTTTCTTCATCACGCCAGCGGTCACGTCGACCGGGTTCCATATCGAGCACAGATGGCCTAAAAACATCTTTCTTCTTTTGATTATCATGTGTATCATCACCCATCCCTGGAAATTTTGCCAACTCAGAATGAATAGCATAACCGGGATGTGTACCGAGATGGTTGTCCTGCATTCAAACACCAAGAGATGACCAAAACATTTGTGATTTGACTCATTTATGAATTAATAATTCAACAAACCGCTACACAATTTAAGCAAAAATCCTCAACTGCTTATATCATAGCTCTAAAATACTTCTCAAAAAGGGGGGAAACTGTACAGGGTTTAAACAAGGAAAATCCAAAGAAATATTGAACACACCCCGGTAACTATCCCAGCCTTACTCTCCCCTGGCTTTGGCAGGAGCCACTGAGGTGAAAGTGGGATGGAATTGTTGGGTCCTTGCACATCTACATGTATCAAAACAAAGATAACTTAGCAATAAAGATATAATCTTGCATGGCGACAAATACAAATTGGAATGAAAACACCCTTTTCACTATTTCTGTACTAATGTTAATAAGGAAAATATAAGACGCTACACATAAACCCTTGAAGTAATTATATGAAACCTCTGCCATTCATGGAAATTCCAAAGGGGTCCACATGAAAAACTATTTACAGGAGCAGAGAATTTGCAAGTCTTGTAACTGATCAAAGGCGTGTAAAATAGCGAAACAGAATTCAAGAGATAACATCCCACCTTCAACTTCGAAGTGCTCAATGAAATTTCGAAGCTTTACCAAAAAATGCAGTAGATTTATATAAATCAAATAGCAACATTAGGATACCTAACTTACACACAGAAGTAGTCACTTCTTATCTCTCACAAATACAAAAAGTCAAAAGATACTAGTAACCATATGCTCTGGTTCTCCTTATTGGTAAGGCCACTGTAATCATGCTTAAATTCATTTCCCAACATTTGTTCTTCATTTCAATTAGAGCGTAATCCAACACTATTTCATATTATTACCATCAATATACCTGTACACTTGGAATCAAGATGACGGTGGTCATGATGGAAACAACATTGAAACCAGATGAAATCCAAATGTCCAACTTAATTGAGAAACGCATAGTACCAGTATAAATTGGCTCTCTTTATTAAGCCACATCATGTGCCATAAGAAAATGAACCACCACCACCACCCCCCCCAAAAAAAATCCTTGTTAACCATACAAGTTATCTTCATATTTCCCCTCATTGCACTAATGATATTCCCCAGTATTCATCCCCAATTCACACTATCATCACTTAGCTAGCAAAAGACACAAAGGCATGAGCTATATCTAACATGGTTGTAAGCACAGCCAATATGTGTTATAATTAAGAGGTTAGTTTCTCACGTGCTGCATTAAGCTTCCTCTGAAAATAAAAATTTGAAATTTTGACCCACGTAAATTAGTCAATAAACAGGTGCAGACAAATGGTCGTGACAGGCAAGCAGAGTAGTCAAAAGTGAAACGAGCCAATGTATATCGGGGCTTCAAGCACAAAGCACAAGTTAAAGCACGGGCTTAGCAAAGAAAAGTATAAATAAAGAAAAGCCAGAAAATGGAAATGTAATATAAGAAATATAACTATAGAGACAAACAATAATTATTTGGTGAAGAAGTGCATGACTTAACACCTTGATGCCTACACTAAAGCGCCACCTAAGCGACGCAACGCAAAGCACACATCTTGGGTTTCATTTAGTTTCAAGTTCTAAGCGTGCTTTAGCGAGCCTTCAACAACATTAGTTTGCAAATGGTTGCAGGAATGTTGGAAGTGACTATTGGGTGTCTAGGGTCCAATATATCCACAAGATATATAATTTTGTAAAAATTTATATGTTAAGATGGATATATAGCAACACAAGATTGGACAATATTACACTCATCACGTCCAACAAAAGTTGAAAGTATCACACATAGAGATAAGACTAGAGAAAGTAGTCTCACAAGGTTTGACAATGTTCTATGTAGATCTCCACATGCATTGTTCTTATATGCAGCAATATGAGGATTAACGTTGATAAAAGAGGAAGAGGCAGACCAAAAACCATAAAGAGGAATTTGACCAAGGACCTACAATTTCACGGAATCAATGCAGACATAACTAAAAACAAAACAAAATTGAAGCAACGGACCCATATACGTGATATCTAGCTGGTTGGGTTTAAGGCTTCCTTGTTCTTCTTGCTTTATATCAGGCGTTTGCCGAAGTCTTTTTATTCTAGTAGAGACTCATAAATCCCTGTTATGTGTGAGATTTAGAGGACTTTTAGCTAAAAAGTATTTTTACTACAGAAATTAATTAGACCTGAATAGAGTTGAATTGAAACAACTAATTCATATTGAGTACCCAACGAATTCGGAATTGAAGCGTAATTGATGGATTTAGTTTAACGAGTGTAAATAAACAAAAGGTCAACCTCAACAACCAACCAAAAAAGAAGAAAAAGAACCTCAACAACCAATCTCACATTTCTTTCTTTCTCTGGAGCGGGTGAGACACCTAACAAGTCTAATGAGCATTTAAAAGAAGTATCAGGAGCATAAAGGTAATGCGTCTGGACACTACAAAGCAACTAACCAAAACATACAACACCATCAAAGAATCATCATTAAAAACACTCAAACACGAGACCAGCCTGCCGATTGCTACGCAGCATTACCAGCAACCAATATTAAGTCGATTCCTTTGAGGATAAAAGTAATGGTAGGAACAAATGTGTAGGGAAAAAAGGAAATTTATCAAACTTGATAGTCATAAACTAATAAAACAAACACAGAGACAGAATCTTCGTATTACCAAATAAATAAAAATCATCACTTTATAATCTAGTGATATTTTCTATAGCAAAAAAAATAAAAAAACTGCATTCTCTGTTCTCTAAACTCAACCAATATAAGAAAAACCCTAAACCCACAATGGGGGAAACAGTAGAACACACATAAAGCTACAATCTTTCGACACATTCATAGCGCTACACAGGGAGAATGAAAATGAATGCTATCTATGAAAGTCTAATTTGAAGCTGAGGAAGTGCAAATTAGAAAATTAGAATTTAATTTTACCTCTGGAGACCTGATTATGGGGAGAATCGAATTCAGTTTTGTCACCCATCGCTGATTGATCGTAAGGAGAAAAAGAGAAGAAGGGCAAAAAGAAAACCCTAATTTTCTGCTGTGATTGACTGACTGCTCGCAAGACAGGAAGAAGAAGCTTAGGCGGGTGAATATAGGGCAAGGGTATTGAGAGGGTAATCGAAAACCTGGGTTCCGTTTAATGACGTGTCACCCGTCGGCGCAGTTTAGCCCTATCCCCCTATTATTTTCAAATTTTTTTTCTTTTACTTTTTCTTTTTAAATAACAACGATGTCCTGTTCAACTTGCGCAACCCGAAACCTCATCATCCCACGGTAATATTATTCTCACTGACCTTTAGGTTATGTTAGGGATTTTAAATGAGTGGGTTGGGTCAATTTTGGATGAGTTAAAATAAATTAAATTAATAATTGAACAGGTCAAACGATCCGTTCAAGAATTATTTGGGCTAAAATAGGTTAAAATTCGGGTCATGACCTAACCGTCCAATTCTTATTAAATATTAAGTAATATGTGTTATTTTCTTATAAATTATATAATTACTAAATAAGGCTTTTTTTGCTTTTGTTATGTCATATTTAAAATATTAAATAAAAAATAAAATTATTTCTAAACTATTTTGACAAATTTACTCATGGAATAATTTGGGCTAAAAAGTAGCTCAATTTTAAATAAGTTAGAATGGATTAGGTCAAGATAAGCTAAGTTCAATAAATAAATGAGTCAATAATCAATCCAACCTTGGATGAATTGAGCGAGTTATTTGGACTTGTGCAAAATTAAAAAGCCCTAGGTTATGCCTTTGGGTGCAATATCTCTCTTATTTTTTTATACAAAATACTTACTTTACGATGGTAATATTAGTATATGTGACACCTTGTAAATATGTTGACTAATTAATTAGTATTTGCTATCTCTAACCTCTCATTATTATAAATATCGTATAATTTTATTCACTAAAATTTGGATAGATGTATACACTACCTGAAACTGAAAGATTGCGTATAGGTGTTCGTAACACGCAGCGGAAGACGATAACAATCCTAGGCAGATCTTTTTCATGTTTAAAACTTATTAACGTGTCAAAGATCGGATCTAATGTTAGAAACACGTTCTCAATGCAATATACTAAACGTGTACTCTTTTGTAGGTTTTGATGAATGACAAACGAAGCAAAAATTGATATATGACGGAATTCAAGTACAAGCGCACAATGGTTGCGAATAAGATTGAAGTTCAAGATATAGCTTTTAATTGTTATTGAGTTGTTCTAAATTGTAATCTCGATCCTATAACTTGACTCATAGTATGCCTCTCTCATAAAACTATTTTCCAAAATCATGCATATTTAATTCTGTGTCAAAAAGATTTTAAATCATGCATATTTACATTAGACAAAATGTTTTCTAAACATGCCTCAAAAATCTGGGCTAAAATAATCGATTATGTACTTATGATAATCGATTGTTTCTGAGCCAAGACTGCATGACAATCGATTATGAATTAATGGTAATCGATTGTGAGTAAGACAGTGAACATCAGGTTTTTCCAAATCTGCATGATAATCGATTGTGAACAAATGACAATCGATTGTTGTTGAGGTAAAGTTTTTCAATACTCAAAATAATCGATTATGAACTAATGATGATCGATTGTGTTGAGTTGATGTCTTCCAGTGATTTTAAATTTAATTAAGTAATCGATTATGTCTTTAGATAATCGATTATCACTGAGACAGTAAGTTTTATGATTTTCAGAAAATAACAAGTAATCGATTGTTGCAAAGGACAATCGATTGTTGAAGCTGGCCGTTGTCAAATGATTTTCAAATACCATAAGGTAATCGATTATTGATTCTAGATAATCGATGTTCTGCTTAAAATCTGGAAATGATTTTTAGAACGTTGCTGAAGTAATCGATTATAGATTTTATATAATCGATGTTTTGCTTAAAATCCGGAAATGATTTTTAGAACGTTGCTGAAGTAATCGATTATATATTTTATATAATCGATGTTTTGCTTAAAATCCGGAAATGATTTTTAGAACGTTGCTAAAGTAATCGATTATGAACTTAGTGTAATCGATTATCTGATTTTGAATATTGCCAGTAATCGATTATAGATCATGTATAATCGATTGTGAAGCGTTAAATCTGGGATTGATTTTTAAACTGACTGGCAGATAATCGATTGTTTGGACTTAATAATCGATTATCACTGAGTAATTTCAGCAACGCTTAATTGGCAATTAGACAACGGTTGAACCAACCTTTTCAACTATAAATACAGCTTCATTTCAGTGTTTTAAATACAACAACATACACAAACTGATCATTACATTGCTATAAGCTTTCATTCAATTGTTCTTCATTTTCTACTCATTTCATAAAGCTTTTGAGAGCCATATTATTGCTTAAAGTTGTTGTGATCCTGAACATATTCTTTTACTCATATCTACTCAATAAGGAGTACTTTAGTTAAGTGAGTGTCCAAGTATTTGATATACTTGTAAGAGAATTGCGATTCTCTTGTTTCAAGGAACTTGCGTTTCCTTGGGTGAAGTCTTTGAGATTGCGATCTCCGAGCAACTGTTTGAGGCTTGTGTCCTCAAGTGTGTAACGGTTTGTTGAGCACCCTTAAGCTTAACAAGATAGTGAAAAATCTCGAGAGAGTCTCTCGGGGACTGGACTAACCACGTTGGTGGCCAACCAGTATACATCTTTGTGTAAGTTTATTTTTCTGCATTTATTTTACTTCCTGCAAAGTTTAAATTCCGCAAGAAAACGCTAAATTCTATTAATACGCTATTCACCCCCCCTTCTAGCGTAAAGCGTAGTTTCTAACATCTAAGACGTACCTGGTGAAGAGAATTTCCTTTTTCAAAATTTCTTCGACAGTGCGAAGACTCTATGCGTATCCACACAGAGACCGATCCTTGCTATCAACTCTTTGATCAATGAAACCCGCGAACAAATTGAACGAAGAATATTGTGTTGAAATTTTTCTCAAAAATCTCAACTCAAATTAGAAGAACAAGAAACACTTTTCTTGTAATTGTATTTTCTCTTTTGGCTTTGTATTGCACTCTCACTTTCACAAAGTAGGTTTTTCTTCTCAAGAATAATTGCAAAATTAAAACTTTGCAAATTTTCTCCATCAACCTTTATATAGCATCACCTACAAACCCTTTTCCTATTTAGTTGAGGTAGGGTAAAAGTTTATTCCAAAAATAAACTTTAAGGAATTTTGTGTGAAAAATTTCAAATTTTCCTTCTTTGTTTTAACGTGAGAGAATCCAATTTTCCTTCTTTGAATCCAATTCTCAATTGGATTCAAATTCATTAACCTTTTCCTTTTTTTCATATTAATATAACATTTTCCTATTGAAAATATTAATCCCATTCCAAATAGGATAAAACTTCAATTAATAATCCAATTCAAAATTAGTTTTGTTAAAAAGCCTTTATTAATATTATATTTTATATACATCTATTATATAAAATAATATTAATTATATATATCACATATATTTCACCAAGAGATATTATTTAATGTATATTCCAAATAGAAACTTCAATTTATTCACAATATCAATTATAATCTTTGTGCTAGCAAAGAATATAATAATATTTTATTTGGACTAATAACTAAATTTATTTGACTAATTAAATTCTTTAATTTAATTATCAAATAATAAGTTAATAAATCCTTTAGCAAAGATCAGAACACTCGTTAGTGTGCGACCCCATAGGTTCAATACTAAACCGGTAGTAAATTGATCATATCAATATACTAATCAAGGGTGGCGTCTAGCAACACTCCTTAACGACCGGATAGCATGAAGTATACAATTTACTCTCAAGAACCAGTAGAAGAATAATATAGTAATTCCTTCTGTCCTTATAGCTCTGGATCACCCTAGGATATGGTTCAACTGTCAAATCCTAATAGGCGATCAACTATGTGTTCACGTCAAATATAATCGACCATTGAATGACCTAAGAAACTCATTTCTTCTCACATTTAATTGCCCTGGCCAAGGTCTTAGTTTGGTCGTTTATAATTCATGACAACATGGAACTTAAACTCATTACCAAGAGTTGACAGATTCTGTCTTGATCAATCACTAATTCTACAAGTATTTAATCGTACCCAATATCCTTTCAACTATCGCCCTAGGGTCATAGGTGTCTAGTATCAAAGCACAATAAATAACTTGTCAATTACTATAACGATCTCAAGTCAAAGGAAACGGTTACATCACATTCTTCAAGAAAATATCCTATTGACAATTATGGTAATTCTAACCATTAGGAATTATCCAATGAGTCGGTTCAATGATCATATCTCTATATGCATCATCTATCTATGTGATTTAGTTAATGGGATCAACTAATCTTTATCCGATAAAGACGACCACATAAATATTGATCTAACCGGATTACTAAAATCCAAATCAATAATCCTATGATCAAGAACAAAATTTAGATTAAATTGTAAAAGACTTTGCTCTCATTATCATGATCTATATCACGATGACAAATCTCAAAATTTAATCAAGGACCTTATCAAATTAATCAAACAATTAATAAATTTGATAAAAGAATATCAAATGCCATACATTTTATATCAAATGACATTAACAAAAATATATTCAAGTTATCAAATATGATATCGGATCTAGGGCATATCTACTATATCCCAAACAATCTCCCACTTGCACTAGAGCCAATCACTCTTGTACTTCATCCCCAATTTCCACTTGTGCTTGTCAAACTCCTTTGTGCCAAGCGATTTAGTGAATGGGTCTGCAGCATTTTCCTTTCCATCAACCTTGAATCTCGACGTCTCCACGTTCAATGATTTCTCTTGTCAAGTGATACCTTCGCAGAACGTGTTTGGAGTTTTGGTGTGATCTTGGTTCTTTTCCTTGAGCAATGGCTCCAGTATTGTCACACAACAATGGAACTGCGCCTTCCATTGAATGAACCACACCAAGTTCAGTTAAGAACTTTTTCATCCATACAGCTTCCTTAGCAGCTTCACTAGCTGCTGTATATTCTGCTTCAGTCACTGAATCAACTACTGTAGCTTGTTTGGAACTTTTCCAACTCACTGCACCACCATTTAAGGTGAATACATAACCAGAAATAGATTTGCTATCATCCCTATCTGAAGAGAAACTTGCATCAGTATAACCTTCAAGTTCCAACTCAGAATCCCCATAGATGAGGAATTGGTCTTTAGTCCTTCTTAAGTACTTAAGAATGGTCTTCATCACCTTCCAATGTTCCTCACCGGGATTTGCCTGATACCGGCTAGTCACTCCAAGTGCATAAGCCACATCGGGACGTGTACATGCCATGGTATACATGATAGCTCCCACTGCACTAGCGTATGGGATCCTACTCATGCGTTCTCTCTCTTCAGGTGTTTTAGGACAATCCTCCCTACTGAGAGAAATTTCAGTGCCTATCGGTAGATAGCCTCTTTTGGAATTATCCACGTTATACCTCTTTAAGATAGTATCAATGTACAAAGACAAAGTCCAAGCAGCTTTCTAGATCTATCTCTATAGATCCTTATTCCTAATATATAAGCTGCTTCTCCCAAGTCTTTCATGGAAAACTGTTCAGATAGCCAAATCTTGGTATTTTGCAATGCCGGTACGTCATTCCCTATGAGTAATATATCATCAACATACAACACTAAAAATATAATTGTGCTCCCACTAACCTTTTTGTACATACAAGGTTCTTCGTCACATCTAACAAAATTGAACTTTTCAATTGTTTTGTTAAATCGAATATTCCAACTTCGAGAAGCTTGCTTTAATCCATAAATAGATCTTTGTAGCTTACAAATTTTATTATGATCAAACGAAGATGTGAAACCTTCAGGTTGTGTCATGTACAGATCCTCTTCTAGTTCACCATTAAGGAAAGTTGTTTTCACTTCCATTTTCCATATTTCATAATCATAGTATGCTGCTATAGCAAGCAAAATCCGAATAGATTTGAGCATTGCCACGGGAGAGAAAGTCTCGTCATAGTCGACTCCTTCTTTCTGACGATATTCCTTGGCAACAGGATGTGCTTTGTAGGTCTCCACCTTTCCGTCTGCTCCAATCTTTTTCTAAAAAACTTATTTACAACCTATAGGTTTTATATCCTTTGAAGGTTCAACTAAAGTCCATTCTTTATTTTCCTTCATGGATTCCATTGCGGATTCCATGGCATTTTGCCACTTCTCATAATCAGAATTTTGTATAGCCTCTTCATAGGTCTTAGGGTCGTCATCATTATGATCAACCTCATTTGATAAATCATCTTGTACCAATAAATTTAATCTAGTTGGTACATGACGTTCTCGTGTAGACCTTCGAAGAGGTACTTGTACAACCTGTTCACCTTGTGGTTGATTTTGTTGTTGCTCAATATGGTTTGGAACAGGTTCATTAACCTGTTCTTGAACTTCATTTAGTTCTTGACCTTCAATAGTTGAAGATGGCAATTTCCCTGGCAGCTTCAAAACATCCAATAAAGGTTCTTCAACTTTGGTCTCATGATCTTTATATTGTGTTAATTCATTAGTTTCTTGATCTTCATCAAGTTCTATTTCTTCATTATAATTTTCTTCCAAAAGAAATTCCCTTTCCAAAAAGGTTGCTCCTCTAGCCACAAACACTTTATGGTCAGAAGGGTGATAGAAATAATATCCCCTTGTTTTCTTGGGATACCCAATGAACCTACACTTATCAGATCTTGAGTCAAGTTTATCAGACTGTAGTCTCTTAACATAAGCTGGACAACCCCAAACCTTAATATGTTTGAGGTTAGGCTTACATCCTTTCCATATCTCACATGGTGTTGTAGAGACTGACTTAGTGGGAACTTTATTAAGTAAGTATGTTGCTGCTTCCAAAGCATATCCCCATAAATTTATTGGAAGATCAGTGAACCCCATCATAGATCTCACCATATCTAATAAGGTTATATTTCTCCTTTCAGACACACCATTGTGTTGTGGTGTTCCTGGAGGTGTCCACTGTGAGAGAATTCCATTCTCTTTGAGATATCTGGTAAAATATTCACTAAGATATTCTCCACCTCTATCAGACCTTAGTACTTTGATATTTTTACCAGTCTGCTTCTCAACTTCACTACGGAATCTTTTGAACATTTCAAAGGATTCAGACTTGTGTTTCATAAGATATACAAATCCATATCTTGACATATCATCAGTGAAGGTGATGAAGTAAGAATATCTACCTCTAGCTTGAATTTTCATGGGCACACAAACATCTGTATGAATTAGTCCCAATAATTCAGAAGCTCTTTCTCCACTTTCAGTAAATGGAGATTTGGTCATTTTTCCTTTGAGACAAGATTCACAAGTTGGATATGATTCAAAATCATACTCGTTAAGGTACCCTTCCTTGTACAACTTGTTGATTCTTTTCTCTCCAATATGACCAAGCCTACAATGCCAAAGGTATATTTGATTTACATGATCATCTCTTTTCCTCTTAAGACTTGAAACATGCATAATCGAATTAGCATTCACACTAGGTAAGACATAAACATCATGTTGGAGATAACCATTCACATATAAATTATCACTATAATAAATAGAGCAAATACCATTGCCTATATTAATGCGAAAAGTACGTTTGTCTAACATAGAAGCTGAAATTATGTTCGAAACAAATTTAGGAACGTAATAACAATCATCCAACATAAGTACTTTGCCTGTAGGCATTATTAAAGAAATTGATCCTACAGCTACGGCCGCAACTTTTGCACCATTCCAACTTGTAGACTAATTTCTCCTTTCTTTAGCCTCCTACTTATCTTGAACCCTTGCAACATATTGCAGATGTTATTACCACTGCCAGTATCTAATACCCACAGTGAAGAATTAATAGTAGCTAAGGAAACCTTGAAAATATTTTTCATTAATGTCTCACCTTGTTTCTTGTCCTTTAGAGTTGCAAGATACTCCTTGCAGTTTTTCTTCCAATTATTTATGATAAACCTTGTTGCCTTGAACATCATTCTCTGGAGGGATTATCTTTGCAGGCTTATCGATCACATCCATAAGCTTTTCATGCATGACAACAATTCTCAAATTTCTATACCAGTCATCAAAGTTTGGTCCTACCAATTTGTTGGTCTCAAGTATTTCACACAGTGATATAACATATATGTTGAGAAATCTAAAATATAGAAAAGAAAAAAAAGCAGTAATATAAGAACATATTTGCATATATCATAAAGACATGGACTTTTATTTAAATGATATTTCCACTAATTATTTTAAACTTTGTACCCTCATTATAGTTTACGAAATCTTTATTTCTTTTAGTGGAGTAAAGGAATCCTTTAACAATATGTATGAGCCCCTTGGAAATCAAGTCGTGTCTCACATATATTTTAAAGGTAGGTACTCTTACCAATTGTATCCCCATACAATTTCCTTAAATAGCTCTATGTCATATAGTCCTCTGGTAGTCAGGTCGATCCCATTGGCATAGTTGAGTTCAACTATCGTGATAGCAAAGAACTTATTAAATTTTATACTCCCCCGGGTAGTCCAGGCGTTTAGTGTAAAATTGAATAATTCTTTCAATCCATACATCTAATGCAATAAATAATTTTAACATATTCTCGAACTATAAGTCTCCTGGTGGTCAGGCCGCTCCTTATAAACAAGAAATAAGTAAAATTAATTACCTTGATGGATAGCTCTATAATAAAATATCTTATATTTTATTATTTAAGAACTCAAATTTTAGTAAGAGGGAATTGTTATAAAAATAATTTTTAATAACACGAAGATCGAATCTTTTATAGCATGTGAATTTAGTTTAAGTTGTCCACATGCCTAGCCCTAAATTAATTTACATCATATGTAATAAATAATTCTAAATTATTTAATGGACAAGCACATGGCATAAAACATAATTCAACATCCTTTAACATATTATATCACATAAAAAGAATTCATGCTAGAATATTATTATTAATTAACATCTCATGAACTAATAACAATTAAAATAATAATAGAATCATGTAACCTATTATAGATTCCCGTTGTATCTAATACAAAATTTCAAATTCAAGTTATGAACGATCTCAATAGTTACATGAATGCATATTTTATCCACAATAAAATAATATCAACATTCAAACGATTTGACTATTGCACAAGGTACATCTATTATGATTTGAACTCTTCAAATATAATATTAAAATATTTTGTAAATAAATTTTAGACATAATAAACCACGGCTCTGATACCACGGAAGGATTGCGTATAGGTGTTCGTAACACGCAGCAGAAGACAATAACAATCCTAGGCAGATCCTTTTCATGTTTAAAATTTATTAACGTGTCAAGGATCAGATCTAAGACGTACCTGGTGAAGAGAATTTCCTTTTTTAAAATTTCTCCGACAGTGCGAAGACTCTATGCGTATCCACACCGAGACCGATGCTTGCTATCAACTTTTTGATCAATGAAACCCGCGAACAAATTGAACGAAGAATATTGTGTTGAAATTTTTCTCAAAAATCTCAACTCAAATTAGAAAAAGAAACACTTTTCTTGTAATTGTATTTTCTCTCTTAACTTTGTATTGCACTCTCACTTTCACAAAGTAGGTTTTTCTTCTCAAGAATAATTGAAAAATTAAAACTTTGCAAATTTTCTCCATCAACCTTTATATAGCATCACCTACAAACCCTTTTCCTATTTGGTTGAGGTAATAATTTACCTAGGGTAAAAGTTTATTCCAAAAATAAACTTTAAGGAATTTTGTGTGAAAATTCCAAATTTTCCTTCTTTGTTTTAACGTGAGAGAATCCAATTTTCCTTCTTTGAATCCAATTCTCAATTGGATTCAAATTCATAAACTTTTTCCTTTTTTTTTTATATTAGTATAATATTTTTCTATTGGAAATATTAATCCCATTCCAAATAGGATAAAACTTCAATTAATAATCCAATTCAAAATTAGTTTTGTTAACAAGCCTTTATTAATATTATATTTTATATACATCTATTATATAAAATAATATTAATTATATATATATCACATATATTTCAACCAAGAGATATTATTTAATGTATATTCCAAATAGAAACTTCAATTTATTCACAATATCAATTATAATCTTTGTGCTAGCAAAGAATATAATAATATTTTATTTGGACTAATAACTAAATTTATTTGACTAATTAAATTCTTTAATTTAATTATCAAATAATAAGTTAATAAATCCTTTAGCAAAGATCAGAACACTCGTTAGTGTGCGACCCATAGGTTCAATACTAAACCGGTAGTAAATTGATCATATCAATATACTAATCAAGGGTGGCGTCTAGCAACACTCCTTAACGACCGGATAGCATGAAGTATACAATTTACTCTCAAGAACCAGTAGAAGAATAATATAGTAATTCCTTCTGTCCTTATAGCTCTGGATCACCCTAGGATATTGGTTCAACTGTCAAATCCTAATAGGCGATCAACTATGTGTTCACGTCAAATATAATCGACCATTGAATGACCTAAGAAACTCATTTCTTCTCACATTCAATTGCCATGGCCAAGGTCTTAGTTTGGTCGTTTATAATTCACGACAACATGGAGCTTAAACTCATTACCAAGAGTTGACAGATTCTGTCTTGATCAATCACTAATTCTACAACTATTTAATCGTACCCAATATCCTTTCAACTATCGCCCTAAGGCATATGTGTCTAGTATCAAAGCACAATAAATAACTTGTCAATTACTATGACGATCTCAAGTCAAAGGAAACAGTTACATCATATTCTTCAAGAAAATATCCTATTGACAATTATGGTAATTCTAACCATTAGGAATTATCCAATGAGTCGGTTCAATGATCATATCTCTATATGCATCATCTATCTATGTGATTTAGTTAATGAGATCAACTAATCTTTATCCGATAAAGACGAACACATAAATATTGATCTAACCGGATTACTAATGTCCAAATCAATAATCCTATGATCAAGAACAAAATTTAGATTAAATTGTAAAAGACTTTGCTCTCATTATCATGATCTCTATCACGATGACAAATCTCAAAATTTAATCAAGGACCTTATCAAATTAATCAAACAATTAATAAATTTAATAAAAGAATATCAAATGCCATACATTTTATATCAAATGACATTCACAAAAACAGATTTAAATTATCAAATATGATATTAAATATAAGGCATATCTACTATATCTCTAAGAGAAACCTCATTTCCCGCCACTTGACACCACTCACTCTATTACGCTATTTGAATGCAACAAAAAGTTTTTGCTTGTCTTATCTTTTTAGCTTGTTCAAATGTGACAAATATAAAATTAATTTTTGAACTTTAAAATTTGCATCTTATCTTCAATGAGGCTCCAATATAAAGTAAAATATGTTTAGAATAAATATTTTTAGAATAATACGGACAGTTTTAATTTAAGATCATGAGACTTTAAAATTTTTCTTTATTTTAAAATAGCATATTATATTAAATAGGAGTGTTAATGAATCTTTATATAAATCGACTGAACTGACTTAATCATATTGTACCAAACTGATTATTAAGTTCTCATTTAACAAAGTTTAAGCTTTTATTTAAATTTTTAGTCGAAACGAATATTTAAGGTACATTTTTAATTTTATTACAAAAATAAATCAAAAAATACCAAATTACACCAAATAAATTTATTTGTGAGAAATATATTTTATATATTAAATTTAGAAATAATAAAATGTTAAATTTATTACCTCGGGTATTGAGACGATGAAAATGGGTACAAACCTTAATTAAAATTGAATATCTCAACTTTCAAAACCTATTTAGCAACTTCTATCGGATATAAATTAGTTATAAATCTTGAGTGGTAAGTTACAAATTATTCAAGTGATTTTGAATAGCAAGATGCAAGGTATTTGATATCTCTTTCCTCCCATATGATTTAATAAAATAATCATTCGAACTGATCCATTAATGCACTGAAACTGAGATGTCGTATATATATATTTTTGACTAACACATATAAATAGTTTTTTACGCAATCTAAAAGAAACAATACCCCTAAAATAGCTGGAATGTACAATAAACTTAGTATGAGTTTTATTTTGTATTTTATACAACTGACATTAATTGTATGAGACTTCTTTCTGTCTCATAAATTTGTGGACCCCAATCTTATACTTTTGAGTTCATAAAAATTTAGATCCATAAAAATGCAAGACAAAAAAATTAACGCATACAATTAGTGTCAGTTATACGAGACACAAAATAAAAATTTTTCCTCAACAACTATTGCCTTCTTTTTATACGTTTCATGCTCAAGTCACGTTAGTCAGAGGGCTATCAATTTTAATTTTTTTATATTTCTCTTCCTTATTTTCGCTTTTAAAATAAAGTTTAAAGTAAAACTATTTTGTTAACTTTCGGTTCAGTTTAACATGCGCAGATGACGAATTCTCAAGGAGGAGAGCAGCTAGGTTCCACGCGCTTCTTGTAATAGTGGAATGAACGGCATATATGACAAGGCGCAAGTAAGTGAGATTAAGTTTCATGGCCTGAGATTGTGTCCGAGGGTTGTGCTATTTTTGTAACCCTAGTTCTTTTTTCTGGACTGTGTTGTAATTCCATTGATAAAATAATTGCATCAAAAATTTTATTAATAAGAGGATAACAATTTTAAAATAAAATATAAAATTATTTTTTTATGTATTTTATCAACAAGAAAAAGATTATTTTATAAGCAGTTATGAGATTGTTTACACTATACTTATAATATTTTTTATACCATACTCAATATGGAATAAAAATATTCAAACTATTAATCTTGGATAAAACAATTAAATGATAAATATGTCCTTTGAAATCTTCTTCCTAAGTCCCTGACTTTCTCTATCAATTTAAATTACCTCAAAGTTTATGATATAGATAATTTGCCGTCTCAGCCATAACCATACTTTGATATTTAAACCCAAAAAAAAAAATCATCTTTGTTGCTTATTTGTTATGTGGTTTTCCAAACTTCACTGGAGAATGTAGAGGGTAAAGTACATGCATTTCTAAAATAAAGGCTCTCAACTATTTTAGGGCTCAAATATGAAATATATCTTGTTAATGGCAAAGAATTGTCTAACAATCCACTACATTATTTATTGGTTTGTATTGTTATTATATTTCCGGGTTACACTAATTATGTTAGAGGCGCAACCAAATTTGAAGCTTATATTTCTAAATCTGCTATATAATTGCGTAACTTGTCTTAACCACTAAAGTTATAATTAAATATTTATATATATTTAATTAATTTTCTAATATAAGTATTATATTTAAATAAAAAGAATTGAATTCAACTTAAGCTGCACACAATAGGCTAGCTCCGCCTCTAAGTAAGTACCACATTTCTTCTTCTACTGTCCTATATTTTCTCTCAAAATTATAGTCTTGTAATAGTCGCGTTACTAGAATGCTACCGTTTTAGCAAATAAATATTAAACCAATTAATATTAAGTTAATAGGGAATCTCAGCTAAACTTAATAAATCCTAGACCAAATCAAACAAAACTCTTGTATAACGAGTAGAGTTTTAAAGCATTAAGTAGGGAACTTAATATGCTATGATTGACAAAATATATAATATCATAAGTGTGTAATGAATATAATAAATGACAAGGGTTATAGTGTAAAGGAATTGTCACCCAATGATTGTATGATTGGGTGTTTCCTTTCTCTGACGATGTGAAAAGGCAAGCAGTCAATATGTATATGGAATCTAGAGATTTATGGATAAAGACTGAATAACATGTGCTTGAATAAAATGGGTAGGACAACCTTTTCGTATATCCTTTTCTCAACTTTACAATATGTCTCAGTTCTCAAAAAGCAGATCCCTTTTTGTTCTATCTCCTCCTATTTATAGGGGACATTCCCCAAACATTCTAAAAAGTACAACATAAAGAATATCCTAAAGAATATTCTTCATGTCCATTTCTGAAGCTAAGTTACCGTTATTGTCCTGTCTCAGCCGCCCGCTTTCGACGTCGACCTTCATGAGGGCCACCTTCAGTCTCCATATCATGGTTGACCCTGTCATTCGTATTGCTTAGCTGTTACTGTTGTTACCAAATTTGGACCTATACAGTTAGTCCCTCCGTTTATCGAGGTCGTAGGTGTGGGCACCATTCATTTTTGTCGTGGGAGAATTTGGTTATTAAATCATGTTGGGTCGACCAAGACCGAGAGAACACACTATCAACAGAGTCACAATTGGCCTCGTTATTGTGATGTGAATTCACTGACACGCGCATCATCATTACGTATTTTCCCGAGACAATGTCTGCATGCTTGTCACTTTGGTTTTAGTGCCATTGATAATCCTTCACTTTGATTCTCGCGCCAACTAGTCCGATAAGTAGATAAGGGTTCCATTTTTAAGACATTTTCGCCATTTCACTCCTTGCATGTGTATCATCTTCCTCCGATCTTTTTCATCAGTTCTTGTTATTAGCTTTGTTTCCGCAATTCCATTTCTCGCTTTCCTATCTAGTCATTACCTCCTTCTTTAGGTTTAGCAGTACACCTTTTGTCGTCATGATGTCCCGAATCATTCACTTACAAGATGAAGTCCCCGACACCACTCCGTTGTCGATGGCCCCTCCTTCTGGCGGTGAGGATTTCATGGTTGAGGAGGGTGATAATTTTCCATTGTAGAGGAGATACTTCCCATAAATCCCCTATCCAGGAACGATTTTCATTAGGAACCCGCTTCTTCCCCCGTTCCGGTGATCTTCAAAATCGGGATATCTCATATAGATGAACCATGATCCACATACCATATTCCTTTTCATGTTGAGATGATCCCAACTGGGCGCAACATCTTGGAGTTCCATAGACCTGGGTACTTTTCTTTTTATGTTTATCCTTTCTTAATTGGTTATACTCTTCCTCTTCTTCCACTGACGAAGGAGTTCTGTTAGTTTTGCAATGTCTGCCCGGTACAGTTGTCTCTACACTTGTATAAAGCTTTTATGATGTTGACAAAGTATGCGGAGTTGGCTGGATGTGAGGTCGACATCCACCACCTATTACATTTATTTTCACCGAGCTTTTACAGGGACACTATGATACAACTGTGACATCTTGGGATCATGGGGCTGATAGTTGGAATGGACGACAGGGCGAGCCGGAAGTTTTGGCACAAGTACTTTTTTATCAAAACAGAGCACCTAGTATCGGACCCCGCGGGATTTCCTAAGCAGTGGAATCATAATTGTAGGTGTTGATGACATACTCTTGTTGTCTTCTTTCATCCTTTATGATCTTTATTTATCTGTGATTTATCTATGTATTTAAGAGGCGTGCACTGATAACTAGGGATTTTGACACATTTTATACTCCTTCTTGCTTATGCTTCGACCAAATATTCAACAAAATAGCCCCAAAAAGGCATACAAGTTGTGCTTGCTTGCTGGTTTGATCAACAAGGTGAAAAAATGTCAAAGATTGGGTCAAAAGGAGTGAAACTTACAGAAGTGCCAAAGACAAGGCAAAACAGGCCTAGTGCGACCACACACCTCTTTGTACGGTCCGCACTGGGAGATTCAGAGAGCTGGTTTTTAGGCTTAAAGGCAGTGCAACCACACTAAGTTCTATGTGGTTCGCACGGAAGGCAACGCGACCGCAGTCTATTCTCTGCGGTTCGCGGTGCCAAGATTCAGGGAGGTTGATTTTCAGAGTTTTGAGCCTCCGCAACCCACTGTCAACTTTGTATGGACCGTGCTAGAAGCCTCCACGACCGTGGTCTATTATGCGCGGTCCGCGGAGGCCAAGTTCAGAGAAGGAAATTTTGAAAGCCAAAGCCCAGTGCGGACCACGGTCCATTTTGTGCGGTCCGCACTAACCTCGCAGGGGCATTTTTGTCCAGATTTTTTAGCTTAGTATAAATAAATTCTTTTTCCATTTTTAGGGTATCAGATATTGTAATTCCTAAGCTGCGCTCGTGAGACGACTTTTCTTAGCCATTTTGGGCATTTTTACTTACTTTTTATCATTGAATCTTTGTATTTAGTTTAGCAATTAATTAATATGTGTTCATCTTTATCTATTATTGTTTTTCTTCTTTGAATATGAGTAGTTGGACCCCATAGCTAGGGTTGTGGCTCAACCCTAGTGTGGGTAATAATGGGTCTTGTATTTTAAGGTTAAATTGACTATGGGTGTTTGGTATTTGGATCAATTTCTTGGTTTATTTCTGAATTAGTGGTTACAAATACTAGTTTTTAGTTTACTTGGGCTCTTCTTGAGAAAGAGAGCCTAAATCTCCGAAATTGATCCAACAAGGAATTGGGATGTACTCAAGAGATTGATGGTCCCAATTAAAGGGTTAAACCTTGAGAGAGTAATACCCGACTTGAACCCTAGTTGCTTATACAAATTTGCATATCCAATTGGTCTTGAGAAAGTCAATTGGGAAAAATCACTTGAACAACCGAGAGGTGTAGGGTGAATAAAATAGTGTAACAATTATACCATATTCCCCAATCATGTTAATTATGCCTTAGTTTCAAGTATCCGTCAATTGCCCACCTAGGTGGATGTTACTACCCTAATGCCTTTTAAACCATTAGATATAACTTGCAATATTTATCTCTTAGCTTAATCTAGTTGCATTTTCCATTAGTAGTTTGATAAAATAGAATAAAAAGAAAACCCAAAAATAATAATAAGTGCAATTTGGAACACATACGCAATCCTAAACTAAATAGATACTCGATCCCAATTCTAGCTCTTTGTGGATTCGATCCCAATCCAAGATCGGGTAAAAGCTATTGCAACCCTCTCTTGTTACATATTAGTAGTGCGGAGTTGGAAGCAATCACTTTTTGGCATCGTTGCCGGGGAGTTAATGGTTTTGGCTATCTATTTAGTTAGTTTTGTGCATTGTTCTTCTTTCTTTCTTTGTTACCAATTTGTATGTGTAAATACTTCAGGTACCAAATGGCTTTAAATGCTAATAACCCTCTTGGAAATGTGCTTGCGGGGTAGGAGGTTGATGATATTTGAGAGAAGGAGGTGGCTCTTGTACCTCTCGGACCACAACGAGGCCGCTAATCCAATGCTAATGAAAATGTCCTAAACCCTCCTCCGCCACCTCCAAGAGCGGTTCCTCGGGTGTTACCAAACCAAGGATATGTAAGTACTATTGTCCCACCCAGAATCCGGGCTGGTAATTTTCAGATAACTAATATGATGTTGACTTTACTTGAGTAGCGTGGGTATTTCGCGGGCGTAGAAGATCAAAATGCCTACAAACATTTTAAGGGTTCATGGATATATGTTGGGGGAGCAAGCAGACGAATGTGTTTGAGGAAGCTCTTAGGTTGAGACTTTTCCCATTCTCACTTCGGGGGAAAGCATTGGATTGGATAGAGAGACTCCCAACCATTCCATCAAAACTTGAGATGAGTTGGCGGACAAGTTTATTGCTAAATTTTTCTCACTCGTGCACATGGCGGCACTTTGAGATGAAATATTGGCCTTCAAGCAAGAACCCACATAACCTTTGCATGAGATTTGGGAGCGGTATAGAACGATGGTGAAGGAATTCCTAATAATGACATGACAGAGAATATGTTGCAAAAAAGCTTCTACTGGGGCATCAATTCTACAAATCAATGCATAGTGAACCAATTAGTCGGGGGTAATTTTATGAAGTTGACATATGATGAAGCTTGTGCCGTACTTGATGAGATGGCTGACACTTCTTCTGCATGGTAAAGTAGAGCCAATGTTCCTCAATGTGTACGGTTATTCATTTGCATAAGGGCTTACATGACCATGGGCAAGCTATAGCGGAGTTGACAACTACTATGAACTAATTGACTAAGACACAATTACAACAAGTCCAAAATCCTCACCAAGTGAATGCCATGGAGGGTGTTAATATGCTTGTCAACAAGAGAAGACAACAAAATCAAGGGAATTTTGAGCAATTTGAGGATGCATGTGATGGGTTTCAAAATGATGGTTATGATGACCAACGATGAAGAGGTTCAATATGTAAACAACTATCAAGACCAATGGGGCAACTCTTCCAACCAACAACAGTGACGACCTCAAGGCAATTGGGGGAATCAACAACAAAACAGTGGTAATTGGGGGAACAACAATCAAAACAACAATTGGGGCAATCAAAACAACAACTGGGGTAATCAGAACAACAACCAATACAACAACTGGGGTAATCAGAACAACGATCAATGCAACAAAGGGAATTCGAATGCTAATAATAAAACTTGGGCAACAAAAATAATCAAGGTGGATGGAATAATGGAAACCAAGGAAACCGGGGGGCAAGGCTTTCAAAGGCCCTCAATGTACCAACAACCGAACAATCCAACCCTTTTCCCTTCTCAAGGTCCTAGTTATTCAGGTAATGATATGGGTAGAATTGAAATGATGTAAGAACAAATGATGAAAAAGAATGCAGATCCGGATGCACAGTTGGCTTCCTACAATACCTCCATTAGAAATTTTCAGGTAAAATTAGGCTAAATCTCTCAATCATTGAATACTCGCCCGAAGGGTGCTCTACCAAGTGATATGGTAGTGAAACCAAAAGGTGGGAACAATCATGTCACAGCGGTTACGACAAGAAATAGGAGAAACAGTGATGTGAATGCCTAGAAACAAAAGCAAGTTGTTGATGATGATGTTGAGTTGGAAAAAGATGCGGTTCCTTAGGTAGTTGAAGATGTGGTTGAGGACAATATAAGCAATAAAGTGAGGATTAACATTGATGAAATCGAGGTGGAAACTCAAGAGACCGTGAACCCGTCTAGGAAACATATGGTTGATATACCAGAGCCAGTTGTGCCAAAAACCAAGGGTCTTTTGCCAAGGCCACCTCCACCTTATCCTCAAAGTCTCCAAAATTAGAGAAATGATAATTAGTTCAAAAAGTTCATTGATATTATGAAGAGCTTGTCCATTAATGTGCCTTTTGTGGAGGCTCTCGAACAAATGTCTGGCTATGCAAAGTTCATGAAAGACTTGGTCACAAAGAAGTATTTTATGGATTGTGAAACTATAAAGATGACTTACCAAGTTAGCACTATAGTGCATTCAATGGCCCCAAAACTTGAGGATCCCGGTGCTTTCACCATTCCTTTCACCATTGGGAGTGCGGATTTTGCCAAGCTTTATGTGACGTGGGAGCTAGTATTAACTTGATGCCTTACTCAGTTTTCAAAACTTTGGGTATTGGGAAACCTAGACCAACTTCCATGAGGATACAAATGGCGGATAGATCGATGAAGAGACATTTAGGTATTATTGATAATGTGCTTGTCCGGGTGGACAAATTTATCTTGCCAGTGAACTTTGTGATTTTGGATATTGAGGTGGACTACAACGTTCCCATTATCTTGGGTAGACCTTTCCTAGCTACAGGGAAGGCATTGGTAGATGTGGAAGCAGGGGAACTCACCTTCCTGGTGGCTGATAAAAATGTTATCTTTCATGTGTGCAGGCCTATGAAGCAACCCAATAGCACTGAGGTGTGCTCATTTGTTGACCTCGTCACAACTCTGATCGTGGATGACACCGGTGCTATGATAAATATGGAGGATCCCCTTGAGGTTGTGCTATTAAATCTTGATGTCCATGATGCAAGTAGAGTGGAGTGCGTGAATGTCTTACATGGGATGGGCTCTTATTACTATGAGCATAGAAAATTGTCTTTGGATCTTGAAAACCGGATTACTCCACCTTAGGGTTGAAATCACTTCCTCCACACCTCAGGTATGAATTCTTAGGCCCAAATTCTACTTTACTAGTTATTCTTTATTCTTGCCTTACTAACTTGGAGGTTGACGCCACATTGGCGGTGCTTCAAAAGCGGAAAAGAGCAATTGGATGGACTTTGGCTGACATTTAGGGAATAAGCCTCGTATTTTGTATGAACAAAATTATCTTGGAGGATGGTTCAAAACCTTCTTTGGAACATCAAAGGAGGTTGAACGAGGCAATGCAAGAGGTGGTGAAGAAAGAAGTTATAAAGTGGTTGGATACTGGGGTTGTGTACCCTATTTCTGATAGCTCGTGGACTTATCTGGGTCAATGTATTCCAAAGAAGGGTGACATCACCGTGGTGACAAATTCTCATAATGAGTTGATTCATACCAAAACAATCACAGGTTGGCGGGCTTGCATAGACTACCGCAAATTGAACAAAGTGACCCGCAAGGATCACTTTTCTTTGCCATTCCTTGATCAGATGCTAGACCGACTTGTTGGGTGTGCTTTTTATTGCTTCTTGGATGGGTATTCTATCTATAACCAAATCTTGATTGATCCGGAAGACCAAGAAAGGACCACATTCACTTGTCTATATGCCACATTTGCCTTCTCTCGCATGCCTTTTGGGTTGTGCAATACATTGGCTACATCTCAGCGGTGTATGATGGACATTTTCATCGATATGATGGAGGAAATTTTGGAGGTGTTCATGGACGATTTTAGTGTTGTGGGGGATTCCTTTAATGCATGCTTGAAGAACCTTGGCAGAGTTTTGGTTCGGTGTGAAGAAATTAATCTTGTTCTCAATTGGGAGAAATGCCACTTTATGGTGGAATAAGGAATTGTACTTAGGCGTAAAATTTCAAAACATGGTATTGAGGTTGATAAAGCAAAGATTGATGTGATTCAAGGTTCCATCCTCTTACCACTGTCAAGGGAGTTAGAAGTTTTCTTTGGCACGCGGGGTTCTACTGGAGGTTCATTAAAGATTTTTCAAAGGTAGTTAATCCCTTTTGCAAGTAGCTAGAGAAAGATGCTAAGTTCGTGTTTGATAAGAAATGCATGGAGGCCTTTGAACTTCTCAAGCATAAGTTGACCACCACTCTTGTCATTAACGCGCCTAATTGGAGTTTGCCCTTTGAGCTCATGTGTGATGCTAGCGATGTTGCGGTTGGAGCAGTGTTGGTCAACGTCTAAACAAAATGTTTCATCCGATGTGCTATGCGAGCAAGACAATGAATGATGCTCATGTTGAAACACGTTCTCAAGGCACTATACTAAACGTGTGTTCACATTTGTAGGTTTTGATGAATGACAAACTATCTGCAATTGACATGTGACGAGGTCCAAGCACAAGCGAGCAATTGATATATAACGAGATTCAAGCACAAGACCAAGATCAAGCAAAGATATAAAGTTATACATGAGTCGCTCTTTAATTGTGATCTTGATCCGATAACGTGACTCAAGACTTGGCTTCTCTCGTAAAAACATTTTTATCAAATCACACATATTTAATTTAAAGCAAAATGATTTTAAATCATGCATATTTACTTTAGTCAAAATGATTTTTAAACATGCCTCTAAAAATCTGGACTAAGATTATGTACTTATGATAATCGATTATTAAAGTCAGCTGCATGACAATCGATTGTGAACTTATGACAATCGATTGTGTTAAGGCAGTGTGCATCAGATTTTTCAAATCTGCATGACAACCGATTGTGAACCTTATGACAATCGATTGTGTTGAGGCAGTGTACATCAAAGTTTTTCAAAGCTATAAAATAATCGATTGTGAACTTATGACAATCGATTGTGTTGAGGCAGTGTCTATCAGACATTTTCAAAGTCACTAAATAATCGATTGTGAACTTATGACAATCGATTGAACTTATGACAATCGATTGTGTTGAGGCAGTGTCTATCAGACATTTTCAAAGTCACTAAATAATCGATTGTGAACCTTTGACAATCGAGTGCATTAAGGCAGTGTCTAATTGATTTTTCAAAGACTGATATATAATCGATTGTTCTCATAACATAATCGATTGTGTAATTGACCATTGCCAAAATATTTTCAAACACCGTCAGGTAATCGATTATAGATTTCTAATAATCGATTGTAGATTTCTAACAATCGATTGTTTTAAGTAAAATTCAGAAATGATTTTTTGAACGTTGCCAAGTAATCGATTGTAGATTTCTGACAATCGATTGTTTTAAGTAAAATCTGGAAATGATTTTTTGAACGTTGCCAGTAATCGATTATTGATCTTAGATAATCGATTGTTAAGCGTAAAATCTGGGAATGATTTTTGGAACGATTGGCAAACAATCGATTGTGGCATTTTGACAATCGATTGTCACTGAGTAAAATCAGCATTCTTAATTGGCAATTAGACAATGGTAATGCATGGTTTTGCAACTATAAATACAGCTTCAAATCAGTCTTCTAAACACAACAACTGATCATATTATTGCTATAGCTCGCATACTCTATTGTTCATCACTTTCTATTCATTACATAAGTTTTGAGAGCCAAAATTCTTGACGAAAGTTGTTGCGTTCTTGAGCGTATCTGCTTACTCATATCTACTCTATTAAGAGAGTCTTGTTTAAGTGAGTGCTAAGTGTTTTATTCACTTGAAGGGAAGTGTTAGTCCCTTGTATTGTAAGAAGGAACTTGTGTTTCCTTTGGTTGAAGTCTTGGAGTGTTGTATCTTCAAGCAAAGGTTGCTGAGGCTTGTGTCCTCAGTTTGTAAAGGTTTGTTGAGCACCCGTAAGCTTAACAGTGTTAGTGGAAATCTCGAGAGAGTCTCTCGGGGACTGGACTAGCCACGGGTTGTGGTGAACCAGGATACATCGGTGCGTTCGTTCTTATTTATTTACTTATCGCACTTATTTCTTTCCTGCAATTTTTAAATTCCGCAAGTTTACGCTAATTTTTATTATAACGCTATTCACCCCCCCTCTAGCGTTAAGCGTATTTTCTAATAATTGGTATCAGAGCCCAACTCTCTGAAGACTTAACCGTTTGAGAGAAACAATCCATGGCTTCTACTCGTGATTCTTTTGCAGGAATAGGTGAAGGACAATGCTCCACCCGACCACCACTATTCGATGGTACAAACTATACGTACTGGAAGGAGAGGATGAGAATATTTGTTCAATCAAATAGTTTTCATCTTTGGAAGGTTATAATGAAGGGAGAACAAATTCCAACCAAAAAGGTTGAAAATAAAGATGTCCCAAAGTCCGAAGATGAATACGATGCGGATGATATCCGAAAGGTGCAAAACAACGCTAAAGCCATTAATTTTATATTGTGCTGTAAATGCTGATGATTACAGGAAAATATCATGTTGCACAACGGCGAAGCAAATGTGGGACAAGCTGGAAATTACGTACGAAGGTACGGACCAAGTAAGGGAAGCTAAAATTGATTTCCTAACCCATGCATATGAATTGTTTCACATGAAGGAAGGCGAAAAGGTCGATGAGATGTTCGAACGATTTTCAAAAATCGTTAATGATTTACATGCTCTTAAGAAGACCTTCACGGATAAGGAACTTGTCCGAAAAATTCTCCGAAGTCTCACTCCGGAATGGCGATCCAAGGCCGACGCGATTCAAGAATCTATTGGCGTTTCAAATGTCACCATCGACGGATTAAGAGGTAATCTTAAAACTTATGAACTACTATACTTAACCCTCTTGTTGATGATCAAAGGAAACAAAAGATCGCTCTCAAGGCAAGCACAAGCCAACCTCAAAATGATGAGGACGGAGACAACGAGTTCGGACTCGTTATTAAGAGATTTCAAAAGTTCATGCGAAAAGAGTATGAACGAAAGGGCAAAAAGCAAGAAGATCAAATAAAGTGCTATGAGTGCGGAGAAACCGGGCACATTAAATCAAATTGCCCAAATGCCAAAAAGGAGAAGAAACCCTTCAAGAAACAACGAGCATACATATCTTAGGGAGGCGACTCCGGTGACGAGTCGAGTGAGGAAGAAGAAGACGAAGCCGCAAATCTTTGTCTCATAGCTCACGAAAACAATCAAGAAGAGGTATGTCAAATTTCTTCCAAAAATTTCTATTCTCTTGAGGAAATGCAAAATACTTTTGATGAGTTGTATAGTGAATTTATTAAAGCTTCCAAAACTGTTAAAAGCATAAAAGAAAATGCTTCTTTAAAAGAAAAAGATTTTGAAAAACAACTCTCTTTGAAAGAAAAGGATTTGAAAAAACTGATTTTGGAAAATGAGAAGTTGAAAGAAGAAAACAAATTTTTCGGCAAGAGAAGCGCCGACAAACCCGAGAGCTCTAGTAAAAATTGTACTTCTTGCATGCATCTCAAAAATGAGGTAGAAAGACTTAAGGG
The DNA here is from genome assembly GCA_034376525.1 of Nicotiana benthamiana. Taxonomy (NCBI): domain Eukaryota; kingdom Viridiplantae; phylum Streptophyta; class Magnoliopsida; order Solanales; family Solanaceae; genus Nicotiana; species Nicotiana benthamiana. The sequence goes on from CM067326.1 coordinate 52,635,563, forward strand.
CACCCTAGATAAGTTTAATTCTTCTCATAAAAATTTGAATGAAGTCCTTGTTAATTTGAAGTCGACCAAGCATGGCATAGGTTTTAAAAATGAGCCTAAAGAAAAGGTTGAAGCCAACCCCCAACAACCTATGGCTTAACCTAGGATTAATAAAACAAACGCTCATCCTAGATATAACAAACCTAGAAATAGCTTTCAACAATCGCAACCTAGAAATAATCACTCTAGAAATAACGCATATTCTAGGCCAAACACTAGAAGGAACTTTGAACCTTTTAGAACACCTAGAAATGGCTTTCAACCTAGAAATGACTATTCTAGAAATGCTGCATATCCTAGAACAAATAGCAGGAGAAATGATTTTCATGAATTGCGCAATAGTCATATTGTCAAGAATAGAGTAAATGAATTTCGTCCGTCCAATTACTATCAACCTAGACGAATGCATAATCCTAATGTTGTTTGTCATTATTGTAGACGAATTGGACATATTGCCCCTGCTTGTTTTACACGACATAGACATAACATTCAATCACATCACTATGATTTGCCTAACCCCCAAGGACCCAAAATGGCATGGGTACCTCAAACTCATTAATCTGTTTTGTAGGTGTGTTTGAAGGGGTCAAGTATACTTTGGTACCTTGATAGTGGATGCTCCAAGCACATGACTGGAGACGAATTCAAGTTCCTTCAACTAGAACACAAGGAAGGAGGAAGCGTTATTTTTGGTGATAACTACAAAGGAAAAATTATCGGCATTGGATCAGTCGGTAAGGATGACTCCTCTTCCATTAAGCATATATTGCTAGTTAAGGGTCTAAAACATAATCTCTTGAGCATAAGTCAATTATGTGACAAGGGAAATCTTATTTTATTTGATTCAAATGAATGCTTAGTTTTTCGCCGTAGCGATTTTAATATTATTCTTCGTGGATTTAGAATGGATAATATCTATTTGGTTGATCTCGAAAATTCTTCATCTGAATATGTGAATTGTCTTATGAGCAAAGAGGATGATACGTGGTTATGGCACCGTAGAGTAGCTCACATCAACATGCATCTTTTGAACAAATTTGTTTCACAAAATTTAGTCATTGGTCTTCCAAACTTGAATTTTGAAAAAGACTCTATTTGTGATTCTTGTCAAAAAGGGAAGCAAACAAAAGCATCTTTTAAATCGAAAAATATTGTTTCAACTACTAGATCTTTGCAATTACTTCACATGGACTTATTTGGACCATCTCGCATTGAAAGTCTTGGTAGAAATCGGTATGCTTTTGTTATTGTTGATGATTATTCTAGATTTACATGGACTTTATTTCTTGCTCATAAAAGTGAAGCTTTTCATAATTTCAAATATTTTCTTAAACGTGTTCAAAACGAAAAGGACACAACCGTCACTTCAATAAGAAGTGATCATGGGGGAGAGTTTGATCACAATCTCTTTGCGGATTTTTGTGACGAACTCGGTATCGAGCATACCTTCTCCGCTACACGAACACCACAACAAAATGGGGTGGTGGAAAGGAAAAATAGGTGTCTCGAAGAGATGGCTAGAACCATGCTCGATGAGGCGAAGATTCCCAAACATTTTTGGGCGGATGCCGTGAGTACCGCATGCTACGTGTTGAATAGAGTAGTTATAAGGCCAATACTCATGAAAACCCCTTATGAACTCTACAAGGGAAGGAAAACAAATATCTCCCATTTTAGAGTATTCGGTTGTAAATGCTTTATTCATAACAATGGAAAAGATCAATTGGGAAAATTTGATGCCAAATTCGATGAAGGAATTTTTATTGGTTATTCCTCACGTAGCAAAGCATATAGAGTATTCAATAATAGAACCGGAACTGTGGAGGAATCCCCTCATATTGTGTTTTCCGAAAATAATGCTCGCTTGGCGAGAAAGGATTCTGGTTTTGATCTTGCAGGTATTTTAAACTCACTAAGTCCTCAAGACAAAGTACAAGAGGAAACTCCGAAGGAAACTCAAGATGAAATCTTGGATCAATTATCGGAGGAAGCGCCACAATTGGAAAAAGAAACGAAACTACCTAACGAATGGAAGACAATTAAAGATCACCCTCTCGAACAGGTAATTGGCGACGTTGGAGAAAAGGAAAGTACCCGAAACACTCTTAAGAACACCCTAGGATACACTTCTTAAGAAATCACGTTCTCACTTGGCCACATTGATCTAAGTCATTATTTCTTTACAAATTACTAACTTGAGCGTCGGAGACGTCTAATTTTCTTTTGCAGGTATCGCCCTAAAGGTAGGGGGAATTATAAAGCAACGGCATAGAACAATCGATAGTTACAGCAAATAATCGATTATTTTTTTTGTCTCATGTTTACTGTGCGGACAATCGATTAGCAAGTATCAGTAATCGACTATTTACATTTTATGCTTATTATGCAGTTTTTTTTATAATCGCTTTTTTACTGTATAATCGATTACCATCTAGGCCATTCAGTACTGCTTTCCTAAAATAATCGATTGTTTCAAAAATATAATCGATTATTTTCCGAGTCAGAAAATCACTGTGCACACCGTGTCACAACAATCGATTACCATATTATTTTTTGTCAGTAATCAAATATTTGTTACCGTTTGGGCCCTGCCAGATTCCCACAATCGATTTTTGTCAGTTCCGAGTTCAAGTCAAAACTCCATAACAATTGATTGTTTCAATTCCACAATCGATTGTGTAACGGTCAGTGAAAATTTTTCTTATCGTTTCTGACCGTTTTAGCTCATAAATTTCTGCAAATTTTCACCATAAATGAAATGCCATCTTCCTCATTATAAATAGGTACCATATGCCTTCAATTTCTTCACTCAAGCATCAATCGTAGCTCCCAAAATTTCAATAATCTTTCAAGCTTCTTACAAAGGCCATTTCTACTTATTCAAAATGTCCAGATACACTAAACGTTCCCGTTCAGGTAGACATGGTGCATCTTCTTCAGCTGCTCCTCCTCCTCCAAATTTCCCTTACCAAGATGGGTCTATTTTACAATTCAATTCTGAAACTGAGCTAACTAGATTCTTGACAAAATTCGAACAACGTGACATTCTTCCTCCTCGCTTTTCTACAAGCAAATATCTTGAATCATGCGCCCCCCCTGCAAACATGCTTAGGGAATGCCAACTTCTTGATTTCCTATATCTATCCTATCCTCACATTAATACTCTCTTGATTCAAGCCTTCTACTCTAATCTTCACGAGGACGACGAGGGTGAGCTTGTGACAAACATCAATGGTGTTGAAATTCTTTTAACCAACGAAAACTTACATTCTATTTCTCACCTACCTCGAAGTGGGGAAAACATTTCTCGCTACATTAGAGAAGCCGGCGCCTTATTTGATGATAAAATTCTCCTAATCCAAATAGGACATGGAGCTTATGATCCTAATCTATCTACTCGACGTCCTACCATTACGGGAATGCTCCCCGAATATCGTTTGATTTTCTATTTCATAACCCGAGTCCTCAAGCCTCACAAACATAACTATACCACTCTCTCCCAAGAGGACGCAAAGCTCATGCATGCCATTATAACCGGAGCTCACATCAATTGGTGTAAGTTCATCAAAATTCACATGCTTCATGCCATCGGGGACGATAGACCACTTCCCTATGCCCTTCTTATTATGAATTTTCTGGAAGCCTCCGTGTTCAACACCTCTATCGGCCCTCTCAAAAAGAGCACCAAGAAATGGGAAATTTCCGAATCCTCCTTTCCCCATGACGGCGATCATGCAGCTCCTGCTCCTCCTCCAACTCGTCAAACGAGTCAGCCTCAAGCTCCTACACTTCAAACTATTTCCGACCAACTTGCTTCTTTGTCCACCTCTGTCAATCGTTTGACATATGAGGTCCATGGATATTTTGATCATATTCACTATCCATATGCTGGACTTGTTCCTTATGAAGCAGTACCGGATGACGAGGCGGGAAATGATAATAATGAATAATTTTTTATTGTTCTATGTTGTTTTGTCTTCTTTTTATGTAATCGTATTTTTGATTAATAAATAAACAAGTTATTTACTTTTTCCATTTTTGCTAATGTCAAAAGGGGGAAGAATAATAAGGGATATGCACTAATTCTTATTGGCATAAATTGAGGGGGAATTCATATGTTGAGGGGGAACTAGAGACTTGTTGCATATTGTTGCATATCTTTACTTGTCTTGAATCGTCATTATGAATTATCAAATATGCATATCCCGACTAAAGTTTGCCGTTATCAAAAAGGGGGAAATTGTTGAAACACGTTCTCAAGGCACTATACTAAACGTGTGTTCATATTTGTAGGTTTTGATGAATGACAAACTATGCGCAATTGACATGTGACGAGGTCCAAGCACAAGCGCGCAATTGATATATAACGAGATTCAAGCACAAGACCAAGATCAAGCAAAGATATAAAGTTATACATGAGTCGCTCTTTAATTGTGATCTTGATCCGATAACGTGACTCAAGACTTGGCTTCTCTCGTAAAAACATTTTTATATTTAATTTAAAGCAAAATGATTTTAAATCATGCATATTTACTTTAGTCAAAATGATTTTTAAACATGACTCTAAAAATCTGGACTAAGATAATCGATTATGTACTTATGATAATCGATTATGTTAAGTCAGCTGCATGACAATCGATTGTGAACTTATGACAATCGATTGTGTTAAGGCAGTGTGCATCAGATTTTTCAAATCTGCATGACAATTGATTGTGAACCTTATGACAATCGATTGTGTTGAGGCAGTGTCTATCAGACATTTTCAAAGTCACTAAATAATCGATTGTGAACATATGACAATCGATTGTGTTGAGGCAGTGTCTATCAGACATTTTCAAAGTCACTAAATAATCGATTGTGAAACTTTGACAATCGAGTACATTAAGGCAATGTCTAATTGATTTTTCAAAGACTGATATATAATCGATTGTTCTCATAGCATAATCGATTGTGTAATTGACCATTGCCAAAATATTTTCAAACACCGTCAGGTAATCGATTATAGATTTCTAATAATCGATTGTTTTAAATAAAATCTGAAAAAGATTTTTTGAACGTTGCCAAGTAATCGATTGTAGATTTCTGACAATCGATTGTTTTAAGTAAAATCCGGAAATGATTTTTTGTACGTTGCCAAGTAATCGATTGTAGATTTCTGACAATCGATTGTTTTAAGTAAAATTTGGAAATGATTTTTTAAACGTTGCCATTAATCGATTATTGATCTTAGATAATCGATTGTTAAGCGTAAAATATGGGAATGATTTTTGGAACGATTGGCAAACAATCGATTGTGGCATTTTGACAACCGATTGTCACTGAGTAAAATCAGCATTCTTAAATGGCAATTAGACAACGGTAATGCATGGTTTTGCATCTATAAATACAGCTTCAAATCAGTCTTCTAAACACAACAACTGATCATATTATTGCTATAGCTTGCATACTCTATTGTTCATCACTTTCTATTCATTACATAAGTTTTGAGAGCCAAAATTCTTGATGAAAGTTGTTGCATTCTTGAGCGTATCCGTTTACTCATATCTACTCTATTAAGAGAGTCTTGTTTAAGTGAGTGCTAAGTGTTTTATACACTTGAAGGGAAGTGTTAGTCCCTTGTATTGTAAGAAGGAACTTGTGTTTCCTTTGGTTGAAGTCTTGGAGTGTTGTATCTTCAAGCAAAGGTTGTTGAGGCTTGTGTCCTCAGTTTGTAAAGGTTTGTTGAGCACCCGTAAGCTTAACAGTGTTAGTGGAAATCTCGAGAGAGTCTCTCGGGGACTGGACTAGCCACGGGTTGTGGTGAACCAGGATACATCGGTGCGTTCGTTCTTATTTATTTACTTATCGCACTTATTTCTTTCCTGCAATTTTTAAATTCCGCAAGTTTACGCTATTTTTTATTATAACGCTATTCACCCCCCCTCTAGCGTTAAGCGTATTTTCTAACAGCTCAATTGAACTACACGGTGACCGAAAGGAACTTTTGGATATTGTGTTTGCTACGGAAAAATTCCGGCCGTATATTATGGGGAATAAAGTCATAGAGCACACTAATCATGCCACCCTTAGGTACTTGATCACAAAGAAAGGCTCCAAAGCAAGGTTTATGTGATCGGTGTTACTACTTCAAGAGTTTGATATAGAAATTATGGACCAGAAGGGTAGTAACCACTTGTCCCGTTTGTAGGAGGAGGGAGGCCTTTTGATGGCCTAGAGATCAATGATTCATTTTCTGATGAACAACTCCTTTAAGAGTCAATGAATGATTCTCCATGGTTTACCGATGTTGCCAAATTACCTTGTGACTGGAATAATCCTGTGTGAGATCTCTTCTAACCAAAGAAAGAAGATCAAGTAGGATAGTTTGGACTTCTATTGGGATAAAGCGTACTTGTTCAAGATTTACACGGATGGTGTGATCTGAAGGTGTGTCCCCGAGGGAGAGCGATTGAGTATTTTGGAGGCTTGTCATTCTTCTCCCTATTGTGGCCATCATGGAGGGGCGAGCATGGCTTCTAAAGTTCTTAGTTGTGGGTTTTATTGTCCAAATTTGTTAAAAAATACGAGTGATTTTGTGAAGAGGTGCGATGAGTGCCAAAGAGCCGGAGGAATTTTGAAGAAAGATGAGATGCCACCCAATACCATCATTGAGGTTGATATTTTTGACGTATGGGGCATTCATTTCATGGATCCATTTGTTAGCTCATGTGGGAACACTTACATTCTTGTAACGATGGATTATGTCTCAAAATGGGTTAAGGCCGTGGCTTTATCCAACAATGAAGCTAGGAGTGTGGTGACATTTCCGAAAAAGAGCATTTTCACAAGGTTTGTGATTCCTCGGGCAATTATTAGTGATGGTGGATTGCATTTTTATAATAGAGCTTTTGATTCCTTGCTTTATTAGTATGGTGTAAACCACAAAGTGTCTACGCCTTATCACCCTCAAGCAAGTGGCAAGGTTGAAGTGTCCAACAGGGAGATCAAGAGCATTTTGTCCAAAACGGTAAATGCCAATAGGACCGATTATTCTAAAAAGTTAGATGCTATACGGGCTTACCGTACTGCTTACAAGACCCCAAATTGTATGTCTCCATACCGGTTGGCATTTGGAAAAGTATGTCATTTATCAGTGGAGTTAGAGCATAAGGCCATGTGGGCCTTAAGGAAGTTGAACCTTGAGTGGGATGTAGCTGCCAATCTCCGGGTGGAGCAACTCAACGAGCTTGATGAATTTAGATCCCATGCCTACTCTAGTTTGTCCTTGTATAAGGATAAAATAAAGTACCTTCATAGAAAGTATAATCGGGGCAAAGAATTCAAGATGGTGGAGTTGGTGCTCCTATTCAACTCTAGGCTAAGTTTGTTCCCCGGAAAGCTCAAGTCAAAATGGAGCGGGCCGTTTGAAGAAGTGTGTATGACCCTATTTAGTGCTCTTGATTTGAAAAACAAAAATGGTGAAGTCTGCAGAGTTAATGGGCATCGGGTCAAGCATTATCTTGGGAACATTGATGACAACCACGTGGTGGCACTTCTTCATTTCAAATGATATGTTGATAACCTGTGTCTTGCCGCAACGTTTAATCAGGCGCTTCTTGGGAGGCAACCTATGTGTTTTTCTTCTCGTTTTCTTTGATTTTCTTTATAGTATTAGATTGATTATTAGGCTAACTGGTTGTGAGATGTTACATGATTGAGTTGATGTAGTGCACGACATAATTTAAAAAATGCACAGGTCTTTGAAGTTTTCAGTGCGGCCGCACTACCATTTTGAGCAGACCGTAGTGGATTGCTAATTTGAACTGGAATAAAACAGCCCAGTGTGAACCGGGGTCCATTTTGTGCGGTCTGCAACGATAGGTGAGAATGGGCCCCGGGGCTTTTCTATAAATAGACCCCGAGGGCCTCCTTTTACTTTATTCGCAAACTTGAATCCCAGAGAGTATAATCACTGTTCACTGCCCTTACTTGCTCGTAATTACTTGTTGGAACTTATTTGCTTCAATTCATCTCATAATCTGGTACCATAGTCCCCCCGTTACTTGTTTTATTTTGTCAATTTCATTTAATTTTCGTTTTTGTTACCTTCTATTTTTTTCTTTCTCTCGCACTTTCTTAATTGTTAAGTTAGGTTAATTTAAATTTTGAGTCATGTGGAATTAATTAGCTTAATGGAATGGGTAATCACATAGCAACACTTATTAGGTGCAAAAATTGGACGTTAAAGAAAAATTTTATGAACCCTAGTTTAGTGCCAAAACAGGGCACTCAGTGTAGACCACAGTCAATTCTGTACGGTCCATGGTGCCATAGTGTGGTCCGCAGTACCATTTTGTGCGTACCGCACTGAAGAATTCTGACATGATGAACTTTGCGTAGTGCAGACCGTGATTGATTTTGTGTGGTCTACACTAGCATCAGTACGGTCACAATTGCTTTTGTGCGGTCCGCACTGCCAAGACATAGAGGATGTGTTTCTGAACCCAATTCCTGTGCGTACCGCACTGGCCCCTATGCGTCCGAACACCATTTTGTGCGGTCCGCACTGGGAAACTTCTGCAACATGTCTGCAACACTGTTTTATCTGAGACAACTGATTTTAACAAGTTATTTGAATTGTGTTTGTAGACAATGATGAGACAATGAGGAAAAAAGCTCAAAACAATCGGGCAAAGGTGAATCCTACAGGGGGCAAGGGCGAGAAAATTATAAAATTGACTCCCCAAGTCAGGGAAATTATTAAAAGGACAAGAAAGTTTATCAAAGTTGCTAATAGAGCTGCACATTCCTTGGGGAGCGAGTATGAGCCCTCCCGGGATATTTCTTCAGATTTCGTGCCAAAATATTTTAAAGACTGGCCGGGGAGATTCAGGCTGACAGATACTCATCATCCACCATCAACCACTATCCAAGCACCAACACATGTTTCTTCTAGGTCTTCTGAGGGCTCAGTAGCGGGCAGTGAAGAATAATCCATCTCTCCCACAATTTTTTTTATCTAGAAGGGGTGGAGGAGGAGATGAGGAGGAAGTAGAGGGAGATGAGGAAGTGGCATAAGGAAGAGAACCATGGGTTAGGGGTGTTGATAGAACGAGGAAGCTGGAGGTTTTGCGAGATAGGTTCATGAGTGAGGTGGCGTACCATAAAATTAGGGAGTGGTGGCCGGTGAGAAAGTTGATTCCGAAGATGAGCTTCATTGAAATAGACCTATTACCCCACAACCCCAATTTGCAAAGACAGTTTAGGAGTAGGGCAGGCTAGGAACATTTTCTAAATGAGTGAGTGGATGCCAACGAACACATGGTCAAAGAGTTTTATTGCAATGTAGCCCACATAAAAAAGGGCTCCAAAGTGACCAAGGTTCGAAATCTGATAGTTTTATTTGAGGGGAAGTAACTTAACGAATACCTTGGCTTCAATGACGAAGATGAGACCTTGTACACGGCGAAGTTGGAAATGGGTGAGGTGATCCATCCATAGTGGGCACAGTACCTGGCAATCCCAGGTACCACCCCTGGCTGGTTGACTGTTGGAGTTAAAATTCTGAGGCGTAGTTTAAACTTTGAGGAACGGGGGTGGGAGACCTTTGTATGTAGTAGGTTGGATCCCATGACACATGACAACACCCTTCCTTTTTCCCGGGCTGTTTTGGTAGCTTCGATCATGGTGCGGTACCCAATCAATGTGGGAAATGTGATGTCACAGATTATTTCAATTGTGGGTGTCAAGCATGATAGGAAATATCTATTTCCCAGTACCCTCACTATGTATTTCCAGGAGTTGAAGGTGGATAAGAAGTCCTTCAATGTCAAAGTCAAGGCGAAATTCCCATTTTCCCGGTACAGGATGCAGGGGGATGACAACCCCAAAAGCAAGAACTTCAAAGGCACTACTACTGCCCCAACTGGCTAGTCTGACGAGCCAGTTGTGGTTGTAGCCCCTGTTGAGCCTACTTCCACTTCCATAGGTATCCCTACCGATCCATCTACATCCACAACCACTCCTCCCGGCCCATCCACATCAGCAGGCCTGGAGATCCCATCTTCTCGGGCCCATCCTATTATTACTCACTGACTGAGCCAGGTCCTTATTAGCATAAATAGTTGGATGTAGACTGCCTCATCCAAGTTGTCCACCTTGACCTCCACTATAGAGGCTCAGTCGACTCCTGCAACTCCGCAGGTTCCACAGTAGATAGAGGATGCCCTCAAGGAGATACTTGACAACCAGAAGAAGACCCTCGAAACTCAGGTAGCGTTCTCTAGGGCAGTTGATTTCACATAGCAAGGCTCTCAAGGAGCTTGCTCGGGAGCACAAAAAGCTGAGGAAGACATGGTCCTCCAAAGATTCCATGAAAGAGTTGAGAGCAGATGTAGACAGACTGAAGTCAAATAACCTGCCTTTAGATTTATTGTTCTAGGACCCAGCCCCAATGGTTCATCCAGAGCCGAAGCAGTCTCAGAGGCCTCCCAAGAGGAAGAGGACGATTCCTAGAGCTGATGATGCTATCATCCAGTTGGCGGACCCACCAGAGACTTCCTCCAGTCAGCCACAGGATATACTAGTTCCAGAGCCTGTCCAGGCCCAGGTTCCAGTAGTAGAGCAGCAGACCATCGGGAACCAGTCTGAGGTTCCCGGGCACATAGAGGAACCAATGACCTCACATGACCCTATGCAGACAGACATGCCTTAGGGAGTCTTCTACATCATTTCCCTTTAATCTGTTGGTGCTTCATTCAGACTATTTTGGCATTGAGGATAGTGACAGCTTTCATTTGAGGGGGTAGGCCCTACTATTCATTTTGGATGATTGTTATGCTTTCTTTATCTTTTTATCTTTGCTATGTATATATTTTTGATATTTTTTGTTACATTTATCACATTTTTATTTCACTTTGGGTCTGTATATAAAGTTATATCACATTATATATATTCATCCCATCCATTGTATATTCAAATACCCTCTTGTATATATTCATTATATTTTTCGCAAAATGTTTCATTTTTTACTTCTTATTTTTGATTCGTGGCATTTTTGAAGTTTGCTATAAGTCTTTGATTTTCTTAATGCCACGGTTCTTTCCAAAGGTGGAGTGTTGTGTGAACCTGGTGGCTCTTCCCAATGATGGATGGCATGACAACCTTTTTAAGGGTTTGAGTTTGTTTTTTTTCATTTTTAGTAGTTAGTAGTTAAGGGTGCCTCAAGCAAAGCTTCACTTGGACCTAGAACATTTGCCTTTAATCTCATGGTCAAAAATAAATTGTTGTGTTTAGGATGGTGAAAGTCTCGACCCTGAGACTCTTGTGTTGACCGATAGTCATCAAGTGGTTTTCGGGACCATTGTGTGCTCAAATCGTATCTAAGGTCATTGTGGGACCCTGACTCTATATCTTTAGCAATCATTTAGCTTGTGTGGTGAGTAGTTGAATTACAAGTCCAAGTCCCGAGCCATTTATCTAAAAGTTGTTCTGAATGTCTGTTGAGGCAAAATCTTAGGTGAATTATGACTTGAGACATGACTATAGTCTCTCCTTGAACCAAATGATAGCTTGAACAATTCCATAGCCTACCAATGATAACAATTCCATAGCCTACCAATGATAAGATCCCTAGTTAACCATTTTGAGCCTTAAACATATTTCTTTGAAGAACCATGGTACATGTCTACATCCATTCTAAAAGATACACTCTCTTGCACCTGATCTTTCCTTTAGCACATGGCAAAAATATATGTTTGAAGGGAGAAATGAGGACTGCAACAACGTGGTAAAAAGGCACAAAAATTAAGAAAAGGAAAGGTTATAAAAAGAAAGAAAAGCAAAAGGACAAAAAATAATGTTCAATGTTAAAAATAATAAAAAGGAATCAAGAAAAGCAAAGAATAAAAGGTGTGGAAAGTTAAAAAATAGGAGAAAAGGTTTGAAAAGCATGAGAAAGAGTGACAATGTGTCTCTCTAACCCCTTAGAAAGAAGTGAAAATGACCCAAAGAGTCAAATGAATGGATGCCAAATAAATTAGAAGAAGTGCTTAAGGGAAGATGAAACCCACTTAGACCAAAACATTTTCTATCCTGAACCAAAAGCCTTCACAATATCTCCACAAAGGCCCTATATGATCTTGAGTTGAATGAAGCTTACATTAGTGGATACTCACATAAGGGTCAAGCATATGGTACCTAGAGCCGGGATTCTGACATTTTCTTGATAGATATGAGTGAATTCCCATTAACAACATTTTGCGTTTCATTATTCTAAAGGTAAGGTTTGCTTAGGGAGAGTTAAGGATGTGTGAGTTTGGGTTCCATAATGACCAAAGTAATTGAAAGAGCTTTTGATGTGTTGAGTAAACTCTTGATGCTCTTGTGTTGCACTTGATCTATGGTTTTTCAAAGAGTAAATAGTTAATGATTCATTTGTATTGAGGGTATTGTTAGTTCCAATTTATGCTAGATGAGGTTGCATTAGATCAGCTGAAAATTTCTTGGATTTTCCCTTAAGGGGTGATTCTTATTTTGTTTGCTTGAGGACAAACAAAAGCTTAAGTTTGGGGGAGTTTATAACTATGGATTTTGACATATTTTATACTCCTTCTTGCTTATGCTTTGATCAAATATTCATACAAAATAGTCCAAAAAGGCTCACAAGTTGTGCTTGATTGCAGGTTTGATCAACAAAGTGACAAAGTGTCAAAGATCGGCTCAAAAGGAGTGAAACTTGCACAAGTACCAAAGACAAGGCAAGCTCAGGTATAACAGGACCAGTGTGGCTGCACACCTCTTTGTACGGTCCGCACTGGGAGATTCAGAGAGCTAGTTTTTAGGCTTAAAGGTAGTGCGGCCGCACTAGGTTCTGTGTGGTCCGCACTGAAGGCAATCTGCGCTCGTGAGACGACTTTTCTTAGTCATTTTGGGCATTTTTACTACTTTTCATCATTGGATCTTTGTATTTAGTTTAGCAATTAATTAATATGTATTCATCTTCTTCTATTTCTTATTTTTCTTCTTTGAATATGAGTTGCTAGACCCCATAGATAGGGTTGTGGCTCAACCCTAGTATGGGTAATTGATGGTCTTGTATTTTATGGTTAAATTGACTATGGGCGTTTGATGATTTGATCAATTTCTTGGTTTATTTCTGAATTAGTGGTTGCAAACACTAGTTTGTGCTTAGTTGACTTTGGCTCTTCTTGAGAAAGAGAGCCTAAGTCTCCGAAATTGATCCAACAAGGAACTGGGATTTACTTAATAGATTGATAGTCTCAATTAAAGGGTTAAACCTCGAGAGAGTAATACCCGACTTGAACCCTAGTTGCTTGTGCAAATTTGCATACCCAATTGGTCTTGAGAAAGTCATTTGGAAAAAAGCACTTGAACCACCGAGAGGTGTAGAGAGGGTAAAGTTGTACAACAATTATATCATATTCCCTAATCATGTCAGTTTTGCCTTAGTTTTAAATACCTGTCAATTGCCCACCTAGGTGGATGTCACTACCCTGGTGCATTTTAAACCATTAGATACAACTTGCAATAGTTATCTCTTAGCTTAATCTAGTTGCACTTTTAATTAGTAGTTTGACAAAAATAGAATCATAAAGAAAACCCAAAAATGATAAGAAGTGCAATTCGGAACACATACACAATCCTAAACTAAATAGATACTCGATTCCGATTCTAGCTTTCTGTGGATTTGATCCCGACCCAAAATAGGATGAAAGCTATTGAGACCCTCTCTTGCTACATATTAGTAGTGCGGAGTTGGAAGTGATCATGCACCCTTCCCCATCATCGGTATTGAGGACTGGGTGGCTCGCGTACTACCTCACATGGTTAGGATCCGAGTTTGGATGGTTTTCTACAAATGCTTTGGATCGACAATTCCGTCTGGTAAGTGTTTCTTTTGTTTTGATTTTCAGCTGCTTGCCGTCGTTTATTGATACGACCTTTTTGTGGTGACATGTCTAGGGAATCTAAGAAGAAGGCTCCATTACCAGTGTTTTGCCAGGCCATTACATCGGCAGTGATGCATTTACCGTGGCTGAGTCTGCCTGCGGGGGGTCGTACTTCAACTCTATCAAAAAGAGACCCCCCTCATAGGGATGTCATTATACGGGACGTGATCTCTTCCCGGCCTGTCTAACATCTCGTAGACAAGTCCTCTAATGGGGAGGAGTCGCCGTCGGGGAAGAGGATGGGGGTGGAGCTAGGAAACGGCATTGTCACCAGCATTCAAAAGAAGAAGGTCATTGCTTTGAGAGGGTGTCCTTGCCTATGTTAGACGTATGTGACGTTTTTATGACGGATGAAATCACGATGGAGAGGTCCCCCAGGGCCGAGGAGATATACCAAGGCGGGGAACCTACATGGACTACTGAAGGTGGCGCGCCGTCGGCTGTTGGAGAGGATGGAGCGATGCTCTCAGGGGACTGATTGGGTCCAATCCTACACCATTATAGAGTGGCATGAGCGGTCGATGCAGCTTCTACCCGAGAAGGTTGGGATCGAATCAACAGGGAGCTAATACAATGTTTGGAATTGGATTCTTATCTAACCTAGCAGTGTGTAGTGCTCTTTATTACACTTCCAATCATGTTTGTTTGTTTGTTACTTATAATTTTATACTAATGATGTTCAAAATTAAGCTAAGTCGATATGTTTGTAGGGTTTTTTAAATGGGCAAAGAGGCACTAGTGAAGTGTCTTACTCCTAGATGAATATCTAATGAGATCTAGAACTTAGGGCAATAATAATACAGTTGGGATCATGCTATAACCAATGCATGAAGCTACTAACTCTACACCTCTCGGTAGTAAGAGCAACTTTGCCCTAATTGGCTTTCTCAATCCCAATTAGGTGTTCAATTTATGCAAGCAATGTTGGCTCAAGTCGGGTAATACTATCTCTAGGTTTAACCCTTTAATTGAGGCTATCAATCTCTTGAATACACCTCAATTCATTGTTGGCCTGAAATTCCTAGACTTAGTCTCTCTTTCTGAGTAAGAGCCTAAGTAAAAAAGGCACAAATTAGTGTTTGCAACCACTAGTTCAACACAAAAAGCATAAATAAGGCCAAATAACAATCACCCATAAACATCTAAGCCTAAAATAAAAGATCCATTAAATACCCACACTAGGGTTGAGCCATAACCCTAGCTAGTGGGTTTAGCTACTCATAATTGAAGAAGGAATCATAGATTGAGATGAAGAATAACCCATAAATTGTAATTATAAGAGAAGAAACTATGTTTAATTGCTAAACTAGCTACAACATTACTCAAAATAGTCAAATATGACGTTTCACGTGCTCAACTAACGTCAGGTAACCTTAAAATATGAAAAGAAAGTATTTATACACATCTAATTTTTCTAGACAAAAATTCTCCTGATGGAGGTACCGCTAACAACGGAAAATAGACTGCTGCAGCGGTGAGGCTACCGCAACCGCGGTCATCAGCTTTTGCTCAAACTCCAGGCTCTTTGAATCTCTCCTTCGCAGGCCACAGTAAAAAGACTGCTATCGCGGTAGGGGTACTGCTATCGAATAAAATCATCGTGGACCGCAATAAAAAAAACTGCGATCGCGGTGAGTCTTCTGCGGTCGCGGTGGGTTTTCTGCTTTAGCACTGCTTTGACTTGGTTTTGAACTTGTGTAGGTTTCACTCATTTTTGAGCTGGTTATGACATCCTTGTCTCCTTTTGAACAAACACTGCAAACAAGCATAACAAGTTAGCTTTTAGGGAATACTTGTACACATTTTAGTCCAAAACTCTAGCAAAAAAGACCATAAACTAGACTAGAATCCCTAGTTATCAACTCCCCTAAACTTAAGCTTTTGATTGTCCTCAAGCAAATAAAGTAATTTCCACCTCCTCAAGATAATAGAAAGGAAAATTCAGCTATTCTAATGTAAACTCATCAAGAATCTATTTGGACTAACGATTACCCTAAACTCAAATGCATTATCAACACTACACAACCTTTTAGCACCATGGCTATAGTGCGACACAAAAACATCAAGAGTTGATTCAACTCATTAAGGAAACACTTTCTGTTACATTCATCACTGTGAAACCCAAACTCATACTCCTCAACTATCCATAAGCAAACCTTACTTTTAGATTGTAGCACTCAGAACGAGGATTGTGGAAAACACGCTTATCTCTTTTAAGGAAGGTCGTTGATTCGGCTCTAAGTACCATAAGCTTGACCCTTATGTGAGTCACCACTAATGTAAGCTCACCCAGCTCAAGATCATATAGGGCGTTTATGGGAATGTAATGAAGGCTTTTTGTTCAGGGTAGGATATATTCATCTAAGAAGGTTTCATCTTCCTTTAAGCACTTCATTTGCTTCATTTTGGCACACATTTTCTCGACTCTTTGAGTCATTTACTTCTTCTTTAGGGGTTAGAGAGATACACAATCACTCTTTCTTGTTCCTTTCAATTCTCCTTTCTAATTTTTCCACGCCTTTCATCTTTTGCTTTCATTGAATCCCTTCATTTCTTCTACATTGTTTATTTTCTTCTTGAATATTTGATTTTTCTTTCTTTTTCTTTTTCGTTGCCTTTCCTTTTCTTCATTTTGTACCTTTTATCATTTTTGTATTCTTCGACTCTCCCCCAAACATATGTTTTTTGCTTTTGCCAAGGAAAGATATGGTGCTAAGAGAGGATCATTTTAGAACGGATAAAGGTTTGTATCATGTTTATTGAAAGAATAAGGGCTAGGGCTCAACGAGGTTGACTAAGGATAGTGTCATTGGTAGCCTATGGATATTTTCAAGTTTCAATTGAGATCAAGGAGAGCCTTTAATCACTTCTCTAGCCGAGCTACACTTAGAATTTCGCTTAGAAAACATTCAAGGCAAGTTCTAGACTCATTGGCACGAGACTTAGACTTGTAAATGAATAACTCACCACACAATCTATAAGATTGCTAAAGAAACAGAGTAGGGGGACCACAACAACCTTAGTTAATATTTGAGCAACACAAATATTTCCAAGAAACCACTCGATGATTGTTTAGCCAACACACGAGTCTCAAGGTCACACCTATCACCATCATGTACACAACAATTTGTTTTTAACCATAAGGTAAAAGGTAAATATGTTAGGCCCAAGTGAAGCTTTTCCTAAGTCACCATTGCTTACTAACTACTATTTACACAAAAATGAAAAGAAAAACAGACTCAAACTCGTAGGAAGGTTATCATGCCATCCATCATCGGGAAGAGCTACCCGGTTTACACACACTCCACCTTTGGAAAGAACCATGACATTAAGAAAAGTAAAGGTTTATTGATCCTTGAAACTTGAAAAATAAGAAGCTATGGACCGATAGAGAAGCTATCAAATGAAATAAGAAGCTATACAATTAAGGAAATTGCAATAGAAGCTATGAATCAAAATACGAAAAGTAAACTAAATATGTACAAAAAGGGGGTTTAGATGAATATACATACGAAGGGATGAATATATACATGATAGGAACTTTTTATACTAACCAAGCTAGAATAATAACGGAAAGTAAAATAAAAAGTAAAGTTATATACATACCAAGCGTGAAAAATAAGCATAAAGAAAGAAAATAGTGTCATAATTACAGTCAAACTATCAAATCAAACTACCAAATCAAAAATCAAAGTAGGGAAACCCCTCAAATGAAAGCTAATATTGTCCTTAATGCTAACTAACCAAAAAAAAATCTTAAAAAGAAAGATAGAGAGTGAAGAAAACACCCTATGGATCCTTCGTCTTCATGGGGTCCTGTGGTAGTACGGGCTCCTACGATTGAGTGGGGTCCTGTAGTAGCACGAGATCCTATGGCTAGGCAGCTAGATTATTTGTCCTGGGGGCTTGTAGCTAACCAGAAGCAGCACCCTCCGTCTCCTCCAACTCAATCTCAACATTATCCACCTTGGGGATCATCCTTCTCCTCTTTGGAGCTATCTCAATCTCCTGCTCAAGAACTTGCTCTTCTGAGTTGCTAGAGATTGATCATGCAATAGTAGCTCCAAAGGCAGATGATCAGGTGCCTTCATCTTTGTTTACCGTGAAAATGGTAATAACAATTAAATTTATTGATGGGACTCTAAAGATACGTGATCTATTTTCATACTAGTTTGTTAAGCAGTTGATGCTAAATGTATGAGATTTAAATATGAAATGGAGCTAATGAGGTAGCTATAATAAAAGCGATAGGCTAGCTACTCGGGGCCTAAAGCTTGTTGATTCTGGGCCTCGAGGTCGATCCCGGGGCTCGATTACGAGCTAGCAAAGGCAGTTGCTATGTGCCTAACAGTTATAATAAAATCAATGGAGGCTCTTTATTGCCAATGACAAACAATAAATGATGAACAAATATGAAGACAATAAATGAAAGCAACAATATCAAGAAAATGTACTAGAAAGCAAAGAGAGTGTTGTTATATATTTCTTGTGGAAAGGATGGAGCAACAGAGTTTACAAAATGGGGAGGATACCCTTTATATAGGAGGGAAATCCATTTATAATACATCAATCATTAATTACAACGTTGCGTAGACATGACAGCTAGATAACACCCCGACTCGGGTCTTAGAGTAACACTCTAGGCTTCGCCAGTCCTAGCATCGTGCCTTGGGAATTCCCTATACGCCATGGCCGTAGTTGACATTATGACAATATTGAGTGTTGACGAACCTTGAGAGAGGAGTCTCGATCATAGCCTTGTATTCTCGGTACTTTGAGACGGTCTTCCGAGGTACTTTGATAATGAGCAATTGGACCCTCTAATTTCACCGTATACAGATAGTCTCTGTGTTTCTTAGAGATGAGTGATAAGCAATGATTTTTGACACCCAACTATTCAGACTTCCCGCAAGGATATTACACGGACGATATCATACTTGCGATGTAATTCTCCATGATAACCGGTATATTTCATGGGCTTGTGTTTCAGCGTCATCAAATGGACTGCCGATTCCCGTTCTTCAAGGTGATCGTATCACCATCGATCCAGTTATTAATGGAAAATTGATTGCACCTGTTGACACGTCTTCAAAAGGCATTGGTGGCATTGTAGGCCATACTATCATCCCCTATAAATGGGGCATTTCCATGCTAACTTTTTATTCAAGTGTTTCTCAACATCTTTTCATTCCTTTATTCTCATTCTCATTATCTTTCTCTAATTGCTACTCGCCGTGTTCGGGGTTTTTGACCATAAGATCTTATGGCAGTATTCTTACTAGTCGTGACATGTCCTCCTACCTGGACTCCCCTGTGCTGAGCGAGACTATACTGTCTCATTATTTTTTTTGTTATTGTTACAGCTATTTTTGGTGTCGTCGTTGGACCTAGGTGAAAAGGTAAAGAGGGTCGGCCTATTTTGACTTAGGAGGACATTCGAACTCTACACCGGTGCTCGGGAGAGTGTTCAGATTATACACCGCTGCTCACTCTTCTATCGTGGCATGGTGTGGCACTTCATCCCTCGGGTTTTTCCTAAGGGATAAAATGGTGCAATCAACCGTTCACCTCGTACATCACGATGTCTCTAACGGTGGACTCGGAGCGACCATGCGAGTAGGGTTGAGGCCCGTCGAATTTTCAAGCTTTGGCTTCGGCGGGTTATGTCTCTTTTTTCTGCCTCTTCCACATCACATTCCCCTACTTTGCCTTCCTATTTTCCTCTTCTTCATCTTCACCCTAGGAGATATCTCTCCATATGATTGATCTGGGACCCTAGAGGATGTGGCGATCGAAGGAATCACCGTCGAGGGTGCATGATCGAGGAGGCGGTGCTCGGAGATGAACCTTTGATAGTAGACTTGGTTGTAGGATTTTGCTACATATGTACCTTCTCACTTCTTTGTTCCTGTGCAAAGACCCTTCGTGGGATTTTATAATCATATCTAAGGACCTCTCGTGGGCTTTCGTAATCGAATGTTCATGAATACAAATATAATTTCCCAATTTGTCTTTGATACTTGCTATATTCTTTTATATTTGTGGAGACTTTGAATGTATGACTATGTATGTTGTTGCCATTATCAAACCCAGGTGTGAGTATTCTTTCTGGCCTTTAATCGACTAATATGGCCTTGCACAGAACCCTTTGTGATCCCTTGTGTCGAACTTGGACCGGGCCGTGAACTAGGGTCGTCGGGACCTTGATTTCGAGTAGAATGAAAGCAATGTATTGGGCTTTGAAATTGTGATTTATTACATAAACTCTATGTTAACCTTTGAGAAGAAATTTTCTGAGAGGCCTGTGGACAGGGACTGCCTTTGATCTCTCGAGAGCAGTCTCCGAGCGGAGGTTCGTTCAAATTTAGACCACCTAAAAACTCGCTTTAGGCTTAGTGTAAATAGCCTTAAGGCAACTATAGATAGATCTTGAAAGAGGGGTTTTCCGATCTCAGGCGGTACCCGAGGGCCAAGTCCATACGGGTGGAGTTTAAATGCTTATTCCTTTGATACTGATTCCCTTTTGACAAAAAAACCTCCGAGGTCGGGTACCACCTCGAGTCTCGTAATGATGCCATTGGCTTCTTGGAGCCTAAATTTCCTTTTGATGGAGATACTCGAGTTTAGGTACCACCTCAGTGCTGGCGAAGGCATCATCGGCTTCTTGGAGCTTAACTTTCCTTTTATGGAGATCCTTGAGGTCGGGTGCCACCTCAGTGATGGAGAAGGTGTTACTGGCTTCTTGGATCCTAACCTTGTTCTGATGGAGGTCCTCGAGGTGGGGTACCACCTTGGGACTAGAGAAGGTGTTATTGGATTTTTGGAGCCTAACCTTGTTCTAATGGAGGTCCTTGAGGTCGGATACCACCTTAGAACTAGAGAAGGTGTTATTGGCTTCTTGGAGTCTAACCTTGTTGTGATGGAGCTCTTCGGGTCGGGTACTACCTCAGGACTAGAGAAAGTGTTATTGGTCGATGTTTTAAACCAGATTTGCGGTAGGCGAATCGTTGCCATTTTCCCTCATATATAAATAAGGTTGTTTCTTCCTCTTTGGAGGGTTCCACCATTTTAAGCAGTTGCCCTTCTTTTTCTATGCCAGCCATTAGGCACTTTAGACTAACGCATCTGCACATATTCCTGCATTTTAGTTTTCTAAATTTGTTACCGTCATAGCCGCTATATTGGGGTCTATCCAATAGGGAGGGGAAGCTTCGCCTCTGGCCTTCAGGACCAACGAGAGTACGCCTTGAAGACCACCTTATTTATAGGAAGAGAGCATCTTGAGTTAGTGAGAAAAGACTATGGATGGGGGGAGAAAGTGATATTACAAGCATTTTCCTAGAGCAAGGGCATCACGGATCATCCCGATGGGTTCTTGAATGTGTACATGTACCCTTTCACACTGGGCCACCTTTATAGGGTTATGCTTGACTTCTTCTCAGAGTATCGGGTTACCTTGGCGCAGGTCCATCTATTATTTTGGCGAACATCGTTGATGGTCAGATTATTTGCGGAGAAGGCAGGGCTTGAATTTTCGCTCTGTTATCTTATTAGGCTGTACACTTCCTTTCACCATCGAGGTCTGCTAATCTTGCGATGTGGATCTACCACTCCCTTCGACGTTGATGACGAGGAATATGGAGATCGGGGATGGATGAGTCGTTTCGTCCGAGTGTGGAATGCTGACATTATTCCTGTAGAGCTTATGCCATTCCGTGAGGAATAGAATTACACACGTAAGTGGTGCATTTCATGCTTTATCAGTTTTTCCAATAGCGAGAATTGGTTTCGTAGCCGTGCCTTTGTTTCCTTATTGAGCTTTCTTTTGCAGGAATTTGACAAGCTTAAGTATGGGCTGCTTAATTGTGAAGCCAGGGTACAAAAAGCTCTAGATGAGGAGAGATCTCTAAGGCTCATTTTTTATGAAAAAGAAGTGGAGGTTGTATATTTGCAGTATGAGGCGGGCCGGAGTTTGAATTACGAAACCCACCTGAAGGAGCAGGTAGTTTTTTTTGTCCCGGGTGAGTGTGCATTTTGCCTCCTGTCTCCTGGGGCTAATACTTAGTTTATTTCAGTTGTAGAAAAAGATGGAGGCCCTGGAACGTCTTTGAGATAAAGTTAGCTGATCCAGGCATGAGCGTGGTGATTGAAAGCTCGGGAGGATGTCCAGGCTTTAGGAGAGAAGGATGCTCTGGCCAAAGTCCCTACTTTTGAAGCTCAACTTCACCTAGCTCGTGACAATGCTTTGAAAGTCAGGTCTGAGATCATTGATGCTCGGGCAGAAGCCACAATCATCCGGACTAAGGCTGACTAGGAGATGATGATCAACTCAAAGGATGTTGCCGATGCTCAAGACGAGCTGCGAAGGATCCTCGACTTGAAGGGAGTATTAAAGAATATGCTCGTTGCAAATCTCGAAGAAAAACCCTCGAAGAGATCTGTGCTAGGGGCTTCACCCTCTTGGAGGAATTGGCGCTAGAAAGGGCGGACGAGTGTGATGCTCGGTTGCTTTTACCTGACATCGAAGAAAGAAAAGATAAGGCTGGTAGGCCGTCTCCCCCGGGGCCATAGATTTTTCCATATGTATGTAGCATTTTTAAGCATGTTTGCAGATGGAGATTGTGCTTTTTTGCACATGTGTATGAAAGAAAACGTTGCAGCTTTATTTCCTTTGTATCTCTTACTATTTTGAGTTTGGACATAGGACTGGTCTTCGAGTTAGTAGGAATCCCTAGAGTCATTGCACGACCCTAGGGCTCGTTAGAATGGCCTCTAGGCTCTTTCGCACTTTCGTTCCTAGGCATAATTAGGCCATTAGCTTTGGGCGTAATCCTTGATTCGGCCATCGACTCAAGATTATTTGGCCTTCAAGTGGCCAAACATTAGGCTAGAGATAGTGGCTCTTAAGCTTTTGGTCGATATGACCTTTTAATGAGGGCTGGCGATAATGGCTCTTATGCCTTGCTCTCGTGCATATTTAGTTAACTGTTTTGGGTTCGGTCTCCGAATCGGGTTACAACTCGAGCTCATTTTGACCCTCAAGTTTTCAGATTTCGAGATGGAAACAATGACGCTTATGCTTTAAGTCAATGCAACTTTTTGTGTGTATGGCCCTAAGGCTTATTAGGCTGGCGACAATGGCTCTTACGTGCTTGGTCAATGCGACCATTTATGTAGGCTTTATTTTCCTGTCATTAAGTACTTTCAAAATAAGTTTTGCCTGACTCGTAGTGTGTTTGGGAAGAACCTCGATTTTGAGTAACTTTTGGCGATGTTTGAGCACCTCGGAAGGTTTGGCTCAGAGGCTAAGTAGCTCGAAGCCTATGATTTGGAGCTGACATGGTCAAAGTTCTTTTGCCTATGCCGAGGAAATCCTGTTTAACTAGTTTTTTTAATGTAGATTCGAAGTAATGGCCTGTGATTTTGTAGCGACGGTCGGGCATCCTCGAGTCACGTTAGTTTGGCTGGTACAGTCGTGTGATCGGAGTCATTTATGTTTGACCGGAGCCTTTGAGTACCGAGTGAAATATTTCCACATCTATGTCGAAGGTATGCCTTTTTAGGGGTCTTACAAGTTCGATATATAGCTGAAACTTTGGGATCAGGTTTATGCCTTCAATAAGGTCTTACAAGTTTTCCATGCCATTTGAAACTTTGGGATCGGGTTTATGCCTTCAATAAGGTCTTACAAGTATTCCATGCCGTTGAGGTCTTACAGTTTTGTCACTTGGTATAAGTGTAGTTCATGCCTTGCTTGAGGTCTTATAGATTTTACATCTCATTGAGGTCTCATATATTTTACATGTCATTGAGGTCTTACATATTTAGTTGCTACCTTATGTAGGTCTTATGAGACCGATCCTGCCCGTTCGGGGTCTTAGGGCCTCAGTTATTTATAAGTCGAGAGAGATGGTGCTTGACGGCAGTCCCCGATTCATTGAGAGTTTCTTGACTTAGGAACCATTTTTTGCAAACTTTGCATTGCCTCGTCGATGGCTTAAGATTTTAGAGATCTCGGCTTATTTCTGAGAGTTTAATGCCAGTCCTCGAGTATTCAGGGTATCTTTGGTGTTGGAGATGTTTTGCGATTTCTGCGTTGCCTTATTCGAGGGATTATGATTTTATAGTCCCGACCCCGAGGTCGTTTAGGTATTGAATTGTTGACGCCAATCCACGAGTGTTTAGGACATTTTCAGCAAAGGAGTTGTTTTTGCGAAGGTGCTGAGCCTCTTTTGGAGAAAAATAAAATATTCTTCAATTATTTGGTATAAGTGTGCACACTTTTGCTGTTGGGGCCCCGGCTATACGGACACGGTTCGTTTGACGGTTTAGCCCGGTATATCATTTTCCTACAGGACCCAATTCGGCGTCTCTTGACTTTTTCGAGTGTATGACCATTTGGAAGAGTTCCCTCTAATGTTTGGGATCGATTATAAAAGAAGCCTCGAACACTTGTTAAGACTCTCTTAGGTAACATGCAGATGTTGCCTCGTAAAAAATCTTACTAGTAAAATCCTTTTCGGGATAAAAACTTGGTCAAAGGAAAAGAGTGCAACAGATGCTTCAAAACCTCAAGGTATTCTAACTAGGGTATTGTTCTGGTTGCTTTGATTGGGTGCCTGCATAGGGGTTAGACTAAAATATGAAATGTAAAAGGAAGAGGGTTATATCTTAGTGTGAGATGCACCGTCACTGTTTTGAGGATCGATATGTTCAAATCACTCGATATGAGGACGCAGTACGATCCTTTATTTCATTTAATTGGGCTTAATAGGGGGTGTGGCTTGATTACCCTTTGGCTCTTTTGTAAGCAGAGGTGTGGGTACTGGTGCTACGTCATGCACCGCGAACATTTACCTTGCCGCATGATGTTCCCCATAGATGGTTTTAATCCCATCATTTGTCAGGAATTTTATCATTTGGTGTAGAGTGGAAAATATTGCCCTCATAAATTGTATCCATGGTCGTCTGAATAAAGCGTTATACCTCATGTATCATTCGATGACCTGGAATTTAAAATTTTGGGTCGTGACGACCATGGTGTTTGGGAGGGTGATTTCTTTTTTTGTTGTTTCACTTGCCATGTTGAATCCGTTGAGGACTCGGGTGGCATGAATGGTTTGGTCAAGCAGTCCGAGCTTCTCTATCGCCCTCGACCTGATAATGTTGTGCCGAACTACCTGGATCAACGAGTACAAGTTTTATTTGAAAGGAATTCATAAGGAAAGAGATTGCCAGTACGTCATTATGAGGTTGAGACAAGGTCTCAGTGTCCTTTTTGTTGAACGTGAGGGCGTCCTCGGGAATATATCTTCGAGTTCGCTTTTCTCTGGTGATGGATATTTTTTTCCTTCTTATTACAGGTTCCTGGGGGGCATCGATGCCTCCCAACATCATGGGGATGACATGTTGTGTCTCATTTGCTTCGTTTTTCTTGGTTGCCTCTCATTCTCGAAATTTATTTTTGGCTGGGTCGCTAAGTAATTACCGGAGATGACCTCTGTTAAGCAGTTGTACCTCTTCCAGAAGTTGGTGGCAATCCTCGGTCCTATGACCGTGCGTGTTGTGAAACTCGCACTCCAAGTTATGATTCCTTTGTGAAGGATCCGATTGTACAGGCCTGGACCATCTGGCATCTCAGATTTTACTAATGGCGAACACGATATCTGATATATCGACATTGAAGTTGTATTCTGACAAGTGAGGTACCCCCATTGGCCATGCGTTCCCAAGTGAGTCCCCTAGGGTCATGTCCTCGGTCTATCCTTCGATCATTGTGAGGTGGGTTTCACATCGGGGCGTTCCTGATGTCTTTGATGTATCTCTGATATCTTTTTTTTGGTTTTGGCTCATTTACCAGGAGCATGCTTGGGTATAGTGAGCCCGGGGGGCTCCTAACTGGTCATCCTCGGCCCTGATTTTTGTCTGGTACCGATTGTGGACGTTCGACGAGGTCACAGTTGGATACTTGATCAATTTTGTTTCAACTATTTTGAAGCCAACGAACTTTGTTCATTCAGACCTTGAGTGAAAGCCTGCACTGCCCAGTAATTGGAGAGTGGCGGTAGCTCTACCCATTTCATTTGAAAGCGAGATATGAATTCTTGTGGCATCTCGTTCTCCCTTTGCTTAATCTTGAAAATGTCGATCCTCGTTGCTACTTTGATGGCACCGGTATGTGCCTTTATAAAGGAGTCTTCTAGCATGGAGAATGAGTCTATGGAGTTAGGAGTTAAGTTGTGATACCACACCATGGCCCCTTTCAAGTGTGTTTCCCCGAGGTTTTTTTAGTAATAAAGACTCGATCTTGTCGTTCTTTATATTGTTGCCATTTATTGCGCATGTGTAAGCAGTATCGTGTTCATTGGGGACTGAGGTCCCGCAGTACTCTGGGAGCTCCGGCATTATGAACTTCTTTGGTATGGGTTTCATGGCCGCTTCCTCGGGGAACGACCTTTGTATGAACTTCTTTGAATCCACACCTTTCAGGATCGAGGGCGAGCCCAAAATGTGGTCAACCCTAGAGTGTTAAGTCTCGACCTTTTTGTCGTTGGCTTCTATCATTTTCTCGCCCGATTCGATCCTTTTGGTGCGGTCCTCAAGTATTTTTACGATGACACGGTCGGCTATCAATCCATTATTGCTCGATCTCACAAGTACCTATTCGACCTGGGGAGCTATCCCTCGTTCTACCATGCTAGGAGTTTTTTGGTGACTTTGCAGCTGAGCAATAGCTAGCTACTGTGCCTGCAACATTTCAAAAATAACATGAAGGCTAACGTCATGTTCTTCCCTAGTTGGGGTTTTATGCACTTCTTGTTGATCCCCTTGGTGCATGCTCCTGCCAGTGTGGGAGCTTATTCCAACGCGCTGGGCATCGCATGAGACCGTGTCCACGAGGATTGGCTCCGGCGCATTCCCAAGGTTTTGTTGCGGCACAACAATACTTGGAGCATCCACACCGTTTTCCCCATGGTCCTCAAGATTGTTGTTTTCATCTCCGTTTACCGAGTTAGACATTTTGACATGAAATCGAAGATATTGGACAAGAAAAAGCATGACCGATAACTTGTGTTATGTAGTAAAACCAGAAAGAAAATAATCACAATTATTTTAAGCCCTACGGTGGGTGCCAAACTGTTTACTGTAAAAATGGTAATAAAAATTACATTTGTTGATGTGAATCAAAAAATACGTGATCTATTTTCATGCCGTGAGCATATGGTTTTTACCCCATTGAGATGATTCCTACAGGATTCTCTAGTTTAGGAGTTTTTCTCTTAATTATTTATTTATAGGATTTGATTTTTAGGATTTAATTGCGCATATAAGTGTGTTTTCATTAATGTATGCATAAAATCATATAAAAGAATAATAATAATAAGTACATAATTGCAAAAACATATAGGACTTAATTTAATAATTTTGCTAGATTAATTGGGTAATTAGGCTTATTTTTGCAAATACAAAAATCACAAAATTAAGTAGTATTTCCAGCATTTTAATTGTGTTGGATTTTTTGTGTTTTAATTTGTTGCGTTTTTATTTATTTAGTTTTTTTAAGTTTAATTAGAATTTGTTAAAATACAATTAAGAATTAAATAAATAAGAACACAAAAAAATAGATTTTTCTCATAAACCACCCAGGTTGGTCACAATTGGGCCAAACCTGGGTGGCCCAAACCCATTAAACCCTATAAAGATGACCTATACCCAGCCCAACCGGCGTCTACAACCAACCCTCAAAGGGATGCCCCAAGACAACACCGTTTGGGGGCGATTCATCATAGCTGTTGATCACAGGCCATCCAACGGCCCTGAAGCCATGCCCAAACTCAGATATATATGTCCAAACGTCTCTATATACTCAAAGACAAAAACACATTTTTCCTCATACATGTATCTCTTGTGTATCACTACCTCGTTACCGCCATAAGACCACCTTTGACCACCTATCAACCACCCTAACGTCGCCGTCGGAAATCGCCTCACGGTGGCAGCCGGTCACCAAACGGCCTCAGATTTACACCACCAGACCACCTCGACCCTTCTTTCCCTTCCCGTGGTTAGTTTTCCTCGAACAAGCGCCTAACTTCTCGAATATTTGAAAGAAGGATCGGCGGCATCACCATCTCCGGGGACCCAACCCCAAACCAACCCAAAATAACACCCCTGAACCACCTCCCCTCCCTCTTTCCAACCATCTAAACCACACCCTTCGACTCTTAATGGACCGGCACGAATACCAAATCGAAATTAACCCTAAACCCTAAAACTCACCAGAACACGGTAAAATTGGTCCCGGATGACCCTCCCCTATCCCTATTCACAACCCTACCACCCACTACCCTCAAACAGAACTAGGCGTAATGAAAAATCAAATCTAAGACCTCACCTTGTCTTAAAATCAACGAACCTCCCCCCCTTAACCTCTTTTCCCTCTCCATTATGAGAGGCAAAGACCTTGGAAGGTCCAAGGACCTCAGAAAAGGTCCAGAATACGAAGATTTGGAGAACCCTGTGTTTAGGGTTGCGATGCTAAAAGCTACGTCTCTGTGTGCTTTACTCTTTGTGTGTGCTCTCCTATTCCAGTTGATTCTAGTCGATATTTTAATCCCTTGAGTTCATCTATTCATTTTTGAAATTATATGCCTTCTCCTGCTTGATTGATTGTTATTTGTTCTCTATCTCTCTTCAACTTCAAAACATGCTAGATAGTCATTTTCGTCTATAGTCACATGTTCTTGAGTTTCATTGGCTGCGTTTATGATTGTGAAACAATTACTATATGTTCATCCTGGATTCATTTACTTTCAATTTTTTTAGCTATTTGTTCATCTTCGGAAACTCTGAGTAGTTGTCCCTAGTTAGAGTCACATTCTTTTTCTGAGTAATCATCCTTGCTCCATTTCCTTTTATTTGCATGTTCAAGTTCATCTGTTCATTTTGTCATCTATTAGGTACTGTAAATAGTGGTGTCCATCTGGAGTTACATGTTCATCCTTCTTTTCTTCTTGATTTTCTAATAGTTGTCACACATTTGTTTTTGTCCTACTTTGTTTTAAGCTTCTCTATTTTTATTTCTATTTTTGTGTGAAAATTTTGGTTAGGTATTGTCATTTAGAGTCATCATTCTCGCCCTGTTTCTCTTTTCTTCTTGATTTTTGATTTTTCTTATCTTCATTTGTTTCATCTTTGCAATGTCATGAAAATTCACCTCATTGCTTGTGCTTAAGGCTGGATTATTTGTCTTGAATGGCCTGCTTAACGTTTGAACTCGTAGCCCATCCTTGTTGACATTGTTTTACTGAGCTCAAAATTAGTCATATTTGGTCAAGTGCCTTACATTTATGAAATTAGTGTGGATCAGTTTTGTATTTTTGCCTGAGTATGAAAGTTGCATGTTTTGCCTAAGTTTGTAATTAAATTGTCCATGATTACCTTTTCTGAAATTGATCCTAGTTAATAATCTTATTATATAAGTTGAAATAACTAACTAGGGTTAGATTTGACCAAACAAATGAAAACCAAGGTTAAAAACCCTTAGGTCAGTAATTAGGAAAAGGGACAAGGGTATTAAGGGTATTTGAATATAGGGAATCTTGAAACAAACTGTTAGAACATTCTAATGAGTGGTTTAAGCATAATTTCTGCCTCAAACTTGAGGCACAAGTCAGAAAACCAAGGACTATTTAGGCAAAACTGAAAATTGGATAATGGACTAAAAGGAAAACAAAGAAATTGATGTTGCCCTAAGGCCTCAATTATAAAATAGAGCAATATGATAATTTTAAGGGGTACTTTTAGATTATTTTTCGAGTAGATTTTTCTTTAGGCTCTTTAGAGAACTAGAATAGATAAAATACATATTAGTCTCTCATACATTCTTCAGAAATCCTCTTCGAGCCATTTTCATCTGATTGAATTTTCCTTGATAACAAGTGGACAATGGACGGAATGTACATATTAATATGCTGTAGAGATCAATTCGTACTATTTGTTTTTCCCCGAAAAATCTCCTGAACTTCTGGGTGTTTACTGGTTGATTGACTGTTTTTGTTTGCTATTCTCTTAACCTTACTCATAGGTTCCATTTCTGCTGAAATTCCAGGTATCCATCTTCACTCAAAAGCTGAGAAATAATAGCTATGTACATTTGAGATCGTGGCTGATAATTAAGATAATAATATTTTGTTTCGATTCCATATTATGATTGTTCTTCACTTTTCAGTAGTATTTCTGATGTTGTAGTGCACATGATGTGTATATTTATTATGGACTGTATCAGGACTATGCTTTTAATTTGCTTAAGTTCCAGTAGATTTGAAATAGTAAAATCCAAAATTAGCTTAGTGTTTGCAATTTGAGTTATATTAGAAATTCGACAACTGAAAATACGTATACTCTGAATGATGAGTACTTCAAATTGTTTTCTTCAAATATTAATGTTGAAATCTGATTTATATCCTATTAATGTGAAATCATCCTCAGCATCTTTCTTCTTAAAATACCTTCAGTATATTTCATAATGATCATGTGTATAGTTTTAATGACTGTGGAAGGACTGCTCTTATTTTCCTATAATGGACTCATTAGTCCAACGTCTCTGGGCCCAATTGGAAGGCCCAATAGCTGTCAGTTGTGGCATAAACAATATATATTCATGGGCTAGGTAAAAATGAAGCCCAATGCACATAATCAGCCGCGATTGAGGCTGGAAATGCAAGTATTGAATTTCTCTACATATACTGCTCATGTATAAATTATTAGGACATTTTAGATATATGCATAATAGAAAACTTAGTACACTTTAAGTTGCCCTTATAAAATAAAGCGAGCCACACCAACTTAATCAAACACTGCGAGGCTCTTGAACTTGATAAATATATAGGAAATTGGAAGTGTTGTTTATCAAATTTCCCGGCCTTCCACGAATTTCTACACGCGTAGTTGCTATAGGCGCTAATTTATTTATAAAATATCTTCCTTATCTTGAGTGCGCATTTATGTGACCCAAATCCAAGTCTCAACGATATTAAAAAGTGTCGAGAACCCAAGTACATTTATGTGATGTGGTTCGAGGCGTGTTTTAATGACGTTGTAAATATTCCTAATAAATGACATAAAGCGGTTAATAACTTTAAAATTGCACCATAGGATGAACATGTATGAAAATCAGATTCTTAGCCAATTGTAATAGTTTAAGCGACCATGCTAGAACCACGGGATCCGAGGGTGCCTAACACCTTCCTCGAGTCAACAGAATTCCTTACTTAGAATTTCTGGTTCGCAGACTCCATTCGGGTAGTCGAAATATTTCCTCGATTGGGATCCTAAATAAACCAGTGACTTCGGACCCCGAAAGCCAAGCCTATCCCAAGTGGAAACTCTAAATAATTTAATAATCTCATTTCGAATAATATCACTTTAATTGAAAAAACTCCCTTATAAGTGTCATCCTTCGGAGTAGCCGTGTAAAAATAGAGGTGTGACAGCTCTGGCGACTCTGCTGGGGATGTAACCCAGAATTTGTGGTTCAGGGTTCAAGAATTCGAGCTTAGAATAACTGTTATAATTGGCTTATTCTGATTTGATTACATGTTCTGTGCTAAGTGCTAAATGTTTTACCGCTTTGATATTAAATGAATTGTACATATAAACTGCTACGAAACCCTTCACTTCTCATCTCCGGGGATGTGCTTACTGGCTGAGACTCCCTATTCGATTAGTGTCATACCTGAAAATAAGAAAAGAGGCCGGACAAGTTACTAAGCCGGATGGCCTTTTGGTTCCCGGTATGTGGCCCCCTCCTTGACTCGAGTTGTCCGTTGGGGTGCACAGTCTAGACCCTATGCCAAGGTTCTAAACTTAGTATAAATAAACCTCATGGAGGATCCCTAGTAGGAACATTTATTTGCATCATGCATTTGACTTAAGGGGCTCAACACAGGGGTTGAGCCCGTCTAGGACAGGTACCTTGAAGTAAAAGACCATCCTGATGCATTTTACGTGCTACTTGTGCATTTATTTGCTGTGGATTCACATGTTGACCGGCTAGTGAACCAGGAGAATAAATTGAGAAAAATAGCAGTGCTAGGGTGATCACTTATAAAATCAATGCTTAAAATAGCGCTGAAATGCTGCCGGATGTTTCAAACAAAAAAATAAACAAAAACAATCAAGAACAAAAGGAAAAGAAATTGGGAGTTTTTCAATAATATCTTCGAGCTTTTGATAAATTATTTTTCCGAGTCCAACCCCCTTTTTTTGCAAAAATGCCAAAACAAGAAAAAGGAATGTCCGTGTTTATTCACTTGTTTTGAAATAAGTCAGGTGGTGCCGTTACTGCCAGAAATAGCCGAATGTTACCACAAGGGACACCGGAAGGCTGATCTGGCACAAATGGCCACCTCTGAATTTTGTTCTTACTGGTAAGCAAGCACAGCCTGAAAAACCTTCTCTCCGAAGTGTTGTAAGGCCGTATTCGCAAAGCCGGCCCTTTTTTTTAAAAATAAATTTCATAAAATGTCGGTTTTAATATTTGAGAATACTAATTCTCCTAATAAATGTGCAGAATGATCATGATAATGAACAAAATTGCTTTGGAGTTGCGACTATGGTGGAATGATCTCGGAGAAGCAGGGCAAAAAATGGTCAATGCACATCTGGGAGGCCTCACTGATTTACTGAAAATTGGAGGCCTTAATCACATTCTGGGACCCTGCCCACAATGTCTTCCACTTTCTCGGACTGTATGCTTACCCCGACATTAGAGGAAATGACCGGATATATCGGGACCCATACAATCCCGTTGAGACACCAATACTTGATTGCACCAAGAGCCCTCGCTGTGCACAAATTCCTGGATTCCCTGAAAATTAGCAGAAAAGTTCACAATCACGACTTATTGGCTGGCTTTTTCACCCCTAATTTATATATCAGAGGTATGGCCACATTGGAGGATTCTACAACCCCGAAAATCTTATTTGTAGCAAGGTAAATCGGCTCAAATGGGAGGATCATCAATGTTTTGCATTCATGGTGTCTGTCTTAGGTCCTTTAGTATTCCCGAGAAAGGACAGGAACATCGACATACGGATAACAGGAGTCGTTAGCGCTTTAATGACCCAAGCTAAAAGTACCCTCGCTCCAATGATCTTGTCCGACATCTTCCGTGCTCTCACTGTCTGTAAAACGGGAGGAGACTTTTCGAGGGATGAAACTTGGTGCTACAGAATTGGATGATCGAGCATATATGCCACCGGCCTCGATTCATGAATTACGGGTCGCCAACAAAGAGTTGCATAGAAGAATTTGGCAACAGGGTTGATGGGTTTAAATTACCGAAGGGTGTCGCAGAATGTGTGTCGCATCTTCGGATCATCACAACAAATCAAATAGAATGGACATTAGGTTGGCTCTCTATGGACGAAGTTGTGTATATGCCCGCACTGGATCTTATTTCCTTTTGATGGGTACCCGAAGCATCATGCCCTATGCGCCTTATAGAGTACTAAGACAATTGGGTAGATGCCAAACGATCCCTAGAGACGAGGATATTAGCCATCATATGGTTGAGATAAGCCCGAATAGTCAATCCCAAAAACAGTTGTATGCCAAATCTGGAGTTAGTGTTAATACTTGACAGCCAATACTCGAGTACATGACGTATCTAAAGGTGAGGTTGCACCGGGGTATGTCGCTTGGTACAAGAGAGATATAGAGCCTGGGAGGCCGGCAAAGAGACCCCATCTCCAGGAATTTGCTGAGACATCACAAGAGCAGTGGGATTGGTTAGCAAAAGAAAATGAATACCGAGCTACTATAGGAAGGCTGGAAAAGAAAATTCAAGAATTACAATTCGAGAACAGTTTGCAAGCTGCAGCCAGTGAGGGAGAAAATAAGGTGTTGACCAAAGAAAATGAATCCCTATGAGCCCAAATTCAGAAAATGAAGGCAGCCACAGGAAATCCTCCTAGGAATGCAAAAGATGAAAAGCTCATAGAAAACCTGCGACGGAAAGCAGCCGAATAGGGGTTCGACCTGAATAAGGTGGAGGGTGAATTGTCTAGGGATTGGCAGTAATTAATTAAAAGTGCATAGGAACGAGCCCGCATACTGGAGCATTTAAAAGAAGGAAGTGGCAATGAGATCGTCGGTTTAAAACAGAGGGTTGTCATAGCTGAAAACAAAATGGCCAAACAAACCAGGGATTTCAAAGCCGAAAGAGAGCATTGCTATGCGGTAATAGCAGGATTAGAAAGGGATTTGCGGCAATTCCAAAATCTGAATCAAGTAGCCGAACGAACTCTAAAAGCAAGGGCCGAGCAAATTGGGCGTCTATTACAAGAAAAAGGGGTTATCAGGGAAAGGGTGCGAGCAATAGCATAATATATTACCACAAAGTGCAACCAATGTGAGGACATGACAAAGTCTATGTTCTTTGTTGCTGCTAAGACATTTGTCCATCAAGTGATGGAAGATCTCCACTACCTCCAGGGAAGTTTGGCACGCAAGCCTGCGGCAAGGCCGGGCGATGCCCCGCAAACTCCAAAAACATTTGAAGTTTAATGTACTCATAAATTTGTATTTTTCTTAAAAGGGTCTGTTTGTATGTTCTTTTACGCACCTTTTGAGTCTTTAAGATAATTGAGTCCCAGTATGGTAGTTACCTTTCATGCTTTTGTAATCAAAGTTTATAAAAATTGAAAATCAAAAAAATATATTCTATTGTGTACATAACATTTTTCCATGAACTACGCTCAATCTGATTCATGCAATGTCATGATACGTAGGCAATCTCTATATGATTCGACCATATTCATAAAAAAGGAAAGCTAACAAGGAAATAAGAAGCAGAAACAAAGGGAAATTCTGAATAAATGCTGGAACAACACATGCGACTATTGCAAGCATATAGAAAATCCATTAACTGCGTAAGTGCATCATACCCAACATGTGATCCCCGGTTTATTATCTACCTAAACCTAACCATTTGAAATTCCAGTGTCCACTCCAGCTGTTTTAAGAATAGTGATTGGTTTGCGGTAAGCTGGCTTCGCACGGATACTTTACTAGATCAAAAGGGAGAGCAGAGATGTCGATCGAAATGACTCTACAAGCAGTCCCTATCCTAGAGGACAACCCAATTATAGGAATCCCAGCCTCCGAATCTGCTGCGGCTGAAGAGAATAGGATCCTTTGACTCCGAGTTATGGAGATGTGGGACGCCTGGACAAATGGGAAAGAACCTCCAAGTGTTATCCCTAGATTTCCCGAGCTTTTTCCAAGGTCAGGGGGTACCTCCACCATCCCAATCAGTCACCCAAATATCTTCAGGGGGTACCTCCACCGCCCTCCGATGTTCATATCTGGTCTAGTTCCCAACATTTTTACGGCTCCTCCGTGCGCAGCCACCACACAGGCTGCGGTGCCGAGGCCCATGTTTGACCCTACAGCTTTCACATTTCAAACTCCCAACTACCAAACCAAGCCTCCCCCATACACCACATACAACTACCCTTAACCAGCATATGAACTCACATTTGTGCAAGATAAAACTCTTAAAACACCCGAACAAGATGAAATAACAAGAAGAATGAAAAGCCTCGAACAAAGTCTGAAAAACATGTAAGGATTAATTGGCAGAAGAGTGTATCTTACTCAGACCTATGCATGTTCCCACACGTACACCTCTTTCTGGGGTTCAAAACGCCAAAGTTTGAAAAATACGATGGCCACGGCGACCCCATCGCTCATGTGAAAATGTACTGCAATCAACTGCGTGGAGCCGGTGGAAAAGAAGATCTCTTGATGGCATATTTTGGGGAGAGCTTAGTGGGCATTGCTTCTGAATGGTACATGGACCAGGATATTACCCGATGGCATATCTGGGAGACCTCGCCCGGGATTTCGTAAGGCAATTCCAGTATAATATTGACATTGCCCCGAACAGGAATTCTTTAGCCAACTTGAAAAAGTAACCTTCAGAGAGTTTCAAAGAATATGCTATTAAGTGGTGTGAGCAAGCGTCGAGAGAAAAGCCACCCATGGACGAGACGGAGATGGTCACCGTCTTCCTACAAGCGCAAGAGGCAGATTTTTTTGTTTTGGGTAAACATTCTATCCATTAATATAAAAAATATTTACAAGTTGAAGCTTTAGTAAGAGTTTAGACTACTCCTACTCATTTACATCAATCGTCTATACAAAATTCTAACTTGCTATAGGTACATCATAGTATAGGAACAACTAGTAAACTAAAACAACCAAGAAAACTAAGGAAACTTGTTAATTTTGTCCAAGCCAACTTGCCAACGCCTGGAACTCCTGCCTCGGATATGGATTGACAGGGCTATTTCTCTGCACAGTTGAGATTCTTCATATTTTTTCCCATTAAATCTGATGTTATTCCTTTCTCGCAAGATAAGTGCAACTGTGTTGATGAAGGCACAAGCTGTTATACTGTTAAGTACCACTCTACTCTTTGCCTTGCTACACACCATTGCAATTCTGTCTCCCAGTCACCCACTGTCCTGTGATATCCCAACCAGGTGCATAGTCTAATCCACAGGCCCTTTGTAACTGGGCAGTCAAAGAATAGGTGGTTAAAGGTTTCAGTACTTTGATCACAGAACACACAATTTCCTGGAACTAGGATACCAATTTTCTGTAGTCCGTCTACTGTAGGCAGCCTCTGTTGAGCAGCTAGCCAGACAGTAAACCTGTGTCTAGGTCGAGCATGTGCAAGCAATATTAGATTCTTCCAAGCAACCTTACAGTAAGTTGGAACCAATGCTAGATATAACTTTTGAATATGGAACTGTTCCAGCTTGCAGAAGCCTTGCAAAATACTGAACAGGCTGCCTTGTATCAGTTGAACCCCCATAATGTCATCTTTTCTATCCAGTATCTTCCTTACAACCCAAGAGGCTGCCTTAGGTATGGACATTGTTTCAATGTCCATCTGCTTGATATAGTAGCTGTGCACCCATCTAATCCACAAGCAATCCTTCTTCTTAGCCAGATTCCAGAGGTGCTTGCTAATTGCTGCCTTATTCCATAATGTCATGTCTATAATATTCAGTCCACCAGCAGAGATAGGCCTATATATACTGTCCCATGCCACTAGGGCCTTTCTGGACAGCTTTACACTCCCAGTCCAAAGGAAGGTTCTGCAGATATTTTCAATGGTTTTCAATACTTTCTTAGGCAGGATGAACATTTGAGCCCAGTAGGTTTGAATGCCAAATATGACAGATTTTACCAGTTGACATCTTCCAGCATAGGAAATCAGTTTGGTAGACCAGCATGTTACTTTAGCTGTAATCTTCTCAATTACTGGTAAGTAGTGGCCAACAGACAGTTTTTTGAGTCAAGAGGAATCCCCAGATACCTGAAGGGAAATTTGCCTTCAGTAAATCCTAATGCCTCAAAAATCACTTCCTTGGTATCCTGTTTAACTCCATATATATATATAATGCACTTTTTGACAGATTAACTTGTAGACCTGAGGCTTTAGAGAACTTGAGGAAAGCTTCCTTTAAGATTTGAACAGAAACCAGATCAGCTCTACAAAACATCAGTAGATCATCAACGAAGCAGACATGAGTACAGCTTAGTATTCTGCATTTTGGATGGAAATTAAAGTCTCCATTCTTGTGCAATTGTCCCAGTACCCTATTGAGGTATTCCATGGCCAATACAAATAAATAGGGTGACATAGGGTCACCTTTTCTAATACCCCTTTTGGCTTTGAAAGGCTTTGTGAGACCACCATTTAGCATGAGGGAATAAGAGACAACTGTGACACACTCCATTATCCATTGCACAAAGATAGCAGGAAAACCCATATCAACTAATATTTGCTTTAGGAACCTCCAGTCCAATGTGTCATAGGCCTTCCTCAGGTCCACCTTCAAGACACATCTAGGAGATAAGGCTTTCCTAGAATAGCCTTTGAAGATTTCATGACTGAGGATGATCTTATCCAGTATGCTTCTACGTTCGATGAAAGCAGACTGAGCCTGTCCTACCAGTTCACCTATCACAACTTTCATCCTCCTAGTGATGACTTTGGAAATGATCTTGTACAATGTGGTGCAGCAGGCTATAGGTCTGTAATCTTTCACAGTTGCTGGGGTTTTATCTTTGGGAATAAGAGCTATAGCAGTAGTATTAAGCATAGGAGGCAATCTGCAAGTGCTGAAGAAATCCTTGACAGCAGCAAATATATCCTCCTTAACTATATCCAAGTTCCTGGTAAAAACTTCCACAGGAAACCCATCCACTCCAGGTGCTTTATCCTTTGGCATCTCCTTAATAGTTTCAATGACTTCCTCCATAGTAACCTCCTGGATCAGCATTGTTTGTTGTATCCTTGATAAGCATTTACCTTCCCTGATAATAGCAGTGTTAGCAAGAGGCAACTCCCTTTCACAATCTCCCATCAATGACTGGAAAACAGTTATGAACTCTTGCTCTACATCTTCTGGTTCTGTTAGCTTTAGTCCTGTGTTAGTGTATATGGAAGTAATGTTGCTTTGGGAGGTTTTGATATTCCACTGGGCATGAAAATACTTAGTATTGGCATCACCACATGCAATCCAACATGCTTTGGATTTCTGTCTCATAACTTGTTCTTCCACAGTACTCCACTTCTCAATGTCTTCTAAGATTGCTTTCTCTTCATCAAATAGCACCTATGATAAAAGACAAGTCTGCATCTGATTTTGTATGATGTCCAGAGACTCTCTGGTCTGTACAAGTTTTTGCTTGTATGTGGCCATACAGGAATTTATGTCTTTAAGTTGTTGTTTTAAACACTTTAGCTTTCTCCAAACCTGTTGCAGAGGTGATCCATTGTACTCTAGCCTCCAGATATTCTGCAAAATGCATTGGAATTGAGGAAGTTCCATAATGTTAGTATACAATCTGAATGGCTTAGGGTGTAGCAGCTTGAGGCCTCCAGATTTGAAGAAAATAGGAGAGTAATCAGACACAGAGGGATTCATGAAATCAGCTTCTAAGTGACCATACTGCTGTATCCATTGATAGTTGCCAAGTGCCCAGTCAATTTTGCTATATACTCTAGTTACAGTACCCTGTTTGTTAGACCAAGTGAAATGCCATCCTGTAGCTCTGAGAGGAGTGAGCTGCAAGTCATTGATAACTGCCTTAAATCCTTTAACTTCAGCTTCAGTGATAAGAGATCCAATTCTGTCATCAGGGCTCAACACATTGTTGAAGTCACCACTCAATAACCAAGTGTCCTGGCTGGGTATAGGGATGCTCCTCAAGTCTGTCCACAGCTGATCTCTATGGCTAGCATCATTCTGAGCATAGATGATGCTCGCATAGATCTTGACATGACTGATGGAATCTTCTATGAAGCATTGGATGATCTGGTCAGTCACAAGAGAGATTTGTACCTGAATGTGGGGTTTCCAAAGCAACCAAATTCTACCATTCATAGCCTTCGAATAGTTGCAATAGACATTCCAACCCTTAACAATTTCGTCTTGGATTTTCTTAGCTTTATGTTCTTTAACTCTTGTTTCTTGACATCCCATAACATCTACTTTATTAGCAGCAAGAAAGTTTTTCAGCTCTTTCTGCTTATGGCCTAGGTTTAGCCCTCTAATATTCCAAGTAACTATAATCATAGTAACTTGGGTTTGTGGTTATTAGAGGGCCCCGGGTCAATTTGTTGACCTCTTCTACCAGAATCTAACATATCAACAGCTGCCTTTTCTTTATTGCATTCATCAATCTTCCTGCAATGTTGTTCAATGTCAGTATCTATACTCCTCTCCTGACTGGTAGGGGTCTGTTGAGTCTCTTGTTGGGGAAGCATCATCTGATTGGTATTGAGCACCACTATATCAATTGCCTTGATAGATTCAGCTTTCTCTGGGATCATCTCCTGTGGATTGTCAGCTACTTGAGGCTTCTTCACAAGCCATTCTTGTTTAGCAGCTTTTGGATTCCTTTTCCTTCTGGGCTCCCGTCTCTTTGCCTTTCCCTCTTCATTTTGTTCCATCTCAGTCTCAGATTTAGTATTGTACCAGCAGTCCAAAGCATCATGACCAAATTTTAGACAATGGTTACATAACAGAGGCTTCCAGTCATATTCAATCTGTTGAACCTTAGGCCCAAATGGAGTTTCAATTTCTAGCTGGTCAGGAAGAGGATGGGCAGCATCAACCTCCACTAGCACTAGAGCATAAGAAATCTTTGCATAATGAGCTGTGAATTTGTCTGCATACAAAGGATTGCCCACAGCACTAGCCATCTTGCTCAATGCGTCAGTAGACCAATAACCCACAAGTAGTCCGGGAAATCGAATCCATACAGGGATTGTACTTACAGTGTCATTTTGAAAGGAAAAATCAATCTCCCAAGGCCCCAATACCAGTGGTTTGTTCCTGTATAATTAAGGACCCGATTAGATAACTTGGTCTATGTCGGCAATCGAATTGAATCGGAATATTCAGTAACCCTCAGAATGAATCAGAATCTAAGGTT
The DNA here is from genome assembly GCA_034376525.1 of Nicotiana benthamiana. NCBI lineage: Eukaryota > Viridiplantae > Streptophyta > Magnoliopsida > Solanales > Solanaceae > Nicotiana > Nicotiana benthamiana. Next base: position 52,676,077 of record CM067326.1, read on the forward strand.
TAGATACGAAATTCCATACATGCAAAACAAAGTTGTCCATTGCTTTCTCGTCGGGAGCCTCACCATTAACATACCCTATTAAGGAGGTTTTCTAGTACTCGACCTGAGGCTGCAAATCATCCTCACTTAATTTGACTATCTTCTTACCATCTCTGTCAGTGGGAGGCATAAAGGATAATGGTTTACCCATTTGAGCACTACGATTTCCTTGCACAACCTCAACTGCAGTTGGATAGGGCACCTCCGATTTGCTGGTCTCAGAAAATTGCAGTCGGCGTACAGCTTGACTATCATTTCCATCTGGTTTGCTTGTCGGACTCTACATGGTAGCATTATCACATTCAGCTTCATGAATCTCCTCAATGGCTTTAAATTTATGGGGAAGGAAGCTTCCAAAGGTCAGTGGTTCTCGAGCTTTAGCAGCACCATGGTCAGGGGTAATAGTTTCGACAGCATCGGCGGGCGCGTTTCTCCGGCGGCGAGCCATTTCCGGGCACAAAGTCTTTGCTATCATGCGCCGAGAAAGTTTAGGTTTTGGTTAACGTGCGCCATATTTTGATTTTTCAAGAGGCACATTATTTTCCAGATATGATGTCAGCAATAGGCAAACCTTTTGCAGAGGCAATTAAGATCGGTGAGATGGTAGAAAATGGCCTGAAGACAGGAAGAATTTTGAGCCAGTTTGCCATAAGAGCAACCTCCCAGGCCATACAAGGTGGGGCAGGAGGTATCACAAGAACCAAAAAGAAAGAGGAAGCGTCAATGGCAGCCTCCGGAATGAGAAGACATAATGCTCAAGACATGAATTCTCAGAAAGAGCCTCTCAACATTATTACCCCCACCAAGACATGCATTATGTTCCTCAACCTTATTCAATCATGAATGCCCAGCCCTTTGCTCGACCACAACAACAGGGCAACAGAAACCAAGCCCTAAGAAATCAGCCTACCAAGAATCACTATTATCCCCGCCCTTCACAAAATAATTACCGCCCCATGAAACCACCCAGGAGACAGAACTTTACTCCAATAGGAGAATCTTATGCCAGCCTATTCCCAAAATTGGTCCACATTGGTCTCCTGCAGCCCGTGCCCCCGAACACGCAAAACCCCGAGTCGCCTTCCTATAAAAGGGGTGTACGTTGTGCTTATCATTCTGGGGCAGAAGGACATGACACCGAAAACTGCTGGACTCTGAAACGAGCGGTGGAGGATTTGATAGAACAAAAGAAAATAGTACTGAGAGATGAAGAGGTCCCAAACGTAACCAATAACCTGTTCTTACAATAATGGGCCAGTCATCAGAATGATTTGTGAGGACATAGAATTTGATCCTACCTTGAAAGACATAATAGCAATCGCTGAGGCAGACAAAAACCAAAAGTTATCTCCGAGAAGGTCGAAGAAAAGAAAACAGGTGAAGCCAAGCTTCCAGGAGTAGAGAAGAAGCCTGAAATCAAAATTAAGACGACCCTTACCAAGGAAACAATACTTTACATCCCACGAGGGCGTCAAGAAAAATCACCCACTTTGAGTCCCCCAAGAAGGTTTGAGCTGAACAAAACCATGTATGTACCCAAGAAAGCTTATGTGGTACGGGACCGATTAAACTACCAGTGCTGAATGAGCCCGTGGTAATCGGTCGCGCACCTCAGAAGCCAATGACAAACCCTTTTGCAGTCCTGTGGTATTACCAAGAAACCATAGTCACATACAAGGGACAAGAAATCATAGGGGAAGCGCAAAAAGGCCATCCCACTAAGAAATAGTGAGATATGGAAGAGGTGAACGCTTCTACCAAACGTCGATTTCCACCTAAGAGGCCAGTGAATCCTGAAGAGGCAGAAGCCTTCTTTCAAAAAATGAAAATGCCAGAATACAAGGTGGTGGACCAGCTCCGAAAGTCTCATGAGCAGGACTCTTTATTGTCACTCTTAATGAAATCTCTCGAGCACCAGCAAGTGTTGACCAAAACCCTGAATGAAGCTTATGTACCGGCTGGAACCTCCGTGGAGCAACTAGAGAAAATGGCGAAGAGATTCTTACCTACAGCAAGAATGACTTACCTCCAGTGGGAGCCGCCCACAATAAAGCCTTGCACCTCACCGTCAATGCGAGGGCTATTATGTCAAAAGAGTGATGATAGACGGAGGTTCTGGGGTAGATATATGCCCACTGTTAACATTGCAGAGAATAGAGATTGGGACAGAGAGGATCCGTCCTAACAACGTCTGCATCCGAGCCTTTGATGGAATCAAGAGAGACACCATAGGGGAAATTGACTTAGTGCTAACCATTGGTCCAGTCCACTTTGAAGTGACGTTTCAGGTATTGGACATGGACACATCCTATAACTACCTCCTAGGAAGACCGTGGATTCACGCAGCAGGAGCGGTGCCCTCTACTCTGCACCAAATGCTGAAGTTCGAACATGAAAACCAGGAGATCGTAGTTCACGGAGAATATGAGCAGTCTATTTACCAGGACCCCTCTGTTCCCTGCCTCGAAGACAAAGAGGGAAGTGAGCACATAGTCTACCAAGATTTTGAAATCTTGATAGCCGATCAACACGAAGAAGGCAAGACACTCCCCCAGCAAGTGAGATGACGCGCCAAAGTTTTAAGCCAGGCAAGGGACTTGGAAGCTCCCTACAAGGCATAACCGATCCGGTCGTGTTGCCTGCCGCAGAAACATCCTTTGGTCTAGGCTTCCATCCAACATAAGAAGATATCACTTGGGCCAATCGTAGAAAGTGACATGCATGGGCTTTGCCACAACCCCTACCCCACTTGTACAAAACATTTGTAAAACCAAAGTACAGTGAGGAAGAGGGAGAAAAGACCTTCATAGTAGAAGAAATTGATGAGATATGTGGAGCCATGAGGGAGTTATTGTATGAAGCCAACATGGTCCAACTGGGAGAAGGCTCAAGCACTACTGAAGTGCTCTATATGGGACCAGATGCCAAGCTGCAAAACTGGAAGGCCACGCCTTTCCCCATCAGGTGGGATGCCCGGTAGTCCCGCCTTGATACCTTCCTTTACATCACAAGCTATTTCAGGGTTTAGCTCGGTTATTTTTCTTTAGCATTTTGTCCTTATATTCCAGTTCTAAACCCTTTTATATTACAAGTTCAAAGAAATGAAATCAATATTTCATCATTTGCACTTCTCTGTCTTTCTTTTATTTTTTCATCTTTTCTTTCAGTCCCTGTAATACGGCTTTAAATAAAATGACATGCTCGAGGACTTAATGCCACGACCCAAACATGCTGCCTATTTGTGAAATAATGAACCAAGAACTGGAATATGATGAAGAAGAGGCTATTAGGGAAATCAACCGAGAGTTGGAACATTTTGAAAACAAACCAAAGCCAAACTTAAACGATACTGAACTAGTTAACTTGGGCGATCCCGGTGAAGTCAAAGAAACTAAAATAAGAATCCATGTGAATAAAGAAATATGAGATTCATTGGTTCAACTCCTTTTGGAGTTCATATATATATTTTCTTGGTCTTGCGATGATATGCCTGGTTTGAGTATGGATCTATTGTTTCATAAGTTGCCCACATACCCTGAATGCCCTGCGATCCAACAAAAATAAAGAAAATTCAAGCCTGGTGTCAGAGATAAAATCAAAGAGGAGATTACAAAACAGCTAGAGGCGAGGGTAATCCGAGTGGTTCGATACACCACATGGTTGGCCAATGTGGTACCGGTACCGAAGAAAGATGGAAAACTCGAGTGTGTGTGGATTATAGAGACTTAAACAAGGATAGTCCTAAGGACAACTTCCCTCTACCTAACATCCACTTCCTTATTGATAACTGTGCCAAGCACGGAATTTAGTCCTTTGTAGACTGCTACGCAGGATACCACAAAGTGTTGATGGATGAGGAAGACGCTGAGAAAACCGCCTTCACCATACCTTAGGGAACTTATTGTTACTGAGTTATGCCTTTTGGATTGAAAAACGCCGGGGCAACATACATTAGGGCCATGACCACCATTTTCCATGACATGATGCATTAAGAAATAGAAGTCTACGTGGATGATGTGATTATCAAGTCCAAGACTCAGAGCGATCATGTAGAGGACTTGAGGAAGTTCTTCGAAAGGCTTCGCAAATATGATTTGAAATTAAATCCATCCAAGTGTGCATTTGGGGTCCCGTCAGGCAAACTTCTGTGGTTCATTGTCAGTCGAAGAGGTATCGAGTTGGATTCGACCAAGATAAAATCCATTTGAGAGCTGCCTCCGCCAAGGACCAAAAAGGATGTAATGAGTCTATTGGGAAGATTGAATTACATCAGCCGATTCATCGCCTAGTTTACTTCCACATGCAAGCCCATATTCAAGCTATTGAAAAAGGATGCAGCAGTTAAATGGACTGTCGAGTGTCAAGAAGCTTTAGACAAAATGAACACTACTTGTCTAACCCTCTAGTATTGGTTCCGCCTGAACTAGGAAGGCCACTATATCTCTATCTAACAGTCTCGGAAAGCTCATTTGGTTGTATTCTCGGGCGCCATGATGCCACGGGAAAGAAAGAGCAAGCCATCTAATATCTAAGCAAAATGTTTACCAGTTACGAGGCCAAGTACACACTGCTAGTAAGAACTTGTTGCGTCTTGACGTGGGTGGCTCATAAGTTAAGGCATTATTTGCAAGCTTAAACCACTTACCTCATAGCCAGACTGGATCTACTAAGGTACATATTCCAAAAGCCAATGCCCACAGGATGACTGGAAAAATGGCAAATCTTACTCACCGAGTTTGGCATAGTTTATGTCACTCGTACTGTAATGAAGGCTCAAGCATTGGCAGATCATCTGGCTGAGAATCCCGTTGATGATGAATATCAGCGTTTAAATACCTATTTCCCTATGAAGAAGTGAATTCGGTGGAAGTAACAGCTGAACACATCCCCGTTTGGAAAATGTTCTTCGACGGAGTAGTAAATGCAAAAAGCGTAGAGATAGGGGCAATTTTAATCTCACCCACAGGGCAGCATTATCCAGCTACCGCCATGCTCCGGTTCTTCTACAAAAATAATACAGCCGAATATAAGGCTTGCATCATGGGCATGAACATGGCCATTAACCAAGATGTTGAGGAATCGTTAATCATGGGAGATTCCGATCTGATCATATGACAGGCTCCAGGAGAGTGGGAAACAAGAGACGTTAAACTCATCCCCTATGGACAACATGTGGAGGACCTCAGCAAACGGTTTAAGTCGGTACAATTCAGATACATTCCTTGCAATCACAATGAGTTAGCAGACGCACTCGCAACCTTGGCTTCCATGTTGCCTTACCCCGAAAACGCCTACGTCAATCCATTGGAAATCCAAATCAAAGAAAGGCATGGGTATTTTAATGTGTCCGAAGCAGAGTCTAGCACACAACCCTGATATTATGACATCACGAGATTCATAAAGACACAGGAGTATCCCGAGCAAGCCATCGGGAACAAACGAAAACCATCCGACGGCATGCAAGCAATTTCTTCTTGAGCGGCAATTTCTTCGCGGAACGAAAAGGATTCCAGTCTTAATTTGCTGAGATGTGTTGACACCGAGTCAGCCGGGAGAATTATGCACAAAGTACATGCGATAGTGTATGGGGCCCATATGAACGGGTATGTACTGACAAAGAAAATACTCCGAGCTGGCTATTACTGGATGACCATGGAGAAAGATTGCTTCAGCTTCATTCGGAAATGTCATCAATGCCAGATACACGGTGATTTGATTCATGCACCGCCAAATGAATTCCATCCTATGTCAGCACCCTGTCCATTTGCCGCATGGGGCATGGATGTCATTGGGCCGATTGAGACAAAAGCCTCAAATGGACACAGATTCATATTGGTCGCTATTGATTACTTCACAAAATGGGTTGAGGCCATCACTCTTAAGTCTGTTACCGAGAAAGTGGTGGTGGATTTTGTGCATTCCAAGATCATTTGTCGTTTTTAGATTCTCGCTATTATCATTACAAACAACACAACTATTTTAAACAGTCCTCTGATGGGAAAAATATGTGAAAAATTCAAGATAACACATAGAAACTCTACTCCTTACCAGCCTAAAGCTGATGGTGCCGTCGAAGCAGCTAACAAGAAAATTAGGAAGATCTTGAGGAAAATGATTCAAAGCTTGAGTCAATGGCACGAAAAGTTGCCTTTTGCATATTGATGGGATATCATACCATGATACGCACATCGGTAGGAGCAACTACATATTTACTGGTATACGGGACTTAAGCTGTCATACCCGCTGAGGTAGAAATCCCTTCGCTCCGAGTGATTGTCGAAGCAGAAATTGAAGATAGTGAAACTCGTTTGGAGAAGCTGGTATTGAGGCGGATACTTCTTCACCATCAGGAAGCCAAAGGAAAGTTCGCTCCAAACTAGAAAGGTCCATACATTATCAGAAAGATGCTGCCTAAAGGAGCATTGTACCTAGGTGACGTTGAAGGAGACAAGCCCGTGGAAGCAGTAAATACAGATGCAGTAAAAAGGTACTACGTTTGAACAACCTGTAGCAATGACCCCGGTTGATTGAAATGACAAAGGCTTTTCTTTCCCGCTACCATAAACACTATTGATCCCTTGCAAACCCTTTGAGTTGGTTAAGTTTTTTTTATCACCCTCTTTGGAACCCAGAAATTTTATTCAAAAATAAATAAAATAAAAATAAAAATAAAAAATAAAAACAAAAGAAAAAAAATGAATGCAAAAAAAAAAGAAAAAGAAGAAAGAACACAAAAAAATTAGTTTAGGAAAATTTCCTGAACTACGTCTGACTTGATTCCGAAAGGATACGTAGGAAACCTCTCCCTGAGGTTCAGTCATATCTAAATAAAAACCCCATTTACCCAAGAAAACCAACAACTGGTGCAGAAATGTATTGGTTCGGTTACAAATTCGTCCGAATGGTTCCAAAGTTGTAGATTCCCCTCCAACTTCCTTTATTCAAAAAGCCTAGTCCAAGTCTGTCCGATCAGTTGCACAACACGGTGACGTGAAAAGCACCTTTGTTGGGATTCGACACAACTCAAATTTTCGAGAGAAATAAAATGAGAGAGTCTTATCGGTGAAAACCTTCGGGCACCATAAGGCGACGACGAGCAGAGAAAAACAAAATAAGAGAGTCTGTTTGGCAAAAACTCGCAAAGAGCGCTATCAGGCGATGAGAGAAGAGAAATGAGAGAGGCCGATTGGCGAAAACCCGAAAAGGTCGCCATCGGCCGAATAGAGGAAATATTTCCGCTCAAGTCTAAATAAGTTTCTTCGGTTTTGAAAGAGTTGAAATCAGAAAGCAGAAATGGATCTGGGCCGGGTATACAGTCCAAGAAGCATGTCGTTTCCATTTAAACCCGACTCATATTTCCAGATAAGTCCCCTCTTTTCCCTCCAAAATGAACATAACTCTCTAAAATCAATGTTTCATTCCTTTCCACTTTAACTCTGATGTCCTGACCATTCCTTAAGAAAAGTCGTAGGGCTGGTCTCACGGGTTTCTCCTGGAAAGAACTAAAGGAATGCCCGACATCGTCAATCTTGCTAAGCCAATCTCGGCTGATCATGATGGATAACGCCTCAAAATTAGGAAATAAAAGAAAGGATTCAAAATTAAAAATTCCATGAAGATGAAGCAAAATCGGAAGGTTTTAAGCCAAGCAGGACAATGGTTCTTATCAAAGGTCCCAAAGGCAAGCCCTAAAATCAAAATCGGGACAAACTCATGACCAAAGGCCTGGAAAACAAAAACCAAAATGAAAATGAGGAACCCTCCAACAAACCTACGAGGCAAGGATCGGAAGTCAAGGGTTTTCCTCTAACAGAAATGAAGCTGAAATCAAGCACAACAAGGCCGCAAACCCAATCACTGTTCAAACTAACAATTTTTTTTGTTTTTGAATTAAACGCAGGCGTAATCTAGAAAAAAAATGGAACACGGGGTAAAGACAACCGAAGGAATGCCGCCAGGACCAAGAATGGTGTTGCATCAATAACAAAAGGGAAGTATTTTCTTTTCATTCTTTTCCTGCAAATTCATAAATAAGCATGTGGAATGGGATTCCAATCCCTAGTTTCCCCTTGCGCAGCTTGTGGATTTTCTCAGCATGACCCAAGGATTACATTCCACCCCTCCAGCATAGACCACGAAATTTCATTCCTTCGCCCCCAGGCATAACCCGGGAAGTTCCTCTTTACACCCCCAGCATAACCTGAGGACCCTTTTTCTCCCACTTTTTACTCCCCAGCATAGTTTAAAAGTTAACGCTCCTCTATCCTTAGCATTAACCTAAGGGTTTTTCCTCCTCTTATCTATCCCCAACATAGTTAAAAGGATCGGTGTGGTCCTTCACTTCCTGGTAGCTCCCTGGCATAACCTAGGAATTTCCCATTCATCCCGGCATAACCCGTGGATCCCCCTGGCATAACCTAGGAATTTTCCATTCATCCTGGCATAACCCGTGGATCTCCCTAGCATAACCTAGGAATTCTCTTTCAATCCCGACATAACCCGTGGATCTCCCTAGCATACCTAGGAGTTCTTCTTTTAATACCGGCATAACCCGTGGATCTCCCTGGCATAACCTAGGAATTCTCTTTCAATCCCGGCATAACCCATGGATCTCCCTAGCATAACCTAGAAATTGTCTTTCAATCCTGGCATAACCCAGGAATTTTCTTTTTATCCCGGCATAACCCGCGGATTCCCCTAGCATAACCCAGGATTTTCCATTCATCCTGGCATAACCTGCAGATTTCCCCCTGCCATAACCCTGGAATTTTCCATTCATCCCGGCATAACCCGCGGATTCACCCTGGCATAACCCAGGAATATCCATTTATCCCGACATGACCCGCGGATTCCCCCTAGCATAACCTAATAGTTCTTTTTAATCCCAGCATAACCCGTAGATCCCCCTAGCATAACCTAGGAGTTTTCTTTCAATCCTAGCATAACCCGTGGCCCCCATAGCATAACTTAGGAGCTTTTCCTTCAAAATCTTGGCATAAACCAGGATTCCCCATTCTAATCCTGGCATAAACCGTGGTTTTCCTTCCATCACAGCAGGGACTTTTCATTCCCATCCCGGCATAACCCACAGATCTTTTCTTACTCCAGCAAGGACTTTTCCTCCCCCGGCATAACCCGTGAACCCTCCTCATATCCCTCATGAGGACCCTTTTTCCTTCCCAGCATAACCTGACAATCATTCCAAAGGATACACAATCCTAACCTATATTGTTATTAGTAAAAAATAGGTTAGATTTGTGTTGCAGCTAACTCACGAAATTTCCCAGTAGAAACTGGGACAGAAAATTTTGTTCGTTTCTTTGTTTTGGTGTCCGAACAGGTTGTATTCCAAGGCATAAAATTCGAGATGGCCGAAAGAGGGAGTTTCAATCAAAAATAATGAAAAGAGGAAAAGAACAAAAGAGACCCACCTGTCTTGCTTTGTTTCAAAATTGAAGAATAAACCCACAGTTGTATCTAACGAGCATCAAGGTTCAGATCAAAGCCTGTTACAAGAGCTAGCCAAGACTCGAGATCAAGTTTCAAGAGACTCATGAACAGGACTTTTGTAACCCGTAGATGATAGACCTAGCCAGCTTAGCTTTATTTTTCTTTTGTGTAATAAAGAGTCGGTAAGCGGTAGCAGCAGCTGCAACAACGAAAGCACAACCACGATAGTCCCAACTACCAAGACTTCCAGAACTACACTAACCTGATTCCTTTATCGCCAAGGATATGTATGCAACCTTCGAAGCGAGGTTCCGTCAGATATTTTTCAAAATGCTTCACACGGAGTATTCATTCGGATGAAAATCGCTCATGTTTGCTCACTTGTCTTTGCACGAAAACTCTTCGTGTTTCCGTTCAAAGAGGGGCAGCTGTGAGCATATGGTTTTTACCCCATTGAGATGACTCATACAGGATTCTCAAGTTTAGGAGTTTTTCTCTTAATTATTTATTTTTAGGATTTGATTTTTAGGATTTAATTGCATATGAGTGTGTTTTCATTAATGCATGCAAAAAATCATAGAAAAGAATAATAACAATAATAATAATAAGTACAGAATCGCACAAGTATATAGGATTTAATTTCATAATTTTGCTAGATTAATTGGATAATTAGGGTTATTTTTCCAAATACAAAAATTACAAAATTAAGTAGTATTTCCAGCATTTTAACTTTTTTGCATTTTTTGTGTTTTAATTTGTTGCGTTTTTATTCATTTAGTTGTTTAATTTTAATTAGGATTTTTAAAAAAATACAATTAAGAATTAAAATAAATAAGAAAATAAAAAAAAGATTTTTCCATAAACCACCCAGGCTGGCCACAATTGGGCCAAACCTGGGTGGCCCAAACCCATTAAACCCTATAAAAATTACCCATACCCAGCCCAACCGGCGTCTACGACCTAGTCAACAAAGGGACGCCCCAAAACGACACCGTTTTGGGGGCGATTCATCATAGTCGTTGATCACAGGCCATCCAACGACGCTGAGCCACGCCCAAACTCAGATATATATGTCCAAACGTCTCTGTATACTCAAAGACAAACACATTCTTCCTCGTACATGTATCTCCGGTGTATCACCACCTCGTAACCGCCATAAGACCACCGTTGAACACCCATCAACCACCCTAACACCGCCGCCGAAAAGCGCATCACGGTGGTGGCCGGTCACCAAATAGCCTCAGATTTAAGCCATCAGACCACCTCGACCCCCTCTTTCCCTTCCCGTGGTTAGTTTTCATTGAACAAGCGCCTAACTCCTCGAATATTTGAAAGAAGGATTGCCGGCACCACCTCTCCGGCGAACCAACCCCAAACCAACCCAAAACAACACCTCTGAACCACCTCCCATCCCTTTTTCCAACCATCTAAACCACACCCTTCGAATCTTAACGGACCGGCTCAAATACCAAATCGAAAGTAACCTTAAGCTGACCAGAACCCAGTCAAATTGGTTCCAGATGACCCTCCCCTATCCCTATTCACAACCCTACCACCCACAACCCTCAAACAAAACTAGGCACAATGAGAAACCAAATCTGAGACCTCACCTTGTCTCAAAATCAATGACCCCCCTTTATACCCCTTTTTCCTCTCTATTATGAGAGGCAAAGACCTTGGAAGGTCCAAGGACCTCAGAAGAGGTCAAGAATCCAAAGATTTGGAAAACCTTGTGTTCAGGGTTGCAATGCTAAAGCTAAATCTCCGTTTGCTTTACTCTTTGTGTGTGCTCTCCTACTCCAGTTGATTTTAGTCGATATTTTATTTGCTTGAGTTCATCTGTTCATTTTTTGAAATTATTTGACTTCTCCATCTTGATTGACTGTTATTTGTTCTCTATCTCTCTTCATCTTCAAAACATGCTAGATAGTCATTTTCGTCTAGAGGCACATGTTCCTGAGTTTCATTGGTTGCGTTTGTGATTCTGAACAATTACTATATGCTCATCCTGGATTCCTTTACTTTTAATTTTTTTTTATATATAGCTATTTGTTCATCTTCGAAAACTTTGAGTAGTTGTTCCCAATTAGAGTCACATACTTGTTCTGAGTAATCATCCTTGCTCCTTTTCCTTTTACTGTTGCATGTTCAAGTTCATCCGTTCATTTTGTCATATCTGAGGTACTATAAATAGTGGTGTCCATCCAGAGTTACATGTTCATCCTTCTTTTCTTCTTGATTTTCTAATAGTTGTTATACATTTGTTTTTGTCCTCCTTTGTTTTAAGCTTCACTATTTTTATTTCTATTTTGTGTGAAAATTCTGGTTAGGTATTTCCATTTAGAGTTATCATTCTCGCCCTGTTGCTCTTTTCTGCTTGATTTTTTATTTTTCTTATCTTCATTTGTTTCATCTTTGCAATGTCCTGAACATTCACCTCCTTGCTTGTGTTTAAGGGTGGATTATTTGTCTTGAATGGCCTACTTAATATTTGAACTCGTAGCCCATCCTTTTTGACATTGTTTTATTGAGCTCAGAATTAGTCATATTTGGTCAAGTGCCTTACATTTATGAAATTAGTGTGGATTCAGTTCTATATTTTTTCCTGAGTATGAAAGTTGCATGTTTTGCCTAAGTTTGCAATTAAATTGGCCAAGATTACTTTTTCTGAAATTGATCCTAGTTGATAATCTTATTATATGCGTTGAAATAACTAACTAGGGTCAGATTTGACCAAACAAATGAGAACCAAGGTTAAAAAACCTTAGGTCAGTAATTAGGAAAAGGGACAGGGGTATTAAGGGTATTTGAATATAGGGAATCTTGTAACAAACTCCTAGAACATTCTAGTGAGGGGTTTAAGCATAATTTCTGCCTCAAACTTGAGGCACAAGTAAGAAAACCAAGGACTATTTAGGCAAAACTGAAAATTGGATAAGGGACTAAAAGGAAAACAAAGAAATTGATGTTGACCTAAGGCTTCAATTATAAAAGAGAACAATCTGATCATTTTAAGGGGGATTTTAGATTTTTTTTCGAGCAGATTTTTCTTTAGGCTCTTTTAAGAATTAGAATAGACAAAATACATATTAATCTCTCATACATTCTTAAGAAATCTTCTTCGAGCCGTTTTCTTCTGATTGAATTTTCTTTGATAATAAGTGGACAATGGGCTACATGTGCATATTAAGCTGCTGTAGAGATCAATTCGTACTATTTGTTTTTCCCCGAAATATCTCCAGAACTTCTGGGTGTTTACTGGTTGATTGACTGTTTTTACTTGATATTTTCTTAACCGTACTCATAGGTTCCATTTCTGCTGAAATTTCAGGTATCCATCTTCACTCAAAAGTTGAGAAATAATAGCTAAGTACATTTGAGATCGTGACTGATAATGAAGATAATAATATTTCGTTTCGATTCCATATTATGATTGTTCTTCTCTTTTCAGTAGTATTTCTAATATTGTAGTGAACATGATGTGTATATTTATTATGGACTGTATCAGGACTATGATTTTAATTTGCTTAAGTTCCAGTAGATTTGAAATAGTTTGATCCAAAATTAGCTTAGCTTTTGGAATTTGAGTTATATTAGAAATTCGACAACTGAATATACGTATACTCTGAATGATGAGTACTTCAAATTGTTTTCTTCAAATATTAAGGTTGAAATCTGATTTATAACCTATTAATGTGAAATCATCCTCAGTATCTTTCTTATTAAAATACCTTCAGTATACTTCATAATGATCATGTGTATAGTTTTAATGACTATGGAAGGGCCGCTGTTATTTTCCTATAATGGACTCATTAGTCATACATCTCTGGGCCCAATTGGAAGGCCCAATAGCTGTCCGTTGTAGCATAAACAATACATATTCATGGGCTAGCTAAAAATGAAGCCCAATGCACATAATCAGCCGCGATTGAGGCTGGAAATGCAAATACTGAATTTCTCTACATATACTACTCATGTATAAATTATTAGGACATTTTAGATATAAGCATAATTGAAAACTTAGTACGCTTTAGGTTGCCCTTATAAAATAAATCGAGCCACACCAACTTAATCAAACACTACATGAGGCTCCTGAACTTAATAAATATATAGGAAACTGGAAGTGTTGTTTAGCGAATTTCCCGGCCTTCCACGAATTTCTAAACGCGTAGTTGCTATAGGCGCGAATTTATTAATAAAATATCTTCTTAAACCCGGGTTCATTTATGTGACATGGTACGAGGCGTGTTTAAATGACGTTGTAAATATTCCTAAAAAAATGACATAAAGCGGTTAATAACGTTAACATTGCACCATAGGATGAACATGTATGAAAATCAGATTCTTAGCCAATTGTACTAGTTTAAGCAATCGTGATAGAACCACGGGATCCGAGGGTGCCTAACTCCTTCCCTCAGGTCAACAAAATTCCTTATTCAGAATTTCTAGTCCGCAGACTCCATTCGGGCAGTCGAAAAAATTCCTCGATTTGGGATCCTAAATAAACCAGTGACTTGGGGCACCGAAAACCAATCCTATCCCATGTGGGGACTCTAAATAAAAAAATAATCCCATTTCGAATAATGTTACTTTAATTGGAAAAACTCCTTTATTCGTGTTATCCTTCGGGGTAGCCGTGTAAAAAAATAGGTGTGGCACATGCTAGTTTGTTAAGAAGTTGATGCTAAGTGTATGAAATCTAAAGATGAAATGGATCTAAGGAGTGAGCTACAATCAACCCGATTGGCTAGCTACTCGGGGCCTGAGGCTTGTCGATTCCGGGCCTCGAGGTCAATCCCCGGGCTCGATTACGAGCTAGCAAAAGTAGTTGCTGTGACTAACGATTATAATAAAATCAATGGAGGCTCTTTATGGCCAATGACGAAAAATAAATGATGAACAAATATGAAGACAATAAATGAAAGCAACAATATCAAGAGAGTGTACAAGAGAGCAACAGAGTTTACACAATGGGGAGGATCCCCTTTATATAGGAGGGGAATCCCTTCATAGTACAACAAGCATTAATTAAAAGGGTACAAAGGCATTCCAACTAGATGAAACCCTAACTCGGGTCTTTGAGTAGCTCTTTAGGCTTCGTCATTCCTAGCCACATGCCTCGGGAATTCCCCATTTCCGCTGTGGCCGTGGTTGACATTATTACAAGATTGAGTGTTGATGAACCTAGAGGGAAGAGTCTCGGTCGTAGACTTGTAGCCTCGGGACTTTGAAATGGTCTTTCGAGGTGCTTTGATAATGAGAACTGGACCCCCCGATTTCACTGTATACAATCTTCTCCACATCTCCCCCCAATTCCTTAACTGACTCCTTCGATGTCTGTGTTTGCTCCAGCTTCTTTGTGTATTTGCTCAACTCCTTAAGTGTTTTACCTTGTTTAGCAAGAGCATCTATTATATGCTTTTGGGTATTAATGTTCTTCTTCTGGTTGTCAAGAAGCTACTTGAGAGTCTCTTCTACCGAAGCTGGCACCTGTAGCTTTGGGAGCACTAACTACACTGCAACTGAACTAGAAAGTATAGACAACTTAGAAGTTGATGTCTGCATCTAGTAGTTGATACTGGAGAGTGTTCGGCTCAATCTGTAGGGAGTCAATGGGTATGTTAAGGAGGATGGAATATCTGGAGGGGTAGAAGTAGATGGTCCGGAGGTAGACTATGGTATGGTAGTGGTAGGCTGAGAAGAAGTGAGTACTACTACTGGCTATTCAGACTAGCCAGTAGAAGTAATGGCTTTGCCTTTAGGATATTTGGCTTTGAGGTGTTATCGTCTTGAGGCTGTACTATGAAAAGGGCATCTTGGGTTTCACCTTCACGCCAAAGTTCCTTTTCTATACATCGTGGTCTTCCATATACATTATAAGGAAATTC
Source organism: Nicotiana benthamiana (assembly GCA_034376525.1). NCBI lineage: Eukaryota > Viridiplantae > Streptophyta > Magnoliopsida > Solanales > Solanaceae > Nicotiana > Nicotiana benthamiana. The sequence continues at coordinate 52,691,454 of CM067326.1, forward strand.
GGGAAGGGGTATGATCTGTCGCCCTCATTGACCACCCTAGTGATCTCCCTAGACATGGCATTCCCGACATTTATTGGGAACCTCGCCGTAATAGTCTCTACCAATATCAGTAGACCGACACAGAGTTTTCATGGGTACTATGGTCCAGACTGCTGCATACAAAAGTCTCCCACCCCTTCACCTCAAAGTTTAAAGTTTTCCTCAAGATTACAACTCCTGATGTCAACCATGCAGGGGTGGTGCCTCGGATATCCAAATATGATGCTAACCATGGACGGGCTGCCTCATCTTCCATCTTCTCCGAGTACAATGATTAATCTTCCTCATTAAAGCTAGGTACTCATTTATTGTCTTCCTATCGAACTTCACTTTCAAATTCCACACATTAGTCACTTTGGTATCCTTCTTGATGTGGGAAGCATTAGCGTAAAACTCTTGGACTAAATGCATGTTTGACTCTGACACCCTGCTGCTAAAGTAATCTCACCCCACTCGTTCATTGAATTGTTGTTTCACGTTGGGGTTGTGTGGCAGGAGATCCCTCTATATGAATTGGTGTTGAACAATAAACGACCTTAGAGACCATGATTCTCGAAACTCGTTATAAGCTAGCTCACTGACGAACCGTTTTTCAAACACCTTAGGGTTTCTAGTTCTCTCCACAACCCGGGTTGGGGCACACCCCTGCCTCTTCATCCGGTACCCCAGCATCTACATGCTATCCAGGTGACAAAGGTGTAGGTGAGGATGAAGCTACACTATCACTACTCTCAGATGAGCCATCAGAGGACTCAGAAGAAATCTGAACTGAAACATGAGCAGTAGGAGAGGTCATAAGTGTAGGTAAATCTCTCAAACGATGTTTCTCCGGGAAGTCAAGTACATGCTCCGGCACTGAATCAGAATCATATTCCACCCGAGAGGAAAATACTCACTTCCCTCAAAATGGGAAGCATCTCTATCTGCAGCCTTGATGAGTTTTCTAGTTTCCCCAATTGCTTTCCGAGCCTCTGGGGTCAATTTAATCATACCTCGTCCCCTACCCTGGGAGGACTCCGCTCTACCCTTTTGTTTGTCACAACCTCCTCTGGATTTAATAATTATCTGCAAGTATATTAGGTGAAATTGTTAGTGCAAAGACTGGAAGAAGTAGTGTAGAAAAATAGTTGACAGTGTAAAGCAAAACTGTAGATCGCGGACCGCGAAAAATGCATTGCGGCCACGAAAACTACACCACGGACCGCGAAAAATCAACTGTGGATCGTGGAGAAGTGGGATTCAAACTACCCACTCTCTGATTCAATGGCAATGTGGATCGTGAAAATGGTTCGCGACTACGGTAAGTGCACCGTGGACCATGAAAAATGCCATTGCTGACCGCAGTTATCAAGACTAAAAAATATCTCAAAAGATAATTGACTGCAGATTGCAAAAAAACAACCGCAGACCGCAGTGGTCAAATTTGGGCTAAACACCTAAGGTTTTAGATTTTTCATGCATTTTATCATTAATCAACACATTATCAGCCCATTAGATAGTTAATCACCATTTCTGACTAATTAAAACCTAATCTAATAAGCCCCATGGAACCCTAAGTTAAAATTGAAAGAAAAGGGAAAAAGAAGAAGTAATAACTATCAAATAAAAAGAAAACAAAAACAAAATTAAAGACTAATGGTAGATTTGAATTACCAGAAATGAGATATAATGCAGATGAAGTTCAGTTCTTGCGTTGTGCAAACTAGGGCGTGAGTGAACAGTAGTCTATTGTGATTGAGAGTGCAAAGGGCAAAAAGGGTAAAAGGAGGCCCTAAGGTCCTATTTATAGACAATCCATGGGACACACTTATTCTTACTTACCGCGGTTGCGATAAATACATCGTAGACTGCAGTCGGGTAATTCAGAAGGGATGTTACTTTGGGACCACTGTGGATCGTGAAAAATCCTTCGTGATAGCGGTAAGCCAATGCTAACCGCGAAAAGTGCACCACAACAGCGGTTGAAACTTCAGCGAGCCTCCACTTTTGACCTTTTAGCAGTGCTGACTGCAAACAATTTCCACCCCCGCGATAAGGCCAGCGCGGATCGTGAAAAATGGAGCGCAACCGCGGTCCAAACTTCGGAGAGTGCCTAATTTTTCCAGATTATTCCTAAACTACATCAGACATCCCTATACACATCTCACAACCAGTTAGTTCAAAAGCAAATCCTATACTAAGAAGAAAATCAAAGAGAAACAAAAAGAAAGACACATGGGTTGCCTCCCAAGAAGCACATAATTTCACGTCACGGCATGACGCAGGTTACCATCAATCACTTGAGATGGATCATTGCCACCACATGGCTTTCATTAAACTTTCCATGATAGTGTTTGACTCTGTTCCCATTAACTCTAAAGATGTCACCATTTTTGTTTTTCAAATTAATAGCACCAAATGGAGTCACAAGCACCACCTCAAAAGGTCCACTCCATTTTGATTTAAGCTTACATGGAAACAGTCGTAACCGGGAACAAGAGAACCAAATCACCCACTTTGACTCCTTTCCACGAGCTTACTTGTCGTGAAGGTACTTCATCTTGTCCTTATACAAGGATGAACTGGAGTATGCATGTAACCAAAAATCATCAAGCTCATTAAGCTGCTCCACCCAAAGATTTGCTGCCATATCCCATTCAAGATTTAACTTCCTCAAAGCCCACATGGCCTTGTGGTCTAACTCGGACGGTAGATGGAAAGCTTTCCCAAACACCAACCGATACAGAGACATACCAATCAGAGTCTTGTGAGCGTCCTATAAGCCCAAAGAGCATCATCCAATTTCTTTGACCAATCGGCCCTATTTGCATTGATCATCTTTGACAATATACTCTTGATCTCCCTGTTGGAAACTTCAACTTCCCCACTATCTTGAGGATGGTAAGGGGTAGAAACCTTGTGATTGACACCATAATTTGCAAGTAAAGTGTCAATTTCCTTATTGCAAAAATGAGACCCTATATCACTGATGATTGCTCTAGAAGTGCCAAACCGAGTAAAGATACTCTTCTTGAGAAAGGCCATAACACTCTGGGCCTCGTTGTTGGGTAAAGCCATGGCCCCAACCTACTTTGGAACATAATCAACGGCCACAAGAATATACTTGTTGCCATAAGAGCTTACAGACCCATGAAATCAATGCCCCACACATCAAATATGTCAACCTCGAGGAAAGTGGTGAGAGGCATCTCATCCTTCTTTGAAATTCCACTTGCTCTTTGACATTCATCACATTTCTTCCCTAGTTCACTTTCATCCTTGTGCAATATGGGCCAATAAGAACCATAACTTAACACCTTTGAAGTTGTCCTCACCCCACTATGATGACCACCATAGAGAGAGTAACGACAAGCATCTAGAATACTCAATTGTTCCTCGTCCGAAACATATCTCCGGATCACACCATCATTATAGATTTTGAACAAGTACGGATCATCCCAGTAGTAGTCCATGCTATCCCGTTTAATCTTCTTCCTCTATTTAGAAGAGATCTCATATAGAACAATATCGGTTACAGGGAAATTGACAATATCCGCAAACTAAGGCGTACCATTCACAGACATAAAGAGAAGTTGCTCATCAGGAAATGAATCATTAATCTCAAGGCCATCACAGGGCCTCCCCTCCAATTCCAAGCAGGACAAGTGGTCTGCCACTTGGTTTTTACACCCTTTCTGGTTCACAATCTCCAATTCAAACTCTTGAAGAAATAATATATAAGGCCTAAACTTATCCATTACGAACACAATAGGCAACAACTCTTTTTCCTCCAACGTGAAATTCACTTAAGCATCATTTATTATTTTGCTAGCATAATACATCGGGTGAAACATCTTATTCACTTTTTGACCCAAAGCTGCAACATTGCTTGCGTCACACATGAGCTCAAAAGATAAACTCCAATTGGGCACGGTAATAATGGGATTGGTTGTCAATTTTTACTTGAAGAGTTCAAAATCTTTCATACATTCTTCCTTGAACACGAACTTGGCATGTTTTTCCAATGACATGCATAAGGGGTTCACTACCTTAGAATAGTCTTTGATGAATCTTCGGTGAAACCCACCATGCCCAAGGAAACTTCTAACCCCCTTGACTGAGGTAGGGGGAAGAAGCTTTGAGATCACTTCAACTTTAGCCTTTTCCACCTCTATACAATGATTTGAGATCTTATGGACGAGGACAATGCCCTCATCGACCATAAAGTGGCATTTTTCCAAGTTAAGTACAAGAATGGTCTCTTCACACTGGGCTAATACCTTGTCAAGGTTATTCAAACATTTATCAAATGAGTCCTACAACATTGAAGTCTTCAATGAACACCTCCAAAATGTCCTCCACCATGTTGGTAAATATGGCTATCATACACCGCTGGATGTAGCCAGTGCATTATACAACCCAAATGGCATCCTAGAAAAAGCAATTGTACTATACAAACACATGAAGATAGTTTTCTCCTGATCTTCCGGAGCAATCAAAATCTGGTTGTACCCAGAGTACCCATCTAAGAAACAGTAGAAGGCACGCTCATCAAACTTATCTAGCATCTGGTCAAGAAAAGGCAATGGAAAGTGATCCTTGCTGGTCACTTTATTCAGCTTACGGTATTCTATGCACACCCTCCATCCAGTAACAGTCGTGGTAGGAATCAACTTATTTTATGAATTGGTAACCAAGATCATACCACCCTTATTCGGCACAAGTTGCACCGGCGAAGTCCAAGAACTATCTGAGATGGGCTACACAACCCCTGCATCCAACCACTTGATCACCTCCTTTTTTTCACAACTTCTTGCATAGCCTCATTCAAACACCATTGATGTTCAACAGAGGGCTTGGCATCTTCATCAAGAATAATCTTGTGCATGCAAAACGTGAGGCTTATCCCCCAGATATCAGCTAAAGTCTATCCAATTGCCTTCTTCCCTTTTTGAAGCACCGCCAATTTGGCATCTACCTACATGTTAGCAAGACAAAAGGAAAAAATAACTGGCAAAGTTGAAATAGGCCCTAAGAATTCATTCATGAGGTGTGGAGGAAACAAATTCAACATTAACATGGGAGGTTCCTCGATTGAGGGCTTTGTTAATGGGGTCTTCCTATTCTCAAGATCCAAAGAGAGCTTCCGACATGCATAAGAGTAAGATCCCATTCCATGTAAAACATTGATACACTCCACCCGGCCTTCATCCTCATTTGCATCAAGATTAAATAATATCACTTCTAGAGGGTCCTCCACATTGATCATAGTAGTAGTATCATCAACTATCACTACCGTGACAAGATCGGCAAAAGAGGACACTTTAGTATTATTGGGCTGCTTCATTGACTTGCAAAAAGACCACTTTTTCATCACCCACCTGGAAGGTGAGTTCCCCTGCTTCCTTATCGACTAAGGCCTTCCCAGTTGCAAGGAAAGGTCTTCCCAATATGATCAGAACCTCATAATCAACCTCATATCCCAAGATCACAAAATTAGCAGGCAAAATGAACTTGTCCACCCAAACAAGAACATCATCTACAATACCAGGGAACCTCTTCATAACTCTATCTACCATTTGCAACCTCATTGAAATAGCCCTTGATTGCCCAATACCCAAAGTTTTTAACACGAATTAAGGCATCAAATTGAAACTTGCACCTAAACCACATTATACCTTTGTATAATTAGCACTCCCAATAGTACGCGAGATGGTGAAAGCGTCGGGATCTTAAAGATTTGGAGCTATCGAGTGCACAATTTCACTTACTTGGTGAGTTATTTTGATGGTCTCACAGTCCATGGATCTCTTCTTAGTCACCAAATCTTTCATGAACTTGGCGTAACTCGGCATTTTCTCAAGATCTTCGACCAAAGGAACATTGATTGATAAGCTCTTCATCATATAAATAAATTTTCTAAATTGGTTCTTATTTTTTTGCTTCACAAGCCTTTGAGGGTAAGGTGGAGGAGGCCTTGGCAAGGGAGTCTTAGCCTTGGGCACTACCATTTCTGGTATGTCTGTTACATGTTCCCTATATGGGTTCACATCATCTTGGGTCTCCACCTCATCATCATGAACATCAATCCTCATTTTCGCATTAACATTCTATTCTCTCACTTGCTCATCAACTAAGGGAACATCATCATCTTGCACTTGAATCTCATCACTCACAATTCCTTTTGCTTTGAGTATGCACATCACCACCTCGAACACTTCTAGTAATCACTGGCATAGCATGACCAGTGTTATTCCCACCCTTAGGGTTTTCTTCCGTATCACTAGGTAGATCCCCCTTAGGGAGAGTATTCAAATATTGTGAAATCTGGCCAAGTTAAACCTCCAAATTCCAGATTGAAGCATTATGGGATTCCAACTGGGTATCAGTGTTGGCGTTCTTCTTCATCATTTGTTCAAACATCATCATGATCCTTCCTATCTCATTGTTTGACGAGCTAGGACATTGGGACGAAAATGGAGGTGGTTTGTTTGGTTGTTGATACATCAGAGGCCTTTGAAAGCTTTGCCCCTAATTCCCTTGATTGCCATTGTTCCAACCCCCTTGGTTGTTGTTTCCTCCCGAATTGCTGTTGTTGCCACTCCAGTTACCTTGATTGTTCTGGTTGCCCCAATTTTGATTATTGTTCCCTCAATTGCTATTGCCTGGTTGGTTTTGATTTCCCCAATTTCCTTAGGATCTCCATTGTTGTTTTTGGTTAGGAGCATTTCCTTTTTGTCCCTGGTAATTGTTCACATATTGCACCTCTTCATTTTTCTCATCACAACCCTCATCTTGGTTGAAACCACCACTACCTTAGTCATATTGATCCAGACTACCTTGATATTGTAGACCTCTTTGTCGCCTCTTGTTGACCAACATGTTGACACCTTCCATAGTATTTAATAGTCTAGGAGCTTGAACCCCTTGCAATTGAGCTTTCACTAACTGGTTCATTGTGGTAGTTAACTCTGTTATTGCCTGGCCATGATCATGGAGCTCTTTGTGAAAATGAGTGATAGTGGGTCACCTTGTGGAACATTGGCTCGACTTTGCCAAGCTGAGGAAGTATCTACCATCTCATCCAATATCTCACATGCTTGATCATAAGGTGTGTTCATAAAATTCCCCCTACTAGCCGGTTCACTACACACCGATTGGTTATGTTAATGCCACGGTAGAATGTCTGCTAAATCATTGCTTCGGTCATATCATTGTTTGGACATTCTTTCACCATTGTCCAATATCTCTCTAGATCTCATGAAGTGGTTCATTGGGTTCCTGTTTAAAGGCAAAAATCTCATCTCACAAAGTTGCCATATGCCCCTGCGAGAAAAACTTTGCTATAAACTTGTCGGCCAACTCATCTCAAGTAGTGATGGAATGGTTGAGAAGCCTTTCAAGCCAGTCTAAAGCTTTCCTCTAAGTGAAAAAGAAAACAATATCAACTGAAGTAAATCCTCTGACACATTTGTTTGCTTGCTTCCCCAACAGGTGTCTATAAAGCCTTTAAGATGTTTGTAAGCATTCTGATGGGGAGCACATGTGAAATACCCTCGCTGCTCCAGCAAAGTCAACATCATATTTATAATTTGGAAATTGCCCGCCCGAATCCGGGGTGGAACAATTGCACTAGCATATCCTTGGTCTAGAAGCACCCGAGGAGTCACTCTTGGAGGTGGTGAGGGAGGGTCTCGAACATTATCATTGGCTTGGAAGCCTCTCCTTTGAGCTTAAGGCACTATATGTACCTCATCATCAATATTGTTATCTACCTCCTCCAACAGAATAACATTTCCAAGAGGGTCATTGTTATCGTTTGCCACCAAAAGTGATCGGGTCCAACCCTACACCACAACAAAGTGGTAAAAGTGGTCGATGCAGCTTTTACCCGAAAAGGTCGGGATTTAATCCATAGGGAGCTAATACAATGTTTGGAGTTGGATTCCTATCTAACCTAGCAGTGAGTAGTGCTCTTGATTACACTACCAAGCATGTCTGTTTGTTTGTTACTTATAATTTTATACTAGTGATGTGCAACATTAAGCTAAGTAGATATGTTTGTAAGGTTTTCTAAATGGGTAAAGAGGCACTGGGGAAATGAATTACTCCTAGGTGAGTATCTAACAGGATCTAGAACTTAGGATAATAATGTTACAGTTGGGATTATGATATAGCCAATGCACAGAGCTACTCACTCTACATCTCTCGGTAGTAAGAGTGACTTTGCCCTAATTGGCTTTCTCAAGCCAAATTGGGTGTTCAATTTGTGCAAGCAATGTTAGCTCTAGTCGGGTATTACTATCTCAAGGTTTAACCCTTTAATTTGGGCTATCAATCTCATGAATACACCCCAATTCTTAGTTGGCCTGAAATTCCTAGACTTAGTCTCTCTTTCTCAAGAAGAGCCTAAGTCAAAATGGCACAAATTAGTGTTTGCAACCACTAATTCAATATACAAAGCATAAATCATGCCAAATAACAATCACCCATAAACCTCTAAGCCCTAAAATAAAAGACCCATTAAATACCCACACTAGGGTTGAGCCACAACCCTAGCTAATAGGTTTAGCTACCCATAATTGAAGAAGAAATCATAGATTGAGATTAAGAATAACCCATAAATGGTAATTACAAGAGAAGAACTATGTTTAATTCCTAAACTAGCTACAACATTACTCAAAATAGTCAATATGGTGTTTCACATGCTCATCTAACATCAGATGACCTAAAATGTGAAAAGAAAGTATTTAAACATAGCTTAATTTTCCAGACAAAGATGCCCCTGAAGGAGGTACCGCTTACAGAGAAAAATGGGCGTTGCAATAGTGAGGCTACTGTAGACACGGTAAATCAATCACAGACCGTGGTCTTCAGCTTTTGCTCAAACTCCAGGCTCTCTGAATCTTTCTTACTTGAACCGCAGTAAAAGGACCATTGTCCGGGTAGAGGTACCGCAGTCGCATAAAATCATCGTGGACTGTAGTAACTTGAAATGACTCAACTGGTATCTCTCTGAACCTTGCCACCGCAAACCGTAATAAAACGATAGCAGTCACGGTGAGTCTTCTTCGGTCACGGTGGGTTTCCGTTGTAGTACTGCTTTGACTTTGTTTTGAATTTGTGCATGTTTCACTTATTTTTGAGCTGGTTATGACATCTTTGTCTCCTTTTGACCAAACATTCAAACAAGCATAACAAGTTAGCTTTTTGGGAAATACTTGTACACATTTTAGTCCAAAACTCAAGCAAAAATGAGCATAAACTAGACTAGAATCCCTAGTTATCAGGGACGATGGTCCAAGTTTGGACGTTAATCCCAAGGAGGTTCGTGCCATTTTAGACTGAAACATCCACATGGAAGTGATGACGGAGGGTCCTAACTGATACATAATCATTCCTGTGGGTTATGATCTTTTGGCAAACTTTGAGCAAGCAGCATCGAACTTCACCCTCTTGTGTGCCGCTTCTGAGAACACGATGCTTTAGGCGATGAGTGACGCTATCACGGAGTATTTAAGGCATGACTTTGCGAGTAAGTATTTCTTTTCCTGTTTGGATTTGTTTTACATACGTAACCTACTTATGATTTCTTTCCTTTGCATGTCAGACTCTCATTATGGAGATCGAGCGCGACTAGAGGGATGAACTAAGGATGACCATTTTTAAGAAGGTGGCCTCCAAGTACAAGGAGTATCGCACCAAACATCGTGTGTTGGCTGACGTTTTCACTTTAGATAGCAATTTTTAGCTATTTCGCGACGGGATTTAGCATTAGGAGGCAGAGTTGGCGCAGAAAATTGAAGAGCTGAAAGAGCGATATGATGAGCTGATAAAGGCCATAGGTCGATTTAGTGAACTCGAGGCGGCTCTAAAGGCCAAAGATGTGTAGCTCGAGGTGAGAAAGGGGGCGACGGCTGAGAACGCCAATCTTCAGGCATAGGTGGCCACCTTAACTTTTGAGCTTGGGCGAAGGGAACGGAGGTTGTCGGCCTGAGGGGTGAGTTAAGCATTAAGGCTAATGAACTGACTCGTATCGAAAAAGGGAGGATGGATGCCATATCTAAAGTAGAGGACTTGGATGATTCCCTCTGTGTTTGTAGGTCTGAGCGGGATAATGAGATGGAGACATCGGCACTCAAGGTAGCGAGGTTAGAAGAGCAGATCCAAGATCTCAGAGTTGTCCCGATTGAACGAACAGGTTGTTATTGAAGGCAGAGGATGATCGAAGACAGTTACAACAATCTACATCTCATACTTCTATTGATCCCGGCATGTTACCGGAGTTATAAGAGATATGGGTTCATGCCGAGGCTCAGCTTGATATTTACAAGTCTCTGAAGGCTAACGGGAAGGTTTTTGAGACGAGACTCAAAGGTATTCATGTCAAAGCATGTGTAGCCCGTGAAGCATGTGGTTATGATCCCGGTACGCCTATCGTGGACAATGTCGATGATGATGCAGATAGGCTCGCCTCCGACTCTTGGTATAACGAGAAGTACGTTGGGGGTGACGTGGCACAGGGTCTTTGTATTTATTTTGTTTTGCCTTGCTATTTTCATGGGGGCGTCTTTGTGCCCTTTGTAAAAAGCTTTTGTAAAAGAATAATTGTAATGGAATGATTACCTTTTTTGTTGTGTACCTCCGAATTATTATTTTTGTTTGTTGTGAGGGGTTTCTAGCTTTTCGGTTGCTTGTGTGTAATGTTTTTGGCATAGTTGATTGTAGACCTTAGTAACACAACCAAGGTCGAATGTGAAGTAATTTGAGCGGGGTCAAATGTTAAGTAATTCAAGTGAGTCGAATATTACGTAATTCGAGCAAGGTCGAATGCTAAGTGATTTGAGCGAGGTCGAATTCTAAGTAATTCGAGCGGGGTTGAATAATAAGTGATTCGAGCCAGGTCGAATGTTAAGTAATTCGAGCAAGGTTGAATCTTTTCTTTTGGTGACGACATTTGGCTGTAGGGATGTTATTTCTAGTTAAGGTTGAAATGTTAACCTGTTGTGATTCGAGCGAGGTTGAACACTAAGTAATTCGAGCAAGGTTGAATTTTTTCTTTTGGATATGGCCTTTGGCCGTAGGTGTGTTATTTCGAGTTAAGGTCGAAATGTTAACCCGTTGTGATTAGAGCAAGGTTGACCGATAAGTAATTCAAGCGAGGTCGAATTTTTTCTTTTGGCAATAGCCTTTGGCCGTAGGGATGCTTATTCAAATTAAAATCAAAATGTTAACCCATGGTGATTCGAGCAATGTCGAACGTTAAGTAATTTGAGTGAGGTCAAATTTTTTCTTTTGGCGATGGCCTTAGGCCGTAGGGGTGTTATTTCGAGTTAAGGCCGAAATGTTAACCCGTTGTGATTCGAGCTAGGTCGAACGTTAAGTGATTCGAGCGAGGTCGAATGTTAGATATAAAAAATGATAGAGAGTAAAATATTGCTTTATTTCACCCATTGGAGAATATCTTGATAGAGTACAAAATGCTACTTTATTCTATTCACTGGAGTATTATACATGTCTATTTCATGCATATATTTTGGAGAAGTTCCATATATTTAGTTCATTGTTTGGCCTGGAGAGGTGATCGGCAGGCATGGTGATGAATTATACTTTGAACTTCGAACCTCCCCGAGAAAACCCAATTGGGACAAAACCCGAGTGAGAAAAAAAGAGTATGACTTGAGGGGCGTCTTTTTTTAGAAGTTGAAGTATTTGAGGTGGGAAACATTCTAGTTGTTTTGTAGTAGTTTTCCTTCATTGTTTCTAGTTGGAAGGCTCCTTTGCTTGCTGCAGCTGTGATTTTGTATGGCCCATCCCAGTTGGTTCATAGTTTTCCTTCTTTTGGGTCTTTAGTCGCTTGCGTTTTGGACTTGAGAACATAGTCTCCGACTTTAAGTGGGTTTATTTTGGACTTCTTATGGTAGTACCTTTCTGCTTGTTGTTTTTGGGCTACCATCCTTACATAAGCCATGTCTCTTCGTTCTTCTGCCTCGTCGAGGTCTTATTTTCTATTCTCATCGTTGTTTGTTCCGCTTTTATTGGAGTATCTCAGGCTAGGCTCTTGACCTCGACATGTATCATGGCGTCCGTCCCGTAGACTAATGAATATGCCATTTAGCCTATGCTTGCTTTTGGCAAGGGGCGGTGGGCCTATAGTACCTCTGGTAATAACTCTGGCCACAGCCCTTTGGCGTCCTAAAGCTTTTTCTTTAAGATATTCAATATTGTTTTGTTGGAGATTATGGATTGACTGTTTCCAGTGGGATGTTATGGCATGGAGAGTATTCACTTGATGCGCCATTTTTCAAAGAACTCGTTCATCTTTTTCCCAGTGAACTAGGGCCCATTATCACAGCTGATTTCTTTGGGGATACCGAAGCAACATACGATGTTCCTCCATATGAACGTGATGACTTCCTTTTCGCATATTTGGGTGAACGCACCTGTTTCTGCCAATTTGGAAAATTAGTCAGTTAAAACAAAATGGAAACGTGTCTTACCTCGCTCAACTAGGAGGGGTCCAATGATGTTTATTCCATATTTCAAGAATGGCCATGGTGAAGTGACAGAGTGGAGGAGTTCGCTAGACTAATGTATCATGGGCGCGTATTTTTGGCACTGTTCGCATCTCTTGACATAGTTTGTAGTTTCCTTTTTTATAGTGGGCCAGCAATATCCTTCCTGAACGAGGCATCTAATGAGGGCTCGGTCCCTCATGCAAATACATCACGATGTAGTTGCGCCAGTCCCAAGTCAAATATATGGAATGTACCGCGAGTTGGTCTATTGGCGAGTGGAGGAGAGTGACCACGTTTTCGTTAGTGATATTTTGGTGGCTAGTGCTAGTTTGGCGAGGCCATCTGCCTCGATGTTTTGAGCTCGAGGTATCTAGTCAAGTCAACATTCATCAAATTCTGGCAGTAGTTTGTGAATTTCTGCCTGGTATTTTTGTAGCCTTTGCTCTTTGATTTGGAAAGTCCCTGTAACTTGGTAGATGACAAGTTGTGAATCACATCTGAGGATGACTCGTCATGCCCCATATTTGAGAGCTAGCCTAAACCCTGCAATTGCGGCCTCATACTCGGCATCAATTTCAGTCATATCGGGGCACCGTATGGATTGGTGAATAACATCCCATGTTGGGATCTTGACTACGAGTCCAGTCCAAATCTCGACGCGTTGGATGCGCTATCAGTGTAACCCAAAGGTTAGGTTTCCCAGGAGAAGTATGAGAAGCTTCTTGCTTGACCTCGGTCATTATTTTGGCCCTTATATCGCCGATGAAGTTGGCGAGTACCTGTGACTTTATCACTATTCGCGGCATACATATTATATCATGCTTGCTCAGTATTATGGACCACTTGGCCAGTCTTCCCGGCGATTAGGGTTTATGTAGGATGCTCTGTAGAGGGAAGGTCGTCACAACTAATATGGGGTGGCATTGAAAATATGGTCTAAGATTTCGTGAAGATGTAACCAATGCTAAGGACAATTTCTCGAGGTGGGGTACCTCGTTTTGGATCCGACCAGGGTTTTGCTAATGTAATAAATTGGGGATTGTACCTTTCTTCTGCCGGACCAGAACTACACTTACTGCGACTTCTAAGATGGCCAAATATACTAGGAGGCGTTCGTCGGGCTCTGCTTTGACAAGTAGTAGGGTGAGGTCAGGTACGCTTTTAGTTATCTGAATGCATTGATGCATTCTGAGTTCCACTAAAGCCCGTTATCTTTTTTAGCACGTTGAAGAATTTTTGGCATTTACCGGATGGCCGCAAGATGAATCTTGACAGGGTGGCTATACGTCTAGTCAGTTTTTTGCACCTGTTTTTTGCTTCTCATGTATCCCTTCAATGGCTTCGATTTGATTTAGATAATCTCGATACCTATTTGTGTACCAAGAAATTAAGAAATTTGCCTAAGGTTAAGCCAAAGGGGTATTTTTCGGGGTTTAGTTTCATGTCATACCACCTCATTATACCGAAGGCTTCTTTCAGGTGATCGATGTGTCCTTCGTTTCCTTTTTTATTTAACAAACATATGTCGATGTAAACTTCCAGTGTTTTGCAGAGTTGATCTTTGAACATCTTGGTGACCAACCTTTGGTACATTGTCCTCCGCATTCTTCAACCTGAATTGAATGACTCTGGAGCAGTACGTTCCCTGATAAGTTATGAAAATAGTTTTCTCTTGGTTCTCCTAGGATTTGGTTGTAACCCCAGTAGGTGTACAAGAATCTTAGAAACTCGTGTCATGTTGTTATGTCGATGATCTGGTCGATGTGCAATAGTGGAAATGAGTCTTTTGGGCACACCTTATTTAGGTCTGTGAAATCTATGAACATCCGCCATTTTCTATTTTTTTTTACTATGACCATGTTGGTGACCCATTAGGGGCATTTTGATTCTCGAATGGAACCGTTGGCGAGGAGCTTATCTACTTCGTCACTTACAGCCTCATTAATTACGGTATTGAATTTCTATTTTATTAGTTGTACTAGCGGATAGAGTGGGTCGATGTTCAACTTATGCATGGCTACGTCTTTCGGGATGGCTGACATATCTGCATAGGAGAAAGCAAACATATCGGCGTTGTAAATTAAAAACTTGTGAAATTTACTTGGTCTGAGAGCTTATGCCCAATGAAAGCCTTTTTGCTACTATCATTGTTGTTTAAGTGGATGGAATCGAGATCTTCTACCGTTGACTCAGCCCTTCCACGATGTCGGGGTCCCTGATAACATTTGTTTGTACATTGAGTCCGTCCTCAACTATGGTAATTGCTATGCTTCTATATTCGTTCCTTTCATTTGTTGGGTGTGCGTGCAATCCTGCGCGATACGGTAGCATTCTTGGGCAGTGCGTTCCAGATACTGAATAGTCCCCATGGAGTAGGGAACTTGATTACCTGATAGAGGCTCGACTGGATAGCCCTCATGGCATGATCCATAGCCTCCCTATGATGGTGTTGTAAGCTATTTCTTGGTTCATGAAATGGAATGTTGTTTCCAGGGTGACGCCCCCGACCAGAACAAGTAGCGTTATCTCCCTAGAGATTCGCTCAACTGCATTGTTAAAACTTGTTAGTGTTATGCAACATAGTATTATCTTATCCTCGAGTCTCATTTGTGCGAGGACTCATGGGTGGATGATATATGCGCCTCTTCTGTCATCTACCATTATTCTTCTTACATTAGTGTCTAAAATACATAAAGTAATAATAAGAGCATCGAAATAAGGGAAAGTTAAACCATGTGTATCTGACTTATCAAAGATGATACTATCTCCGAGGTCGTTATACCGTTTGTGGGTGATCAACCGTTTCAATTTATGCTTAGTGGTGAACTTCACATGGTTGATCATTGCTTTATCGCTTTCACCGATGATCATTTAGATGGTGCGACCGGGAGAGGGTGGCCTTGGAGGTCCCTTGTGTTGTTCGTGACCCCGGGAAAAGTTGGCTTGTCCATGATCGCTCATCAATTCCCTCAGGTGCCCTTGGTTTAGCATTCTCACTACCTCTTGCAAGCAGTCCTATGTAGTCCTCGGTTTTGTGATATTATTCCCGGTAGAATTCATAGAGGACATTCGACTTTCCAGTATTTGGGTCTGACTTCATCTTTTGTGGCCATTTAACCTTTATGCCGAGCTTCTTTAGTGCGTACAATATTTCTTAAGGGGAAACACAAAAAATATGCGCGGATAAGAGTGCAGATTTACCTCTTTTATTTCACTGAGTTCATGTGTGCGGCCTAGGCAGCCCTTCCATGTGCCGAGGAGGTGGTGGGACGAATATTCTGATGTAGGGCTGATGTCTTTCTCAACTGAGTTAGGGGCCCGACTGATCCCCTCGACTGTCATTACGACGATCTTTCCTTGATTCCGCTTGAACTGATATTAGTCGTTGGGTTGGACCATTGAGGTCATCTTCATCGGCTCTCACCTCAATGCAATATGCATTGTGGATTTCCTCCTAAGTGGTGGGAGGGTATTTCATGAGCCTGCTTAATAGTTTTCTGGTTGCTCTCGACTGGTTCCTACTTAACCCGTTCTGGAATGCCACTACCGTCATCCTTTCCGATACATTTAGTAGGTTCATTCTCACCTTATTAAGCCGGGCAAGGAGGTCCCTGAGTCCCACGCCAAGCAATTTCCTAACGACAAATTTGTCATTCACCGTGGCTTTTGCCTTTTTAGCCCTTGCATGAGCGGTAGCAAACTTGTGGCTATTTAATGTTAGTATTAACCACGCCGACAGTTGTGAATACCAAATTAGGGCTCTCCAGTTAGGATTTTAAAAAACTTTTTAAGTAGCACTGATGGTACTTGCTCCTTCGAAAGAACGTTTCCCTTCACCACTATGGCGTAGTAGACAATATGATCTTCTGGGTATGTAGTGCCATCGTATATCCTCAGGTATGATGAATCTTGAAGGTTTTGGGAATGGAACGGGGAGCTGCTTCCTCGCTGTATGATTTTTTGACGAATCAACCAACGTCTCGCTTCAGTAGCAACTTTGGGGCGCCTAGTATCTTATTGACCCTTTCTTGATAATCCTTCATCTGATCACAAAGTGCCTTATTTTTGTTTTCCATGTCTTCAATTTTCTTTAGAATGGTTGTGAATGCATTATTACCTGCATCAACAGTGGTGTAACTGTTACTTGTTTGGGGGGGGGGGGTTGCTCGTCGGTGGTTGTTGTGATATCAACTTATGCGGTGTTTCTGCTCTCCCTTTTGACGGGTTTGTCGACTATATTTTTTAGAGTGCTTTTCAGCCACCCTTCTAGTAGTTTCTTCATCACCGGTGATGCTTCCTCAGTTGTTGACGTGGAGGCTCCTCTTTCGTGTGATTCTATTACGCTTTTGCGAGGGGGAGGTGAAGCACTCTGTCTAGGCGTAGCATTTGGCGTTACGTTCTCATTGTCTTCCCTGCCATCTTTATTTATGGTGTTCAAGATGTTGGTGGTGACACCTGCTATCACTTTCAATCTTGCATCTCCTTTTTCTACTATCGTTAGTTTGTGAAAATGAAGAAAAGATGACTGTTTTTTATGATCTAGAAGGAACTACAATTTCAATTGAAACCTCCCCACAGACTGCGCCAAATTGTTTGAGCAAACAAATGCTAAACCAATTAATAATAAGTTAATAGAGTGAATTTCAGTTGAAATTATTAAATCCTAGACCAAATAATATAAAACTCTTGTATAACGAGTAGAGTTTAACAGCATTAAGTAGTGAACTTAATATGCGATGATTGACAAAATATGTAATATCGTAAATGTGTAATAAATGTAAGAAATAACAAGGTTTATAATGTAAAATAATTGTCACCCAATGATTGTATGATTGGATGTTTCCTTTTTGTGATGATATGGAAAGGCAAGCAGTCAATA
This sequence comes from Nicotiana benthamiana, assembly GCA_034376525.1. Taxonomy (NCBI): domain Eukaryota; kingdom Viridiplantae; phylum Streptophyta; class Magnoliopsida; order Solanales; family Solanaceae; genus Nicotiana; species Nicotiana benthamiana. Next base: position 52,708,869 of record CM067326.1, read on the forward strand.
TGTATATGGGATATAGAGATTTATGGATAAAGACTAAACAATATGTGCTTGGATAAAATGAGTAAGACAACTCTTTCGTATATCTTTTCTCAACTTTACAATATGTCTCAGTTCTCAAAAAGGAAGATTCCCTTTTGTTCTTTATCTCTTCCTATTTATAAGGTATATTCCCCAAAATCCTAAAAAGTACAACATAGAGAATATCCTAAGGGTGTTAAACGAGCCGGGTTGGACCGGTTCCGGACTGGCCCAGACCGGTAGAACCCGGAACAGGCCCGGATTGGTAATAAGGGGCTGGGCTAGGCTGGTAGGGGGTTAGGGGGGTTGATTAGTTTATTTTTTTGAAAATGGGTAACCGGACCAGTTAAACCCGGAAGAGTGAACATTAACTCTTACCGGGTTAACCGGTCCGAACCGGGCCGGTTCAATGGTAACATTTCTTTTTTTAAATTTTTGTATTCGTGGGCCCCAAGACCGTTGGCAACGGCCATACCATGTTTTGGTCCGTTGGCCAATGGAAATATTGCACAAATAGCATTTTTTAAAAATTTTTTAACCTTTTTTCAATTTACAAAACTAACATTTTCTAAAACTATAAATACCCCTCCCCCCTCTTCTTCATTTCTTCACTCTATACTTAATCTCAATCTCAATTTCTCTCATTCTCTCATTCTCCAATTTGCAAGACTACAAGTCTTCAATTCATTATTTCATCTTCTAATTTTATTTGGCTCTCTTTCTTGAATTTAATTTATCGCGTTTTATCATTAAGAATTTGAAGTTACAATTGAAGTTCAAATTTGAAATGCTTGCTTGACGTTTGTTCGTGGTAACATCGGAATTGCGTATTCAAGTGCTCAATTCATTGTCGAATTCAGTGCACTCCCTTCAACTTTTTCTCTTATTTACTATTTTAATTGCATGTTTAGTTTTAGCTTATACTTTAATATTTACAATATGTTTAGTGCTGCTAAAAGAGCGTGTAAAAGAGTTAGTGGTAGGGGAAATAAAAAAAGAGGTAGTCCTTCAGCATATGGTAGTAATAGTAATAACCCATTATCATTTACACATATTTCTAAAACATCGCTTAATGATAATATAGATATAGATTATGAACAATTACAAGAAGATTTTGGAATAGAAGATAATGAAATAGGAACGAAAGATGAGATACCAGCTACACCTACTAGTGCTGGAGTTGGTAGTATTGGAGTTGCTACAAGGGGTGGTGGTCGTGGCACTAGGAGTAGATCTGATGTGGCTCTGACTACTAATCGTAGAAAAAGAAGTAAGGTTTGAATCTTTTTTGAAATAATAGAGGTTACTAATAGAGTTAAATGCAAAATTTGTAACAGTGGTTTTAAACATTTGACTGGTAGAAATTTAGGGGGGACTGGGACACGTAGTAGATATATGAGAACTGAGCATCCCATAAAAGGGGGCGCTGATGGTGATGAAAATCAAACAACTCTTAACCCTACTACTGGAGGTCTAGTGAAATATGATAAAATGAAGGATCATGAGGAGTTAGCAAAAATGATTGCTATGGGTTGTCTACCTTTTCATTTGCTTCATCATCATATCTTATTATGTACATTCAAAGGATTTACAATCCTTTATTTATAGGTATCTCTAGAAGTACTTGTAGAGCTGATATCTTTAGACTTCATAGACAATATCTAACATACATACGTTATTTGTTTAGCCACCTTCCTTGTAGAGTTTCTCTTTCATCAAAGATGTTTTAAATCGCACATTGGTAGGTGGTACCATCATTCTTCAGACCGAAAGGGCATCACTTTGTAACAGTATATCCCTTTTTGGAGTTTGGAAAGCAGTACACTCTTCATCTTTTGGAGATATTCTGATTTGATTGTATCCGGAGGACCCGTCCATTAATGAAATAGCTTCATGCCCTGTTGTAGCATCAACCATGAGTTCAATAAACAGTAGCGAAAAGTCATATTTAGGATATGCCTTGTTTAGGTCTTGAAAGTCAACATAAACACGTATTTGACCATTCTTCGTCTTGATAGGTAGAATATTCGATATCCATGAAGGGTATTTCACATTTCAAATAAATCCCTCCTAGATGAGCTTGTTGACCTCGACTTCAATTTGTGGTATTAGCTGGGGTCGAAACATGCGTGGTGACTACTTCACAGGGCATGCTCCACTTTTGATCCCTAAATGATGAACAACTACCTTAGGACTAAGACCATGCATTTTATACAACCAAGTGAAGGCATCTTTATACTCGGTCAATAACTTGGAGTATTCCTTCTCCCCCTCCTGAGGCGTAAGAAGCGCAATAATGAAGCTGGGGCGTAGATCTTCTGGAGTGCCTAAATTGAGTTCCTTAAGCTTATCCACAGTTGATTGACCGCCATCTTCTAGTTGAGGGGAGACTTGTGGACTTCATCATCAACATCAAGGCGTAGGCTCTTTTCCACATTTGTGTGATAGGATGTTTCCACAAAGTCTGACTTTTCTCATCGACTTCCTTAGATGGCTCTGACTTGTCTCTTCTACATATTTTGGATGGTCGGCCCGGCTTCTTTCTCTTTCTCCTTCTCTGCTTTTTTACGAGGCTAGCAAGTGTAAATAATGGTTCTCCTTTTGCACCTTCAATGGAACATCTGTGGATATTAACAAAACAGACTTCCTTTTCATATGTAATGGGAAAGTACTTCAGATTTCTTTGTCAGCAACAACTTCAAAATGATCCCGCTCCTCATAGATTTGCTCCTTATGTTTTGATAGTATCTTTCTAGATGATGACTTCCTTGTGGTTCCCAGGCAATAAAAGACGGAGGTCTTTGAGGTAGTGGAAACTTATTTTAGATGTTTGGAAGATACACATTCACCTTTGTGGCTTACTTTTCATACACCGAGACTAGAGGGGTTGAGCCTCCAATGTGATCAAACACTGAAGCCCGTTATTTTATTTTCTTACCCTTAACTTCCTTCATGTCCTATACCTAGGTGTGTTGTGACTAAGCTATCTCTTAGATGAAATTCGAAGAGGCTCTTCCAAACTGAACCCCAACCCAAACTTTGGAGTGGCGATGTAGTGCCCTTGCTTTCTCAACTTCATTTGGGACATATTAAGCCTATGTATCGTTTCACCAGTGACTTCGTCTTTGAGTTCTCCTAGTCTTGATGGATTGGAGAAGTCAAAAATAGATTTTTCAAGCAGTATGAAGGCCTTAAGATCATAATGCCCTTCTATTTTATCAGCTTTGAGATTGCCTTTAGTAGCCTCACAAGTCACATATGCGATTTGTGCAACTGGGATAGTCATATACTGCTTCAAATGTTAGATATCTTTATGACTCATTTAATTCCTTTGAGTACATTCCTGTAACAGTGGTTTCCCTTTCTTTTGACGCTCACATGGAACATAGCAAAAAGTTATATGTTACTTATCAGTCTTTGTCTGTATGGGCCATGCGGGCTCTCCATAATAACTATGACCCATACCTTTAGCCAATTTAGCTCTTAATACATGAATCACCTTCAGATGATGATAGCTTAATGAAAACTTATTCAGTTCTCTTCTTAGGCAGCTTGGTGTAGTCCATTGAGCCTTTTTTTTTTCTTCTGCCTTGACATTAGCTTCGTTGATTGATGATGGTTTCTCCATGCTCGATTCACAAGAATCTAGGTAGAAATTTAAATCTGCAAAGTATGACTTCGTCTTAGTGAAAGGATTGATGTATGCATCAATTTTGACTATCTCTCCATCCCTTATGTACCTTAGACATTAATGCAAAGTAGACGATACCACTCCATTCTCATTAATTCAAGGACGTTCGGGCAGTAGGTTGTATGATGTTTTAGCATCTAAGACGTGAATCAGGGAATTTGACTTCATCTCATCAATGAATAATTCCACGCGGATCATACATATGGATCATTTTCCTCCTTGGTTGAAACCTTAGATTGTTAGGTTGCTTTTGGATAGCTTATCGATATAGATCCTAAACTTTTTTACCGTATTTAGCATGATGTTGACAGCCGAACCATCATCAACAAGTATGCGATTGAGATGTTGTTCTCGAATGGCCCCTACAACGAACAAAGGTCTATTATGTGGCCTAGACCCCAGCAGCAAGTCATCATCTGTGAAGGAAATTATTGCACAACATGTGACAACTTTTCCGTTATCATAAAGTTTTGTATTTTCATTGGAGCTCACTCATCGTTTCTTTTCTTTATTTCATCGATACTAGGAACTACACAAGTTTCACCAATGTAACCTCCATGAAGGAATTTTCTACGAAAGAATTCATGCAATTCGATGGGCTTTCGGAACTTCGGCGATAATGAACGATTAAGCTTCTTGCTAATAGAAGGTTAGATAATTCTTGGTGGTTGTAGCTTATCCACATTGCTTATTTTTCTCTTGGATTAGGAAGTGGTACCCTCAAAACTTCTTGATGTCTTCGTTTCTTATGAGTGACTAGAGTCCAACCCTCATCGTCTTTGTCTTTGGACCGAGTGTCTAGATCTAGTGAACCTTCAAGAGTTTTCTCTAGAAGATCAACTTCAACGGGCTCGAAACTTCCAAATTTTAAGAAGGCGGTGCTTGACTCGTTCTGCAACCTTGAACACTTCTTTTCCTTGAGCGCGATACTTGTATGATTTTCTTCTGTTGTTTCATTCATATCTATGATGATTTTTCCTTCACTTACAAGAGCAATGTATTTCTCCTTTAGGACAAACATTTCTCTGTAGGGTGGCTAATGACGCGATAAAACTTGGTATTTCGGATCGCCAAATTTACCAATTTCCTTAGGCCTTTTTGATGCACGGAGATCGATGACTTTCTTGGTCAGCAATTCATTGAGGATCGAGGGTACATCTGAATATGACAATGGATAAACCTTCACCCCCAGTTCCTTCAAGGTTGAATGATATTTCTCCTCTTTGGGATATTGACTCGGGGTTTTATCTTCCTTGACATTTTGCTTAGCCTTGACTTTCAAAAACGTTGCTTTCATCGCCATTGATTCTTTGGTTTGGTTCTTTGATGCAATACTTTTCTTGAACTCCTTCTGATCAGCGAATAGAGATGCCTTTCCATGGCTTGTGATGCTTAACTCCATGTCGTGAGCTCGTGTAGCATGTTCTTCAAAAGTTCGCGGTTTGATCCTTTGTAGGATGTACAAAAGGCCCCATTCATTCCTTGAATTGACATCTCCACAACATATATTTTTGAAAGGATCCTTGCAGTCCAAACTTAATGCCCTCCAATGATTGATATAATCCACCACGGGTTCGTCCTTCCTTTTGCTTGGTGCATGTTAACTCTATCATGTTTACAACTCTTTGGGTACTGTAAAAACAATTGAGGAATTCCTTCTCAAGTTGCTCCTAAATATCAATGGACTCGAGCTCCAAGTCAATATACCAGTTGAATGCGTTCTCTTTTAGTGAATGAACAAGCTGCTCTACCAAAAGGTCACCATGCGTTCAAGCATTTCTACTAGTCTCGACAAAGTGGGAAATATGATTCATGGGGTTTCTTTTGCCATGCAGCTTTGGTTGTTCATAATTGGTTGGCATAGTTAGACAATCAATCCTCTTAGTATAAGGCTTAGAGTAGTACAATGAACTTTGTGATGGTCTGCCTTATTGAGCTCTCTTGTATTGCAATTGTTGGACAGATAATGCTGCAACCAAAGTGGATTGTTGTTCCCTTTAAATGTTGAACTTGGCAAGCGATTCCTCAACAACCGTTTTTTGAAAGGTGAAGACAGGTGAATGAGGAGGGATATGGCTTGACTCTCCGGGTGCATAGATCTCCAATTTGTTCATGAGTTGAGCGATTTGAAGGTCTTTGTATTCAACAGATTTCTTCAAGACTTCTATAGTCTGTTCCATCATGGCAAGCTTTTCGTCCGTATCAGTTGCGTCAGTCATTAAGGCATTGACTTCCATTGAAATCGGAGAATCCACCAGATCCTCAAATTCACCAAGGTTGGAGGCTGTTTTAGTAAGTTCGTGAAATAGCGAGAATGGAGTGTTGCTCCTAAAGATTTTGGTTGCATACATCAAGTGAGATCTACTCTTCTTTGCCATCTTCAAGGAGGCAAAGTTTCGGATCCATCCAAGCTACTAGACTTGACTTGATTCGAGTGATGAACCAACATGACTGAGCTCAATGGATGCGGCAACAGTAGTATCTTTACATGAAACATCACACTTGCGGAAGACCATTGTAGCATTAGTTATGATGTTAGTAGTTTTTGACTAGCAAGAAGGAGAGATGAAGGGAAGAATGAGTCCCACTGGGTGTGCCAAAATTTGTTCGCAATAAATTTTTGTAGTACGAAAAATAAACTGCAACAAAAATAATATGAAGACAAAGTAATCTTGTTGATAAAATATTTGTGAGTACAATTCTATGTATTCCTTGATTTTCCTCTCTAAAATTCTCTGTGATTTGAGGACTTGAGAAATATCTTTTTCGGATATAGGATGATGCAGACCTCCTTGTGATATATTTAATCCCCAAGAATATCGAGCAACACTTTGTTGTTACAGGTTGATCTTCGGGAAGAACTCCGTTGATCATCAATTCTTGAAGAACTATACACTTGATGATTGATCTCTGTGTTTGTGGATGCCTTCATCAATTGCAGAATGTTCTTCTCCAACTCTGAATGTCCTCTGAGAGTTATGTAACTAGGTCTAATTATCGGGCGGATTAGGTGATTATTTGCTCTTAACTGTTCGGCTATCGTTTATCATCTTTTAAATGTATTAATCCGCTAGTCATCCGATAAAATATCGGATGCATTGGTATCAGTTTAGCTCTTATCGAGCGGTTATCGGACGGTTTATCAGCCTAATTCAATTTATATTAATTTACCAAATTTAGCTATTATCTTTCTGCATCAACGCATTCTTTCCTTTCTTTGCAATTACTTGAACTCACTCCAAGTCATACACCACTTTTGACTGTTTTAAGGAGTTCTAGTTTCTCTCAGGCACATCTGTAGTGTGGATGTCGTTGCAATGAATGCACACCAACATATTAATACTAAGAGTCCATAAAAGTGAATCAATAGCAGTGGTTTGCAGAAGATTTTTAGGACGTTATCCCTTTTTGCCTATTCCTTTGGTGCTGCAATTTAAGTCTCAGAGTTTCAGTTGGGTGAGCTGTGGAAGAATCTCTCATTGAACTTCTTGGCCGTAATTTTCTCAAAGTAATGTCTCAATGTTTTTCTTTTGATTGTCTTTTGTAGCAATGCAAAGGTCTACGGATTTTTCTGAATATTTTCCAAAACATGTAATGCCATAAAAAAGAATTCTACTACTATTACTACATGGTCAATCCTTAACGGGTTAACGTATTATTCATTAAGAAAATTAAATAATCCATCCCCAAACCGATAAACAGTTAATAAAAAAAATTTAATCTGTCCCCTGTCTGTTAAATCATTAACCCGATAGCAATAAGCCATTAAGGTTCGATTTCGATTCGGTTTTGAGTACCCCTAATGTAATCCCCCTATTTATAATTGTTGAGTATTGACGCTCCAGCTACATATGGATTGTCTTACTTGATTCTAATTGGCCCATGTCATTCAGCCACTTGGTGACCTACGGTTAGTTCTTGCTTTTTGACTTGGATTGCTACATCATTTAACATGTGGCGTCATCTTTTTGGCTTGTAGTTTGACTAGATATGTCATGTCACTTGACACATAACATGAATCTGGGCCTTAAGATAAAATGAACCTTGGGCTCGAAAATAATTATAAAATGGACTAATCTAACCAGCCCAAATTAATTAGTTAACCAAACTGAATTTAATCCAAATTTTGTATAGATTAGACCCAATAAATTTGATACGTTGACAACATCATCATTTGTTCTAATATTATTTGGCTTTTATAGTGAATGACTATTAAATACCTATAATAACATTTGATATTTAGATTTTTTTGGCTGTTATAGACAAAAATTAACCAAAAATCAACATTTTTCTTCAATATTATTAAAAAGTTATTTAAATTAAAAATCTAAAAAGATATGTGTATTTACTAATAAGATATTAAAGAAAACCAATATATAATTAATAAATTTGTAACTAAACATACAAAGATTTAAACCTTAAGGTGCATATTTAAAGCTGCTAGAAAAATAAATTCTTTCAAGATTGATAGAAAAACTTTGTAATTGTACAATATTTCGTGGAATTTATTTTAATTTCATACAACGCTTGAATTAAAGAAGATTTGTGTCCAAAATTTAACCAAAATGATATCCAATAGCTTTCCTAGGAAAGGAAAATATAAATAATTTTTGATAATTTTTCTAATGAAAAAAATATAATGTATAGATCTTTAAATCTTATATATTATACATAAAGATAACTTTGTTCAATAAAAAAGATTGTATGCAGAATTTAGAATTAGTATTAATAATATTAAAGATTTACATGACTGTTATAGAGAAGTGATTTTAGAAGGAACGTTCGGCTATAAATATGAATATTATTATTATAGGTAAAAAAATTATTATAAAGAAGTAATATATATATATATATATATATATATATATATATATATATATATATATATATATATATATATGTGTGTGTGTGTGTGTGTGTGTGTGTGTGTGTGTGTGTGTATACATACATACATACATACAACAACAACAACAACAACAACAACCCAGTACAATCCCACTTAGTGGGGTCTGGGGAGGGTAGTGTGTACGCAGACCTTACCCGTACCCTGGGGTAGAGAGGCTATTTCCAAATAGACCCCCGACATCCTTCTCTCCAAGAACTTCCCACCTTGCTCTTGGGGAGACTCGAACTCACAACCTCTCGGTTGGAAGTGGGGGTTGCTTACCATCAGAGATATAATAGAAAATGTATATATATATATAGAAGATATAGATTGTTTTGCTATAAATATGAGTTTGTTATAAATACACTTCTATTTAAGGTGAATGTCTTTAATTAGAGAGATTCTAGAGTTCTATTCTTGGTAGCTAAATCATCATCCTCCCTATAAATAGAGGTGCCCTCTACCATTGTAAATCACTCCTAACATTCTCTAAGTATCAATAAGAAGAACTCTCTCTACTCTTCTCTCTATTTGCTCTTGTTCTTGAGTTATTGTTCTTGTCTTTTATATTATTTCATAACACGTTATCATCACGAGACTCTGCCGTCTCAAGAACCATTCTCGAAAAATCTAAGGTATTTCCCTCTTCCTAATTTAAATTTCGATTATGTCTGACATTACGAAAAGAAAGTTCGTTGCCCTTGAAATTTCGGGCAAGAACTATATGACATGGGTGTTGGATGCTGAAATCCACTTAGATGCTATGGGTCTCGGAGACACCATCAAAGATAGAGAAAAAGCATCCACCCAAGAATGTGCGAAGGCCTTGATTTTCTTGCGCCATCACCTTGATGAAGGTTTGAATATTGAATATCTCACCGTCAAGGATCCACTCATCTTGTGGAACGGCTTAAAGGAGAGATATGACAACCTGAAGTTGGTCACTCTGCCACAAGCACGATATGATTGGGCTCATCTGAAGCTCCAGGACTTTAAGTCCGTTTCTGAATATAATTCTGCAATGTTCAGAATTACTTCTAAATTGAAGCTATGCGGGGATAATATCTCCGATTATGATATGCTTGAGAAAACGTTTACAACGTTTCATGCCTCCAATATAGTACTGCAACAACAATACAGAGAGAAAGGCTTTACAAAGTACTCTGAACTGATTTCTCTTCTACTAGTGGCTGAGCGAAATAATGACCTGCTCATGAGAATTCATGAAAATCGACCCACTGGGTCTACACCACTGCCTGAAGCAGATAAGGTGCACTCTCATTATGCCAAACATGAAAAGGACCATGGTCATGGTCGTAAACGGGGTCATAGCCAGGGACGTAGACAAGGAAAAAATTCCAATGAAGTCCGTCAACCCCCAAAGAGAGATAACCGCCGAAAGCAGAAACGGGGTCATGAAGATCCTAGGGCAAATGGTTCAGAAACTATATGTTATCGTTGCAGTGGGAAAGGGCACTGGTCAAAGACTTGCCGTATACCAAGACACTTGGTTGACCTTTATCAAGCATCTCGAAAGAGAAAAGGCCCTGAAACAAATTTTGTCTATGACGACGATGAGGACATCACCCACCTGGATGTGGCAGACTTCTTTGAGCAACCCGAGGGGAAAATAGACCACCTAATCGGCGATGGGTCCGTGATGAAAGAAGATGGAGTTATTTGATTTTATTCTACTTATTTGTATTAGTTAGTGAATAAACTAATAGTCATTAGTATTAGCTCGTATTAGTTAGTTCATGATGCAATGTTAGCAGTAGTTCTTTAGAATATCTTCAATATGCTCAAATATCAATAAAATTTTTATTTTCCAGTAGGGGTAATCGACTAGCCTGAAAAACTAGTCGATTATCTACTATTTTCGCATTAAAGCTGAAAAATAATTGATCAACAATCGATTGTCTTTGTCTAACAATCGATTGTCGTTAAGACAGTGTAATCTGGAATTTTTCAAAATAGCCAACAATCGATTGTCTATACTTAATAATCGATTGTCTTAAAACAGTGTGCTATGGAATTTTTCAAAATAGCCAACAATCGATTGTCTATGCATAACAATCGATTGTCTTAAAACAGTGTGTTCTGGAATTTTTCAAAATAGCCAACAATCGATTGTCTATACTTAACAATCGATTGTCTTAAACAGTGTGCTCTGGAATTTTTCAAAATAGCCAACAATCGATTGTCTATGCATAACAATCGATTGTCTTAAGACAATATGATCTGAAGTTTTTCAAAATAGCAAATAATTGATTGTGTGTGTTTAACAATCGATTGTCAATGTTCAACAATCGATTGTTTGTGTTTAACAATCGATTGTTTGTGTTTAACAATCGATTGTTTGAAGAAAACGTTTAAACTAAAATTTTCAAAACTGCAAAGTAATGGATAACATATCTGATTTTGTTAGTCAATTGTTAGCAGCAGATTTTGAAAATATTATGTGACACAAACGAATTGAACTTGTTTATTCTTATGTTCGTGTATCTCTTTTGTATGTCAAACTATGGGATAGCAAATATGGATATCTCACAAAGCGAACTTGGATCAAAGTCCAACTGTAAAAGTATTTGCCTAGTTGATTCATGTACTACACATACAATACTCAAAGAAAGGAAATATTTCTCTCAACTAAATATGTGTAAGGCAAACGTTACTACAATCTCTGGAAGTAGTAAATTGATTGAAGGCTCCGGAAGAGCAATTGTAACTCTTCCCAAAGGCACGACGTTAATCATAGAGAATGCAATGTTCTCCTCCAAGTCTAAGAGAAACTTGTTGAGTTTTAAAGATGTACGCCGGAATGGCTATCATATTGAGACAATGGATGAAGATAATCTTGAATATCTCGTCATCACAAAGAATGTCTCCGGCCAAAAGAGGGTTATTGAAAAATTCCCGTCTTTATCTTGTGGCCTGTATTGGACAAGAATTAGTGCAATTGAGGCACATTCAACAGTAAACCAAAGGGTTACTAATTCCAATACCTTTGTACTTTGGCATGATCGATTGGGACACCCAGGATCGGTCATGATGAGACGGATTATAGAAAGCTCATATGGGCATCCGTTAAAGAATTTCAAAATTCTTTCAAATAATGAATATCCTTGCACTTCGTGTTATCAAGGCAAGTTGATTATCAGGCCATCACCAACAAAGGTTGGGACTGAGTCACCCACGTTTCTGGAACGTATACAAGGGGACATTTGTGGAGCTATTCACCCACCTAGTGGGTCGTTTAGGTATTTCATGGTCTTTATAGACGCATCCTGTAGATGGTCTCATGTGTGCCTGTTGTCATCACGCAACCTTGCGTTTGCGAAATTAATGGCACAAATAATTCGACTACGAGCACAATTTCCAGATAATCCAATCAAGTCCATTAGACTGGATAATGCTGCTGAGTTTACATCCCAAGCATTTAATGATTATTGCTTATCAATCGGGATAAAAGTTGAACATTCTGTAGCTCATGTTCACACTCAAAACGGTCTTGCAGAATCGTTAATTAAACGCCTGCAGTTGATTGCAAGGCCATTACTTATGAGAACGAGGCTGCCCACTTCGATATGGGGTCACGCCATCTTACATGCAGCAATGCTAATTCGTCTCAGACCGACGAATTACCACAAGTATTCCCCGTTGCAATTGGTTTTGGGTCATGAACCCAATATATCCCATTTAAGAATTTTTGGATGCGCAGTATATGTGCCTATAGCACCGCCATCCCGCACCAAAATGGGTCCGCAAAGAAGGTTAGGAATATATGTTGGGTTTGAATCGCCCTCCATCATTCGCTACCTCGAAACATTGACAGGCGACTTGTTTACTGCACGATTTGCAGACTGTCGATTTGATGAGACACTTTTCCCAAAATTAGGGGGAGAAGTTGGTGAAACCAAACGGGAAATTTTGTGGAAAAATGCATCATTATCTCATCTTGATCCACATACCTCTATTTGTGAAAGAGAGGTACAAAAGATTATCCATTTGCAAAGAATAGAAAATCAAATGCCTGACGCATTTACGGACTTGAAGAGGATAACGAAATCCCACATTCCCGCGGAAAATGTTCCAATCCGTATTGATGTCCCTGTTGGACAATCATCTAGTGTCATATCCAATGAGTCAAATGCACGCCTGAAGCGTGGCAGACCATTAGGTTCCAAAGATCGAAATCCTAGAAAGAGGAAAAAGAACGATCAAAATGACACCACGAAAGAATCTCATGATTTAACAAATTCTGAGATTCATGAAGAATCCATTGAGCCCGAGACTCTGGAAAATACGGAACTATCCCTAAATCCAATTAATATTGAGGCAAATATTAATCGAGTGGATATTGTGGTGGATAATGCCTTTGCTTATAATGTAGCATCTAGCATTATGCAAGAATGTGAGGATCTCGAACCTCAATCTGTTGAAGAATGTCGAAAAAGACAGGATTGGCCAAAGTGGCAAGAAGCAATTCAATCAGAATTGAATTCGCTGGCAAAACGTGAAGTTTTTGGCCCTATAGTTGAAACACCTAATGGTGTTAAGCCTGTCGGCTATAAATGGGTCTTTGTACGCAAAAGAAATGAGAAAAACGAGGTACAAAGATATAAGGCACGCCTTGTTGCACAAGGTTTTTCTCAAAGGCCTGGTGTCGATTATGAAGAGACATATTCGCCTGTAATGGATGTGATAACCTTTCGTTATCTCATAAGTTTTGCTGTCCATGAAAAGCTTGACATGCACTTAATGGATGTAGTTACTGCCTATCTTTATGGCTCACTTGATAATGAGATATACATGAAAATTCCCGATGGACTCAAGGTGCCAAACGCGCACAACTCAAAATCTCGGGAAATGTTCTCAATTAAATTGCAAAGATCCTTGTATGGTCTAAAGCAATCTGGACGAATGTGGTATAATCGTCTTAGTGAGTACTTGTTAAAAGAAGGCTATATAAATGACGCTATTTGCCCGTGTGTTTTTATAAAGAAAACAACATCGGAATTTGTTGTACTTGCCGTATATGTTGATGACATAAACCTTATTGGAACCCCTATAGAACTCCAAAAGGCAATTGATTATCTAAAGGATGAATTCGAGATCAAAGATCTCGGAAAGACTAAACTATGTCTTGGTTTGCAAATTGAATATTTGGCAAACGGAATTTTTGTTCATCAATCTACCTATACAGAAAAGGTATTGAAACGGTTTTACATGGATGAAGCACATCCTTTAAGTACACCGATGGTTGTTCGATCACTTGATGTGAACAAAGATCCATTCCGACCACAAGAAAGGAATGAAGAGCTACTTGGTCCTGAAGTACCATATCTTAGCGCAATTGGTGCACTAATGTATCTTGCAAATACTACAAGACCTGACATATCCTTTTCAGTTAATGTCTTAGCAAGATTTAGCTCGGCTCCTACGAGGAGACATTGGAATGGGATCAAACACATATTGCGGTACCTAAAGGGAACTACCGATATGGGCTTATTTTATGGCAAGAATTGCAGCGCGGATCTTGTTGGTTATGCTGATGCTGGATATTTGTCCGACCCACACAAGGCTCGATCTCAAACGGGTTATGTGTTTACCTATGGAGAAACCGCCATATCTTGGCGATCGACTAAGCAATCAATTGTGGCTACTTCATCTAATCATGCCGAGATAATTGCTATTCATGAAGCAAGTCGGGAGTGTGTGTGGTTGAGGTCTATAATACATCATATCCAAGACAAATGTGGTTTGAAGTGTGATAAACTACCCACAACTTTGTATGAAGACAATGCAGCATGTATAGCTCAATTGAAGGGAGGATTCATAAAAGGAGATAGAACGAAGCATATTTCACCGAAGTTATTCTTCACACATGATCTTCAAAAGAATGGTGATATCAATGTTCAACAGATTCGTTCAAGCGACAATATGGCTGATTTGTTCACAAAATCTCTACCAAAGTCAACCTTCAAGAAGCTAGTTCACAAGATCGGGATGCGAAGACTTAAGGACATAAATTGATGTTCTTATCAGGGGGAGTTAATGCGCGTTGCACTCTTTTTTCCTTACAAGGTTTTGTCCCACCGGGTTTTCCTTGCGAGGTTTTTAACGAGGCAACCAATAGGCGCATATTCAAACATGTGTACTCTTTTTCCTTACTTTAATTTTTCCCATTGGGTTTTGTTTTAAGGTTTTAACGAGGCACATCATTGAATAGACATTCAAGGGGGAGTGTTATAAATACACTTCTATTTAAGGTGAATGTCTTTAATTAGAGAGATTCTAGAGTTCTATTCTTGGTAGCTAAATCATCCTCCTCCTTATAAATAGAGGTGCCCTCTACCATTGTAAATCACTCCTAACATTCTCTAAGTATCAATAAGAAGAACTCTCTCTACTCTTCTCTCTATTTGCTCTTGTTCTTGAGTTATTGTTCTTGTCTTTTATATTATTTCATAACAGAGTTATAATTTTGTTTCCTAAAATTTTTAGTATCCAATGACACCAGCTAGAATGGTACCAAAAAAAGAAAAATAGAATTATAACTAGGATATTTGAGAAATGGTTAATTTTTTCATGGAGTATTTCTTAATTAATATCGAATGATTATCTATATTTATCGAAAAGGTTTTAATTTTAAGATTATTTACATAAAATTCAAATAATTCAAATATTTGATATGATTACTGTACGCGTATCCGCGCGGGTGCTAATACTAGTATAACTTAAAATTTTAGTTTCGATGAAAACTTGATTTTTATAGTAAATTGATATTATATAAATATATTATTATAGAGACTCTATATATATTTTTCAAAGTGATGTAAATAAATCCAAGATAATTTTTTTCTTCAATCAAATAAATAATTTTGTGTTGAGAGATTTCAAGTGTTAAAAATCCTTGTTTTTGGTAGATAGTAGTAGTGAGGTTATGCCAAGGGCCTTCTCCAAAAAGGTGTAAGGCCTCAACTCCCATGCAGAGGCGGTTCGATTTGAGTATCCTCTCTGCTTCGGTCTACATACTAACACTGCAATTTCGAGTTGCCCAAATTTTATTTCCTACTTCGACAGACGATTTTGAGTTACTCCGATTAGGTACGTGCAAATTTTTTAGTTTATTTTCCCCTAACACATTGATTTAGCGATTTTTTTCAGTTTATTCTATCTAAACCTAAGTTGCTTTGTAGTTTTAGTTTTTTTTTTTACAATATAATTCAAGTTCTTGCGCACAATTTGTTGGCTCTTAGTTTGTTTATTTGAGAATTCTAAATAAGACTGTTCTTGTTGCTGTGGTTGTTGATTTTAGGTCTTTGTTGATATCTGATTGATTGAAGATGTCAAACATTGGTGGTGGTGCGGAGGCACATGCACGTTTCAAACAGCTTGACTATAGTGTCAATGCCAGTCTTGTTCTAGCAACTGATTCTCGCCCACGAGACACACATGAACCCTCCGGTGAACCTGAGTCTCTGTCTGGAAAAATAGACCCCAAATCGTTTGGGGATCGTGTCTACAGGGGTAGACCTCCTGAGTTGGATGAGAATGCTCAGAGGGCTAGGAAGAAGAAGGAACGGGAGCGACTTGGCTCTGAAGCCACTAGGCCGAGCAAGAAGGGGAGATGGTTTCAGGAAGAAAGTGTCCTTACCTCCACAGAGGATGGCGTTTACCAGCCAAAAACCAAGAAAGCTAGGGCTGCTTATGAGGCCATGCTCAGTATGATTCAGCAGCAATTAGGTGGACAGCCCCTGAACATTGTGTGTGGGGCAGCTGATGAGATCTTGGCTGTGCTAAAGAACGATAACTTGAAGAACCCCGACAAGAAAAAGGAGATCGAGAAGTTGTTGAATCCCATAGCCATCCAGGTATTTGAGCAGTTGGTGTCAATTGGCAGACTCATCACTGACTATCAAAGGCGATGGTGATGGAGCTCTTGACAATGATGTTGGTGTAGCAGTTGAGTTTGAGGAGAATGAAGAGGAAGAAGATGAGGAAAGTGACTTTGATGTGGTGCCAGAGGATGAAGAGGAGGATGACGATGTGCAAACTAATGGTGCTGGCACTATGCAGATGGGCGGTGGCATTGATGATGATGAGACACAGGAACTTGAGGAGGGGATGGCCTTGATGTTCAGGATATAGATGCTTATGGGCTTTAAAGAAAGATTTCTCAAGCTTATGAGCAGCAGATTGATGCACAACAGAGTCAAATACTTGCTGAGGAGCTTCTTAAAATCCTGGCTGAAGGTGATGATCATGAAGTGGAAACCAAGCTGCTGGTGCATTTGCAATTTTAGAAGTTCCGTCTCATAAAGTATCTTTTGCAAAACCGGCTGAAGGTAGCGTGGTGTACCCGTCTTGCAAGGGCTGAAGACCAAGAAAAGAGGAAGGAAATTGAAGAAGAAATGTTGGGTTTAGGGCCCGACCATGTTGCAATATTAGAACAGTTGCATGCTACTAGGGCAACTGCGAAAGAGAGGCAAAACAATTTGGAGAAAAGCATTAGGGAAGAAGCTAGGCAGCTTAAAGAGGAGACTAGAGCAGATGGTGGCTAGGAAAGGAAGGGACATGCTGATAGGGATATTGATAATGGTTGGTTGATGGGTCATCGTCAGTTGCTCGATCTTAACAGCCTTGCCTTCCATCAGGGTGGTTTAGTCATGGCAACTGAAGAGTAAGCTTCCGGAGACATCTTGTAAGATTCATATGAATGGTTATGAGGAAGTTCATGTGCCAAGATTGATGCCAAAGCCATTAGCTCCCGGCGAAGCGGTTGTGAAGATCTCTTCCCTTCCAGAGTGGGCACAGCCAGCTTTCAGGGGGATGGCCGAATTGAACAGGGTGCAGAGTAAAGTATATGAAACGGCCCTATTTTCTCCTGAAAATATTTTACTGTGTGCTCCAACTGGAGCTGGAAAGACTAATGTAGCTATGCTCGCTATACTTCAACAGATCTTTCAACCATAACAGTTATAAGATTGTCTATGTGGCGCCCATGAAAGCCCTAGTCGCTGAAGTAGTTGGCAATCTCTCCAGGCGTTTGGAACACTATGGTGTCAGTGTGAAAGAATTGAGTGGAGATCAAACACTAACCCGTCAGCAGATTGAAGAAACTCCTACTATTGTGACAACCTCGGAGAAATGGGATATCATAACCAGAAAGCCAGGTGATCGCACCTATACACAGCTAGTTAAACTTCTTATCATTGATGAGATACATATTCTGCATGACAACAGAGGTCCTGTTTTGGAAAGTATAATTGCAAGAACTATCAGACAAATGGAGACCACGAAAGATCATATTCGACTGGTTGGATTATCAGAAACTCTCCCAAATTATGAGGATATGGCTGTGTTTTTGAGAGTTGATCTGAAGAAGGACCTCTTCTATTTTGACAATAGTTACAGACCTGTCCCATTGGCTCAACAGGATATTGGAATCACTGTTAAGAAGCCGTTGCAGAGATTCCAGCTGATGAATGATATGAGAAGGTAATCAGTGTGGCGGGGAAGCATCAAGTGCTTATTTTTGTACACACCAGGAAGGAAACCACTAAAACAGCTCGCGCAATACGAGATTCTGCACTTGCTAATGACACACTTAGTAAGTTTTTGAAGGAGAATAGTTTAGCTCGGGAAATTCTTCAGTCTCAAACGGAGCTTGTCAAGAACAATGATCTAAAAATCTTTTACCTTATGGTTTCGCAATTCATCATGCTGGGTTGGTTAGGACTGATCGTCAATTTGTGGAGGATCTTTTTGCTGATGGCCATGTGCAACTGTTGGTTTCAACAGCAACCTTAGCCTGGGGTGTCAATTTAACTGCACATACTGTCATCATAAAGGCACCCAGATATGCAATCCTGAAAAAGGAGCTTGGACTGAACTCAGTCCCCTTGATGTTATGCAGATGCTTTGCCGTGCTGGAAGACCTCAGTATGACACTTATGGTGAAGGAATCATCATAACTGGACACAGTGAGCTGAGATATTATCTTTCCTTAATGAATCAGCAGCTTCCTATTGAAAGTCAGTTTATATCTAAGTTGGCTGATCAGCTGAACGCCGAGATTGTCCTTGGAATGATGCAGAATGCCAGAGAGGCTTGCAAGTGGCTCCTCTATACTTACCTCTATGTTCGAATGGTGCGAAATCCCACTCTTTATGGTCTTGCTGCTGATGCTCTCAAAAGTGACTATATTCTGGAGGAAAGGCGTGCAGACTTGGTAAGAATCTTATATTCCACTACCTGTTGTGGAAAATGTTTGATTATACTATGCAAGTTTGAATCTTGAGTTGTCATGAATGTTGAGGAATAGATAATGACTGTGTGAGGAGACAGCTGCACTTGAACATAGCATTGGTTTGAATTTTGTGGTCTGTTAGAACTGCCTAGATCATTAAGCCCCAGTGCCTCCTTGTTGGCGAAATGACGTGAGCTAAAATCATTTTTGAATTGTGCTGAATATTAATACAGAACTTCACTGAAGCAGAGCGGAGGCTGATTGCTACTCTGAAAGACATCTTAGACATTATAGTAATAGTTACTAACAGTTAATGGATCTGCAAATTTTTTCTGTCATTATATTGTTGTCTTTTTTGCTGTGTGGTTTTTCTTTTTCCAGATAAGTATGTGTAGCTTTAAATTGTAATCTTTTTTCATTGTTGAGCCATGGAGTTACAAAGAGTTTCCAGTGTCTTGAAAGGCATACTTGTTTTGCAGGTTCATTCTGCAGCTGTATTATTGGACAAAAACAACCTGATTAAGTATGACAGAAAAAGAGGATATTTCCAGGTGACTGACTTGGGTCGTATTGCCAGCTATTACTATATAACTCATGGGACGATTTCCACATTCAATGAGCACTTGAAGCCGACAATGGGTGATATTGAGCTGTGTAGGCTCTTCTCTATCAGTGAGGAGTTCAAATATGTAACAGTAAGGCAAGATGAGAAGATGGAATTGGCAAAGCTTGGATCGTGTTCCCATTCCGGTTAAAGAGAGTCTTGAGGAGCCCAGCGCCAAGATCAATGTTCTACTGCAGGCATATATTTCACAGCTGAAGCTTGAAGGGTTGTCTTGGTCATCGGACATGGTTTATGTAACTCAGGTTTGATTGGCTATACGTGAACATCTTTTGGTTGCTTCTTTGTTTCTTTTTTGTTTCTTTGGTGCAGACTACAGTGTAACTGAGTCCATTTTTTCTTTTAAATTTTGTGATTTTCTTTACAGAGTGCTGCATGTCTGATGCGAGCCCTTTTTGAGATAGTTCTGACAAGAGGATGGGCTCAATTAGCTGAGAAGGCTTTGAAATGGTGCAAGATGATAAGTAAGAGGATGTGGAGTGTGCAGACACCACTTCGCCAATTCAACGGCATCCCAAATGGAATCGTGATGAAATTGGAGAAGAAGGATTTGGCTTGGGAGCGGTATTATGATCTTTCATCACAAGAGTTGGGGGAACTTATCCGTTTTCCAAATATGGGAAGAACACTTCACAAGTTCATTCATCAGTTTCCAAAGCTCAACCTTGCAGCACATGTTCAGCCAATTACCCGCTCGGTTCCGAGGGTAGAATTGACTATTGCACCAAGTTTTCAATGGGAGGACAAGGTCCATCGTTATGTGGAACCTTTCTGGATTTTTGTGGAAAATAATGATGGCGACTATATTCTTCATCATGAATACTTCACGCTGAAGAAGCAGTACATTGAGGACCATACTTTGAACTTCACAGTCCCAATTTATGAATCATTGCCTCCTCAATACTTCATCCATGTTGTGTCTGACAGATGGCTAGGATCCCAAACTGTTTTACCAGTTTCTTTCTGGCACCTGATTTTACCAGAGAAGTATCCTCCTCCCACAGTGTTACTAGACTTGCAACCTCTGCCAGTAACTGCATTGAGGAATTCAGCCTATGAAGCACTTTATCAAGATTTTAAGCATTTCAATCCTGTTCAAACTCAGGTTTTTACTGTCTTGGACAACTCAGATGACAACGTCTTGGTCGCAGCTCCAACTGGTAGTGGGAAGACCATTTGTGCTGAATTTTCCATATTGAGGAATCATCAGAAAAGTCCTGGTAGTATCTTACATGCAGTGTATATTGCTCCCCTTGAGGCCCTTGCTAAGGAGCGATTCAGTGATTGGAAGAAGAAATTCGCGGATTCTCTTGGAATGAGAGTGGTCGAATTAACTGGGGAAACAGCAACTGATTTGAAACTGTTAGAGAAGGGTCAGTTAATTATAAGTACGCCTGAGAAATGCCTTATCTCGTCGCTGGAAACAACGCAAGTATGTTCAGCAAGTAAGTCTTGTTATCGTCGATGAACTGCACCTAATTGGTGGCCAAGCCGGTCCTGTCTTGGAGGTGATTGTCTCTCGGATGCGATATATCTCAAGCCAGGTCGAGAGCAAGATTTGAGTTGGTGCTTTGTCGACTTCTCTGGCTAATGCCAAGGATTTGGGGAAATGGATTGGGGCTACGGCTCATGGTCTTATCAACTTTCCTCCGGGTGTAAGGCCCGTGCCACTGGAAATACATATTCAGGGTGTCGATATTGCAAACTTTGAGGCTAGGATGCAAGCCATGACAAAACCAACGTACACAGCAATAGTACAGCATGCAAGGATGGGAAAACCAGCAATAGTGTATGCCCCCACTAGGAAGCATGCACGCCTCACTGCAGTGGATCTGATGACTTACTCAAACATGGACAGTGAAGAAACACCCATGTTTTTGCTGCAGTCAGCGGAGCTAGAGCCTTTTGTGGAGAGGATCAACGAGCCCATGCTAAAAGAGACGGTGTTGGCTACTTGCACGAAGGATTGTCTGGCACAGATCACGATATAGTGAAGACATTGTTTGAAACTGGATGGATTCAAGTATGCGTAATGAGCAGCAGAATGTGTTGGGGAGTGCCTCTCTCTGCCCATCTGGTGGTGGTTATGGGAACTCAGTACTATGATGGTAGGGAAAATGCACGCAGTGATTATCCAGTGATTGATTTGTTGCAGATGATGGGTCATGCCAGTCGACCTCTCGTAGATAGCTCAGGGAAGTGTGTCATCCTCTGCCATGCACCACGCAAGGACTACTACAAGAAGTTCTTATACGAAGCGTTCCCAGTGGAGAGCCATTTGCAACACTATCACAATTTCAATGCGGAGGTGGTTGTTGGTGTTATTCAGAACAAGCAGGATGCTGTAGATTACCTTACATGGACATTCATGTACAGAAGTCTAACTCAGAATCCAAACTACTATAATCTGCAGGGTATTAGTCACAGACATCTTTCGGATCACCTCTCAGAGCTGGTGGAGAATAGTCTTGGTGACTTAGAGTTGAGCAAATGTGTTACTGTGGAAGATGACTTTTTGCTTTCGCCCCTGAATATTGGCATGATTTCATCATATTATTACATCAGTTACACTACGATAGAATGTTTTAGCTCTTCTTTGACCTCCAAAACGAAGTTGAAGGGCTTGCTTGAAATTTTGGCTTCAGCATCGGAGTATGAACAGCTGCCAATAAGACCTGGTGAAGAGGAGCTGATAAGAAGATCAATTAATCATCAGCGCTCCTCTTTTGAGAATCCCAAATATGTAGACCCTCATGTCAAGGCTAATGCTCTGTTGCAAGCTCACTTCTCCAGGCAAATGGTGCGCAGGAATCTAGCTTCTGACCAGCAAGAGGTGCTCCTTTGTGCTAGTCGGCTGCTCCAAGCAATGGTTGATGTAATATCCAGTAACGGATGGCTGCATCTGGCACTTCTAGCAATGGAAGTGAGCCAGATGGTCACTCAGGGAATATGGGAACGTGACTCTATGCTTCTCCAACTTCCACACTTCACAAAGGAATTGGCCAAGAAGTGCCACGAAAATCCGGGGTAGAGTATAGAGACAGTGTTTGATTTAGTGGAGATGGAAGATAACGAGAGGCATGAGCTCTTCCAGATGTCAGAGCCACAGTTTATGGATATTGCCCATTTCTGTAACCGGTTTCCAAACGTTGATTTGATATATGATGTGCTGGACGGTGGTAATGCGAGAGCAGGAGATGATGTGAGTTTACAAGTGACTCTTGAGCGAGATCTTGAGGGTGGAACTGAGGTTGGACCTGTGTTTGCGCCTAGATATCCTAAATCCAAGGAAGAAGGATGGTGGCTTGTTGTTGGAGATACGAAGTGCAAAACCAATTAATAGGTATTAAGAGGGTTAGTCTGCAAAGGAAGTCAAGGATCAAGCTTGATTTTGCTGCCCCTGCGAAGCTGGAACGAGGACGTACACACTCTATTTCATGTGTGATTCTTATCTAGGTTGTGATCAGGAATATACTTTCGCACTTGATGTAAAGGAGGGAATGGTTGAAGATGACAGTTGAAGGGAGTGGTTTAGCTTTACTCTTCGGTTAGCTTGCTCTAGCTGCTTGATGTACTCTTATAGACAATTTACTGAGAGTAAGTTCTATGCTTTACCCTACTTTAATTCCATCTCGGAGGACTTGTTTCATGAACTAGTGTTTTCTTCACAGTAATATGCGTTTTATTTGTAACTTTAAGTATTGTAATCTAAATGCTGCTGGTTCAAGTGAATCCACCTTTGTCATATATTCCATACATCACACTAGATAGATATCATATTCATGGAATACGATTCACTTTCAAGATGCCTTGGTGGTGAAATGGTAGACACGGGAGACTCAAAATCTCGTGCTAAATAGCAGTGGAGGTTCGAGTCCTCTTCAAGGCATAATATTGAGGATGCTCATTGAATGAGCATTCTCAATAAGAGAGCTCGGATCGAATCGGTATATCAATACCGATTCGATCCGAGCTCTTGGAATTGGAATAAATTCGGCAGCGGATCGCGAAATCTTGGTGATCTTCTCTATCTAATGAATAGGGAGTCCGCTTTAAAATTGTCCACCCTGCACCCACCCCCCGAGTATATGCTTCAACAGGAATCACACAAGGGTAGATTAGAAACCTCTGGTAAAATGCCCGCCCGTAACCCAGCAGATAAAGTACATTACATAGTCCAGGGATTGGCGACTTACCCATTCAGTGACTTTGGCACTGGACGTTCCTAAAAAGGGGACTATCGGGTAAATTCAATATAATAGACTCCTGTTGGCATTCCGGCCTTCCTTCTCCTTTCAGGGCCTATCCGAAAGAGAATCCAGTACTTCTTGGTCGTGAATATCTGAACTGGTTGTTTGCTGTTCAAGAATTCTTGTTTAGGCAGTTCATACCATCCATACATAGTGTTTTGATCTAAGATTTCAATTCTTCCGTGTTTCAGCAGTAACATATTCTTCCATGGAGCTAAGGGCCAAAATATGGAAGAAACAAGCGTTTCCACGACTCTACCACCCAGTCAATTCTGTTCCACTTAAACCCTCTTTCATGGCCACATATCTTTCCGGCTAAGGAATGGGAAATCTTTCTCCTGTTACATGAATCCAATTTTCATTTCATCCTGGAAAAGCCATCTTTTTCTCAACAATGTCTTTGTCATTTGATCCAAGCGTTCCGTTAGATAGGAACAGATTTGATAAATACTGATAACTCTCGGGTAGAGTATTAGAACGGAAAGATCCATTAGATAATGAACTGTTGGTTCTAAGCCATCTCTGACGATTAATCAACAATTCGAGTGCTTTTCTGCGTATTCTTGATAAACCAACGTTTATATATAGATGTAGGAGGGTCTGTTTGGGAAGTAAGAAGCCCCTTTGACATCTCTTCATCTGCAAATAATTCTCGATGTGAAAACACAGAGCCGGGGGCTGATCTTTGAATAGGAAAAAGACTGGATCTGCAGGGTCCCAAATGAATTGGCTTATTCAAAAAAGGCCTTGTTCTTTGGAAGATCTATCTCGTGTCTGGTACTGCATGGTTCCACTCTGCAAGAACTCCGAATCATTCTTTTGAAGCTCATCCTCTTCGTCACAAATGATCCGCTTGCCCCGAAATGACCTGGACTAATAGGGAAATCCCAATTCATTGGGCCTTTCGATAGAATCAAATAGAAAGCCCCAAGGGCGCCATATTCTAGGAGCCCAAACTATGTGATTGACTAAATCCTCCTGCGGGTCAAGGGCTCCTTCTCCCTCCCCTTCTTCAAACTCCGATTCATATTTTTCATAGAGAAATCTCTGATCAAGGATAGAACAAGAGCCGTTTTGCATCATATCTAAGGGATTCCTCGGTTCGGGCCGAAGAAGCAATGTCACTCGATCATTATCAAACTGACTGCAATCTTTTTCTGTCCGTGAAGATCCCACCAGACAAGAGGGGTTGCTCTGATGGTAAGCAACCCCCACTTCCAACCGAGAGGTTGTGAGTTCGAGTCTCCCCAAGAGCAAGGTGGGAAGTTCTTGGAGGGAAGGATGCCGGGGGTCTATTTGGAAACAGCCTCTCTACCCAAGGGTAGGGGTAAGGTCTGTGTACACACTACCCTTCCCAGACCCCACTAAGTGGGATTATATTGAGTTGTTGTTGTTGTTGTTGAAGATCCACCAGAGCGCCTTCTACTTATAGTAGGCCATGAACGATCAGAATCATTCTCAACGAGTCCATAAGAAGTGATCCCATTTTTTTCATCGGGTCCGGATAAAGACCAAAGATCTTGAGCAACCGATCCGGCAGAACAACTCAAAAGATAAAGAAGTATCGTTAATCTCTTCATGCTCGTTCCAAGCTCGAAGTACCATTTGTACAAATAAGAATCCCCTTCGTTGCATGATTTCTTCTTCATATAGATAGATATAGGATCTATGGGGCAATTACTTAGAAGTACATTTTGTGCTACAGCCCTTCCTATCTGATAGAGAAGGATCATGGATCCCATGATCCTGAACCGATCTTACCTGGGATCGCAAATCCCAAGTTTGTCTATGAAGAGCGGATCTAATTGTATCGTGTCTATAATTGATTTCTTCTGTGTAATACTAATCGATAGGACCTCATTGGTAAGTGCTACAAGATCTCGTGCATGGAACTCATGGTTATGGACCCGAATCCGTTAGTATGGAACATTTTCTTTTCCAAGTGAAATCCCCTAATATATGAAAAAGTGAAAAAGTGCTTTCGTTGTTGTGGAAGAAGAAGCCTTCGTATCTTAATGCACGTATTTAATTTATTCGGAGCTATTAGAGCGGGATCCACTTTTTGGGGAATATGAGTCGAAGCAATAACAAGAATATTTCTAGTAGAACATCTTTCACAATCCCTGGAGAGATGGTTCACTAATAGACCGAGGGCTAAGTCATTCGACTCATTCACATCCAGATCATGAATGTTTGGAATCCATATTATGCAAGGAGACATTGCTTTTGCTAATTCGAATTGAAGGGTGATATAAAATTGATCTATTTCCGGCATCATATCCATAGTTAGCCCATTCATCCTAGTTAGCAGTTCCAGCTCCGTATCAAGGTCACGATCTATATCGTCACTAGCATCAAGATTGTCACTATCATCAATATCGATTTCATCAAGAAGAAAACATTTAGGCTTGTTATCCAGGAACTTATTCAGAAATACCGTAATGAAAGGAACATAGGAGTTTGTCGCTAGGTATTTGACCAAATAGGATCGTCCAGTTCCTATAGAACAACAACAACAACAACAACAACAACTACCCAGTATATTCCCACCAGGTGGGGTCTGGGGAGGGTAATATGTAGACGAGTCTTACCCCTACCCGAAAGGGTAGAGAGGCTGTTTCCATTCGACCCTCGGCGCATAGGATAAAATGAAAAACTGCATTAAAACAAAAACAAAAACAAAAACAAAAACAAAGACAAATTAGAAACAAAAACTAGACAAAACAAAACAATAGAGCATTAGTAAATCCCGCAGAAATAACGTAAATAATTATGTAAACATAAGAAACATAAATACTGTCGCATGCAATAATAACAAACCGTAACTACCATACTAACAACCATAAGGGGACATAAGCTAAAACCAGTTCCTATAGAACCTATCACTAAAATACCCCTAGAGGGGGATAAGGCTAAGCGGAGCGAAAAGGGTTTTCCATGAGATGGGAAATGAAAACTATTTTCCCCACACGAAGTTTGTGAGTAAGTGATTGTCTGATAATGAGCAAGGAATATCCGTCTTTCTGCTAAACAGGATGAATTGAACTCATAATTCAATAGATGCTTTTTATGAATGTCAACTAAGTATCGTAAGTAAATTGCTCCCGGTTGTTCAATCATTTGATAACCAGAGTCATTCTTTGATAAACGATCACTATGAGTCAGACTCAATATAATTTGATCAATCCTATTTTCTGTCGTTAAGGTGGAGAACTGAACCAAGAATTCTCTTTCTTCATCATCAATCGAATCACTGTTCGCGACCCAGAATTCTATTTTATCATCAATCCAATCCCCGTTCACGTTTTTTCTTTTTCTTATCAATGAATAGATCTCTTTACTTCTATGACTTAGATGTCTCGTATTTCTCGAAAAAGTGATTGTATCCTATTAAATCAGAAACTAATCGAGCCAAAAGCCCCCACTAGGAGTATGCTCAGATGGATGATATTTCTCCACATTAACCAAATAGCTCGATCGAGCTCGAGTCTTGAAAATAGAAAAGCTCCTGCCTCCTGGTAAGAGATACTTTCCTTTGTTATGTCCTACACAACACACATGAATCCGAATTAGTCGGATCAATCAATTTCAAATACTCAATGCATAAAAAGGAATCTTGAATCAACTTCAAACCCCTCACATAGATACGACAATCCTCTAATGAATACAACAATCATTGATCAATAAGTCAAAAGTGGAGTAGCTTCTCTAATTTGGAAGGAAGTTAATAAGAGAGGTCAAATTGATCATTTGTTCACTCTTCTTCCAGCATCTGCAGTTCTGGTTCTGTAAATTTTACTGATGGCCAAATGGAAAAAATCACAAAATTTGCTGTCCAGAACGGAGCTGATCTGTTTGGAACAATTTAGAGTTACATACCATTCTTACATGTGAAAAGACTATCAGATAAGGCTACTTTACCTAAACGGTTGTTCTATCATTCTGCAGGTTATGATATTTTCAGGTAAATTTGCAACAATGTATTAGTAATTTCTTGACTAGTATTGCTGATCTATCTATGAGATCCTGACTATGTGAGTGTATGCGCGCGCATGTTCTGACAGATTAAGAGGTTGAATTTAGGATCTAGGATTTGCACATTATGAGTTCGAGTTCAAAATTCTACTACAATCATTTGATTTATTGGTTTAGAAATCTATTGTTTGTACTTATTTAGCGGATTTCTAATGCATATTACATGGTTTTGAGCTAAAGCTATTGGGTTCAGATGAACCCTTATCTGCTTGGTACTGTCAGAGGCAGGAGCCTTTGCTAAACCCCTAAGATGGACTTTTGCAAGAAGAGTATTTGTTATATTAAGTTTGAAAATGCTGCTAAAAAGTGTTATCAGGCCAGTGATAGTTGCACTTCCCGATAGAATTTACCATCTCTCAAGCTATAGCACATTGCATGATAACCGTCGAGCAACAAAAAATAAGAAATTGGCGTGGGGTGGTTGATTTAGACAAGAATCCTGTTTTCGTGATACTATTCAACCATTCTAATGTTGATTTTGAGATAAAAGTTGGCGATAACATATCACAGCTAGTCATTGAGTTCCATGCCATACCAGAGGTTTTTGAGGTTTATCAATAATAAAAGTTGTGTTTTTGAATTGATAAATCCAAGTCCTTGATTTGCCGAAGAAGCTATGTGTTTATGTATGTTATGCAAAAGTTATTGTTTAGCTCTTATGCTCTCCTTGGGTTCAATTGAACTCATTGCTTTCACCTCGAACTATGCATACATATTCAAAAAAAAATCAAAAATAATTTACATATAAAAGGATTGAGCTCATTTTCATATCCTCTTGCTCTATATTTTTTGTATCTGTTCATGCTGGTGAATGTTGTAACAGTTGTCGTTGGTGAATGTTGTAACAGTTGTCGTTGTAAACGCCTTTATGCCTCGGCCCAATTTGCTTGTGCTTTCTAATGGTTTCTTACTCTGGCAATGAAAACTATGGCCTGAATGGTGTTCGACATGTTGGACAAATTGGTCTCTTAGCTAACCAAGGATCAAGACATTGAGCATGAAATACATGGTTACAAGCTGGAAAACTTCTGCACAATTCTGCTTCACAAAGACTGTCTAAACAAATGGCACACATCGAATTTGCTTGTCCTTTGAGGTAGAAACAACTGATTTCTTGCACTTGTTCAACAGATAATCCCGAGCCACAAGGGTCTATTGCAGAAATCTCATTGTTGGGATGTCCCTCTTGATCAATTCGATCAAGAACAAGGTAAGAAATTACCAAGTAAACGATGATGAACGCGAAAATGGCAATCAAAGAAAGAGGGGATGGGAGTTCAGCTGCAGAGAAACCCATTGCTTAGATAAGATTTTCAGAAAAGTTAGCATAGAGCTCCATGCTCTTATAAAAATAATGAATAATAATAAATAAATATATAAAAATCATTGAGCTCCATGCCATACCGGCGGTTGTTGAGATTTATCAATGATAGTAATGATTGGTATTTGAATTGGAGATTCAACTGTAACTCATTGCTTTCATATTGCGAATTTTTTTTAATGTATACATATATAAAGATTACACTCATTTTTGAGCCACTATACATCTCGATTTGCATCAATTCATGTTGTTTACATGCCCTTATACCCTCGTCCCAAACCTCCCCTTTTAAGAATTAAACTCACACCAATTGTATGGAAGATTCCCATCGATACCACTAGAACTGTAAGCGTTGATGTTACTGTAAGAATGAGAACTGTGGCCTAAATGGCATTCTACAAGTTGGACAAGTTGGTTTTTTGGCTAACCAAGGATCAATACATTGAGCATGGAACACATGATTACAAGTTGGAAAACTTCTGCACAATTCTGCTTCACAAAGAATATCTAGACAAATAGCACACGTTGAATTTGCTTGTCCTTTGATGTAGAAACAACTTATCTCTTTCAACTCTTCAACAGATAACCCCGAGCCACAAACATCCATTCCAGAAATTTCATCATTGGTATTACCTTGTTGTTGATCAATTAGATCAAGAACGAGGTAACAAATTACCATGTACACAATGATAATCGCGAAAATGGTAATCATAGAAAGAGGGGGTGGCAATTCAGCTGCAGAAAAGCCCATAGTTCTGATAAAACCTTTTAAAAAAAATTTAAAAAAAAAAATTAAAGATGTAAATTTCTCATGTCCAAGATTTGTCAGGGGGGAAATAATAGCAAAAAAGATGAACTAGGAATTCCATATGTCATTGGCCTATAGCTTGAATTGGATATGTTGTATATTGCTATCTCTTGTTTAGATCAATTATATTTGACGTTAAAATATTTAAATAAAGAAAATGAAAGAAGCTTCTGCTTTCTTTTGATTGTTTTTGAATATTAGATTTGACTTTCTTAGACGTAACCCAACTTACAATTTCCTCTCACATGCTTCTTCCTTCTAATGCACAAAATCTCTTTTACATTTCGTAATAGAGAAATTTTGAGAGTTAACTTGTAATGAATGAAAATTAATATAATGACATTGGAAGTAAAGCTAACAATATATAATAAATCTTCATTCGAAAGATTGATGTCAGCCTTAGGAGATAAGTAAGTCTTTTCTTTTTCTATTTTGGTGGTCAAGAGAGTTAAAAGTACTCTTTGGTCAATTGAAAAATTGTTTTGTATAGCCGCTGTAAAAATAATAGCCGAAAAATATATAAAATTTGATGTATATATATATATATATATATACACACACATTTTGTATGTTATATATAAAACTTATACAAATTTTATATACTTTTCTGTCTACCAAAAATAAATAGTTTCTGATGTAGGTTAAAAATGATAACACCCCAAAATAATTACATCCAATATATATATATATATATATATATATATATATATATATATATATATATATATATATATATATATATATATTATGCAATAACATATCAAGTATAATTCCATAAGTGGAGTTTGAGAAAGATAACATATATGAAGACCTTACCCATACCTGGCGAGATGGAGAGGCTGTTTCCGAAAATATAATATTATATATAAATATAAGAAAATATATATTTTGTCAACTACTATTATTTTTAGAGCAACTATATTGTATAATTTTTCCGTCATAATTTAGTCAAAGGTTTTCTTCTCCTCAAAGTATCATACACCATCATTGACATATGCATCAATTCATGTCAGCCCAGTAAGTATATGCCAGTCGGCAACTCAATAAATACATCATACATATCTTCACAAATATAATTATTACTAAATTATAATTAATTAATAGTAAAAATATATAGTTTATCCATCAATCTTACAGCGAAAATTATGTTACACATTTCTTCTTTACGGAAAATCTTTTACACACTCAACCTTTTAAAAGTATGTCTAAAACACATTACTTGACCCGATAGACTTACGTGTTTATACACAAAAAAGCACGTGGAACTGGTAAAAATCTCATTTTTTGTCTCCCGTCCCCACAAGACCCCCCCCCCCCCCCCCTCTTCATCTTCTTCCCGGATAAAATTTTTGAAAAAACATACTATAATTTTAGATAAAAAATTGAACGGTTTTTACTGGTTTAGTGTCCAAATATTGTGAAACTAATTTACTTGTGATAGATTTAAAAGCTTTAACAATAGTATCGAAGGTCTGATAAAAATATCTAGAATCCACCATTATTGGGTATCGAAAAAAGTTTGAAAATTCAACTGGATCTTGTTGATTATTGAGTTGTTGTACTCAATTTGTTGCTCGATTATTCCGGCTACTTATTTAGATAGTGTGGTTGAATTTTAGTGTTGTGGAAAACTTTCTCACAGACAATCATGATGGCAACAATAATGATGCTTAAAATAGAAAATGGGAAGATGAGTTTTAATCGCAATTTTTAATATATTTTTTCCTTTTTAAAGTTAATGACACGTGTCACGACCCTATTAGGGCATGACTTTCACTTTCATATGAAAAATTGATCCAGCACAAAAGTGGTGTGGCTTAGACACACTTTTGAAAGGTTAAGTGTGTAAAATATTTTTCGTGAATGTAATGTGTGTAACAGTGAGTTCGACTCGCTGAAAAGTCGATGGATAAACTATATATTTTGCCTTAATTAATACATACTTTACTTTAATTTATTATTTAACGATAATCAATTAATATAGTTTGATATAAATATCTTGTGTGGGAAGTTTTTACCCGTTAAATCCCGCAAGATGTGTTGTTAATATCACCATCATGGGCCTGCATTGATACACAATTTTATATCAAATTGTACAATTCATATAGGCCGAAAGAAATGCCCTTTCGGGTAGGGGTAAGACTCGTCTACATATTACCCTTCTCAGACCCCACCTGGTGGGAATATACTGGATTGTTGTTGTTGTTGTTGTATATA
The DNA here is from genome assembly GCA_034376525.1 of Nicotiana benthamiana. Classification (NCBI taxonomy): domain Eukaryota; kingdom Viridiplantae; phylum Streptophyta; class Magnoliopsida; order Solanales; family Solanaceae; genus Nicotiana; species Nicotiana benthamiana. The sequence goes on from CM067326.1 coordinate 52,740,971, forward strand.
GGTCGAAAGAAACTGTACAATTCTTTTTCCTCCTCAAATTTTAATAAAAACTTTACAATGTCATAGAGCTGAACTTTGTTCACTTCCAAACCTTGCAGTTTCTTTGTATGTACTTAGTTTTAATCATTCGTGAACTATTCTAAAGGAATCGAGACTCTTAATATTTACACATTTGCAGACGTGAAATAACTTCAAAGTTCATAATTTCATAAAATTGGACTGTATGCCCCATCAAAACTCTTCAACTTTAGTTTTATTCATACTTGAAAATGAAACTTTATGCAGAATCAGTGGATCTTTTAATTCAATGAGAAGTTATCACTTATCAACCAACACAAAGCAATAAATGAACATATTTTTCACTTGCTTACAAAATCACTGGGTTTGAGAAAAACAGAAAAAAGTAAGGAATAAATAAAAAACAATATTCCGTTACCGGGAATCGAACCCGGGTCTCCTGGGTGAAAGCCAGATATCCTAACCGCTGGACGATAACGGAAGTTGATGCTTATGGCGATAGCTTACTAAATATTAATTTTGGAACTGAGGGTACAAAATAGGAAATACCTAATTGGGTAACACTGTTCTCATGTTCTTAGGAATTCAAACTCATGCATTGTAGTTCACATTTTGACCATCAAACTAGTACTAATTTCCAACAAGTATACTTTTTATATACTTCTTTTTTGGTAAGAAAGATAGATATTATATTTAAACAAACAAACGCGGACAGAGAGTTTCATGCCCCTTTTGCACTACAAGGGGTAAGCTATTACTACTGTTAGCTATAGTGTTTGTAGTTCTAGTACAGAAGCCGCTAGTACAACATTCCAAAATATAAGTGCGACTATCACCATTACTTATATCACACACAACAGGTTGCGCTTCAAGATTATATGTACAAGGCGGAAGCAAACGTGTCATAGTTACTCCAAGGTGTCCTCATTCCATATTTTTCTAGTAAAAGTTGGTGGCGCAGTAAAAAATTCCATAGTGGTGTCTTTTGTCAAAAAGCTTCCAGCATGAGCTAGCCTATCTGCTAATCTATTTTGTTCTCTGTATACGTGGCTGACTGGTGGATCAAGTAGCTGATTCAGCAGGTGCCTGCAATCAGTTAATAGGTTAGCACGCCGTATATTGTTATTTTCCAGTAGTGTAGTACCTCTTTAGCATCAATTTCCACTTGAATTGGTGTTAAATTGTGTTGAATTTCACATATAAGTCCTTGTAGTAAAGCAAGTATTTCTGTGACATTGGGCTCTTTGGAAAGTACTGTACCAGTGAAACCAAGGATCCAATTGCCCTTGTGGTCCCTAATGACCCCACCAATACCATTTCTATTAGAGCGTGTCGAATGTGCCGCGTCCGTATTTAATTTATATATGTTAGGAGCTGGCGGGATCCAATTTAGAGGGATTCTTATATTTTATTTTATTTTATGTGAAGAAGCAACCATGTAGAAATATTCTGTTGCTTGTTTTGTGATAAAATTCTTGTTAATTTGATCTTGTCTACGCTCATAAAATTTCTTATTTCTCGTTAACCAAATATTCCAAAGACATAAATGGAGGTAAGTTCGCCTATTCACATTGTAAGGGAATGTAGTTCCAATGTAGCTTAATAAAGGGATTAACCATTCATGGGGTGTACTATATCTTAATAGACTATTTATGTAATTCCCTATTCCTAGTTTATCCCAAAATCCTTTTGCATTATGACAAGCCAAAAATAGATGGTTTAAGGATTCATCAACATTGTGACAATAGAAGCAAATTGCATTAACAGTGATGCAAAGATAATTTAGGTACTGTAAAGTTGGTAGTCTGTTATGGTTTAGTAACCAATAAAATATTTTATTTTAGGGTGGATCAGCAGGTCCTATATCCATTTAAATTGGGCAATAAAACCATGTTTTACTTTGATTTTGAAGGGTTTTATAGAGTGAATTAACTGTGAATTTTCCATCGCTAGTTAATGCCCAGAAAATATGGGCAGCTTTACAATTATACTTGAATAAATAAGTAGCCTCAATCATTATTTTTAAATTTTTCGGAAGCAGGAAAGGAAGTTCATTCCAATTCCAAATGTTTCCATAGTATATTGAACGTATGCAACTATCAAGGCGAGACTTTGATATAGGTCCACTTATTAACGAACGAACCGACAGTCCAGGGCCTAACCACGTATCATCCCAAAAATTTATATATTCACCTATAGCTACTTGCCATTGTACTCCTAGTTGGAAAGATTTCCAACTTCTTATTATGTTTCGCCATATGTTGGAGTAATTGGACTTAAACGTAAGTTAATATATTTATAAATTAACACCTTGGCCCAAAGACTGTGATTTGAATGAAATGCCCTCCATGCTAAACTACCTAGCAAAGCAACATTCTTTTGCTGGAGCGCCTGAATACCTAGTCCTCCCATTTCAATTGGTTGAGTAACTGTCCTCCATTTAACAAAGTGTATCTTTCTCCTGGTTGATGTGGTTCCCCATAAAAAGTCACGTTTGTACTTATCCATTTTTTTATAATGGATGCCGGTATGTGAATACATTGCATAATATAGTTTAGCAAATTACTAAATGTAGATTTTATTAGTGTAGCTCGTCCTGCCATGGTAAGGAACTGAGTTTTCCATCCTGCTAACTTAAGTTTAAAGTTATCTAAAAGGAATTCAAAATCCACCCTTTTTTGGCGCGCATGAAACATTGAAAAGCCTAAATACCGTCCAAAATTTGCTCTTTCCTTTATATGGAAATAGTTCATGGCTAAAGTCTTGTCATTAGTGGTGCTATTCTTTGAGAAGAATATTTTAGATTTGTCAAAATTTATGCTTTGGCCTGAGTGCTTATTGAAGTGATTAATCACATCAATAATGGCATTATAACTTTTATTAGTAATTTTTGAAAAAAGTATTATGTCATCTGCAAACAATAAGTGGGAAAGTTGTGGACCCTGGTTAGAAACCTTAAGAGGCTTCCATTGTAGATATTCCACAGACAATGTAATACTTCTTAGAACATCTCCATACACATATAAAAAGGTATGGTGATAAAGGATCACCTTGTCTAATGCCCTTTAATGGCCAGAAGAACTTTGTATGTGATCCATTGATAAGGATTGAAGTGGAAGTTGTAGTGACACATGACATGATGAGGTTTGTTGTATTTGGTGGGATATTAAAGTATTGAAGTGTTTTTCTGATAAACGACCATTCCAACCGATCAAATGCTTTTTCTAGATCTATTTTAAGTAACATGTAGCTATGTGTCCCTTTCATCTTAGCTAACTGATTGATTGCCTCCTGTACTATTATTGCATTGTCAGCAGCACGTTTGCCTTGTTGAAAGATAGTTTGTGTTGGCCCTATTATTGAAGAAATAATAGGCTTGAGACGATTGACAAGGATCTTTGTAATTAATTTATAAGTAGTATTGCATAAACTAATGGGCCTATACTGGTGAATTGATTGCTCCTTTATATTGTAAAGTTGTATCCCTTTTAACCATAATAACTCTGTCTTTGTCTCTCTTAATTCCGCTAGTATTTCTGCTAACTCCTCCCTTGTTTGCATGTCTAGTTTGTTGGGACATGAAGGCGGGGGTGGTTGGGGACTTTGTGGACTGACTGGGGGGGGGGGACTGGGTCTCGAGAGGACTCATTAGACTGGCATATGGGGATAGAGGGTTGAAAGAGTGGAGGTGCTGGAACCATGGTGCATATATTTGTCCCATGTGATGTGGTGGATAGAAAGGTAGTAGGTTTGTCATGGTTGGTAGTGGCATCTGTGAGTACATGGGGTAATTCCAATTCTGGGTGCTCGAACTCGAGGCTTGGTGATCCAGTAGGATGGGTGTTTGTGTGTTGTACCATTAATGTTGAGCATACCCCTCCATCCCTAGCTTCATTCCTTCCGTCACTATCTCTGCTAGGTGTGATGGGTTTTACAGAAAAAGGACAATCTCCTGGTTATTCAGTTCCATTGTAAATACAAGTGCATAGCCTTGCAATCCCATCTCTAGCCAAGACTCTAGAGGAAGGTCCATTAGGTTTGCCTAGGATGTGTATATCAGTGGAGTCTCAATATGTGGAATCTATGGCTCTTGCATACGCAGGCGAGGAAGGTAAAAGAATTGGTTGTTGTTCCAATTCCTCACCATAGCCGAGTTGGTGTTGTGTGGTAATGTTGGCCTCTGCATTTTTACTAGTGTATGTTTTGGAATTTGGTACTGCTATGGCTTGAAGAGGAGATTGTTGTGGCTGTATAGTGGTTGATAATATAGGAAGAGTATTTAGCTGGCTAGGGATCTCATTCGTTTGTGTATCAAGGCCCTTAATTTTAGCACATGAAGCATAATTATTTGGTTGTTGTTGGGTTGGGGCTGGCTAGAGTTATAGGGCATTATAGCATGCAAACTCCTGTTGCTATTATTGACGTGGGCTTTAGATGAGACTTCTTGGCCATGCATTGGAGCTGATGTGTCTTCTAATGTCTGGGTGTATGATGTGGGGGGTGTTTTTGGTAGCTCATCATGGGGTTGAGGTAGCTGTTGCACCGTGCTTAATGTATCTAGGTAGGGTTTATCATAAAAACCTACTGAGGTTTGAGGGGGGGAGGGAGTCTTGGAACTTGGTGCTAAAGATATAATTTAGTTAGGAGTTATCTAATTAGTGTTGGACGTTAGTGGAGAGGGGATATTTTTATTGGGGTGGGTATGCGTAAAGAGTGATTTATAATCCAAGTGTTCCTTAGTTGGGCCTGTGACATTAGTATTGTCAGGTCCATGTTGTACAAGTCCTTAAGGCTATGGTATTTGTTATTACCGTTGAGCCCACTTGAACCAACCTTATCCCGGACTAGTTTGCAGGCTTTCGTAGGCCCAGATTGGAGCGTCCTCGTGCCTGCTTCTCCCCAGTGTTGCCCTTGCTCCACCGTTCCCATAGACGCCCTAAAGTTGCTCGAATCTCTGGCATTAGAGAAATCTTACTTTTATATGCTTATTATTAAGCTAGTCATTCAAGTTGAATAAAAGCCAAAACTAGGACATATCTTATTCCTCAATATTAATTGATGTAAATTGATTTTCCTCTTTTCTAGCTACGAGAAAGAGAATGACTATGTTGACTTTCGTTTCCATCTCTGACAAAATCTGCTAGTCAATCTACTTAGGTTAGCCGCACCCTTCATGCGGGTATTGAACACCGTGTGAGAAATCGAAAGATAAAATTTCTTAATATAGCCACTAATTGTCTCATCAATATATATCCTAAGTTTGTAATGTAAGATGCAGCTAAGCTCAAATATTAAGTTCAGGTCCATGACGAAAATCTCTAAATGCAGGAAGCGTTGTTTTCGTTTTTCTTTTCTTTTGGCTTTTAGTGCTAAATAAATAAACTTGCATCACGAATCCTAATCAATTGAGTGTGCCTCAACCTCATGGTTTTCATCTATATCAATTGATTATGCTTCAATATTCAAACTTACTCATAATTATGAGAGACAGACTTAGGGTTGTAGTTTAAATTTTGAGTTCTAGCACGCTATGTTTGATTTATTGGATTCAAAATCAAATATTCGTATTTATTTAGCGAATTCAAAATTGCCGAGTTCGGATAAACCATGAATTATTATCTACATTTGGCACTGATGATAGCAAACCGAAGTAGTAGAAACCATACAATCGAATATATACTGCACCTCGATATTATTTAACCAAAAAAAAGAATTTCGATTAAAGTTATAATTTAGAAGAACACGGGTTACTGATAATCGAAAGAATGTATATAAAGAAGTAATTTGAATAGCAAGAATATAATCGAAAGGAAAACAAGTGAACCAGGGTATATTCAGATAGTATTGTGTGTCTATAACTAAACAGTTGTCTCCCTTTTATAGCTATTTGAAAAACATATGTTTTGCCTTTGTGATAATAAGGCTATTATGAGTAATTAAGGACATTAAATGCTACGTTACACAATCATTATATTTAATACAGATTCTCTAACATATTCAGTGTTCAATGCTCATTAAATATTGTATCTGTACTCCTGTATATTGTCATATTCATTTTCCTTGATTCGCGGATCTAAGTGACTTAAATATTACGGGTTATGAGTCTTTTGAATAACTACATGTGCCTCTTCCTTTGCCCTTGCTCGTGTCTGTTGCTATTCGTGCCTCTTTTCCAGTAATAACTCGTTGACTATTCCATGTGTCTTGACACGTCATCTTTATGTGTACACTCAATTCTCCCAATACAGATAATCCCTCACTTGCTATTTATTTATCAGTTTAATATTTGGGAAGTGGAGAATTTTTGTCACCTTTAATGCTATGACAGAATTGAAGCTTTAATTGTCACCTCCATTTAATGCTCTTCTTACGTGTCATCATTTCATTAACTCTGTAATTTTGCAGCCTTTTTCAAGGCTTTTTACGACTCCACTATTCACGAAGTGCCAACTATTGTTATTATAGTACTTCCATCATTACATGTTTTCCTTCGGCTGTTGCTTATCAATATAAAAATAACTTCTTCATTTGTCTTTACCACATAAAATTTACTGAATATTCAATTTCCCGAATCCCTGCATACTTCTTCATCTTATTTCTCTTATTCATTATGTCTTCATCAAACCCTAACCCTAGGAGAGTTCCCATAGTTGATACCTTCCCAAATGCCCCTATCAGGAGCAGAAAGGGAGGTAGACTTCGTAATTTGGGTTATGCTCGTGGTGGTTTTGCTGTGCCTTCAACTAGTTTTGGCCCTTCTTCTAGAATTAGGGGTTCACTTTCTCAAAGGTCTTTCTCAAGAGGCAAAGAATCTTCTAAGCCTCTTCGTGAACCCACAGTGGAAAAGATAGTTCCTATGGAACTATCCTTTTACCATGGTAGAGAATCCCTTAGGGACCAAGTCTCTAGTTTAGATCGTGGTGACATTTATCCTACCAGGATTACAGAGGTTTTAGCTCCTATTGTTTGTAGAGACTGCCACTGGGATAGTGATGTTCTTATTATCATCCCCAATCCAAATCAAAGAATCACTTCTTATTTAAAAGGGTTTTTTCTTGTTTATACATACCCTTTCACCTTAGGGTTCAAACCAGCGATTGACCCAGTCATTCTTGAATTTTGTCATTTTTTATGTATGTTTGGGTCAAATAGGCCCAATCATATGGAGGGTTGTTGCCTATTTGAGGCATTTAACTAATACAGCTAGCATTCCTTTCACTTTTTCTCATTTGATTCACCTTTACTCCCCCAAACTCTTCCGCAATGGCATTTTCACACTAGTAGCCAGGACTAAGAGGGTCTTGGTGAGTCCCGAGATGACAAAGACCATGGATGGTATGACAGGGTTGTTGCTGCCCCCACTATTGGCTTAGTGGGTGAAGATAACGTTCTCTTCCCTGAGAAGTGGAACTTTGCACGTAAGTTTTTTTTTAACTTTCTTATGCCTTTTTTCTTCAAGTTTGGCAATTTTTCTAATCTTGCTTTTTTAGCAACCATGGGAGTTGTGGAAAGTGTTCCCAACTTTCGTGATTGGGTAGACCCCAGTTGCTGAAGACCGCACCAATGGACGGAAGGTTCTGGAAGACACTTTCTAACTGTTTTGGTTGGAAAGTAAAAACTCATAGTAAGATTTTTTGTTTTATTCCATTTTTCATATAGTTTTTTTTTACTAACTTCAGTCCCTCTTTTTATCAGGATTCACTATTTGAGGAGTTACAACTGAGGTAGTTGCGACTTCCCATGGCACTTCAAGGATCTGCATCTCTTTAGAAAGGGCTCAAGAGATTGTTTTGGTTTCCTCGTCAAAGAGAAAAGCTATTAAAGAAGACTCTGAATAAGAGGAAGACGAGGGATCTTTGCTGACAAGGCCACAAACCCGAAGACGCATCATATCTAATGACGAAGCAGAGGCATCTCCCCGTCCTTGTGTTCCTCTTGCCGAGTCTACCGAAGCCTTGGTTGTAATTCGCGATGACGACGTTGCTCCCATCGATACTCATGAGTCCATTGAACGCTTTATGACAGTGGATTTGGTAGTGAAGACTTAGTGCCTGTTTTAGATGAAACTCCCTTAGCCTCCTTTTTAACTCCTGTATCTATGACTTCTTCTATGCCTTCCTTATCTATTCCAGCTGTTCTTGTCCTTCTTCTGCCGTTTTTACCTCATCTGCTACTCCTCCTTTGACAATTCCTCCTCCAATCTTTCATCATACCAAAGCTGGCTCTTCAAGTAGGAGCGCTGCTATGAGGAGAGTAGTCATTAAAGTTCCTGTGGAGAGTAGTCTCTTTAGAAAATCAGTTCAATTAGATGCAACGATAGAGCCTTTGATTGGCCCAATAGAAAAATCCAAGCTTCAAATCCATAGTTTGTTGATGTTGATGAATGATATCGTGCACGCCACTTTGAAGGTATTTACCTCCTCTTTCTTTTTCCTTTTACTTTATGGTTTTTCTATCTTTGAGATTCTTATCTCCCTATTTTTAGGCCAATCTTATCAGCACGAAGATGATAAAAAGAGTTACCTCCTCAGAGTAGATTGCATGTGACTCTCAGCTGGAGGCATTCAATTGGAAGGAACAATACAAAAGCTTATAGATTGATATGGAATTTTTGGAAGAAAGCACGAGTTCTTTGGAGCAGAAAGTACGGGTTTTGACTTCAGATCTGGCAATTGAAAAGGCTTCCTCGATCCAAGCAGATAAAAAATAACTCACCTCGAATCCTCCTTCTCAGAACAGCTATCCAAGGCAAGTGAGGAAATTAGAGAGTTGAAGGCTCTCTTGAGTGAAAAAGAGACTTACGCTAGTGAGCTCGTACAAAATTTGACTCAAGCACAAGAAGACCTTCGAGCTTCTTTTGATAAGGTGCGTGCTTGATAAAGCTCCCATGCCTCGCTTCAATCTTCTTACACCGCTGCCTTGGCTGAAACTGAGAAGCTAAGGAATGAGATTCCTGATTGGAAAAGGGATTATGGGGTCCTTGAGGAAAAAAATGCTTTTGAGGTGAGTTGGGCTTTTGAATTCATGCCGTGATACCCTAATTGAAGCTGGCCAAGAAAATTTCAACTTAGAATCTGAGTTGGCTAAGGTTAATGAAACCATTGAGAAGGCTTAGAAAACTCAAGATTTTCCTTCTCCTGTAGCTGAAGCTTCTATGAATGGTGAAGTTGATATGGATATCCCAACTCTTTCAAGCCAGTCGAGCCTGTTGCTGCAAGTTATGTTCAACCCGCAACTGTTGATACACCTGCACAAGTTGAACCCCCTGCTGTTGATGCTCCTCCAACTTCTCAGTGATTAGTTATTTGTTTGAATGTCTTTGTTTTCATTTAGAAAATTGTGATCAAACCCTTAGTTTCATTTGAGGGTTTATTGTGGAAATGCAAGTTACCTGACCTTTCACGGGGAAATTTGTACAAACAACTTACAGTTTTATGACTAAGTTCTTACTTAGTCTTAAGATTTTTAATATTTTAGAAGTTTTCTCGTTACTATCTTGAACTTCCATTTAGTTTATTCTTGCCTTTATTTTTAAGGGCTTATAGAATAATCTGCATTTTTATTCTTAGAAAATGCTTCTGGTAACTTCATGAATAACTAAATTAAACATGAATATTATAAAAGAGGGCCTTTTTATATTTGACACTTAATGAAGGAGACGTCTCAACTTTATAATGGTGTTTAACATACGATAAAAGAAATATGAACACACATGTTTCTTTGAAATAACTTTGACAAGTTTTTATTTGAAACTTGTCTAGTTTTGAATAGTACTTTACATGTATTTGAATTACATCTATAACTTTCTCGTAACTATTTTTTTTGTAACAGATTTAAAAAAAATAATAATAAACACGAGGTTTTTATTTATAACTCGTATCATTACATAGCCTTTATCCTAACTATAAGGTTTTCTTTGGCCCTAGCTCATGACTTCGTGACTTTTACTCTGCACTTGACTTTTTCAGGCTTGTTCTTCGATTTTTCTCAATCTTCGTTCTTTGCCTTCTTTATACACATGCCTATGTAGATTATGTAGTGCCCCAAGTGTTTGAGTATTGAAGTATGAAGCCTCGAGCACTTGGTTATTCCTCTCATTTGGTCTTTTCCCTGAAAAAGGAAAAACATACGGGACTGAGAGGTATTATCATAGATGAAGACTGCTTAACCCGCTTGAATTTCTATCAGGATTTTTGTAACCCTAGGTCGAGAAGTTTAACATATTCCTCGCGCCTTGGAGGTCGTGATTCATCTTTTAGTACGGGCTAGCTTTTTTCCTATTATCTAAAATCGTTAGTAAAATTTTAACAATTCAAAAATAAAATTTTAAAACAAAGATACCTGACCGTGGGTATTCCTTAGAAGTGATATCTCTTCAAATGAACATCATTCCAATGTGAAGGTAGTATTTTGCCATCCATTATTTCCAATTCATATGCTCCTTTACCTGCGATACCGTGAATCTTGTAGGGTCCTTCCCATGTTGGACTTAATTTTCCTGCGTTAGCTACCTTCGTAGATTGAAAAACCTTTTAAGCAAAAAATCCCCAATTTTAAAGAATCTGAGGCGCGCTCTCTGGTTGTAATATCGTTCTACGACTTGCTTCTGTGCTGCCATTCTTATTAGTACAACTTCTCTCCTTCCTTTAAGAAAATCAAGATTTATACGCATCTTGTCATCATTAGACTCTTCTATTGCCTGAGTAAACCTTGTACTTGACTCTCCTATATCAACGTGAATTAGAGCTTCTACACCATAAACCAACAAAAATGGTGTTTCTCTTGTACTTATTTTTGCTATTGTACGATATGCCCATAAAACACCAGGTAGAACTTCTGGCCAATTTCCTTTTGAATCTTCTAATCGCTTCTTCAAATTGTTAATGATGATTTTATTTGTTAATTCTGCCTGCCCATTACCCACCAAATGATAAGGTGTAGACGTAATCCTTTTAATCTTCCAACTTTGAAAGAATTCAGTGATTTGAGCTCCTATAAATTGAGGGCCATTATCACACATGATTTTCTTTGGTACACCGAATCGGCATATGATATTCTTCTAAATAAAATCTTTGACTTCCTTTTCTCTTGCCTGTTTTTATGCTCGTTCCTCTACCCATTTAGTAAAATAATTAGTAAGTACGAGCAAAATTTTATCTGTCCTTTTGCTTGTGGTAATGGACCCACTATGTCCATTCCCCATCTCATAAATGGCTACGGTGCAATTACCAGATGTAGTAATTCTACAGGTCTATGCATATTGTTACCGTACTTTTGGCATTTATCGCATTTAGCCATGAAACGTTCTGATTCTTCTTCCATTTTAGGCCAATAATAATCTACCCTAATTAGGGTTCTTACCAATGATCTTCCTCATCGTGATTCTCACAATGCCCCTCGCTAATCTCTCTCATTATGTACTCCGTTTGAGAAGGTCCAAGACATCTTGCTAAGGGACCACCGAACATTTTACGATATAGGTTGCCTTGCTTTAAGCAATATCGAGCAACCTTTATTCGAAGCGCATGGGCTTTCTTCTTATCATCAGGGAAGGTACCATACTGCAAAAAAGCAACAATCTCGTTCCTCTAATCCCAAGTAAAGTTATTAAAATTTACCTCATTCTTATCGAGGTCGAGAACTGAATGGAATAAATGAATAACTGAGGCATTTGCATCACTTGTCACGTCAGTCGCAGATGCGAGATTAGCTAGGATGTCCGCTTCAACATTTTCATCCCTTGGTATTTGTATATCCTTCCAAGTTTGAAATTGCTTTATTAATTCACGTACCTTTGCTAGATATTGTTGCATCCTTGCTTCTCTGACCGTATAAGTCCCCAGCATTTGATTAACCACGAGTTGAGAGTTGCTCTTGATTTTAATTTGGTTTATACCAAGTTCTCGTGGCAGTTCCAAACATGCGGTCATAGCGTCATACTCTGCCTCATTGTTAGTTATAGAATGACCTTTGATAGCTTGTCAAATGGTTTCAACAGTAGGTGGTACCAAAACAATCCCTAAACCTACACCTTTTACGTTAGATGAATCATCTATCTCTATATAAAGTCCGTGTTACTGGGTTAGCTCTATTGAACACCTTTAATTCTTTATCCGCTTCTAATTGCAGCCCATGGCTAAAATCAGCCACGAATCAGCTAAAACTTGAGATTTTATAGTAGTCGTAGGTTGGTATGTGATTTCGTACTAACTTAATTCTATAGCCCATTTAGCCAACCTACATGATAATCATGCTTATGTAATATATTACATAAAGGATAAGCAGTTACTACAATAATAGAATGACATTAAAAGTAAGGTCTTAATTTCTAGATGCCATGGCCAATGCAAGTGCAAGCTTTTTTAATTGAGGATAACGTGTCTCCACATCTAACAAAGATCCCTAACATAATAGATGGGAGATTTTTTACCTTGGTCTTCACGGACCAAAATGACACTTACCGCTACTCCTGAAACAACAAGGTAAATGAGTAGTCTTTCCGCAACCTTTGGTTTTGCCAACAATGGTGGATTTGATAAGTATATTTTTAGATTTCTAAGTGCTTGCTGACATTCCTCATTCCATTCAAAATGATCACGCTTTTTAAGCACTAAGAAGAATTTAAAGCATTTTTCTAATGATTTAGAAATGAATCTTTCCAAGGCTGCAATCCTTCATGTTAACCTTTAAACCTCTTTTTTACTCGAAAGCATATCAGGAATCTCTTTAATGGCCTTAATTTGTGCAGGATTCACCTCAATACCACGATAGAAATAAGAAAACCTAAAAACTTACCTGATGCAACACCAAATACGCATTTCTCGAGATTTAACTTCATATTGAATTTGCGCAAAATTTGAAATATATCAGAAAAATGTGATATGTGATATTTTGAATGCTGAGCATATCATCTATATACACTTCCATGGTTTTTCCCAAATGTTCTTGAAACATTTTAGTTACCAACCTCTTATATGTTGCACCAACGTTCTTTAGACCAAAGGGCATTACTTTATAGTAGTAAGTCCCCCCGTCTGTTATAAATGATGTATTTTCTTCATCTTCTGGATCAATTTTGATCTGATTATAACCTGAATATGCATCTCAAAAACTTAAAAGTTCATGTCCTGCAGTTTCATCAATCAATTGATCTATATGTGGTAGTGGAAAAGAATCCTTAGGAAAAGCTTTATTAAGATCTGTGTAATCTACATAGACCCGCCACTTACCGTTCTTCTTTAGAACTATGACAATATTAGCTAACTGACAATATTGGCCCCTACCTAGACTTTCTTATCAAGCCATTAAGAACATAATACAACATGCTCCAATTCTTCAATTGTTGTTTTGATGTTTTCATTCTCTTCTGGTTCTTGAATGGTATCAGGTCTTGAATCCATATCTGTTTGTTCCTGCTTAGTTGAGGTTTGTGTTGTGGCGCCCTCAACTGTCTTCTTTGATTGATATTCTCCTTCATTTTTTGTACTTGCATATGCTATAGAGTTGATGCTCCTGGATATATGTTGGTTTCCATGTATTTGACGTATTCCCTAGGTGATGGGAATTTAATAACTTGATGCAAGGTTGAAGGAACAACATCTATTTCGTGGATCCATGGTCTCCCAAGGATCATGTTGTAAGCCATCTCCATGTCTACTACCTGAAACTTCGTATCTTTGACGACTCCTTCTGCGAATGTGGTGAGAATTATCTCTCCTTTCGTTACAAGACTAGAATTGTCAAATCCAGATAGAGTATGCGCCTTTGGAATTATTCTATCTTCAGCTTGCATCTCACATAATAATCTTTGCAGTATAATGTTCACAGAACTACCTGGATCAATCATAACTCGTTTCACATTAGTATCATATACAATTAGGGATATTACCAGTGTGTCGTTATGAGGATTTAATATGCCATCTGCATCTGCATCATTGAATGTGATGTTATCTTCTTCTAAGACATACCGCACTTGTTTCCCTTGGGTAATAGTAATTTTGGAAATTTTGTTAGCTGCAGTATATGATATGCCATTGATGTCCTCACCCCCACTTATAACATTGACAGTTCTTTTGGGAGAAGGTAGTTTCGGGGACTCCTGCCTGTTTTTCATATAAGCTTGCTTACCTTTCTCACTGAACAACTCAGTGAGATATGCTTGTTTTAATAGATTATCAACTTCGCTTTGTAGAAATCCACAGTCTGCCGTTTTATGCCCGTGGTCATTATGAAACTCTCACCAATAATCAAGGTTGCGTTTGTTTGGATTTGATCTCATCTCTTTCGGCCATGGTACCTTATCTCCCATGCTTCTTATAACAACTACGAGCTCAGAAGTGCTCACATTGAAACTGTAACTGCTGAATCGTGCTTTCAAATTTCTATGATCCTCTCGTGACTCATAATTGTTTCGCTCATTCCTAAATCTTGATGAAGAACCTGATTCTCTATTTCTTGATCTGTTATCATACCTTTGATTGTCTTGCTTTGACCATGAGTCTTTTCCGCAGGTCCTATATATGGCTCGTACCTGTTTTTACTGAATCTCTTTTCGGTCTCCACACATCTCAAACTTACCTTTTCTTCTTTTTGAAATTGTGGCACAATATCCTCTTCTACCCTCAGCTTCGTGCTATACCTGTTGTATACGTCATTCCACGTTGTATCTGGGAATTCGCGAAGGCTTTCCTTAAGTCACCTTGTAGCTTTTGAGCTTTTTTCATTCAAATTGCTCATGAAAGCTATAGCTTCCCCATTGTCAGATACACGTGGTAATGTCATTCTTTCACGTTGGAATCTATCCACAAATTCCCTAAGCAATTCTGAGTCCCCTTGCTTGATCTTGAAAATATCTTCTATTCTTTTTTCTACTTTTTGAGCTTCGGAGTGCGCTTTGATGAAAAAATCTACAAGCTCAGCAAAAGAGTTTATAGAATTTTCGGGTAAGAGAGAATACCACGTTAGCTCTCTTTTCGTGAGTGCTTCACCGAATTTTTTGATTAATACTGATTCAATCTCCTGCTTAGTCAAATCATTGCCTTTTATGCCTGTTGTGAATGAAGTCACGTGGTCGTGTGAGTCTATTGTTCCATCGTATTTTGAAATGTCAGGCATTTTGAATTTCTTTGGAATTGGCAAGGAAGCAACACTTGGCTTCAAGGATTGCTGTGAATATTTATCCATATCTACCCCTTTGATTTTGGGTGGCACCCCAGGTATTTGTTCTATGAGTTCACTTTGCTTCTTGAGCTGTTTCAGCAATGATAGTACTAAATTTTGTAAATCGGAATTAATTACATTACTCGGTTCTCCCTCCCATGATTCACCGGGAGTTCCACCGCTACTTGAGTTAACAAGCTCGGAACAAGGGTTCTCCAAAGTGTTGTTATTTGGAGTGGGTGTGGGTGTCACAGCTGGTAAACGGTTAGCAAATGCTTCAAGAACCTTATTGACTTGTGTAGCAATTAATTTTTGCAAAGCTTCATCGATAACATAAACATTTTCAAATTGAGCATGTTCATTTGTATGAGATCCATCAGGAGTACCCTCACGAGATCGTTGTGGAAAGCCTCGCGGTGAAGGGATCAGAGTGTTAATATTCTGTGGACCTGCTTGATGTTGTTGGTTCTCTTGGTTTCCTCGAATGTAGTCATTGTTAGTCGACATGTTTAATGCAATAAGAGAAGTTAGGCTAAAAGAAAATAGATTATCAGATCCCCGTTAACAGTATCAATTTGTTTAACCAAAAAATTAAATTTCGATTAAAGCTATAATTTAGAAGAAGATGGGTTACTAATAATCGAAAGAATGTGTATAAAGAAATAATTTGAATAGCAAGAATATAATCGAAAGGAAAACAAGTGAACCAAGGTATATTCAGATAGTGTTGTGTGTCTACAATTGATCAGTTGTCTCCCTTTTATAGCTATTTGAGAAATATACGTTTTGGCTTTGTCATAGTAAGGCTATTATGAGTAACTAAGGACATTAAATGCTATGTTACACAATCATTATATTTAATACAGATTCTCTAACACATTCAGTGTTTAATGCTCATTAAATATTGTATCTGTACTCTCGTATGTACTCTCGTATATTGTCAGATTCATTCACCTTGATTCGCGGATCTAAATGACTTGAATAGGTACGGGTGATGAGTCTTTTTAATAACTACCCTGTGCCTCTTTCTTTGCCCTTGCTCGTGTCTATTGTTATTTGTGCCTCTTTGCCAGTAATAACTCTTTGACTATTCTACGTGTCTTGACACGTTATCTTTATATGTACACTCAATTTCTCCCAATATATATATATATATAAACAGTTAACAATATAGTGAAAACCATACACTCACTGAACATTATAACTTCTTTTACATAAAGGAAAAGGAATCACATAAATTCCTTTTCCACGTAATAAATCTATTTTGCGCGATCTTTTTATTCACGCAAAATATACTCCACTAAACAAAAAAACATTAACCTGAAAACAGTCTGACCAATAAAGTTATCCTACAAAATATTACAACAAATTGCCTTTGCTCTCTAGTACTTCCACTTTGATAACTGCAGCCACTATAACCCAAAAGAATCGCATTTCCAACAGCAGATAGTTGCATTAAATCCAATATTGGGTACAATACCTAAGGAAAAACATAACCACGAAATCTAGAAACAATAACTTACTAGAATTAGTGGATGAGAGGGGTGACTGTCTGTGAGAAATCACAGTTCAAAGGATTCAAAGGACTCTTGTCTAAATTTTGGTAAAGAAAATTCATAGCATATGCTGCATGGAATGCCACAGTATTTGACTCAAAACAAGCACCCCCAGGTTGAATTGCACTGCATAGTCGATATTTGATTGCAACTTGGCATCTGATACATCTGCCTTGGAGACACTTTTTGTCTTAGGCGACGAGGAAGGTACCGGAGTTTTTGGCAACGACGAAGACGCCGGAGTTTCTGCCGATGATGGAGGCATTGAAGTATTTGGCAATGAGGGAGTCACCGGGGTTTCTGCCGATGAGGGAGTCACCTGAGTTTTTGGAGACGAGGGAGGCATCGAAGTGTTTGAGGGAGTCACTGGAGTTTTTGGCATTGGATCCTTCAAAGACAAAAAATCCTCTTAGACCTTAATAATCACAAAAATCAAGAAACGACAATAACAACAATTGCGTCTCAATCCCAAACAAATTGCAATCAGCTATATGAATCGTCACTGTTCCATTTCGATCCATTTGAGCTCATCTCAATCCAACATTTTACAAAATAATAAAAAATAAAAAGCGCTAGAAGTCCTCCATATTTTCTATTAGCATATAAAATCTTTGACATCACCAAAAGACTCCTGTACAATACTGGACCTAAAACTTAATCCAAACTAATTGGCGTCATATGTATAGGTCTTTTCATTTCATTGCGCCTTATTGTTGCTAGGTCTACATGGTTTCCAAGAGATTGTAGGTACTTGAATACAACTTCCTTTCATGTGATTTTAGGTCTACTATGTCCATTTTTAATATTTTCATTCACCATGATAGTAACACCTATAAATCGATACAAATTTTACAAGAAACCTATATTGAAAAATGATACTTATAATGTAGTTCTTGTAGTGACTTTCTTACCTGGCTGTTAGCCTTAGAAAGTCCAGCATCATAAGTCATCGTTAAATCAGGCTTGAAAAGTCCAAAGGACCTTTCAGAAGTTGGTCCTGGTTTCAAATTCTCATCATACAAAGCAAAGAGATAGGTATCCACTGATATGCCAGGCATTAATGGAGTTCCAACCATTGACCTCAAGTGAGAAATCAAATTGCCATTGTATGCCTTTGCATTCTCAATACTTGGCCCAACTTCATTGCTGTCTCCCTTATAAGGCCATCCTGTTTCAGCAATTACAATCTCTACTTCCTTGAATCCCAGTGCGTTAAGCGCTGATCTTACGGCATCCACCTGCATACAGCCAAATTAATTAGGTTCTTGACTCTCAAACATGCCCCCTCTTTCATATCAAGGTGAATGACATGATTCGTTTTCTTAATTTTTTAAGTTTTCTACTCACAATACGTCAACTTCTTATATACGTCCAAACACAATTTCAACTTCAAAAAGTTATGTTACATCTCATCTTCAAAAATTCTATTTTTTAAATTTTAACCAAATCTATGTCCAAACGCTAGCTAAACTTGTTTATAGTCTAAATCATACACTTATTCTAAAATTACCAAGTTACTAACTCGAAAAAAGAAAAGAAAAGAACAAGTTAATATCCCATCTAATGCAAGTGTATGACGAGAAGTAAACTTTAACATCATTTAATTGCCATCGTTAATATAAATCATT
The DNA here is from genome assembly GCA_034376525.1 of Nicotiana benthamiana. Lineage (NCBI taxonomy): Eukaryota > Viridiplantae > Streptophyta > Magnoliopsida > Solanales > Solanaceae > Nicotiana > Nicotiana benthamiana. The sequence continues at coordinate 52,759,332 of CM067326.1, forward strand.
TGCTTTCATTATGTTCTGCTCTCAGCTAAAGTTCACATAAATTCCAAAAACTTGTGAGTCTTTCTTTCAGAAAACGTCCACGTTCATCTCAATCTTTCTAATCAACAAAAAGAAGGAATCAGTCAGTGTAGTGTTAACGTGATAGGCAGTCACGCTATCACGTTATATTAACTTACAACAACACATAACTCTGCATATTAACCTGGAAACCGTGTAATAAATCCATATAACCAGTTAAATACACTGTCAGTATACATAACCTAAACGCATACGTATAAAATGGACAAGAGCAAGAAAAAAGGTAACCTGAGCGTCGAACATGCTGGTATACTTAATATTGGTACCAGCATCAAATCGTCCAGAATTAGGTTGAAACAAACAAAAAGCCAAGGTATCAGGTCTGGGATCACTCTGATAAGCGAAATAAGGATAAGGATTAACTGCAAAAGGAGAACCAGTAGCTTTATTGAACTCCAATAATCCTTTCAATAAATCAGTAATACTCGGGTCGAAACTTCCAGAAGATGGCGGCTCCGATTGCTTCAACACAGCCATAGCATGGACCGTAGATACCTTAATTTTCCCTCCAATTGAAGCTTCATTGAGGGCATTTTGGAGATTTTGCATCGCCGGCAACAAATTTGTCATCAGATTTTGATCGTTTGATAACATAACCTCATTTCCGACGTTGATGACTATGATTTTACTGGCTGGATAAAACGGAAGTACTTTTGAACTAAGCCAACCTTTGGCGAAGTTCGGATCGGAGGCCATAGGGGGAATATCGCCGTTGGCTACTCCGATCATAATTCCGACGCCGGTATTTGCTAACGCTTTGATGATTACCGGGTCAGATCCGTATAACCGGACTTTCTCAATTGAAGTGGATTGTAATAGCTTTGCTGTTGCCTCCGGTGCCGGGAGATTATCCGCAATTTGGCCATAATTTATACCGATAAATGACTCTGATTCTGCAATATTAGCAATATAATTAGTAAACAAACTTGAAAAGGAAAAAAAAATATAATTTTGCTCAGTAACAAGCCAGGAATTTTTGAACATTAGCATATCAGTAATTCTAATAAGAGGATTCGAAAAAAAAAGCAAAAAACTCAACATCAAAATTTTTTGCTTGTGACAAGCAATTTTTGAACTCCTCTGCACAAACTAAATTATTTTCTTATGTTGAACGAATTTAACAATTTATATATAAGCGAAAAATGCTCTATTTGAGCAATACTATAATTTTTCGATGCACGTACCAACGAGAGTCGAGATAAATTATTTAGTATTGAAATAGTACAAACTTGAGTAGCGCGAAATGAAAATAAAAGAATCATATAGCTAATTCTAACTTATTTCGGATCAAGATATAATCAGTTTGTGAATAGAACGAAGTGAATAAAAATGCATATTTTAAGGAGTTAAAAAAGCTTACCTGCGAATAGGGCGAGATGAAAAAAGCAGAGAAAGAAGAAGGAAGAAGTTTGAAGTAGATTAGCCATGGCGGAAAGAGGCTTATTTTATATATTCTCTTCTTTTGGAGGGAGATGATGATTTGTACATAAAGAGGGAAAGTGTGAAATTCTACCGTTCAAGACTTCACGTTTTGAAATTCTATACCACGGCTGATTGCACGTGAGTTGCAGACATTTATAGAGGAAAACGTTCCCATTCAATTATTGAGCTATAAATTCTGTGGGAATTAATTAATATTATAAATGGTGAAAAAAGTCAAGAATTTAAAATTAATGGATTTTTATGCTTTCACAAATTTTGAGTATCCTTATTGAATTTTTTAGTTTCGTATTGCTCGTTGATACCTTATGAAATTTCTTCTTTTAAAAAATACTGTAACAGATAAATGTGATTACTTTTCAAATCACTCTAAAAGCAAAAGATTTAGGTTTTAATCATTTATCACTAAAAAGTTTAAATAATAATCATGCTCATCAGTCTCATTCTTTTGAGCCTGAAAGTAATCTACAGAGACCACTCTTATATCAAAATTATTACAATAAGCAATCCAACCTACATGAGCGGATGTACATAGAAAGTTGTGGGTGCTTAAGCATCTATTAATTTTGATCATGTTAATAAATTTATATAGAGAATATTTAGATAAATATTGAGCGAACACTCATAAATAAATTTATTTGTCCTATCTTTCGAAATTTTGACGAGCACCAATAGCTTTAAAATTTTGGATCCGCTACTGATTACAATAGATATTCACACTAACGCAAAAGACGTATATTTTTTTTTTACATATATTGTTACTTACTCAACTATACGGTTAATCAATGCATATTCTTACGCTAATTCACGTAAGCTAGTATTTTTCCCTATTCACTTTAAGTAATTTTTTGGGTCTTTTCACATATAAATATACCTTTTATATTAATTAATAGTAAAATTGACTATATTAATCTAAATTTGCTCATTATAAATATAACAAATTACTCCTAAATATTTATTTCAAGAATTACTTTGAAAAAGAAGAAATTAATTTCTTCTTTATATTTGAAAATATCAAATATTGTAGACCGTAAAAGAAAACCAAAAAATCTATTAAAATAGAAGGAAGGAATATAGCTCAAGTTTTTCGTAGTGGAAGGTCAAAAGCAGATTATTAAATGATCATTAGATTTTTCAAAAATGTAAGTGCTTTGAATAGCTTATCCTTCTATGCTAAGGAATCGCTTTTGCATATGTGAGATGTCCCTATACTCTCTCTCTATTATTTCCTAAATGCAAGTAAAAGATAAAGGAGTGTTTGTGGACAGCAAAATAATAAAGTGAACTTCCACTTTAGGAATTACGACAAATAGATAAAGCAAAACCCACTTTAGGAAGGAGGGGATAAGGGAAAGTAAAAGTTCAAAGATTCAAATTTTTCATAGCTAAGTTTTCTAAGTTTTATTCTTTTCTTTTAGTGCAACCGAGTTAACTTGAACTTTTTAGGCTTATCTCTATATTTAACTTAGTTTTAAGCAAACACCTCAACTGATCGTTTTATCATCAAAATACTTTTAATAGGTATTAAATATATTTAGAAGATTGACATGTCTAAGTTACGTGTATTTAATTGCATTTGGGCACGTAAAATTTTATAAGACTTTTTCTTTCTTATTTTAAAATTAAATTAAATAAAAATTTGGAAGTGATCCCACATTAAATTATCTTTCTCACTAAATAATCTCCCAGCAATAATATTATCCTTTTTCACCCAAAATTTTAGCAGCCCCACCTCTTTAAGCTACCATCAGAATAATGGCCGGAAGTTTGGCTGGAGCCTTCGTTGGTCAATTATTTTTTCAATATTCCAACTTCACTTTGTTTATTTTGGTCTGATATTTTCAAAGGTTCGAAAAGGAGACAAAGATCAAGGCAGAAAATTAAGGGAGTGATCGTTTTCACCCCACTCTGTTTGACTCCAGTAAGAATGATCAACGGTTCCCGTTAAATCATACAACCCATGCTCCCATCTCCGCCGCCACCTCCAGTTTGCCAATCTAGTGGAGCGATATCATTGTTGTTTACCCTGTACTGTTGTTGTCGAGATTTGTATTTTGACCTAAGATGAAGCTCGTGCAAGAGCTTCAGTGGCTATTTGGAATGTTCGAGAGAGAAAAAAGTATTTGGGAGAGCAAAAGAGGGGGAAATGATATTATTGTGACTCTCACTGTTTTCAGAATTACAATGTGGGTATGTACATGCACATGTGGAAACTAAGAAAAGAAAAATACGACTAATCTAATTACAACTCAGCTATACAAATACAACTCAGCAAATACAACTATTGCAAATAAGTTAACTATCTCAATACCCCCCCTCCCCCAAGTTGGATGGGAGGGTCGCACATCCAACTTGCCAAGTACTGCATGGTGTTTGACTCCAGTAAGTGCTTTGCTGAGTATATCAGCTAGTTGGTTAGTGGTGGCTACATGGTGGAGAGAAATCAAGCCTTCCTGAAGTTTGTTCCATACAAAATGGCAATCAACCTCGATAAATTTTGTCCTTTCATGAAAAACTGGATTGTGAGTAGCAGATGAACTGTCACAGAACACAACAGTGAGGTTGGATTGTGAAATAGTGAACTCCTTAAATAATTTATTCAACCATACCAATTCTCCTACTACCTTCCTTAGGGACCTTTTCTCTGCTTCAGCTGAAGATAACGAAATAGTTTCTTGCTTCTTTGACTTCCAACTAATGGGGCTATCTCCCACCAAAAAAACTATGTACCCAGTAACAAACTTTCTAGAATCAGGGCAGGAAACCCAGTCAGAGTCACAGTAGGCACTAGTGGAGCAGTCAGTGTTGTTGGAAAAGAATATACCAAGAATGGGATCATTTTTGAGATACTTGATGAGGTGAAATGCAGCTGTCAGATGTGTATCTCTGGGTGCTTGCCGGAACTGACTCAGAAGCTGCACACCATAGGCTATATCAAGTCGTGTGTTGATGAGGAAGTTTAGTTTTCCCACTAACTTTCTATAATATGTAGGATCTGGAAGGGGAGTGCCTTCATCAGCCTTCAACTTCACAGTAAGGTCAATGGGAGTAGACAAACTGCTGTAGCCAAAACAATCATATTCTTTTAGCCAATTTAGGGTGAACTTCCTTTGGGACATGATGATTCCATCTTTTTGTAGAGAACTTCCACGCCCAAGAAGTAATGGAGTTTCTCAAGATCCTTGATTCTATATTGCTTATCAAGAAATGATTTTAAATTGGCTATCTCAACTAAATCATCCTCAGTGATGATAACACCATCAACATAGACAACTACAAATATGATGTGAGAGGAAGTCTTCTCGGAGAAGAGTGAGTAATCATTTTCAGAGTGACTATACCCCATTGAGGATAGGACTTTAGTTAACTTAGCATACCATTGTCTGTTGGCTTGCTTTAGCCCATACATTGATTTGTTAAGTTTGCAAACAACCTTTTATGGACCAGTTTGGTCAACTAGAAGGCCTGGTGTTACTTCCATGTACATTTCTTCATATAGATCACCATGAAGGAATGCATTGTTTACATCTAGTTGGAATATGTCCCAGCCCTTCTTTATAGCGACAATGACCAAAGCTCTAACTGTTGTCATTTTGACAATAGGGGAGAAAGTCTCTGTGTAGTCAATCCCTGTTTGTTGGGTATTTCCCTTTACCGCTAATTTAGCCTTGAGCCTTTCTATGCTACCACCTGCTTTATGTTTGATTTTATAGACCCATTTGCAGCCTATTACCTGCTTTCCAGCTGGCAAGGGGACTAAGTCCCAAGTGTTATTTGTATAGAGAGCCTCAAATTCCTGAGTTATGGCTGCTTGCCATGCAGGACTGAGAACTGCCTCTCCATATGATGATGGCTCACCATCATGACAGACATTTGTCACTAAGTGCTAACTTTCAGGACATATAACACCAGGTGTAATATGGATATGATTTGAGAAAAGTGCACTTAAAGAAAGTGATTCCTAAGAAACATCAGAATGTGATAGGTTAGGCAGGGTGTAGATATAATCCTGAAGGTATGTAGGTGTTCTGCGAGTTCTAATGGTTCTTCTCAAAGGAGGTAAAGTATTTGATTGAGTAGATGTTGGTGAATTAGGGTCAAGTGTTTGATGTGAAATTGCAGGAGAATGGTTGAAAGGCTGAGTATTTGATGTGTGCATTGTAGTATCATTAGCAACTGAGGACATAGGGGATTGAGGCACAACTGGAGATGTGACACTGGTGGGACTTTGGGATACAGTGTGGAATTCTGCTTTGAGAATAATCAGGAATATTGACTGACTTGAGACTATTCTTAGACTATAAAGAGAAGGGAAAAATATTTTCATAGAACACTACATCTCTAGAGACATGAATCTTCTTAGTGGCTAGGCTTAGCACTTTGTAACCCTTTATCCCAAAAGGATAGCCTACAAAAATACGAGGTGTGGATCTAAGTTCCAGGTTGTATCTATGTACCTTGGGTACAATAGGATAACAGAGACATCCAAAGCTCCTCAAATGAGTGTAATTGGATTTTTTTGTGGTATAAAATTTCAAAGGGACATTTATCCAGGTAAGTAGTAGGTAATCTGTTAATCAAGTAAGTGGCTGTCAAAACACATTCTCCTCAACAATTGGTTGGCACTTTAGATTGAAACATAAGGGCCCTAGAAGTCTCAAGGAGATATTTGTGTTTCCTCTCTACTACACATTTTTGTTGTGGAGTTTAAGGACAAGTTTTCTGGTGAATGATTCCCTTATTTTGATAGAAAGAAGTGGCTTCATGAATAGTGAATTCCAGACCATTATCAGATCTGATAGTTTCCACAGTAGTATTGAATTGATTTTCAATCATGTATGTGAAAGCTTTAAGTGTTTGTAGGGCATTGCTTTTGTTGCTTAACAGATGAGTCCAAGTGGACCTACTAAAATAATACACTAAAGTGAGGAAATACTTATAATTGTTGTATGTAGCAACATTATAGGGGCCCTATATATCAACATGTATCAATTGAAAAATGTGGTTAGAGGTGCTGGTTCTTTGTGGAAAAGAAACTCTGGCTTGTCTATCCATGGGAAAAATGGAGCAAATAAAGGGTTGTTTGGGTGAGAAGTTCAATGCTATTGATGATATTTTATTCATTTTGACAAAGGGAACATGGCCAAGCCTATTATGCCACAAAGTATTAGCATCATGTTTCTCCAAAGAATTCAAAGAGTCACTCTTATTATTGTGTATGGAAGTATTTACATCTGTTGGAAAGGAATGTGGATGAAGAGGACTACTAAAGACTTTAGTACTCATGCTAGCAGGAGCAAAGCAATTGCAACAAGAATTTGGAAAACTAACATTTGAAACAGAACTTTTACCCTTTAGACACCTGGAGCAGAGATAGTACAATCCCTCTCTGCCACTACCAATCACCTGAGGCCTCTTCACTAAAGGGGCCTGCAACAGGCACAATGTATTAGTGAATAACACAATGCATCTAAGATGGGTTGTAAGGGAACTGACAAAGATTAGGTTATATTTAAAGGAAGGGACATAGAGGACTTTGTGTAGAATGATCTCAGAGTTAAGTATCATATCCCCAAACTGAAAAACTTTCACCTTATATCCATTTGGTAGACTTATCAACACAGGGTATGGTAGTGTGGTTATCTTACTAAGAGCATTTTATTGAAGGTCATATGGTTAGAGGCCCCTAAGTCTATGATCCAAAAGTAATTCTTAGATTCAAAACACTTGCATGATGGTTTGTCAAAATCAATAGAGGAAGTGCAGACTACAATACCTGCAAAACTGGCAGAACCACTGGTAATGTTGGCATTGCTGGAAGATCCTCCTGTCTGAAAATGTTGCAGCAGATTCATTATCTACCCATATTGCTCCTTTGTCAAGCTGACATTCTGATTTTCACTCTGTGGGATTGACTCATCTTCCTCATTTCGTAGTAGATCAGTAGGGGTTCCATGTATATTTGCTACTGTTCCTCTACCTCTGCTAAACCTGTGGCCTTGAACTTGACCTGAGTTCTTCCATTGATTAAACTGTTGCGCATTAGTGTGATTTGGAACTTGATTGTTGTAGGAATTGCCCTGGGGATATCCATGTTACTTGTAACATTTATCTTTTGTATGCCCAGGCCTCTTGCAGTAGTCACAGAATGGTCGACCCCTAAATTAGACTGAGTTAGCTGTATAATTTGTCTTGAAGTTCCGAGATCCAAAAAGATTTTGATGTTGTGAAGGTGCAGTATTCACATGAAGTGAGGTAGATTCCAGGTTCAAATGACTACTTGGATTAAACTCCCTTTGCTTTTCCTCTTGCACCAACAAAGAAAAGGCTTGTGCCAATGATGGTAAGGGTTTCATCATCAAAATATTTCCTCTCATTGTCGTGTACACTTCATTCAAGCCCATCAATAACTGAATAAGCCGCTTGTACTGCTCTGTCTTATGCATACTATCCTTTGAGCCACATTTACAAGCATAAGTGCACTGAGACCTTGCATTGAGATTGCTCAACTCTTTCCATAGTCTCTTCATTCGCGTGTAGTAGGTAGTAATGTTCAAAGACCCTTGAACAAGATCATTAACCTCCTTTTGGATTTGATACAGCTTTTCACCGTTCGTTTGATCATACCGATCTTCCACTTCTCTCCACAATTCTACTAAATCACTAACATACTCAACACTATCAAAAATTTCCTTTGACTGGGAATTGAGAATCCAGAAAGTTACTATGTTGTCACACCTTTCCTAGTGGCGAAATTCTGGTGAATTAGGGGAAGGTTTCCACATTCTCCATTTATGAACCCTAATTTATTTTTTACGGAAAGGGCTCTCAACACACTTCTTCCCCACGACCTATATCCAATCCCGTCGACCAGAACCGGCACTAGAGTTACTCCGGGACTATCGGAAGGATGAATGTACAGAGGACTACTTACATCAATAACAGGTTGGTCATTTCTGCTCGTGGTGGGTGTGACTTCTTCGGTCTGATCGATAGCCACGAGAGAGAGACTAGATGGTGAAATTGGTTAATTTCTCAGCTGAATCATTGGATAAGTTGTCGAATCGTGTAAAGTGTCTTCACTTCGCAGAGTTCAACAGTTCGAGATCGGAAAATTGAGGCCTAGAAGATGACTGAACGAGATAGGTTTTGAAGAAGAGAACCTCCGACAGATCTTCACTGATGATGGCACCTTTGCTCTGATACCATGTCGATATTTGTGTTTTGACCTAAGATGGAGCTCATGCAAGAGCTTCAATGGCGATTTGGAATGAGAGAGAGAGAGAGAGAGAGAAATATCTGGGAGAGCAAAAGAGGGGAAAAACGATATTATTGTGACTCTAACTATTTGAATTACAATGTATGTATATACATGCACATGTGAAAATTAGAAAGGAAAAATACAACTAATCTAATTACAACTCAGCTATACAAATACAACTCAACAAATACAACTATTAAAACTCAGCAAATAAGTTAACTATCTCAATAGTTGTAACCCAAATTTGAACCGACCCGTTTGATTCATAAAACTCGTATCCATTTTTTCTATCTTCAAGTCATTAACCGGCTGATCTGTTCCCACCATCTTCCTCGGTTGATTCTACTACTCATTTGAGTTATGGTTTTATGACGATTAAGTTGAGGGTCATGTTATTTGGGAAGATTGAAGGAAGAAGATGGATTAAGGGTTCTGGTTTTGGGAAGACATAAAGTGAAAGGAAGAAAAAAGAGTAAGTTGGTAGGGGTTAGGGAATAGCGTTGGTTTAATGAAGAAGCCTTCCAATGTATTTTTGTTAATTACACGTGTAAATCTTTTCTTATGTAAATTACACGTGTCAATTTTTGATTGATTCGTTTGACACCTCATTAGCAAGTGAAACTTACGCATACGGTTTGATGCGCTCGGGTGTTTATTTGATATACTTAATAGCCACTAAAAGTGTCTCAATGGTAAAACATTCAGTTGAGGTGTCTGTTTGATCATTGAAGACAACTTCAAGGGACCGTTTATGTATTTTGCTTTTAATTTAACTATGTAGAGCATGACCGAGAAAGAAAAGTGAGAGTTGATTTAAAGTGAATATGTACATAATTTATATTAGTGTATGTTAGTCAATTAGTATTACTTTAATAATTAAATATATAACGAAACAGTAAATTTTCTAAAATAGAAAACAGAAACATAAAGTTAGCAGCAACAGAATATCGAAATAATATCTATAAAAATTATTCCACCCAAGTATTCGAGGTGCTGGAATATTATCCTCACATGATAGAACTATTTAACTAACTAATATATTTTTAACAAAAACTACGATGTCAACAAACCACTCAATGGTAGTAAATTATACTGAAATAGATTTATGCAGAAGAAGAAGAAGTCTTGAAGTTCGAAAAAGTCGTAAGGATAAATCTGAGGAATCAAGTAAATTTATAGCCAATGGAAGTACTGTTTTTGAATTTTCATAACCTGTTAGAACAGTCACCTAAAAGCAGGAGGAAAATTTAAATAAAAATCTGCAAAGAAAATGAATTTGGTCGTGCACGGACCCAATTCGGGTTGGATATTTGGCTAATTTAATTAATATTTTATTAAATAATTAAAAAAAATTTGTCCAAAAATATTAATCAATCAATCTTTGACAAAATCCAAATCCGAAGTCAAAGTCGAAGACGAAACCGAGCTGAGCCGAGCGAGCGAGCGACGACAACAGCATCGCGAGGCTTGCCTTGTATTTAACTGTTTAAGAGCTAGAAGAAAAGCAAATTATATATATACTCATCATATGTCTTTTACTCCTCTAAATATGGGAAAATATCCCTTCGTCAAGGAGGAACATTCAAATATTTTATTTTTATCTCTATTTCCCATTCACTCTTTATTTTAAGCTAACCAAGCTTAAACCCAATGATCACCCATATGAATGGGGAATGGCTATAAGACAAGGGAATGCACGGATGAGTGTGTGATTTACATGCAAGAATTAATTACTATGGATAAGTAGGTTTCCCTTTGAAATTTCCATAGTGAACTTACACCAAATATCCTCAGTAACTCGGTAGATTTGATATCTTTGAACTGTCGGGTTTTGTCGTATTCCTGGACAACGTAAGTCATATAATCAATCCTTAACCATCTATGGTTCTCACGGCTGTGTTCGTTTTATCCATGAACACAACCTAGTTTCATGAGTGCTTAGAGAATGAGCCTTTACTTTCATTCCCCTTGAAATGGCTTACACTTCGCACTCACATTTGATTTAGAAATGAAATTCTCATTTCAGAAGTTTTAAGTTGGAAGAATTGATTAAAACTAAATATTTGAGTAAACGACCTCGGAGTCGGGATTTGAAAGTTTCACTTGGCTTGTATGATAATTTCGGACTTGGCCGTATATTCGGATCGAGTTATGAACGATCCAGGAGAGTTTTGGTGCCTATTGTGGAAGTTAGCACTTTGGAAGAGTTTCATGAATTTAGGGCGGAGTTGTATTTTATGTCGTCAATGTCCGTTTGGGATTCTGAGACTGGGAATAGATACGTATGGTGATTCTGTTATTGGGAGTACGTCCAGAAATGGATTTTGAGCTCCATAGGTCATTTTGGGGTTTATTTTATTCATTGGAGAATATTACATGTTTCTGTTTGTTCATACATACATTTGAGAAGTTCCAGTCTACCTAGTCCCTTCATCGCTCGGCTTGGAGAAGTAGTCAATAGACGGAGCTAAAATACACTTGAACTTAGAGATGCCCTCTTTGTTGCCTCATTAAAAACTTCCCTGATAAATCTCAATTGGGATAAAACCCAGGTAAGGAAAAAAGAGTGAGACTTGGAGGGCGTCCACTATTTTGAGGTGGGTGACATTCTAATTGTTTGATAGTATCTTTCCCTCTATTGTTTCTAGTTGGAATGATCCTTTGTTTATTGCTGTTGTGATTTTATATGGGCCGTCCCAATTGGTTCTTGGTTTACCTTTTCTTGGTTCTTTGCTCGCATGTATCTTGGCCTTGATTACACAGTCCCCAACTTTGAGTGGTTGTACTTTAGCCTTTTTGTTGTAATACCATTCTGTTTGGTGTTTTTAGGCTATCATTCTTATGTAAGCAATGTCTCTTAGCTCATCCGATTCGTTGAGGTCTTGTTTCCTATTCTCATTATTTATTGCCTGCTATTATCGGAGTATCTCAAACTTGTCTCCCTGACCTCGACTGGTATCATTGCGCCAGTACCATAAACTAGTGAATATGGCATTTCTCCGGTGCTTGTTTTTGGCGTGGGACGGTATGCCCACAACACTTCTAGTAGCAATTTTGTCCATTGTCCATTGGCGTCCTCAAACTTTTTCTTCAAGATGTTTAGTATTATTTTGTTGGAGGACTCAGTTTGGTCATTGCCTGCAGGGTGATATGGCGTGGAGATTATTCGCTTGATGTGCAATTTCTCGAAGAATTCAGCAGTTTGTTTTCCGATGAATTGGGGTCCATTCTCACGTCTAATTTCTTTGGGGATGCTGAAGCGGCATATGATGTTCCTCCATATGAATGTGATAGCTTCCTGTTCGCATACCTGGGCGAATGCACATGCTTTTAGCCATTTTGAAAAGTAGTCAATTAAAACCAAAAGGAAACGTATATTACCATCCCACTGGGAGTGGTCCCGTGTCCATTCCCTATTTGATGAATAGCCATGGCTATGTGATTGAGTGGAGGCTCTCACCCGCTTGATGTATCATGGGAGCGTATTTCTGGCATTGCTCGCACTTTTTGATAAAGTCGACGACATCCTTTTTCATAGTGTGCCAATAATAACCTGGTTACATGAGGCATTTGATGAGGGCTCAGTTTTCGGTATGGGCACCGCAGTGGCATTCATGTATTTCCTCGAGGACACATCTTGTTTTTTTTGGCCCTAGGAATTTTGCCAACGGGCCTCCAAAATTTCTTTTGTATAAGTTGTGATTTATGTTGATATACCTGGTCACATGCGTTCAAAGTTTTTTGGCTTCCTTTTTGTCTGATGGGAGTACCCTCTCATGCAAATATGTTATAACACGGTTGCACCAGTCCCAAGTTAAATTTACAGACTGCACCTCAAGATGGTCTATTAATGAGTGGAGAAAGGTAACCAAGTTTTCTTTTCTAATGTTTTTGGCGGCTGCTGCTAGCTTGGCAACGCCGTCTACCTCGATGTTTGCACTCGAGATATCTTGTCTTGTTGACATTCGTCAAATTCCGACAGTAGTTTATGATATCTAGCTGGTATTTTTGTAGCCTCTGCTCTTCGATTTGAAAATTCCGTGTGACTTGGTTGACAACGAGTTGTGATTCGCATCGTAGTACGACTCGCCGTGCTCCATATATAAGAGCTAGCCTTAGTCCTATAATTACGGCCTCTTACTCAGTCTCATTGTTAGTCATATCGGGGCACCATATGGACTGGAAAATCACTTTGCCTGTTGGAACCTCGAGTACGAGTCCAATCTAGATTTTGACACGTTGGAAGCGCCATTAGTGTGTAGGACCCATAGGTCGAATAAAATGGGAGGATTTCCTGCTCGACCCCAACCATTATTTTGGCATTGAAATCAGCGACAAAGTCGGGCGAGTACTTGCGATTTAATCATTGTTTGCGGCTGATATATTATATAGTGCTTGCTCAATTCTATGGCCCACTTGGCTAGTCTCCCTGACAACTCGGGTTTATGTAGGATCAGATTTTACACCTTGACATTTCCTATATCATATCCTCATGGAATCGTGCATAATATTCGGCAAGAAACCAATGTACCCGTGAGTTTTCCGAATTTGAATCATGATAATCTATTTGATGAGGTCCACTATACCGATATGTGTGCTCCGGTTAAGGAGGAAATTTCTAATGGAAAGTTTGAATTCATTGTAATGAGGGAAATTTTTATCACGCGATTTTCTTTATGCTTCTTAATTCATTTATTTATTGTGCCTCATAATTATTTACCTCTTTACTGTATCTGATGTTATTGTACCACTAGTAAATGTCGATGTCGATCCCTTGTCACTACTCCTCCGAGGTTAGGCTAGATACTTATTAGGTACGTGTTGTTTTCGTACTCATACTACACTTACTGTAAATTTTGTTATACATGTACATGTATGTCTAGTGGCCTTGTGGGCGAAACAGCGTGGTTGAAGCAGGGCCTTAGGTGAACTGTGTTCTATGCTACGATCCGCAGCCAGAGTCTCCTACAAAGTAATTGTATTTTTCTTTCATGTTCAAATTTGTATTCTGGACAGATGCTGTATTTTATCATATTTTCTTATTGATGCTCATGTACTTGTGACACCAGGTTTTAGGATGATTATGTGGTAATCAATATTGAAATGGTTAGACCTTTATGATTTACTCTGTAAATTCTATTGTTTAATATTAAATTGAAGAAAATTATGATTTTTTAGAATATTAAAATGAGAGCTAAATTAATTATTTGTTGTTGGCTTGTCTGACAATGGTGTCCGTCACTATTACGATTTTTAATGAATTTTGGGTCATGACACAAATATTTCATTTTTCCTCCATTTTCTATTCACTCTTTATTTTAAGCTAACCAAGTTTAAACCCAACTGTATAGGAAAAAATATGTTCATATTAGATGCTCACATAATAATGTGACACATGGATTTGAAAGCAAAGTGATGCAAATGGCAATCAGTTCCGAAGGCAGCAATCCCGTTTGTTCCCGAATGAAATGATGTTCATAATGATAAAATAAATACTTGTCATCCGGTAGCATTTAATGGAGAATATTCCGTAGCATTAAGTATTATTACAGAGAATATGACATTCATTGTCTACCGTTACACATTTTTCGATAGTCCCCTTAATTGTCATATAAGATGGGCTTGATCCTAGGACCTTTTTCCTTAGGAACAACTATAAATAATGAGCTCAGTAGCCATTGTAAAGGGAGAGAATTTCCTGAAAAGCTTATAATATACGTTGTTCAAATTCAATAATATTTTATCTTCTTATTTATTAATATTGTTACCACTGCCTCCGGAAGTTCTGCTCCCAGAACCATGACATCTGTTGTCTTATTTCGATTTCAATGCTAAGTCTTATATCCTTATTTAATTTATTTTTCATTTTGAGATCAAATCGATTCACTTATCTATAAACTACGAATAAATTTAACAGTATCATTTTATGGGTAAACAATTGCAAAGTTTTAATACTAAACTAATGATTAGTAAAGTTTTGATGAGGACCTAACTATCCTCGTAGGCTTGAAAAGGAAGCGGAGAAGACTGATTAATCTATTTACGCACAGCAGTAGATGTAGAAATGGATAGTCACTAATTCATGTTTCTTTCTCAAAAACAGAAAAAAACAATTGAATGTTTTAAATCGGCGAATACACAATAGTAATACACTTATTACAAAATTTGTTGTCTGAAACTTAATATATTAATTAAAATTATCTGAGCATATATATATACAAATCAAATAAAAATATATACAGTTAGGAGCGGATGCATCTTGTCTTATGCGGTGTGTCAAATTTTTTTAGTTCGTACATATATATAAGAAAAATAAATGTATATTGAAGATAAAAATAGAAAATGACACGGTTATATATCATTACGTAATTTATTCATTTGTCTACTTCTGTAAACTGTGACGATATTTGGAGAAATTAAGTGTATATATAAAGATGACGTGTCAAGATACGTAGAATAGTCAAAGAGTTATTATTGGTAAAGAGGCACGAATAGTAACAAACACGAGTAAGGGCAAAGGTAGAGGCACGGGTAGTTATTAAAAAGACTCATCACCGGTACCTA
Organism: Nicotiana benthamiana; assembly: GCA_034376525.1. NCBI lineage: Eukaryota > Viridiplantae > Streptophyta > Magnoliopsida > Solanales > Solanaceae > Nicotiana > Nicotiana benthamiana. The sequence goes on from CM067326.1 coordinate 52,774,675, forward strand.
TTCAAGTCATTTAGATCCGCGAATCAAGGGAATGAATCTGACAATATATGGGAGTGCAGATACAATATTTAATGAGCATTGAACATTGAATACGTTAGAGAATCTGTATTTAAATATAATGATTGTGTAACGTAACATTTAATGTCCTTAATGACTCATAATAGCCTTATTATGACAAGGGCAAAATGTATATTTCTCAAATAGGTATAAAAGGGAAACAACTGATCAATTTTAGACACGCAACACTATCTGAATATACCCTGGTTCACTTGTTTTCCTTTCGATTATATTCTTGCTATTCAAATTATTCCTTTATACACATTCTTTCGATTATCAGTAACCCGTGTTCTTCTAAATTATAGCTTTAATCGAAATTCTATTTTTTTGGTTAAACAAATTAGTTTTGTTACCAGGAATTTGATAATCTATTTCTTTTAGCCTAACTTTTCTTGTTACATTAACCATGTCGACTAACAATGACAACATTCGAGGAAACCAAGAGAACCAACCGTATCAGGCAGATCTACAGAATATTAACACTCCGATCCCTTCACCACGAGGTTCTCCATAGCGATCTCGTGAGGGTACTCCTGATGGATCTCATACAAACGAACATGCACAATTTGAAAATGTTGATGTCATTGATGAAGCTTTGCAAAAATTAATTGCTACACAAGTCAATAAGGATCTCAAAGAATTTGCTAACCGTTTACAAGCTGCGACACCCACTCCAAATAATAGCACTTTGGAGAACTCACGTTCCGGGCTTGTTAACTCAGGTAGCGGTGGAGCTCCCTGTGAATCACAGGAGGGAGAACCAGGTAATGTAATTAATTCTAATTTACAAAATTTAGTACTAACATTCCAGAAATAGCTCAAGGAGCATAGTAAACGCATAGAACAAATACCTGGGGTGCTACCCGTAATCAAAGGGATAGATATGGATAATATTCACAAAAACCCTGGAAGCCAAGTGCTGCTCCTCTGCCAATTCTAAAAAAATTCAAAATGCGTGACACTCCACAATTCGATGATACAACAGACCCATGCGACCACGTGACTACATGCACAACAGGCGTAAAAGGGAATTATTTGACTAAGCAGGAGACTGTATCAGTATTAATCAACAAATTCGGTGAAACACTCACCAAAGGAGCACTAACATGGTATTCTCTTTTACCCGAAAATTCTATAAACTCTTTTGCTGAGCTTGCAGATTCTTTCATCAAAGCGCACTCCGGAGCTCAAAAAGTAGAAAAAAGAATAGAAGATATTTCAAGATCAAGCAAGAGGACTTAGAATTGTGTAGGAAATTCGTGGATATATTCTAACGGGAAATAATGACATTATCGCGTATACCTGACAATTGGGCAATTATAGCTTTCACGAGCAATTTGAATGAAAAGAATTTAGAAGCTATGAGGCGACTTAAGGAAAGCCTTCGTAAATTCCCAGCCACAATATGGAATGACATTTACAACAAGTATAGCATGAAGCTGGGGATAGAAGAAGATACGGTCTCACGATTTCAAAGAGAAGAAAAGGTAAGTTCGAGGCATGCAGATACCGAAAAGAGATCCGGTAAAAACAGGTATGAGCCATATATGGGACCTGCGAGAAAAGACGTACGATTAAAGCAGGACAATCAAAGGTATGATAACAGGTCAAGAAATAGAGAATCAGTTTCTTCATCAAGATTTAGGAATGAGTGAAACAATTATGAGTCACGAGATGGTGATAGAAATTTGAAAGCAAGATTCGGCGGTTACAATTTAAATGTGATCACTTTTGAGCTCATAGTTGTTCTGAGAAGCATGGCAGACAAGGTGCAATGACCAAAAGAGATGAGATCAAATCCAAACAGACGCAACCCTGATCATTGGTGCGAGTTTATAATGACCACGGGCATAAGACGGCAGACTGCAAGTTTTTACAAAGTGAAGTTGATCGTCTATTAAAACAAGGACATCTCACTAAGTTGTTCACTGAGAAAAGTAAGCAAGCTTATATGAAAACCAGGAAGGAGCCCTCGAAACCACCTTCTCCCAAAAGAATTGTCGACATTATAAGTTCGGGTGAGGACATCAATAGCGTATCATATAGTGCGACTAACAAAATATCCAAATTTACTATTACCCAAGGAAAACGGGTGCGGCATGTCTTAGAAGAAGATAACATTATATTCAATGATGCAAATGCAGGTGGCGTGTTAACTCCTCATAATGACGCACTAGTAATATCTCTATTTATATATGATACTAATGTGAAATGAGTTTTTATTGATATAGGTAGTTCTGTAAACATTATTTTGCTAAGAGTATTACGTGAGATTCAAGCTGAAGATAGAATAATTCCAAAGGTACATACTATATCTAGATTTGACAATTCTAGTGTTGTAACGAAAGGAGAGGTAACTCTCACCACATTCGAAGAAGGAGTAGTCAAATATACAAAGTTTCAGGTAGTAGACAAGGAGATAGCTTACAACATGATCCTTAGGAGACCACGGATCCACGAAATGGATGTCGTTCCTTCAACCTTGCATCAAATTATTAAATTCCCATAACCATAGGGAATACGTCAAATACGTGGAAAAAAAATACATCCAGGAGAATCAACTTTGTAGCAGATACAAGTACAAAAAATGAAGGAGAATAGTAATCACAGAAGGTAGTTGAGGGCGCCACAACACAAAGTTTAACTGAGCAGGGACAAGCAGATATGGATTTAAGGCCTGATACCATTCAAGAACCACAAGAGAATGAAAATATCGAAACAACAATTGCAGAATTGGAGCCTGTTGTATTATTTTCTCAATGGCCTGATACGAAAGTCTACGTAGGGGCCAATCTTAGCTAGGGCATAAGAGGTAAATTAATTGAATTTTTAAAAACTAACGTAAATTGCTTTGCTTGGTCCTATTCTTACATGACATGGATACCACTGGAGGTAATAACTCATAAATTAAATGAGGATTCATCATACCCCCTGTCAAACTAAAGAAAATAAAGTAAGAAGCCTTCAAGAATCAGGTAATTCAAGAAGAGGTTCAAAAATTATTAAAGATTGGATCCATTCGCGAGGTAAAGTACTCTAACTGGTTAGCTAATACTAATGTAGTTCCAAAGAAGAATGGTAAGTTGCGGGTCTGTGTAGATTACATAGATCTTAATAAAGCTTGTCTTAAAGATTCTTTTCCATTACCACATATAGATCAATTGATTGATGCAGCTGCAGGACATGAACTTTTAAGTTTTTTAGATGCATATTCAGGTTATAATAAGATCAAAATGGATCCAGAAGATGAATAAAAGACTTCACTTATAACAGACAGGGGGACTTACTGTTATAAAGTAATTCCCTTTGGTCTACAGAACGCTGGTGCAACATATTAGAGGTTGGTAACTAAAATGTTTCAAGAACATTTGGGAAAAACCATGGAAGTGTATATAGATGATATGCTTGTTAAAACTCAGCATTCAAAAGATCACATATCACATTTTTCTAATACATTCCAAATTCTGCGCAAGTACAATATGAAGTTAAATTCCGAAAAATGTGCATTTGGTGTTGCATCAGTTAAGTCTTGTTTCTAATCGTGGTATTGAGTCGACTCCCCCATAGATTAAGGGCATTGAAGAGATTCCTAATATGCGTTCGAGTAAAAAGAGGTTCAGAGGCTAACAGGAAGGATTGCAGCCTTGGGAAGATTCATTTCTAAATCATCAGAAAAATGCTTTAAATTCTTCTCAGTTCTTAAAAAGCAGGATCATTTTGAATGGAATGAGGAATGTTAGAAAGCACTCAGAAATCTGAAAACATGCTTATCAAATCCACCATTGCTGGCAAAATCAAAGGCTACGAAAAGACTACTTATTTACCTTGTTGTTTCAGAAGTAGCGGTAAGTGTCGTTTTGGTCCATGAAGACCAAGGTAAAAAATCTCCCATCTATTATGTTAGTAAATCTTTGTTAAATACAGAGACACGGTATCCTCAATTAGAAAAGTTTGCACTTGCATTGGTCGTGGCATCTAGGGAATTAAGAGCTTACTTTCAGTGTCATCCTATTGTTGTAGTAAGTGCTTATACCTTACGTAATATATTACATAAGCATTAATTATCAGGTAGGTTGGCTAAATGGGCTATATAATTAAGTGAGTATGAAATCACATACCAACCTAGGACTGCTACAAAATCTCAAGTTTTAGCTTATTTCGTGGCTGATTTTAGTCATGGGATGCAATTAGAAGTGGATAAATAATTACAGGCGTTCAATGGAGCTAACCTAGGAACTTGGACTTTATATACAGACGGTTCATCTAATGAAAAGGTGCAGGTTTAGGGATTGATTTGGTATCACCTACTGGTGAAACTATTCGACAAGCTATCACGTGTCATTCTATAACTAACAATGAGGCAGAGTATGAAGCTATGACTGCAGGTTTGGAACTGGCACGACAACTTGGTATAAACCAAAAGTCAAGAGCGATTCTCAACTCGTGGTTAATCAAATGCTGGGGACTTATACACCCAGAGAAGCAAGGATGCAACAGTATCTAGGAAAGGTACATGAATTAATAAAGCAATTTCAAACTTGGAAGGTTATAAAAGTACCAAGGGATGAAAATGTTGAAGTGGACACCCTAGCTAATCTCGCATCTGTGACTAACATGACAACTGATGCAAACGCCTCGGTTATTCATTTATTGCATTCAGTTCTCGACCCCGATAAGAATGAAGTAACTTTTACTAACTTGACTTGGGATTTGAGGAACGAGATTGTTGCTTTTTTGCAGTATAGTGTCGTCCCCGATGATAAGAAAAAATCTCATGCGCTTCGAAAAAAGGTTGCTCGATATTGCTTAAAGCAAGGCAACCTATATCGTAAAATATTTGGTGGTCCCGTAGGAAGATGCCTATGACCTTCTCAAACGGAGTACGTAATGAGAGAGATTCACGAGGGGCATTGTGGGAATAACATAGGAGGAGGATTATTGGTAAGAACCCTAATTAGGGTAGGATATTATTGTCCTAAAATTGAAGAAGAAGCAGAAAATTTTATGGCTAAATGTGATAAATGCCAAAAGTACGGTAAGAATATGCATGGACCTGCAGAATTACTACATCAGGTAATTTCACCCTAGCCATTTATGAAATGGGAAATGGACATCATGGGTCCATTAGAACAAGCAAAAGGACATGTAAAATTTCTGCTCGTACTTACTGATTATTTTACTAAATGGGTAGAGGCATGAGCATTCAAACATGTACGAGAAAAGTAAGTCAAAGATTTCATTTAGCGGAATATCATATGCCAATTTGGTATTACCCAAAGGAGATCGTGTGTGATAATAGCCCTCAATTTATAGGAGCTCAAATCACTGGATTTTTTCAAAGTTGGCAGATTAAAAAGATTACATCTACACCTTATCATCCGATGGGTAATGGGTAGGCGGAATCAACAAATAAAATCATCATCAATAATTTGAAGAAGCGAAGATTCAAAAGAAAATTGGTGAGAAGGGCTACCTGGTGTTTTATGGGCATATCGTACAACAACAGAAACAAGTATAGGAGAAACATCATTTTTGTTGGCTTATGGTGCAGAAGCTCTAATTCCCATCGAGATAGGAGAGCCAAGTACAAGGTTTACTCAAGAAATAAAAGAGTATAATGATGAGAAAATGCATATAAATCTTGATTTGCTTGAAGGAATGAGAGAAACTGTAGTAATAAGAATGGCAGCACATAAGCAAGTCGTAGAACGATATTACAACCAGAGAGCGCGCCTCTGATTCTTTAAAATTGGGGACTTTGTGCTTAAAAAGGTTTTTCAATCTACAAGGAAGCTAACACAGGTAAATTAAGTCCAACATGGGAAGGACCCTACAAAATTCACGGTATCGCAGGTAAAGGAGCATATGAATTGGAAACAATGGATGGAAAAATACTACCTTCACATTGGAATGTTGTTCATTTAAAGAGATATTACTTCTAAGGAATACCCACGGTCAGGTATCTTTGTTTTAAAATTCTATTTTTGAATTGTTAAAATTTTACTAACGATTTTAGAGAATAGGCAACTCACCTCAAAAGCATTTTCTTCCTCAAGGACCCCATAATCCCTCTCTCAATCAGCAATCTCATTCCTTAGCTTCTCATTTTCAGCCAAGGCAATGGTGTAAGAAGATTGAAGATAGGCATGAGAGCTTTTTAAAGCACGCACCTTATCAGAAGACGCTCGAAGGTCTTCTTGTTCTTGAGTCAAATTTTGTACGAGCTCCCCAGCGTATGTCTCTGTTTCACTCAAGAGAGCCTTCAACTCTCTAATTTCCTTACTAGCCTTGGATAGCTGTTCTAAGAAGGACGTTTCGAGGCGAATTTTTTTTTTATCTGCTTGGATCGAGGAAGCCTTTTCAACCGCCAGTTATGAAGTCAAAACTTGTACCTTCTGCTCCAAAGAACTCCTGCTTTCTTCTAAAAATTCCATATCAATCTGCAAGCTTTCGTGCTGTTCCTTCCGATTGAATGCCTCCAGCTGAGAGTCACGTGCAATCTGCTCAGAGGAGGTAACTCTCTTCATCATCTCCGTGGCGATTAGATTGGACTAAAAAGGGGGAAATAAGAATCCCAAAGATAGAAAAACCATAAAGTAAAAGGAAAAAGAGAGATGATGTAAATACCTTCAAAGTGGTGTGCACGATATTATTCATCAGCGTCAATGAACTATGGCTTTGAAGCTTGGCTTTTTCGATTGGGCCAATCAAAGGCTCTAGCCAAGCATCTGATTGACCTGACTTCCTCAAGAGACTACTCTCTGCAGGAACTTCAATGACTACTCTCATCATAGCAGCGCTCCTACTTGAAGAGCCAGCTGCGGTATGATGAACAATTGGACGAGGAATTGTCAAAGGAGGAGCATCAGATGAGGTAAAAACGGTAGAGGAAGGAACATAAATAGCTGGGGTTGACAAAGAAGGCATGGAAGAATTCATATATACGGGTGTAAAAAAAAGGCTACAGGAGTTTCATGTAAAAGAGGCCCTAAGGCTTCACTACCAAATCCACTGTCAAAAAGACGTTCAATGGACTCATGGGTATCGATGGGGTCGTCATCACGAATTACAACCAAGGCTTCAGTAGGCTCGGCAAGAGAAACAAAAGGACGGGGAGATGTCTCTGCTTTGTCATTGGAAAGGATGCGCCTTCGGGTTCATGGCCTTATTACCAAAGAGTACCCGTCTTTCTCTTCTTCAGAGTCTTCTTCAACAACTTTTCTCTTTGACGAGGAACCCAAAATAATTTCTTGAGCCCTTTCTAAAGAGATGCGGGTCCTCGAAGAGCCACAGTAAGCCGCAACAGCCTCGGCTGTAACTCCTCGAATAGCGAATCCTGATAAAAAAAAGGATTGAAGTTAGTAAAAAAAGACTATATGAAAAATGGAATAAAACAAAAATTCTTACCATGAGCTTTTACTTTCCAACCAAAACGGTTAGAAAGTATCTTCCAAGACCTGTTGTCCATTGTTGCGGTCTTCAGCAGCTGGTCTACCCAATCACGAAAATTGGGAACACTTTCCACAACTCCCATAGTTGCTAAAAAAAAGAAGCAAGATTAGAAAAGTTAGCAAACTTGAAGAAAAAAGGCACGAGAAAGTTAAAAAAAACTTACGTGCAAAATTTTACTTCTTAGGGAAGGGAACGTTATCTTCACCCACTAAACTAATAGTGGGGGCTGCAACAAACCTAGCGTAGTAGACATGGTCTTTGTCATCCCCGGGACTCGCCAAGACCCTCTTGCTCCTGGCTACTAGTGTAAAAATGCCATTGCGGAAGAGTCTGGGGGAGTAAAGGTAAATTAAATAAGGGAAAGTGAAAGAAACGCCGGCTGTATTGATTAAATGCCTCAAATAGGAAACAACCCTCCGTGTGATTGGGCCAATTTGACCCAAACAGACATCAAAGAAATGACAGAATTCAAGAATGACCAGGTTAATAGCTGGCTTGAACCCTAAGGTGAATGTATATGTATAAACAAAAGAAAACCCTGTTAAATAAGAAGTGATTCTTTGATTTGGATTGGGGATGATAATAGGAAAATCACTACCCCAATGGTAGTCTCTACAAACTATAGGAACTAAAACCTCTGTAATCTGGGTAAGATAGATGTCAGCACGATCTAAACTAGAGACTTGGTTCCTAAGGGATACTCTGTCATAGTAAAAGGATAGTTCCATGGGATCTATCTCTTTCACTGTGGGTTCACGAAGAGGCTCAGAAGATTCTTTGCCTCTTGAGGAAGATCTTTGAAAAAGCGAACCCCTAGTTCTAGAAGAAGGGCCAAAACTAGGAGATTGCACAGCAGAACCACCACGAGTAGATCCTAAATTATGAAGTCTACCTCCCATTCTACACCTGATAGGGGCATTAGGGAAGGTATGGAACTCTCCTAGGATTAGGGTTTGATGACGACATAGTGAAGAAGAGAAATACGATGAAGAAATAAGCATGGATTCAGGAAATTGAATATTCAGTAAACTTTATGTGGTAAAGACAAAGGAAGAAGTTATATTTATATTGATAAGCAACCGCCGAAGGGAAAAGTGTAATATAGAAGTACTATAATAATGATAGTTGGCGCTTCGTGAATAATGGAGCCATAAAAAGCCTTGAAAAGGGATGTAAAACTGCAGAGTTAATGAAATGGCGACACGTAAGAAGAGCATTAAATAGAGGTGACAATTAAAGCGTCAATTCTGTCATAGCATTAATGGTGACAAAAATTCTCGTTCCACTTCCCAAATATTCAACTGATGAATAAATGGAAAGTGGAGGGACTATCTGCATTGGGAGAAATTAAGTGTACATATAAAGATGACGTGTCAAGACGCGTAGAATAGTCAAAGAGTTATTACTGGCAAAGAGGCACGAATAGCAACAGACACGAGCAAGGGCAAACGAAGAGGCACGGGTAGTTATTCAAAAGACTCATCACCACGTACCTATTCAAGTCATTTAGATCCGCGAATCAAGGAAAATGAATCTGACAATATATGGGAGTGCAAGGTACAATATTTAATGAGCATTAAACACTGAATATGTTAGAAATTTTGTATTAAATATAATGATTGTATAACGTAGCATTTAATGTACTTAACTATTCATAATAGCTTTATTATGACAAAAATAAAACGCATGTCTCTCAAATAGCTATAAAAGGGAGACAATTGATCAATTGTAGATACGAAACACTATATGAATATACTTTGGTTCCCTTATTCTTTTTTCGATTATATTTTTGCTATTACTTCCTTATACACATTCTTTCGATAATCAATAACACGTATTTTTTTAAATTACAACTTTAATTAAAATTCTATTTTTGGGTTAAACATTAACGGTGCTTATGAATATTTTTAAGCACGGCACTGTATACAGTAAAAGTTCAACGTTAAATTTGACGAGAAAGAAAAAAGTGATGATTGATTTTATATTGAGTATGCACATAACTTCTTTTTGTAAAGTTAATTTTGAAACTAAAGGGAGGCAGCTGGTAAAGTTTTGGTAGAGGACCTAACTATCACGCAAGTTTGAAAAGGATGCAGAGAAGAAATTTAGAAATAGACGGCCACAATGGGTGTGTTTGATATAACAGAAAATACTTTTTATGGAAAATGTTTTTGAAGAAAATATTTTTTTGGAAAATAAATAGTAATTTTATTCATTTTTTGGTATATGATACACAAATTAAGGAAAATGACTTCTCAAGAGTATTTATAAATAATTTAGATATAATAAATAAGAAGCCATAAACTTTCCGACCAATAACCTTTCGGACCCATAATTTTCATAAATTTTTGAACCGCTAAACTTTCAAAATCGCGGAATTTCGAACGCGTAAACTTTATATTTTTTAAACCCCAAAATTTCAAAACACATAAACCTTCAAACTCATAAGTTTGGAACTTGTAAAATTTTATGCCTTTAAACCGATAAATAATAAAATAAAAACTGAAAAATATATTTAGAACTTTTTTCCCTGAGAGGGGAGGGGTGGGAGGGGGGCAGTAAAACAAAAAAAAATAAAAATTTAAATTTAAAAACAAATAATTTTTGTTGTGCGGGGAACGGGGAGGGGATGGGTGGTGGACGGTGCAGAAAAATGAAAAAACCAAAAATTTGAAATTAAAAAAAATTAAGGTAAATTTTTTGCGGGGGGGGGGGGGGGGGGGGGGGGGGGATGGAGGGGTAGTAGAGTGAGTGGTAACGAAAAAACTGAAATTTTGAAGAGAAAAAAAGAATTTGTAGAGGGGGTAGGGTGGATTGGTAAGAGTGGGGAAGGTTGAGAAGAAGTTTTGGAAAATATTTTCCCATTCTCTTGGCAAGGAAAATGAAAATGAATTGACAAGAAAAATATTTTCCAAAATAGTTAAGCCAACAAAACATGGAAAAATTGAAAAGTAATTTTCGAAAAATATTTTAACATTTCGAAAAATATTTTCCTTCGTACCAAACAAACCCAATAAAGTTACTTATTTTCTGTTTCTTTCTCATAAATAAAACGTGACTGAAGATTTTAAACCTATTAGTACAACTTCTTTTTATGTCAACAAAAAAACTTATATTAATTTAAATTGTGTCATTATAAAAGTTGTAATCAAAGTGTTGATCAAATGAGTGATCATATTCCAAAAGGGTGGAACTGTAGGACAATTCTGACATACATATAGACTTCACTAATTTTGGGTAGGCAGTGTCCTGCTAATCAGTCAAGAGTCGTGTTAGCCAAAAAGTTTTGTGGCTGAATGAAGATTGTTGTGTAGTTTTTGGCATTGGCAGATGAACCATGTTAAGTTAGAGTATGTGCAGCGTAATTTTGTTCTCGGTATATGTGCATAATTATAAATTACTCAACTATTAAATTAAGTACCTGCATTCAATTAAAGTGGACGAATAATACAAATTATCGTTGTTGAACATTAATATTAGCTCCGTAAAATCCACGTTCATTTCCAGTGGGGCAAGCTGACGAAGCCATGTTAGTTGCAAATTTAGCACAAAATATTACTACACTTACTATAACTTTTTTGTCATCGAAATTAATCTATCCATATGTTTTCAAATCAAAATATGTGTATAGTAAATTAATGTGTTGTACAACTACTACGTCTCTCCCATTCCTGTAGACAAGAAAGATGCAATTTTCACAAGAAAAAACATAATCATTACAAAAATTAAAATTCCGCCGTCTGTGGGGATCGAACCCACGACCACGTGGTTAAAAGCCACGCGCTCTACCACTGAGCTAAGACGGCTTCTGCATGAGTTTCCGAGTTAACAGGGATATAGTCTAGTGTTTGCTTTTACCATCACGTATACGAGCAGGTACTTTAATTCAAGCTGGCTAATCTTTTCGGGTTTAGTATATATTACTAGTGATTGTTTATAATATTGTAAAAAGAAAAGAATGTAAGTATAACATTTATAACGATGAAACTATGTGAAAATTCTTGTTGCATCCAGTTTTCCATTATTGGCGTGTCATCTCATAGAATAATTGACGGTTGTATGTATATGTTCTCTCTGTTATCGATTGTCCGTGTTTAAAGCAACGAAAAACTGGAAACCAGTAAGAAGAAGAGACACAAAAAAAAATCACAGAAATGAAGAAATCCGAGACCACAGAATTCACTGTGTGTCCTTAAGGAATTTAACCCCCTCACTGTACCCGAGGTTGTGGATTATTTCCTCCCAGGATATAACGGATATACCTGTCGTAGGAGTGGCGGTACCTCAAACGCCTACGACTTCGACGAACTCAAATTCGGGAACGAAATCACACTATGACTCGATATGTTTCAGTTTGCAGAAAAGAATGCAGAATTTTTAATGCACGAATATTTTTTTTTTTCCAGTACTCGAAAATGAGGCATTGCCTCAGTTTATATAGCCTCGAATTGTGACTGTTCGGAAAGGCTTGGTGCCTATTCGGGAAAGGCCATGCCTTTTTTTTCTGAAAAATAAGAAGTTGGGAAGTTTACAGTTAACAAATTAATATTTTTCCCGCGGGAATTAAAAATAATTTCAAAAAAATGAAGATTGAATTTTAAATAAATTTGGTCCAAAAAGATTATCAATCAATAATCCGAATCCGAGCGACGACGGCGCGAGGGGAGTCCCTCTTCTTAACCCTTTAAGAGCTAGAAGAAGTGCTTTCTAATATAAGCACATAACTTTCCCTTTCTACCACCAATGTGGTACAAAGCTCGTTTTCAAAAGAACTTTGCTTTGAAACTTCATTTTTCTTCTATTGTCTTCTTCCCTCCATTTCTCATTCACACCAACTTAGCTAGCTTTAACAATCATTAACTAGCTTTAACACTCTCTTCTTCTAATTGAAAACTCTTCTATCAGTGTAACTGATTTTAGGAAATTGTTTATGCGCCAAAAAATGGAATTTTATATAATATACCTTTTTCTTTTTGGTATATTGAAATAAACTAGAAAAACTTTAAATCTTTCATAAGCCTCATGGCTCATATCAGGAGAAGAAACTCCATATCCTTGATTGCATCTTCTCATATTAGCAAATCTTCTTCATATTTGTGCGTCTCGGTTACAAAAAAAGTCGGCACATTGGTTTGCTTTCCTCCATGCTACTTTACGTGTAGTTTGTTCCTTACCTAGTGATTTTCGGTGAATTCCACATTGATATTTATGCACTTTCTTGGACGATCCTAACTAGTTTTTGGGTTAAGGTAGGTCCAATATTTATTTTTTTACGATGGTGTCGGAGTTACGCCACCACAATTCATTGTTTATCCTGGGCCCATAACTTATATGGATTATCTTATATTGTCCACATTTTAAGTGTTCAATTCATTGCTTACCCTCCTAATTTATCTTACATGGGTCATCTCGTATTGTTCGCGCTTTAAGCCTTTAACAAAATGTCTAGTCTCGGGCATGCGTGAGTATTGAGTTAGGTCCAAAGTTTATTTTTTTAGGGACAAATATTTATTATTGTGTATTCTAAAATCCAACAATCAGGAAGAAAGAGCACTAGCAGGGTAAATGCAAGATTAATTGAAAGTAAAGGCAGCAAAATAGTAGAAGAAAGTTGTAAAGATCTTATTGGTAGTTGTTGATAAGCTTACTAATGTTAAGCCCTGAGGTCTGTTACATGGAAAATTGATAATACTGAAACCTAATATCGTGTTGAGTGTTTTTTTTTATTTTCTTTTTGCTCAAGATCCTCCGATATTCTTTTAGCAATATGAAAAGATGCAAGTTTTGTTTTTCTTCTTCTATACTTTATCTTTGAATGAGAGCTTTGGCGTAACCAGTAAAGTTTCTGCCGACCAGGAGGTCACGGGTTCGAGCTGTGAAAACAGCATCTTGAAAAAATGCAAGGTAAAACTGAGTATAATAGACCCTTGTGGTCCAGCCCGTCCCCAAAACCCGCGCATAGCTGCCCTTTTATCTATATTTTATCTTAGAATGCTGTAGTTATATCAGCAAGGCTGCTGATTAAATAAATAAGATGATTGAAAATGAATCAGCATAGATTTGAAGTCCAAAAATGTGTTACTTATAAACTTTGCCTCTTGATTTACTACTTACAAGACTTTCTTCATACACTTTCAACTCTACTTAGACAGCACAATAATTATAAGAACAACAATCTTTCTCAAAATGACTTACTTACTCTATCAAAAATTCAAACTGAAATAACTATTCGTAATAAATCCATTGTAATCTCGTCGATGAGTCCATTGAGCAAATGCTTCTCCACATCCTTTATAACATCATCTTTTTCAAAAAAAGAAAACATCATTTGTTCAATCCACCCAAAGTCCCACATGGAGTTCACATCTGGGATTATGTTATGCATATCTTTTCCGATCATGTTATGTAGGTAATCCGCTGCATCACATTCATCGCTCATATTCCCTTCGCCACCATAGAACTTTAATGTGTCAAAGTCTTTGCAGAGTTGCTTGATAAGATCATTCAATGACCTTGTCTTTATATATCCGATGGACATTGTAGCATAAGGATGTAATGCTAGCTCCTGTCGTGTCGCTTTCCTTTTCATTATCTCATAACCGCAGTCTAGCATAAGTTTAACGTCTTCCCCTTGGTTATTTTGATCACTGGCATGGAGAATGCTGATCGGTATATTGAGCTTGAAAAGTGCCTCGGCTGTGTTTAGGAATTGTTGACTTTTAATTACTGACTCCTTGAAGTGCTTTTCAGGTTCTGTCAATGGTTCTTGTGACACTAACCGGAGAGTTGTTTCTTGATTGTTTCTAACAAGTTTGGAGATTCCTGTGCCGCCTCCTTCTGCAATATTAAAGGGTGAGGAACTTCATCTATAATGTTTATCTTATTTACATGTAAATGAATGGAATAAGATTTTTATATCAGTACCTGTCAATTTGGCAGAAAAACTTCTATTTTTTTCATCATTGAAAATCTTACTGTTCTGTGAGACTTCTTGATGATTCCCTGCAACATCAACTATGAGAGCCAGCTTACAATATCATAGCTATATATCATCTAGTAAGGGAAACCTGGTGCACTAAGCTCCAGTTATGCACGGAGTTCGGGAAGGGCCGGACCACAAGGGTCTATTTTACGCAGCCTTATCCAATATTTTTTCAAGAGGTTATTTTCACGGCTCGTCTATTGTGCTTTTCATCTAATGTACTATCTTATTTTGCAAGACCTCAGAACTTGAAGAAGGTTGAAGAGTAATCATAATTTGGCTAAGAAACATCCGTTTTGATGCTGGTGATATTTGGTTATAGTTGGTAGGAGTTTGAAAAAGCACTAATCATTGGGGGTGAAGGGATAATATACAGGACTGCTATCTATAATTTTAAGGTGATAATACTGGTTTAAGGCGACCAAAGTGTTAAAACTAAGAATATCTGACTACTCTTTTTCTGATTAAACTAATTGAAACAAATACTCATGGTCTGACATACCATTAAGTTGGTCGATAGCTTCTGATATCTTTGGCATATCTTCTCCATGATTCTGGTCCATGGATATTTCAAGTACTTCCAGTGTTTTATCTTGATGCTGCAGGAATATAAAAAAGCATGTTATGAAGATATTGCACATGTTCGACTAGTTTCTAGACATAAAATTACTCTGAATCATTAAAAACTTATCGAACTCACAATTAGATCGAATTTTCTTCTCACTGATGAACTTACATTTTCATTTGAAATCACAGTTTCTGAACCTATCTGGTTGTCGCATTCCTTTTCCATAATTATGTTGCAGGAGGTACTGTTTTCTGCTTCACTATGTAGTTCTGTTTGCAAATTGAGTATCTCCATGCTCACATCTAGCTCGTTGGATCTTCTGTTGTCCACACTTTCTTCTCTTGACAAGCTTTCGGTCAACTGTTCTTCTCCAAAGTAGCAGCTTTTGTCATCTTTCTGCAGTTTCATGTCTTGCAAAGTTGCGGATAACTCCTCTATTTTTGGAGAGATCTCAGTTCTATGAATTTCAGTATGGCATCCCTTCCTTTCTGTAAGTAGCAGATTGATTTGCTTCTCTTGCTTAGATGATTGAGTGATACTGTTTAGCTTTTCTTCTCTAGATGATACTTCATTTGGCAATGCATTTTGATCGGCATTTTTGTTCTTGCTGGTTTGCGTGATCACTATAGAGGTAGAAGAGTTCCGATTCTTGGCAAGAGCAACTTCCTTTATAGAAAAATCTATTGAAGGTGTTCCATTTTTGGACTTTGTAGATTTTTTTGTACTAAGTGTGGTTTGGTTCAGAGAAGACTGCATCTTCTTTAAACTTGCTGAACAATTCCTTAGTTTTGGTAAAGTTATGGTTTCCACTTGATTTGTTTTGTGTTTTCTTGCCTGCACAGTTTTATTTGAGAGCAATTTCTCCTTCTTACCTGCTTGATGCTTCTCATCTTGTCCTTCTAGCTTCTGCAATTGATGCACTTCATCCTTATATAAGGCCTTTTTTTCATTGCTCAAAGGGAATGTATCTGTTTCTTTCTTTGCTATCTGAATTTTATCTTCTTTGCACTCAGTAGGTTTTTGTAACACAATATGGATTGGAGGCACCCGCGATGCTTGTGGCTTTTTTGGCTGTGAGTCACTCTTCAGGATAGGCTCCTTGATTTCAACTGTTTTTGTGATTTTCCCCTTTACACTTGTCTGATTTTCTTCTTTCTTCTTCTGCTGGAACTTATCTTGAAATCCTGGAACTAGATTTACTTGGATGTTTTTAATATGTTGCTTATCAATCATGTTGTTTGTCATTGGCAAACCCGAGGGCGACGAGCCTGTATCTTTGTTAACCGCTATACTCCGCTCCTCCTGTTGTTTAACTCTACCAGATGAAACCATTGCATTGCTCCTGCTTGGAGATGCACGGACATATTCAGCTTTAAGTGCAAATTTTGCCTCCTGAACTGGTAGCATGTTACTTCTTTGTATCATGTTTTTGTCAACACTAAGAGATGACCTATTCTCAGCGTCCGGAGTGCCAATAGGACCTGCAGTTTTCTTCAAAACTGGCTCTTGCTTCTTTTTCGAATCCGACCCTTTCCTCGATGCCTTGTTATCTTCTTTTGCTGGGAGTTCATCCAGTCCCATTAGTTTTGCAATGACATTTGAAATTCTCCCTTTCTCTGATCCAACTTTCATTCCACTTGACTGGTTCTTCTGGTCCAGATTTTTGAAGTCCGGGGCACAACTAGTTGACCTTATATGGGCCACCAATTTTTTAGGGCCGAGAGGTTGCTTTTCGTGCAGTTTAGGAGTTTCATCGGGGTAAGTTAGAGCCATAAGCCGCTGTTTGATGTCATTTTTTGTTGTCTCTTTGGTGATATATGAGTTTTTAGAGGGCTTATCGAATGAAAATATTGGCCGCTCTACTTGCTTCTGATCACCTATCTTGACAATGCTGTTGTCATCTTCCTCATCCTCGCCGAGCAATGTAATCTGGCTTTTGCTTTGAGGTTTGATCATACAATCCGAAGCTTCCTGTAGGTTCACAAGCATCCTCAATGACTCTTCCAAATCCATCGCTCCTTTCAGCAGTTCTGTCCCAACTTCAATTGAATTCTTATCAAAATTAAGGCTATTGGAACAAGCTCTTAGAATCTGGTTTAGTTTTTGCATCCCTTTAGATACTTCATTGATATGAACATGTGAGACGGAAGGGAAATGACTATTCAGATATTGATACTTATCGATGCTGGTTCTCCTTTCCATCTTACTTATGTCCATTGATCTCTGACCAAATTGATGGAGAAATGTTAGCACAGGATTTCTACTTGAAGAATCCATCTTAGTAAACTTTCCTCCATTTTCAATGGCAAAGGCGAGCGCCATTGAAAGATCTCCCACTTTCTCAGAGTTTTGTACTCTTCCAGTAGCATAGGGAACAATCTGCTCTGAAGATTCTTCAATCCGAAATGATCGGTTGCTGGTGCTAGACCTACTACTTAAGTTACCTACTTTTGAATTAACCTGCAAATTGTAACTTGTAAGTTGAATGGAACTTATATTGTTACAAGAAATTCTCAGGATTGTCAAGTGAACTTACGGATTCTAGAGTTTTTGTTTGTCGAGATCCTCTGTAAATTTGTCCCCAATTAGCATGACCATCTGTCAATTCAGACATATCCCTAGTTTAGTTTTACACTATCATCTGTAACATATGCTTTTGCAAACTTTAAAGTTGAGGAATGATTTGTCTAAATGTGGAACTTCTAAATAAGTTTCATTTTGTTGCTTAGTAGTAGGAAAGAGTTTTTCTTTCTCTAACATCTTACTATGCGAAACCTGCAGAAAAATTTGTTCCCCCTATGTGAAAACAGTGGAATTCCTGATTGATTATGAACAATATTTTGGTGAATGTACCTATACTCCGAGTGGACGGGAGCCTTGGCGTAACTGGTAAAGTTGTTGCCATGTGACCAGAAGGTCACGAGTTCAAACCGTGGAAACAGCCTCTTGCAGAAACGCAAGGTAAGGCTGCGTACAAGAGAACCTTGTGGTTCGGCCCTTACCTGAACCCCTTGCATAGTAGAGCTTAGTGCACCGGGTTGCCCTTTACATATACTCCAAGTATGTTTTCTCTAAACTAAAAGTTATGTGCTTCTCTTTGATTTACTCTTGCATCTCATGCTTCTAGTTCTTGAAGTAATAATAAGTTCGTATCAAACTTGCATCTCTCATCAGCCCAAGCCGAAGTGCTGAAACTACATACTAATTCTCTGTCACGGTGTAATTATCGTCGAGTTCAACACTTTTATTGATCTTGATTCTATTTATCCTCATGCATAATTCAATCATGACATCTTATGATGTAAAATGTAGAAGATCATGTATTAGCATTTCATTAACTTACCTCTACTCTTGGAGCATGAATAACTTGAATTTTGAGCAGCAGCCACCCTTTCTTTACGAAGCCTAAGATCATGCAGCAACTTCTGCGCGAAATCCGACTTAGCTGACATTTTTGCTGTCTTACTTCACTCTCAATGTGGAACAGAGTTTTTGGACTAAACCTCCATAAGGGAACTGCAAAATCAATAAAAGCAAATAAATGTAAAAAGAAGAATATTCTTAGATTGTGTTGCTGGTCAATTTCCCAGTAGATTGGTAAGGTATAGGAATTTAATGTGAAGTTGTTATGTCATTTTGGTGAGAAGGCTTTTTCAGTGTTGGGTAAGGTGGAAAGTTGGGAAAAAAGCAATAATATTTGAGGTTGAAAAAAAAAATTGTTAATCACACACCACTTGAGAAGATTGACGTGAAAGTTAGCTCTCTCACTCACTGTTTTTCTCTATCAAAAACACTCTGGTTGCTTGGCTTTCATTCTAATCCAAGCAATGAATTGTATGGGCACCAAATAGCTTCAGACAAAAGATTTCTTTATGAACTATGAACAATCTCCCGGTGTACTAAACTCCGGATATGCGCGGGATCCGGCGAAGGGTCGGACCACAACGGTCTATTATACGTAATTTTATTCTGCATTTCTGCAAAAGATTGTTTCCACGGCTCGAACCGTGACCTCCTGGACACATTTACCGCTCAGGAGAATTTTAATAAAAAAAGTTAAAAATTACTCACGGTCAATTTTTACACAAATCCAAATCGATAAGTAGATGGGCGTTTCTTTCATATATATTTTTATAACTAACAATAGTTAATTAGTATGTATTCTCACATAAATTTATCCTTTATAAACTACTATAATCTAAGTGTAAACATTGGGTATAAATAAGTTTTTTCCTTTTTGTAGTTCTATTATCTGCCTTCGTTAGCTTAAAGGTAGTCTCTAGTATGAGCGTAACGTGGTTTTGGCCTGTTACATTAGCTAGAAGAATAATCTGGCTCTTTTCTTTTGCTTTTCAACAGCTGAAATGTTGGAGAATTTGCAGCTTTCATTTAGGGTATGGGTTGGCTACCTTTTACTAAAGCTACTTTGAGTTATGCTGGAACTGGAGATGATCTAAATACAAATATTTAAGTAAGAGATGATAAAATTCCATTTAACAGTTAATGTATGTTCCTTTTTAGAAGGTTTATGAACCTAAATATATATTTTTTTCTCTCAATTTATTTAGCAGTTCTTCACTAGCACTATCACCAGCTACCTCTATCACTAGTTTTCGTCGCACAACCATCACCTTTACTGACCGCTATTTATATCAGTTAATGTTTAATGAACGAGTCCAATGCCAATAAAAAATGCATGTTGGATCTTTGAAACAGTACATATCATTTTAATCATAATAAGTTTGATATATTTTACGGAAAAAAGCTTTAAATGTCCCTTTACTATATGAAATAGGACATACTAACTCTCCATTAAAAGTTGGTCTTTATCTGCCCTTGCCGTCAACAAATAGGCTCATATATGCCCTCCTTCACTAATGGAAGACTCATAAAGTTACGTGGAATATATGTGAGGTTAAGTTATACCTAGTTCAAATTATACATGGCCATATATAAGTCAGTTATAATAGTCATTTCTCAAACACTTCCAACTCCATATTAGTTTACCTAGACACCTATTTGACAACACAAAACTGATAATCACAGCAAATAAACTAAGTCATATCCACAAACATTCAAATCAACGACAATGACTTCATTAAATCCTAGTAGCTCAAAGGGGTCGAATCATAACAAAAGACAACAAAAGATAATGTCGGAATGTTCTAGGAGCTCAAATGGGTCGAATAGGAGGTGTCATTACGGACTTACTACCAATTATTTCATGGCATGGACACCTTTAAGTGCTAGGAGAAGGTTTTTTAAGCGCCCGAAGCATGAGGTAAGTGAAGTTTTTGATGGGTTCTTTAAATTATTCTGATTTGCTTGTAAATTTGTTTTATTTATTTTAGTTTTTAGGATGAAAAATATTCCTATTGGGAATGGCAAGATGAAAAGCTTCCTCCTAGAGTTTCAAATCTCATATGCAGTTTAGTGAAGGAAAAGGAAGCTCTAATCCATGAAAGAAATGCTCTCAAAAGGAAAATTTGATCATGAGAATGTTATGATGCTCGTCGATCATAGAGGAATAGAAGCCTTAGAATTGGAAAGAAATGTTCTAATGAAGAAAGTGATCGATTTAGAGTACTCAGTTATGCTCGATGTTAAATTTCGGAAGAAGATGTGAATTTTTATGTGTGTGATATTGGGATGTCTTGTTATATTCTTTGGATCAATGCGAAATGATATGTAATGTTAGTGTTATTGTGGCTTAATTGTTGTCTTTTATTATGTAATGAAGCTTTATGTTTTTATACAACGATTTAATAAAGTCATTAAATCGACAAGAGGGGTTGCTCTGATGGTAAGCAACCCCCACTTCCAACCGAGAGGTTGAGAGTTCAAGTCTCCCCAAGAGCAAGGTGGGAAGTTCTTGGAGGGAAGGATGTCAGGTTTCTATTTGGAAACACCCTCTCTACCCAAGGGTAGGGGTAAGGTCTGCGTACACACTACCCTCCCCAGACCCCACTAAGTGGGATTATACTTGGTTGTTGTTTTAGACAAGAGGGGTTGTTCTGATGGTAAGCAACCCCCACTTCCAACCGAGAGGTTGTGAGTTCGTGTCTCCCCAAGAGCAAGGTGGGAAGTTCTTGGAGGGAAGGATGCCGGGGGTCTATTGCCTCTCTACCCCAGGGTAGGGGTAAGGTCTGCGTACATACTACCCTCCCCCAGACGCACTAAGTGGGATTATACTGGGTTGTTATTGTTGTTGTTGTTGATTTAATAAAGTCATTGCTATTCATTTGTTGTATCTATGATTGAGTTTATGTGCTATCATAATTAGTTCGGTGTTGTCAAATAGGTGTCTAAGTAAACTTATATGGAGTTGTGAAGTATTTGAGAAATGACTATTATAACTTACTCATATCTGCTTTATGATCCTTTCGTTAGTGATGAAAGGCATATACAAGCTCATTTATTGACGGCAAGGGCAGAATAGAAACCAACTTTTAACGAAAGTCTAGCTTGTCGTATTCCATATAGTAAAAGGGCACTCGTAGACCCGAAGAAGATCTACGGGTCGAGTCCGTGCTCAATCAGCACAATCACCATTGCCAACTTCCTCTATACAAACCACAGCCACCACCTGATACCACCTAATTGTTGTCATCATATTTAGCTGCTCCACTAACTTTTAAAGTATACTTCATTTAAGAATCAATATATATTACCAAGTAAATTTATATGCTGTCTAAAATATTTATGGATATACTATTTACTGATAATTTATTCGAATTCTATATGAATTAAATTTTAAATAGAGATTTATCCATATTCAAAATACATAAAATCAATCAACTTAAATTATTTAGTATTCAGATCTGGAGATCGAGATAATATCAATTGAAGATTCGGATTCGGTTATTCCAAAGACGGCTTTCTAAACTAGATATGGCTATTATGAGTTTCTTGTGATGTCATTCGGTTGACTAACGCCCTAACAACATTTATGTATTTGATGAACTGGGTGTACAGGCCATATATTGATTCGTTTGTCATTGTCTGCATTGATGACATTTTGATATACGCACGTCGCATGGAGGAGCATGAGCAGCATTTGAGAGTGGTGCTTTAGACCTTGCAGGAACAAAAGCTATATGCTAAGTTCTCTAAGTGTAAGGTTTGGCTAGATTCTGTACCATTCTTGGGGCATGTTGTATCAGGCGAGAATATTAAGGTAGATCCCAAGAAGATGGAGGCAGTTCAGAGTTGTCCTCCTCCTATCACAGCGACTGAGATCAGGAGCTTCTTGGGTTAGCATGTTATTATCCCCAATTTGTTTAACGCTTTTCATCTATTGCAGTACCTTTGGCTAGATTGACCCAGAAGGGTGAGTTTTCAGAAGATCAAGACCGCATTGACTTCAGCACTGGTATTAGTTTTGACTTCCGCTCTAGGGATGTATTGTATATTGTGACGCTTCATACGTTGGTTTGGGTATTTGAAGCACGTGCTCACTATTTATGAGTTAACAAAGATTGAATAAGAGGCAAAGCTTTTCCTATTTCTTCTTGAGGGTATATGGACCCAAAAGAATGAGCTATGTTTTTATTAGTCATGTACTTGAGAATTTTTGAAAACAACTCTCAAGTTAGGGATAAGGTCTGCACACACATTATTATTTCTAAAGTTCACTTGTGAAGTTACATTGAAATTATTGTTCTTGTTATTATACTTGAGAATTCCAAGTTATACAAAGCTTATAACATAACAATTGCGATATGACGAAGGTATGTAATTTTTTGTTTTTAATATGTGATGAATAATAAAACAAGTACGCAGGATGTACTTAATTTATTACGCAAATTATGTAAGATACCATTAGTGTTGCATGGCGAGTCAAGGATCTGTTACCATTGGGATAAAAATGAGTGTAATCTTATAGTACATGTGTATCTTTAAAGTATTATAAATGATCTATGCTCTTGAGTATACTAGTTCGAGTTAAAAAAATAAAAATAATAAGTTTAATTGAATGCACAGTGAACAAATTTTAAGTTCACTTCCGATGAAACAAACGTACATAAAAAACAAATATGATAACTGATGTGTGGTTATAATTCATGGTTTAGGACATTATTTGTTTTTTATTTTATACGCTTTAATGATAAATTACATTTTGTTTACGCGTATAGGGTCCATTTTATATGTAGGTAAATTGAAAATGAAATTAGAGAAAAAAAAGATACTTACAAGTTGAAAGCATGCGCGGGAGTTGTTGAATAATGGAACCTAGCGACACCAGGCTTGTCGTTGGGGAGAGGCCTGGCGAGGCAAGGCAGAGGCAAGCTTAACCGGGCGTTATGCCTAGCAACGCCAAGCCTGGGGCGAGGTCCACCAGGCGTTAAGCCTAGCGCCGCAGGTCTAGGCGTGTATATTCCGAGTTTTGAAGACTTAATTCATCTTCCGATTTGACTAGGACTTGACCTACACATTTAAGTCTTTTCCTACACATATAAATAGATCAAAAAATGCCACTTTGAAGGACTTTTGCAACCGGAGGCAAGGATAGCTCGTGGAATAACCGTTAGCAGTTAGAATCATTGATTTCTACATCCTTTCATCTTTACTCTGTATTTTAATTATGCAAAATACTTTGAATATTGTTACTATGAGTATGAGTAGCTAAATCTCTAATCTAGGGTTTTGATGGAACATATTAGAAGACGATTTTCTTCTTACTTTAATATAGATTTGCCGTAGTATTTTCTCTATTTGTTCAACTATATTATTATTGTTGTTGATTGAAGGGCCCCCAATCGACCGTGCTTATTTAGTGTGCATTACTTAGGATAGAGTGCCTATTTAGGGTAGTTGTTGAATAACATCACTCCTAACGTATATGAGGGATCAATACGAAGGGTTTAAAGGTTGGATTACTGATAATGAAACCTTCGTGTGATCTGAGTGAGCTGTACTTAGCCAGCTAGCGTAATTCAGGAGAATATGTCTAGTATAGTGAGGTAATTACTCAGGAGAGAGTTACCACAGACAGAGTGCTCATGATCGATAGAGAAGACTTAGGTAAATTTATAGAAGACGTAACGGAAAGAATTCGAATAATAGAAAAAATTATAACCTTAGATAATTCCAATTCTTGTCCAAAACCCGTTCATAGTTAGTTATTATTTATTGAATTTTCATTACATAATATTTAGTGATTAGACATCCAATTTGTTACTTAAATATTTCTGAAGATTGATTACGTGAATTTGTGTGAGTCTAGTAGCTGTGTTTAATAGGTTAATTTCCTGTGAAATTTGACTCCGGACTTATTAACCGAAATATATTTGCAACGACTGCTTAGTCCTTTTTATAAGACGTAGTTGGGCGTGATCGTTGTTGCCGGGGAGTTAACGGTGTTATAATTGCATCTAAAAGAAGTGCTAGAATTCTTAATGTAGTCATTTTCTTATGTTTAAACTAAATACATTGAAATTCTAACGTTTGTAGTCTTCGGTGTTACAGGTGCATGCCTAAAAACTCCTCAAGAACTGGTGAATTGTTCGAAGAATTATCATATCCAGATAAAGTTTTCAAGGCGCTGAATCGTGCAAACAAGAAGAGAAACAACAAAAGAACTCAACAAAACAAATCGAATCAGACATGGGAGACAAAGTAAACAACATAAATAATGGGAATGACCCAAACAATCAGGGTTTTCTTCTTCCTCTCTCAGAGACTCATCTCTCCACCGGTGAATTACTGCCCATTCCAATATTTTCCCACATCCCTCATATCTGGTTTCTTTCCCTCTCCCTATCCGGATCTCTCTTCTCCCTCCTCTTGGTGTCTTTCTTCCCCTTCCTTAACTGGTATCTTCTTCCCCTTAACCGGAATCTTACCTTCCCTTTATTCCTGGCATTTCGTTTGTTGGAGAGGAGGGGAGGAGTGATCAAGATTTCTGGCACTGTTTCTTGTTCCTACTTGTTTACCAGTTTTTTTTCTCCGCAAAGTTTCCCTAAACTCCTTGATTGTTTTGCTATATACATTTTCTGTTGCTTTTCCAGTAAAGAACTTGTCTTTTTGTACCCTTTTGTGGGTTTGCTCTTTTTGTTTTTCCTATTCTCTCTTCTGCTTTTGTGGGTGTGTGTGGGTGTGTTCTATTTTTTTGGACAGGTGTCTTATTTTTCCGGCGAGGATTTCCGACAAGCTACAGTACTTCCGGCGACTCACGTTCAGATTTTCGGCAGGATGTAGAGGAACTACCCGCTCTGGTAAGCTTCAGGAAAACTTGCCCCAGGTACTAGTTGCGGCGGCGAGGCCAGTTTGCGGCGTTTGGTGGTGAAGAGCTAAGCAACACCGGCCGGGACGTGCAAGAGTTGGTAGCAGTTGACCTCGGGCGCATCAAAGCCTACTTTCAGGTTTTTCACCGGGAGTTGGTACCTCCCACTCTCTTGTTTACTCTGTACACCTTTTTACGTATTCTAGCTAGCATTCTGTGTGATGTTTACTCTGTTTCTATCTAGTTTGCATCTGTTTGCGTATTTCGTTATAGTGCGTGTGTGCGTCACTACTCTCCATTGTTGGTTGGAGGGATAGTGCCCGCGGCGGGGGATGATAGTGTAAGGTCATGTCCTCGGAGGGTGGGGGCAGTGGCGGGGGTGAGTAGGGGGGCAGGGAGTGGTCCTGCGGGTAGGGTGGGAGGTAAAGGTGGGAAGAGGGTAGCGGACGCTCAAAGATTAAGGATTGGGTCGTGGAACATAGGCACTCTGACAGGTAAGTCCATTGAGTTGGCGAAGGTTCTTCAGAGGAGGAGGGTTAACATAGCCTGTGTCCAGGAGACTAGGTGGAAAGGGTCGAAGGCAAGGAATGCTGACGGGTTTAAGCTGTGGTATTCTGGGGTAGTAAGAGGTAAGAATGGAGAGGACATCTTGGTAGATAGGGATATAAGGGAGTCCGTAGTCGAGGTTAGGCGAGTGAATGATAGGTTAATGTCTATTAAGTTGGTTATTGGGGGTTGCGTCCTCAACTTCATCAGCACTTACGCGCCGCAAGCGGGCTTAGACGAGGAGGTTAAGAGGCGCTTTTGAGAGGGCTTGGATGATCTGGCGAGTTGTATTCCCCAATCTGAGAAGTTAGTTATTGGAGGGGACTTTAATAGTCATATTGGGGCTGATGCTAGTGGTTATGGTGAGGTGCACGGTGGCTTCGGCCTTGGGGTGAGGAACGGAGGAGGCACGTCACTGCTTGATTTTGCTAGGGCTTCCGAGCTTCTGATTGAGAACTTGACATTTCAGAAGAGGGAGGAGCATTTGGTCACCTTCAAGAGTTCGGCGGTGAGGACTCAGATTGATTACCTCCTCCTCAGAAGGATCGATAGGGGTATGTGCAAGGACTGCAAGGTTATTCCGGGAGAGTCCCTTTCGACTCTTCATAGACTCCTAGTGATGGATGTCGGTCTCTGGGTGAAGAGGAAGATGAGGGGTGCTCGGGGACAACCGCGGATTAGATGGGGTGTTTTGACTAAGGAGAAAGCACAGGAGTTGGAGAGGAGGTTAGCTGAGGGCAGAGCTTGGAGAATTTTTGGGGAAGCGGACGCTATGTCGTCAGAGACGGCGAACTTGAGTAGGGAGGTAGCATGGGATGTGCTCGGGGTAGCCAAGGGTTATTCAAGCAGGCATCAGGGTAACTGGTGGTGAAACGATGTAGTCAAAGGAAAAGTGGAGAGGAAGAAGGCGGCGTTTGCTAAGTTGGAAGGGATCACAAGCGAGGAAGAACGGAGAGCGAACAGGGAGATCTACAAGGTGGCGAGGAAAGAAGCAAAGCTGGCGGTTACGGAAGCTAAAAACGCGGCATTTGGTCGCATGTACGAGGAATTAGGGGAGAAAGACGGGGACAGGAAGTTGTTCCGGTTAGCTAAAGCAAGGGAAAGGAAGGCGCGTGATCTTGACCAAGTTAGGTGCATCAAGGGCGAGGATGGTAGAGTTCTGATGGGGGAGTCTCAAGTCAAGCAGAGGTGGCAGGCATACTTTCGAGACTTACTTAACGAGGAGGGGGATCGTAACATAGATCTAGGGGAGTTGGGGCATTCAGAGCAACATAGAGACCTTGGGTACTGTAGGCGCATTAGGGCGGAGGAGGTCATGGGGGCTTTGCGTAGGATGAGTAGGGGTCGAGCGACCGGGCCTGACAAGATCCCGGTGGAGTTCTGGAAATGCATGGGTAGGTCAGGAGTGAAGTGGCTCTCCAGGCTGTTCAATGTGATCTTCAGGACCAAAAGGATGCCGGAGGAGTGGAGGTGGAGTATAGTGGTGCCCTTGTACAAGAACAAAGGGGACATCCAGTGCTGCAACAACTATAGGGGTATCAAATTAATAAGTCACACCATGAAGGTATGGGAGCGGGTGATCGAGGCGAGGGTGAGAGAGATGACATCTATATCTGTGAACCAGTTCGGTTTCATTCCGGGTCGCTCCACTACAGAAGCTATCCACCTTGTCAGGAGGCTGGTGGAGCAGTTCAGGGATAAGAAGAAGGACCTGCACATGGTGCTTATCGACTTGGAGAAGGCGTATGACAAGGTCCCACGGGAGGTACTATGGAGGTGCTTGGAGGCGAAGAGCATGCTGGAAGCCTACATCAGAGTAATCAAGGACATGTACGATGGAGCTAAGACTAGAGTTAGGACGGTGGGTGGTGACTCGGACCATTTTCCAGTGGTTATGGGGCTCCATCAAGGATCGGCGCTTAGCCTTCTCTTGTTTGCCTTGGTGATGGATGCTCTAACCCGACATATTCAAGGGGATGTGCCTTGGTGTATGCTATTTGCTGATGACATAGTCTTGATAGACGAGACGAGGGTCGGTGTTATTGAGAGGTTAGAGGTATGGAGATAGACTCTCGAGTCTACGGGTTTCAAAATAAGCAGATATAAGACAGAATACCTTGAGTGCAAGTTTAGCGCCGAGACGAGCGAAGTAGGCAGGGAGGTGATGATTGTATCTCAGGTCATCGCCAAGAGGGACAGTGTCAGATATCTTAGGTCGGTGATTCAGGGGGACGAAGAGATTGACGGGGACGTCACTCATCGTATAGGAGCGGGGTGGTCAAAGTGGAGGCTTGCATCATGAGTCTTGTGTGACAAGAAAGTTCCACAGAAACTCAAGGGAAAATTTTATAGAGTTGTGGTTAGACTTGCCATGTTGTATGGGGCGGAGTGCTGGCCAGTGAAGAACTCTCAAGTTTAGAGAATGAAGGTTGCGGAGATGAGAATGCTCAGGTGGATGTGCAGGCTCACCAGGTTAGATAAGATTAATAATGAAGTTATTCGAGAGAAGGTGGGGGTGGCCCCGGTGGATGAGAAGATGCGAGAAGCGAGGGTGAGGTGGTTCGGGTATGTGCGGAGGAGGAGTCTTGATGCCCTGGTGAGGATTTGTGAGCGGCTGGCGATGGTCGGCGTACGGCGAGGCAGGGGGAGGCCTAAGAGGTATTGGGGAGAGGTGATTAGGCATGACATGGCTAGAATGCGGGTTTCCGAGGACATGGCCCTTGATAGGAAAGTCTGGAGGTCTAGTATCAGGGTTGTAGGATAGGGGCTCCTAGAGTTTTTCGTACTTCTCACCGGGGTTGGGTGAGGCTTGGCAGGGCTATCCATAGATGATTTGTGTATTGGATTGTGTCCCCCTTATGGTAGTTACAGTCTCATATTATTGCATGCTATTTTATTTATGGTTCTTATGTTTAGATAATTATTTATGCTTTCTGCTGGAGTAACTAATGCTCTTTTGTCTTTGTTTTTTTTCCTTTCCTTCACTGAGCCGGGGGTCGATTGGAAATAGCCTCTCTGCCCTTTCGGGTAGGGGTAAGTCCCACTTTATTCAGTGACCCCGCGATCGCCCTTTGAACGATCAAAATAAGGTAAAGCTTGAAGATAAGTTTTGTACTCAATTAATTTCTCAGTCCCTCTAGTCGGGTGGGCGCCGACCGATTTTTCGACCAGATCCCCCTAAAAACCGTACGTGCAGGTCTCCCCCCATGCGGCTCACGCCATTCAAGGTGGCCAAGCCCAGCATTCATTCGCAAATCCTGTAGTGAAATTGAGACTGCTCAACCTCGGAAGCTAATTCTCGTGTAGGCAGCGCTGTCTGTCGTACTGTTTACTCTACATATTACCCTCCCCAGACCCCACTTTGTGGGACGATACTGGGTAATTGTTGTTTTTGTTGTTGACCCGAACAATCAGAGTGTGGTGCATCTTGTGCCAGATGCAACATTGCACAATTGGGCACAAACCACTACCGACAACCTAGCAACCGCAATTGCATTCCCTCAGATACAGTCAGAATCATTTCAAATCACAAAAAAACATGCTACATTTCTTGCATAACAAGGGACTGTTCTCTGGGTCCGACATTAAAGTTCCTCAACAACATCTGAGGAATTTCCTATCGATATGTGTCACGCAAAGGCAACTGAATGTGACACAGAAAGCAATAAAGCTATTGTTGTTTCCATTCTTGGTGATGGGAGAGGCTCAGACACTCCCCATAAACTCCATCACTACATGGTAGGAATTAGTCAAGCAATTTGTGAACAAATTCTACCCACCCAATAAGACTGCTAAACAAATGCATAAGATATTGAGCTTCAGGCAGAAACCAATAGAAACATTACAAGAAATGTTGAAGAGGTTCAAGGGTATGATAGTTAAGTGTACACATCATGGAATTTTGGAGTAGATGTTGGGGCAGAGGTTTTACATGGGATTGGCAGACATCTTAAAGGCCAATGTTGATGCTTCAGTAGGTGGAGCATTTCTGAGCAAAATATTCAGAGAAAGCAAGTTTCTACTTGACAAGATGGCCCAAAACTCAAGATGGATAATGAAAGGCTCTACAGTCATTCCTGTAGTTCATTCAGTGGCTTTGGACCCAAACAACTCCATAGCTAACAATATGGCCACTCTAATGACGCAAATGAGTATCCTTACCAAAAAGATACATGAATCAGGCCAGAAACAGTAGGTACACATATTTAACGCAACTAATGGGAGCTTACATACACCATGCATTAACCAACCATACATTTTCTCGTAGAGTGCAGAAAGTGACAACCAGCAATATCAGGAAGATATGAACTATGTGGCCAACTATAGGGGACAGAGGCAAGGTGGTCAGAATTGGGGACAATTGAATCAACAATATAGACCAGCACAGCAGCAGTACAATAACAACAACAATCTTAGAGGTATGCGACCATAGGGTCAAGTGGTGCCTTACCAAAGGCAACAAGGTTACAACCAGCAAAATCAGCAGTAGGCTTATCAACAACCTCAACAACACCAGATTGTAAGACAAGATGATGGGTTTGCTAAACTTAAGGGAATGATGCAACAACCGATTGGGTCCATTGGAAAAATAACTGAGAGTAGACTCACATGAATCAGCGATAAAGTGTATTGAGATTCAGTTAGGACAGATTTCGATGGCTCTAAATAATCGTCCCCAAGGGATGTTGCCTGCGGACACACAAATCAATCCAAAAGAGCAGGCCCGAAATAGCTTATGGAAGTAAGTCTACGGAATGGTAGAGACCTAGATCTAGAGCAAGAAATTGCTTGTGAAATCCAACATACTGCAATACTTGTGCCGGTACCCATTGAGATAGATGATTTAATAGGGTTAATTGAGGTGAAGGTACAACATTCAAGAGAGAACACCAACAAAGAAAATGAGGTTGCGAAGGAGACTGAGGTAGCACAAAAAACAACAGTAGAAGCAGTGCTTGAGCAAGATAAAACCCGAATCACAAGGAAGAAGCGACCTCCAACATCATTCCCACAGAGATTGGGCAAGTATCATAAAGATGAGCAGTATAAGAAATCCTGGAGATGTTGAATCAAATTCAGGTGAACATTTCATTGATTGATGCCTTAATGGAAGCCTAGTTATGCAAAAATGATGAAGGACTTGATGTCTCGTAAGTTTGACTTTCAAGACTTGGCCACGGTTACATTGACTCAGACATGTAGTATTATTATGACGAGACCCATAGCTGAGAGTTGTCTAACCCAGAAAGTTTCACAACCCTATGCATAATAGGGAACTATGTGTTTGCTAAAGCACTTTGTGACTTGGGGGAAAGCATAAAGTTGATGCCCCTGGCTATCTACAAAAGGTTAGGCATTAGAAGAGCAAGACCCACGTCCATTTTACTACAACTAGCTGACCGAACAATGAAGAGGCCATCTGGTATCCTTGATGATGTATTAGTACATGTAGGGAAGTTCGTATACCCAGAAGATTTTGTCATTCTTGATTGTCGGATTGATGAAGAGATTCCCATAATTTTGGGAAGATCGTTCTTAGCCACTGGAAGAGCTTTAATTGACTGTGAAACTGGAGAGCTCAAAATGAGACTAAATGATGAAGAAATAACATTCAACGTGCAGAAATCTATGTCGCGACCAAGTGAATTTGCTAACTGCTATCTAATAGATGATATGGATGTCATTTTGGAGGAATAAGATGAGACCTTGAACGCTAAAGACCCTCTAGCAGCTTGTCTCATCAGCTTAGATAAAGCTAATTGAGAGGACTTAGAAGAGTGGGTACTAGCTCTTGAAGGCCAAAAGTTTGGGAAAAGGGAGCTCGAGTTGAACTTATGCACTTAGAAGAAAGGAAAACTCCCCTAGATAAGCCATAGCTAGAAGAGCCACCAAAATGAAGCCACTACCACCTCATCTTAGGTATACTTGATTGGGACCTAACTCAAATTTACATGTTATTATCTCATCTAGTTTGTTAGATGTGCAGGCGGAACAGCTTTTGCAAGTATTGTTGGAGTGCTAGACTGCAATTGGTTGGACCATTATAGATATTAAGGGTATCAGCTCGGCATTTTTTATGCATAAAATTGCCACAAATCTTCTATAGAACATCAAAGAAAATTGAACCCCAACATGAAAGAAGTGATCAAGTGGTTAGATTCAGGAATCATCTTTCTCATCTTTGAAAGTAACTGGGTCAGTCCAATTCAGTGTGTGTCAAAGAATGGCAGTATGACTGTAGTGCAAAATAAAAATAACAAGTTGATCCCAACATGAACAGTCACAGGTTGGAAAATATGTATGGATTACAGAAAGTTAAACAAAGCTACCAGAAAATACCATTTCCCATTACCATTCATCGATCAGTTACTGGATAGACTTGTAGGGAAGTCCCACTTCTGCTTTCTGGATGGATACTCGGGGTATAATCAGATCTTTATTGCCCCGTAGGATAGAGAGAAAACATCATTCACCTGCCCTTATGGCATGTATGACTTTCGGAGAATGTCGTTTGGTCTATGCAACGCACCTGCCACATTCCAAAGGTGCATGATAGCCATCTTTACAGATATAGTAGAGGAAATAATGGAGGTCTTTATAGATGACTTCTCACTAGTAGGGAACACATTCAATGATTCCCGTATGAACTTGAGAAGAGTGTTGAGAATATGTGTCAAGACTAATCTAGTAATCATTTGAGAAAAATGTCGTTTCATGGTACATGAAGGTATAGTCCTGGGGCACCTAGTGTCTTGTAAAGGCATTGAGGTAGATCAGGCAAAGGTTGATGTGATCGAAAAGCTTCACGACCCACTTCCATCGAATTAATAAGAAGTTTCATCGGACACGCCAGTTTTTATAGGAGATTTAAAAAAGTTTTTTCCAAAATTGCTAACCCCAATTGTAAAATGCTTGAAAAAGATCACCCTTTTGTGTTTTTTGATGACTGCAGGGTAGCTTTTGAGGAATTGAAGAAGAGACTTGTAACATCACCTATCATAGTTGCACCTGACTGGGAGCAACCATTTGAGTTGATGTGTGATGCGCGCGACTATGCTGCGGGAGCCGTACTTGGGCAGCAAAAAAATAAAGTCATGCATCCAATACACTATGCAAGTAGAACTATGAGCGGTGCCCAACTAAATAACACAGTAATCGAGAAAGACATGCTAGCAGTGGTGTTCGCATTTGACAAATTCATGTCATACCTAATAGGTTCAAAGGTAATTACTTATACTGACCATGTTGCTCTCAGGTACTTAATCGAGAAGAAAGAGTTAAGGTACCGCCTGATTTGATGGGTGCTATTGTTGCAAGAATTCGACTTGGAAATCAGTGACGGAAAGGGAATGGAGAATCAAGTGGTTGATCACTTTTCTAGTATGGAAGGAGCCAAGAAGAAGGTTGGAGTGGAAGAGATTGTGGAGACTTTCCCAGATGAACAACTATTAGCCACGAGTCTTGAGGTAGCGCCGTGGTATGGAGATATTGCAAATTACCTAGCAAGCGGTATTGTTCCTTATGACCTCTCATCTTTCCAAAATAAGAAGTTCTTTCGTGATTGTTGCATGTATTATTTGGGATGGGCCTTATCTATTTAGGATTTGTATTGATAATATAGTCCGGAGATGTATCTCCGAGATAGACCAATCTTCTATTTCGCAGGAATATCACGCATCACCATATAGTGGCCATTTCGGGGGAGTAAGAATAATGGCGAAAGTGTTGGAGTCGGGCTTTTACTGGCTTATATTGTTCAAAGATGCACACTTATGGGTAAAGGGTTGTGATGAATGCCAACGAACCCGGAATAGTTCCCGCTGTCATAAAATTCCTATGAACCCAATTGAGGAGGTAGAAGTGTTTGATGTATGGGAAATCGATTTCATGGGACCTTTTATTATCTCTTATGGCAACAAGTACATACTCGTAGTTGTGGACTATGTGTCCAAATAGGTGGAGGCTGCAGCGCTCCCTAGAATAATGCAAATGGGGTAATTGGTTTTTTGAGAAAGAATATGTTCACTCAATTTGGCACTCCAAGGGCAATAATCAGTGGCGGAGGCACTCACTTCTATAATCGCGTCTTCGTAAAGTTGTTAGAAAAATATGATGTACGTCACAAGGTTGCCACCCCATATCATCCACAAACGAGTGTGCAAGTAGAAGTTTCTAACAGAGATAAAAAAGCATTTTGACAAAGACTGTAAATGCTACAAGAACAGATTGGGCAAGAAAGCTAGATAATGCACTTTTGGCCTATCGCACCGCTTTCAAAACTATGATTGGCATGTCGTCGTACAAATTGGTGTTTGAAAAGGTGTGTCACTTGTTAGTGGAGTTGGATCGAAGAGCTTTGTAGGCATTGAGGCAGCTGGATCTCAATATAGAAGCTGCGGGTACAAGTAGAGTCACGGAGTTGCACGAGCTTGATGAGTTTCAATAGCACGCTTTTGAGAGCATAAGGTTATACAAGGAGAGAATGAAGATGATACATGGCAAAAGTATTCTTGAGCAGAGTTTTAAACCCGGAGATAGGTATTGCTATGCAATTCAAAATTGAGGTTATTTCTGGGCAAGTTAAAGTCAAGATGGTCAGGACCATTTCGTGTGCTAGAGATTCACCCTCACTGGTGCCATAGAGATTGTTGTAGAAAATGACTCTCGCACATTTAAAGTCAATGCGCACCTGTTAAAATATTATTTAGGCATGGATGATGCAAAATTAGAATCGGTGACTCATTTGCTCAAGCCGTTGATGTTGAGTGTGCCTTAAATGCGCTTATCTATGCCTTGTCATGACGTTAAATCAGGCACTTCATGGGAGACAAACCATTGGACTGTTGTATTCGTCGTGCCACGACTTTAACTAAGGCGCTCGGTGGGAGGCAGCTCAATTCTTTGTTGATTTTAGTATAGTTAGAATTTTTGTTTTGTTTTTAGGTACTAACAAGTTTGCAGGTGATTTTGGACAAGTCAAACAGGGTTTTCAACTTCACAAGAAGGAAACTAGGTGATAAGCATGGTGTCGCCTTGGTTAAAGCCAGGTACACCAAGCATTGAGCTGGCGTCGCCTAGGGTAAGGCTAGGTACCAGGCCTGGCGTCGCTAGGTAAGTAATATCATTTTTTCTTTTTAATTTTCTTTCCCTTATTTCTTTTAACCCCCCCCCCCCTCTTTCTTGGACCCCCACTTAAATACCTTACATATAAATAAAAAAACCTTAAACCAAAAACACATAAAACTCCAATGAAAAACCCCAAACTCACACTGCTCCCGTGCATGCCTCACAAATGAATGTACTGCACAAAATTTCCCCCACCACCACACTGCTATTGTTGTCTTTCCTATCTCCACTGAAGTCAAGCTAAGTCCTACTAGTTTTTTCACACTCACCAGCGAATTGTCAGGTAGATATTTCCTCTCAAAAGCTTCTAAGGTATGATTCGTATCTCTTGCCATTGCAATTTCTAGTTGGGTAAAGGTATATAGATACCCTGTTCATAGGGAAACACTATTTCTGAAACATTTCATTTCATATAGATACCCTATTCGTAGGGAAACATTATTTCTGAAACATTGCATTTCATATAGATACCATTATTCTACATTTTCATATAGATACCATGTTCGTAGGAATCACCACTTCTGAAATACTGCATCTTATATAGAAACCATGGCTATAGATCTTTCGGCACTTCATATAGATATCATGCCTATAAGTCATCTCTGAAATTTTGCATATAGATGACATGCCTATAGGACTTCCGCATTTTTTGCATATGCATCTGTCACTAGGCAAACCTGTTATAGGATTTGAATAACCAATTGCGTATAGATGACCTGCCTATAGGACTTTTGCATGATAATAGCGCTTAAAATCAGTGACGCCTAGAAAGCATGCATATAGGAGCTATCTACCAAACCAGAGCCGTCAAGTATATTTTTAAAAACAAAAAACAAAAAAATCAGTAACAATAACGTCCCTACAATCGACAATTCTTTTCTACAATCAGTTTACTTCTTTCTGAATTGATAGACATCATGCATATAGGTTTTGTTTAACATCTAGAAAAGCTTTAGGGTAAAAACTATAACTGCATCAGTTTACTAATCCCAGCCAGCAGGCAGGTCTGATTCTGGTTTCTTATCTGAAACGTATAATAAGCCAGTCTGCCTCCTTAATGTTTAGGTTTTAATTCAGGCCATAAACAGTATATGTAATACATGCTAGACTATATGCTTTTCTTTGATCCAAGGAGGTTTATTTGAGCCGTATTTGCTTAATTAATTTCCCAATACTTGCTGTATATGTTTTGATTGTCGCCTTAGCATATTATCCTTTGAAAACTCTTAAAAGCTTCCGCTCCCTCCCTTTTAGGATTAGTAATCCCATATGTCTCCGGGATTGATAGGATTGGGACGGGTAATAGCATGTGATAGGCAACGATGCCATTCCGCGCTTTAATATCTTAACGAGGTGGGGAGGGTAGATACGGATATGATGACCACGCAATTACACCATGTGTATAAACGGTTACCGGGTGTTGTTAAACCTAGGACCCATTCCCTTATTTGTCCACTTTTATTTCAACTGTATGTAATTTCCCTTCTTTACTCGTTTATTCAAAAATAAAAATGGTTTCTCCTATCAAATTTCAGTTTCTTTAAAGTTTCTAACTTCTTGAAACTATTATGTGAAGACCCCTTTGTATTTGTAATGATTTTTTGCCTACTTGTTATTTGCATTTTTAGTCACAATATAGCATGGCCTGGAACCACACTAGTGGATCTTGATGGGTGCCAAACACCTTCCCCTCGAGATAATTTCTAGCCCTTACCCGAACTCTATTTTCTTCAACCCAAAACCCTTCTTAATGTCCTAATGCACTTAATCATTAGGTGGCGACTCTTCAAATCCAAAACCCAAATCCCAAACGGGAATAGAGTTGTCTTTCCAAATGTCGTAAACCTGATTTCTCAAGAAAAACGGGGTGTCGACAGTGAATAATGTGCTAAATCATGAAATAGCCATACATCAATACACCACACTTAAACATTACTCGTCCTCGAGCAATCAAACTACACTTATAGACACAACCTATTAAGCAATTCCCTTAACTTACTATACCAAGAATCTTTAACATAGTCTAAGCACCAAGGTGTAACATCCTCTCCTCAATATTTGACTCATAAATACCATGCCTTATTCACAATTCACTTACTTACTCTAACATAGAAGTCAACGACATTACTTTTCCTTTATGAATCACGTGCCCCATTCAATCAAAAAGCTTAGTTCCACACAATGAATTTTAAGAGCATAGGATCTCAAGATAGACAAATTTCACTCGCTCTCAGAAATAAACTTCATATATCACAAATGATGCATCATAGGCTTGTCCGCAGTGTAATACTCGACTATTCAAGTTCATTCGGTCTAAGATCAAGTAGGACTTTCAATTGATTGTAATGTAGGCTGCAGGTCGGGTAAGATATATTTGGATACGAGTGACTACACCTCCCTTAAGAACTTTAATACATATACTTTAACATTAAAGCTCATACTTGTGTCAACAAAACTCCATCTTAACTTCACTCTATTTTACCCCTACTTCTTTAAGCACCAGTATATCACTATCCACCACCATCGAGAATTATTTTTCATACAATACGGCTATTAAATTTTTTTTCTTTCTTTCTTTTTTTTTCTCTTTTTCTTTCTTTTGGTTCAATCCAAGTGGCTTTTATTAACAATATTTTTTTAAAAACGGTGCACCTTTCTCCTTATCTCAATAGTTTCACTCAAAAGCCAACCCACCACCCCACGCTTTAACTTTTTCATAATTTCATCACAATTTAAGTTCTCACGAGAGGTGACAATGTTCAAATATACGGTCGATTCAAACTATGGGTGTCAATGGTTCGGTTCGACCGTTTATTTTATAAAATTTATACCATATCAATTTTTCGGTTATTCTATTATGTATAATCAAAATTAGACTTTTTGAAACCGTCTCAATCATATCAGTTATCTTCGATATCGGTACGATTAGGTTAATTTTTGGTATTTTTTTAATATCACGTAAAATTCACCAGTAGAAGTAGAATTCAATAACATACGTTTTTTTATAGGACTTAGCAAAACTCTCTAGACATTTTTATTATTTATAGAGTGATGAATTAAAAAAATATGGCTAGAATGAAGATTCATCAACTATTCTTTAACAACTTAAAAGAAATCAAACAACGGCAAAGAAAATATAAATTGCGCGAGTTGAAAGATATACCAAGCTGGGACCCAAGAATAAAGTCTATAGAAGATTAAATATTCAAAAAGATAAATCTAAATTATATAAAAGGAAGCATATTCAATACATTGTAGTTTGCTATTCATAATCGCTAGAATACTTTGTGTCTTGCTAATAAAGTTAACTTGAAATAACTTAGTTTGAGTAGAAGTAGCATAATATGTTTTAGGAATTAGTATTTTGAGATTAATTACTTGTTGGCTTGTAATAGTTTTCATAATTCAAAGGCCCAAATAAAATTTAATCTATTATTATTTTTATACTTACTAAATAAATATATTTTTCACATGTAAAATTTATTCAGAACGGTTGGGTATTTTTTGATTTATTTTTATAAAATAAAAAATCTACTTTAATTATCGGTGCGGTTATAGATTTATATAAAAACCTATGGAATCTTAAAATTAAACCTAAAAACCGATTCAGTATGGTATGGTTCGATCGGTTTAATCGATTTTCAAATATCCATTGACACTCTTAATTCAAACAAAGGAGTACGGCTTGTAATGTGGTTACCAAAGAAACATGATTATAGGCTCAAAGGGGTTAACTACGATATATCACATTTAGGTGGGTACTCTTTATATATCTATATCACTTCTTAGACTGAACAAGACTAGTATTTCGCTTTGCCCACACATGGGGCAAGTGCTAGACATCAAATGCAATACACAGAATACATACAAACCTCACATAGACATGGCACATAACTCATTCAGGATTGATTTATATCACGTCACTCCAGTCAAAACAGTTAAGCAAATTTAAGAATCTACGATTTAAGATACTTATACTAGAGTCAAAAATCGAGCCTAAGCATCACAACCAGAGTATAAACTATTCGTAAGTTATCAGAAAACTAAGAGATATTGATGTGATTAAATGCATAGCCCCGTGGTCCCTACTCCTAAAATTAAAACTAACTACATACGATTCAACAAAAAACCCTTGGAAAAGAACCGCGACCTAAAGAAAAACCAAGGGGGAATTACTATACTACCTAAAAAGATCTTTTTGGTATTTTTCTTTAGACTTACTTCTCTCAAGAAAAATATCTAGGAAATTCATCGTCGGGAAGAGTCCAAAATTTTTATTTTCTTTTTTATTTATTTATATTTTTTGACTAAAAACAAATAACAAGAAAAACAAAAAATGAAAACAAAATCTTAAAACAAATACTAAAACAATTAGCTAGCGACAAAGATACTTACTAAAACAACAAAAACAACTAATGACTACTAATTTCTACAAGTTCCCACCCCACACTTAGATCATGCATTGTCCTCGGTGCATGCACAAATTGAAAAACCAAGAAAAAGGAGTAGGGTGCAAGGAAACTCCCTGATCAAGTTGCATCCTCATCCTCTGACGCTCTCCACTCTTCATCATGTTCTTCCTCCTCAGCATCATCATCATCCTCATCATCTGACTGCTCTGGCTCGGCCTTAGACTGCTTAGGTGTGTTGATATCCTCATCATCGAGGAGTTTGTATCCATCACCTAACCTAACCAGCTGCTGGACATGAGCATTGAGTGAGTACAACTGCTCCAATAAATTCCTCTCCTCAGTTGTGGCCGGTTGATCCCCTATCTTGAGTTGCAAATCCATAATCTCATAGAGATGGGCCATAAAACTATCATCATGAGGATTGCACCCAGCACCTGTCAATGATGGCATAATAGTCTCTTTTTTCAGTCGGAGACTAGCGATGTCCGTTTGCCAGAGGGGCTGATCGATGGTGTGGTCAAACTTGGTCTCCTCCTCAACCTCCTAGTGTCTTAAGAACTGAGTCAAAACATTGGAAAATGACATTCGATCTACTTTCTTACTCGCTCTGACTGATGACATCTTTAGCGGATCAGATGACCCACATTCACCCTTTGACCTGTCATGAGGAAGTAGAGTACATAGGTCCTCTCACGGCTAATGAGTGAGTCATGATTGCACGGTAGGAGCAGTGCATTTATCAGTTTATGCCACACTTGAGCCTCCGTCTTCATCTTCTTCTTAGGAAATCTCGTGTGTCGACTTATAATCTTATTTCAGGCCCATGCTACCGTAGATTCGACTCTACAAAGCATGCGTCTCAGCTCTCTATATGTAGGTCGGCGAATGAATTGGTCCAATGATTCCACAAGAACACCTGGCGCACCTAAAAATCTACATATGGCAGTAGCTAAAAAATCTATGAAATGTCCACAAATCGGCACCAGATGTTCAGTATCCCGTGGATCAAACCTGCGTAGAATTCCTAGACTAGATCGAGATGATTGTCTCTATGTTCTTGAATGCATAGCTCAACCCCAAATCAGATATGGCCCTCCGAATTGACTTATACTTTGCTTTCAAGCTGCGTTCCTGGATAGCTGCTTCCGGGTGTACATGTTTAGGCCTACAACGCCTGTATCAATCCTTAGTATGCGAGGGTATACTGTTGATGCCAAACTCGCATTGGCCTTGGGGTTGTGGATGCATGGCTACTACTACTACCAGAACTTGTGCTCCACTAAAACTAGATGTAGCTTCTCCCCCTTTTCTCTTCTTTAGGGGAGGTGCGGAGGTCGCTTTTGCTTTAGCTAGGACAGTGGAAGTAGACTTTCCTTTTCATGTGTCTTTTCTCAAAGGCATCTTCCTTCCTACACAGTTAATCAATAATCAGCTAAAACTGTATTACACATTACATACATAGTCTTGCCCCATGTTTCGAGGTTACTCAGGCTTCACCTCATATTTTCTTAATATGAGAATCAAACAACAACACATAGGCTTCCCTTGAGCCACCCCACACTTAAGATTTGAACGTGTGCACGACTACACAACACTACTCTATTAATCCCAGAGACTCGGGCTCCAATTGGGACAAAGAATTCCATTGAGGCATTATAGGAGGCAATCCAAGCTAATAAGCCACCCTTCTAATCCTCTTAAGTACCTCAAAAGGCCCAATATATCGAGGACTCAACTTGCCCTTCTTCCCGAACCTCAAAATACCCTTCATAGATAAAACTCTGAGTAATACCTTCTCCCACACTATGTAAGCAACATCATGAACCTTTCGATCGGCGTAACTCTTATGTCTATAATGTGCCATGTGAAGCCGATCTTGAATAAACTGACCTTGTCTAAAGCGTCCTGAACTAATTCAGTACCCAATAGCCTAGCTTCGCTAGGCTCAAACTAACCCACCATAGACTAACATCATCGCTCACACAAAGCATCATACGATGCCATCTGAATGCTCAATTGGTAATTATTATTGTAGGCAAACTCTGCAAGTGGTAGAAATTGATCCCAAGAACCCCCAAAATCTATGAGACACGCACGTAATATATCTTCAAATATCTGAATAGTGTGCTTGGATTGCCTGTACTCAACTCAACTGGTGTGCCTAACTCTCAATGTATTACTATCCAAAAACTATGACGTAAACTGTTTGCCCCAATCTGAAATGATAGACACCGGCATACCGTGAAGGCGAACAATCTCACAAATATAGATCTCAGCCAACTACATCGAAGAATAAGTAGTCCGAAATGGAATGAAATGTTTGGACTCGATCAAACGATCCACAATCACCCAAATAGCATCAAACTTCCCCGAAGTCGGTGGGATCCCAACTACAAAATCCATGGTGATACGCTCTTGCTTCAACTTCGGAATCTCAAGCCTCTGAAGCAATCCACTCGGTCTCTGATGCTCGTATTTCACTTGTTGATAATTTAGGCACCGACCGTGAGAGAGGTTGGTCTAATAAGGTTCGGTCCTAGGGCTACTACCGATTATTGTTGTGTCCACACTATTCTTTCATTTTTCATAGTATCAGGCTTTATTTACTGGGTTTTGTTGTTATTTCTCATCTATTTTTTGGTTCTTATGCTGTTGTTATTGCTCATAAGGATCTGTTGATGGTACTAACATTTTGTCTCTCTCTTGTCTCTTTTCATTTTCTTGAGCTGAGGGTATTTCGAAAACAGACTCTCTATCCTTTAGTGTAGAGGTAAGGTTCACGTACATTTTAGCCTCCCTAAACCCCATTTGTGCGAACACACTAGGTTTTTGTTGTTGTTGTTATTATTGTTGTTGTTGTTGATAATTTAGGCACTGTGCTACAAATCCCACTATATCCTTCTTCACCCTACTCCACCTATAGTGTCGCCTCAAGTCATGATACATGTTTGCGACACTTGGATGAATAGAATATCTCGAACTATGGTCCTCCTCAATAATCAACTCACGCAGGCCATCTACATTGGGTACACAGATCTGACCATGCATCCTCAACACCCTATCATCCCCAATAGTAATCTCTTTGGCATCACCATGCTGAACCGCGTCCATAAGGACAAGCAAATGGAGATCATCATATTGACACTCTCTGATGCGACCACATAAGAAAGTCCGAGAAACCACACAAGCTAGAACCCGAATGTGTTCGGAAACATCTAATCTCAAACTGATTGGCCAAGGCCTAAACATCTTATACAAGCAGTCTTTCACCAACAAGAATAAATTCAAGGCTACCCATACTCGCTGCCTTTCTACTCAAGGAATCGGCCACCATATTGGCCTTCCCGGAATGATACATAACGGTAATATCATAGTTCTTTAGTAGCTCCAACCATCTCTACTGCCTCAAATTTTGATCCTTTTGTTTTAACAAGCGCTGGAGACTCCGATGATCTTTAAATACTTCAAGAGATATACCGTAGAGATAGCGCCTCCAAATCTTCAATGTATGAATGATGGCTGCCAACTCCAAATCATGAACATGTAGTTCTTCTTATGGGGCTTCAACTGGCCGAAGCATATACAACCACTCCACCCCCTAGATGAAGACACACCCAATACTGATGCGAGAAACATCACAATACACTATATAAGAACCCGATGATAAAAGCAAAACTAGAGTTGGAGTTGTGGCCAAGGTAGTCTTGAGCTTCTAAAAGCTCTCCTCACATTCATATGACCACCTGAATGGAGCACCCTTCTGGGTCAATCTGGTCAAAGGTGTTGTAATGGACGAGAAACCTTCTCCAAAGCGATGATAATAACCCGCCAAACTGAGAAAACTTTGAATCTCAGTAGCTGAAGACGGTCTGGGCCAATTCTGAACCACATCTATCTTTTTTGGATCCACTTCAATCCCTTCACTCGACAACACCTGCCCCAAGAACGCCACTGAACTGAGTCAAAACTCACACTTAGAGAACATGGCATAAATCTTCTCCTCCCTCAACCTCTGTAGTACAATCCTTAAATGTTAGGCATGCTCGTCCTGGCTATGTGAGTAAATAGGATATTATCAATGAATACTATGACAAACGAATCAAGATATGGTTGGAATACACTATTCATCATATGCATAAATATTGTTGGGGTGTTGGTCAACTCAAAAGACATCACAAGGAATCATAGTGACAAATAACGAGTCCTGAATACTGTCTTTAAAAATTCTGAGTCCCGAATTTTCAAATGGTAATCAATCTTAGATAACAACCTCGCTCCTTGAAACTGGTCAAATAAATCATCAATGCGTAGTAAATGATACATATTCTTGATTATAACTTTGTTCAACTGTCTATAGTCGATGCACATCCCCATAGTATCATCCTTCTTCTTCACAAACAAAATCGGTGCACCTCATAACGAAAGACTAGTCCAAACGAACCCCTTATCAAGAAGTTCCTGAAGTTGTTCTTTCAATTATTTCAACTCTACTAGTGACATACGATACAAAGTAATAGAAATGGGCTGAGTGCCTGACACTAAGTCAATACCAAAATCAATACCCCTGTCGGGTAGCATACTTGACAAGTCTGCAGGAAATATATCTGGAAAGTCTCGCACTACTTGAATAGAATCAATAATAGCAGTATCAGCACCAACATCTCTCACAAAGACCAAATATGACAAAAATCCATTCCCAGCCATCCGTTGGGCCTTAAAATATGAAATCACCCCGCTAGGAACATAATCTAGAGAACCTCTCTACTCGATCATTGGCAAACCAACATCGCCAACGTCACGGTCTTAGCGTGAGAATCTAGAATAGCATGACACAAAGATAATCAGTCCATACCCAAAATCATGTCAAAATCAACCATACTAAGTAATAAGAGATCAACTCTAGTCTCGAATCCTCCAATAGTCACCACACATGATCGATACACACGGTCCACAATAATAGTATAGCCCACCAACATAGATACATGAACAGATAAAACTAAGAATTTACGGGGCATATCCAAATAACAAGTAAAGTAGGATGACATATAGAAATAAGTAGAACCAGGAGCAAATAATGTGGAAGCATCTCTGTGGCACACTAAAATGATACATATGGTCACTACATTTGAAGCAACAACCTCTGG
Organism: Nicotiana benthamiana; assembly: GCA_034376525.1. NCBI lineage: Eukaryota > Viridiplantae > Streptophyta > Magnoliopsida > Solanales > Solanaceae > Nicotiana > Nicotiana benthamiana. The sequence goes on from CM067326.1 coordinate 52,819,187, forward strand.
ACTAGTAGAAATAGCATAGAGTCGAGCTTGACCACCACCTAATTGGCCTCCCTCTCTAGGGCGACCTCTAGCTGCCTGAGCTACACCCCGATCTGGCAGGGCGGGTGGTGAAGTAACTGGTGTAGAAGTCATCAGCCTGACCCGTCTATTGAACAAGACCTCCAAAATGATAGGGACGGTATCTCTACATATGCCCAAACTCCTCGTACTCGAAGCAATTACCCGTTGGTGGTGGGGACTAAATCGAGCCTCGAGAACCAGAATGACTACTAAAAGAACCTGGCACATATGAAACTTAAATCGATGGAGCACAGAATGAACTCTTAGCTGAGAGAGCACCAAGAGATGACTGACATGGACGAGCACTGTATGAACAATGGCTAGCTGATGCACCACGATGAACCTGACGAGCCATCTGAACGGGCTTATAAGGACGACCCATGTGTGGTAGGACTGACCCAGAAAGAATACCGCTGAAACCACCTAAGCCACGAGGCCTCTTGGCCTCCCTCTCCTCACGCTCCTGACTACGGACAAACTCTAGTCGAACCTAGAACCTGATGCATTCTCCAAAGTCATAACAAAATACAACTGATAGCTGAGACCACCAATGAACCTCCAAATCCTTCCCCTCTCCGTGGGAACGTGATGAGCCAACTCTGAAAATTTCATTTCATACTAGGTCATAGACATAGCCTCCTGGCGTAGCAGCTCGAACTACCTACATAACTCCTCTCTGCGGGTCAGTGGCACAAATATATCTAAGAAGAGAACGAAAAACTCGTACCATGAAAGTGGTGCAACATCGCCTGCCCTGCTCCGATCTTAAGCCTTCCACCATCTTAAGGCTACCCCCATCAGTTGAAAAGTAGTAAATGAGAACCTACTAGTCTCCAGAATACCCATCGTGCGATCCGCTGGCACCGATCCAAGAAATCTTGAGTATCCTCTGACTCAGGGCCGCTGAATGTTGGATGCTTGAGCCTCCCAAATCTCTCTAGTCTCTTCCGTTCCTCATCACTCATAACGGGACCCATCTGGGCTTGATAAACTGCAACCAGCGAGACTGGTAGTACCCCCAGTGTCTGAAGTCCCTACATCACCTACTTTGGAATATTGTCATCAAATCAGGCCAAAATATAATATTTTAAAAATTAAACTCATTAAGATAAGGTACATGTATTAGAGTATACGTGAAACACGCGTACCCTGAGAATAGTGCTATATTAAAAGCACGAAGGCGCTACGCGAAATGTCGTTCGCCTTTTTTACACTCTAAAAATATATTTTACATTGGACACATTGTAATTTAAGTTACTTTCTTAATATTTAAGACACTTAAATCTCCTTAAATTTTAATGATTAAATATTTTCTTATTAAACCAAATAAAAACTCCTAATTTTTAGCCTTCATCCATTATTAAATACAGATTAATACGCGTGTATATATTACCGTCCAATAAAATACTATAAATGAAATAATATTTACATAGAATGGAAGTCTAGAATTTAAAATAACTTTTTTCATTTTATTTCAAACTTGATCTTTAACATTAAAAAATACATATTACAAGAAACACTTCATTTAGTAGAATTTAATCACTTTTTAATAAATATGAGCTTAAAATTAATTAAAATTTACTTATTAATTTGTTTCTCATTTGAACTACGTAAAGAGTTATAATATTATGGCTTTATTAGATTTTGCTTTGTGTATGTTTACACTTAAAATTATATATAAATGATAAAAAAATAGACAGAGGAAAATAAAAGATTTCAGAAAGAAAAGGTACTGATTCTTGTACAATAACATAAATAGTTCATTTTTTAAAAATATACAAGACTTCTTCACCAATAAAACTATTTAATATTATACTTTTAACTTTTAAAATTTCTGAATGCATTATGACAATTATGCGAATTGTGGAACAGAAATCAATAATAGGCAAAAAAATAATAAGATAATTTATGATATCTTTAATTTTTATTCCATGATACATTTAGCTAAATATGAGTGGGTTCATTAACTAGCTTAACTAACTTGCTTTATTTCTTAAATATTTTTTATTTATTATTGTACTTTGATTTCGTGTTTATTTAAAGTTCGTAGATTATTAGTTGACCGCTTATATATTGTAAAATGTATCCTTCAAGATTATTTAGATTTTCAAGGTTATTATCGTGAAATTAAAATTATGAAATTACAAACCTGAAACAAACGTTAAGTTAAATTATTAATGATTGAGGACTTCTCAGATAATTTCTTCATTTATTGAGTTAGTTACACACAACCAATAATCATAATTATCTTTAGAAGCTTACATTTTTATGTTACAACTCAATATTATTTAAAAAAATTATACTCATTAAATAGAATTCAAGCGCATTACGTGTACCTTAAGTCTAATTTATATATATAATGAGGACCTCTTAATATTTATGAGCCCCTTAAAATCACAAAAACCGGATAAGAGTTAGTTTGTAAAAGTGCTTAAGTACCTTTGATGACCCAGGTTTGAATCTGATCTACTAAAAAATATATATTGTTATAAAATATTCTATTTTAGGTGAATGTCCATATTTAGAGAGATTCTAGGGTTTACTTCTTGGTGGCTAAGTCACCACCTCCCTATAAATAAAGGGGTTCTATTCCATTGTAAACCATCCCAAAGTATCAATAAGAATACTCCTCTCTCTACTTTTCTCTCTATTGTTCTTGTTCTTGTATTATTGTTCTTGTTCTTATATTATTTCATAACACGTTATCAGCACGAGACTCTACCGTCTCAAGAATCCTCTTGAGAAAATTAAGGTATTTCCCTTTTTCCGAATTTGGTTTTAATTATGTCTGATATTATGAAAAGAAAGTTCGTAGCCCTTGAAATTTCGGGCAAGAACTATATGACATGGGTGTTGGATGGTGAAATCCACTTAGATGCTATGGGTCTTGGAGACGCCATTAAAGACAGAGATAAAGCATCCACCCAAGACTGTGCTAAGGCCTTGATTTTCTTGCGCCATCACCTTGATGAAGGTTTTAAAATTGAATATCTCACAGTCAAAGATCCACTCATCTTGTGGAAAGGCTTAAAGGAGAGATATGACAACCTGAAGTTGGTCACTCTGCCACAAGCACGATATGATTGGGCTCATCTGAGGCTCCAAGACTTTAAGTCTGTTTCTGAATATAATTCTGCAATGTTCAGAATTACTTCTAAATTGAAACTCTGTGGAGATAATATCTCTGATTATGATATGCTTGAAAAAACGTTTACAACGTTTCATGCCTCCAATATGGTACTGCAACAACAGTACAGAGAGAAAGGTTTCAAAAAGTACTCTGAACTGATTTCTCTTCTCCTTGTGGCTGAGCGAAACAATGACCTGCTCATGAGAAATCACGAAAATCGACCCACGGGGTCTACACCATTGCCTAAAGCAGATAAGGTGTATTCTCATTATGCCAAGCATGAAAAGGTTATGGCTTTAATCATGGTCGTGGTCGTAATCGGGGTCATGGCCGTGGACGTAGAAAATGAAGAAATTTCCCTGATGTCCGTCACCCCCCAAAGAGATATAACCACCAAAAGCAGAAACGGGATTATGAGGATCCAAAGGCAAATAGTTCAGAAACTATATTTTATCGTTGCGGTGGAAAAGGGCACTGGTCAAAAGCTTGCCGTGTACCAAGACATTTGGTTGATCTTTATCAAGCATCTCTAAAGAATAAAGGCCTTGAAACAAATTTTGTCTCTGCCGACAATTTTGTCATCACCCACCTGGATGTGGCAGACTTCTTTGAGCAACCCGAGGGGAAAATAGACCACTTAATCGGTGATGGATCTGTGATGAAGGAAGATGGAATTGTTTGATTTTATTTTACTTATTTGTATTAGTTAGTGAATAAACTAATAGTCATTAGTATCAGCTTGTATTAGTTAGTTTATGATATAATGTTAGTATTAGTTCTTTAGAATATTTCAATATGCTTAAATTTCAAAGATATTTTTATTTTCCAGTAGAGTTAATCGATTAACCTAACAGTTAGTCGATTATCTAATATTTCGCATTAAAACTGGACTTTTCCGCAAGCTAAGTTAGTCGACTATCTGATTTAGTTAGTCAACTAACCTGATCACTGTTTACTAAGTTAGTCGACTATCAACTTAGTTAGTCGACTAACTAATATTTCGCATTAAAACTGGACTTTTCCGCAAGGCAAGATAGTCGACTATCTGATTTAGTTAGTCGACTAACCTAATGACTGTTTCCCAAGATAGTCGACTATCAACTAAGTTAATCGACTAACCTCAGCAAATTTTGAAAATATTGTTTAAATGTGAAACAAACGGATTGAATTTGTTTATTCTCACGTTCGTGTATTTCTTTTGTATGTCAAACCATGGGAAAGCAAATATGGATATCTCACAAAGCAAGCTTGGATCAACGTCCAACTGTAAAAATATTTGTTTAGTTGATTCATGTACTACACATACGATACTCAAAGAAAAGAAATATTTCTCTCAACTAAGTATGTGTAAGGCAGATATTACTACAATCTCTGGTAGTAGTAAATTGATTGAAGGCTCCGGAAGAGCAACTATAACTCTGCCTAGAGGAACAATGTTTATCATAGAGAATGCAATGTTCTCCTCCAAGTCTAAGAGAAACTTGTTGAGTTTTAAAGATATACGCCGGAATGGCTATCATATTGAGACAAAAGATGAGAATAATCTTGAATATCTCATCATTACAATGAATGTCTCTGGCCAAAAGAGGGTTATTGAGAAATTCCCGTATTTATCTTGTGGGCTGTATTGGACAAAAATTAGTGCAATTGAGGCAAACAGTAAACCAAAAGGTTACTGATTCCAATACTTTTGTACTTTGGCATGATCGATTGGGACACCCTGGATCAATCATGATGAGACGGATTATAGAAAGCTCATATGGGCATTCGTTAAAGAATTTCAAGATTCTTTTGAATAATGAATTTTCTTGCACTTCTTGTTATCAAGGCAAGTTAATTATTAGACCATCACCAACAAAGGTTGGGATTGAGTCACATACGTTTTTAGAACGTATACAAGGGGACATTTGTGGACCTATTCACCCACCTAGTGGGTCCTTTAGATATTTTATGGTCTTAATAGACGCATCCTGTAGATGGTCTCATGTGTGCATGTTGTCATCACGCAACCTTGCGTTTGCAAAACTAATGGCACAAATAATTCGACTACGAGCACAATTTCCTGATAATCCAATCAAGTCTATTAGACTGGATAATGCTGCTGAGTTTTCATCCCAAGCATTTAATGATTATTGCTTATCAATTGGGATAAAAGTGGAACATTCTATAGCTCATGTTCACACTCAAAACGGTCTTGCAGAATCTTTAATTAAACGCCTGCAGTTGATTGCAAGACTATTACTCATGAAAACCAGGCTGCCCACTTCGGTATGGGGTCACGCCATTTTGCATGCAGCAATGTTAATTCGTCTCAGACGGACGAATTATCACAAATATTCCCCGTTGCAATTGGTTTTGGGTCATGAACCCAATATATCCCATTTAAGAATCTTTGGATGCGCAGTATATGTGCCTATAGCACCGCCATACCGCACCAAAATGGGTCCGCAAAGAAGGTTAGGAATATATGTTGGGTTTGAATCGCCCTCCATTATTCGCTACCTCGAAACATTGACAGGGGATTTGTTCACTGCACGATTTGCAGACTGTCAATTTGATGAGACACTTTTCCCAAAATTAGGGGGAGAAGTTGGTGAAACCAAATGGGAAATTTTGTGGAAAAATGCATCATTATCTCATCTTGATCCACATACCTCTATTTGTGAAAAAGAGGTGCAAAAGATTATTCATTTGCAAAGAATAGCAAATCAAATGCCTGACGCATTTACGGACTTGAAAAGGATAACAAAATCCCACATCCCCACAGAGAATGTTCCAATCCGTATTGATGTCCCTGTTGGACAATCATCTAGTGTCATATCCAATGAGTCGAATGCACGCCTGAAGCGTGGCAGGCCATTAGGTTCCAAAGATGAAAATCCTAGAAAGAGGCAAGCAAACGATCAAAATGACACTACGAAAGAATCTCATGAGGAAATTCATGATTTAATAAATTCTGAGATTCATGAAGAATCCATTGAGCCCGAGACTCAAGAAAATAAGGAACTATCAATAAATCCAATCGATATTGAGGCAAATTTTAATCGAGTGGATATACTGGTGGATTATGTCTTTGCTTTTAATGTCGCATCTAGCCTTATGCAAGAAAGTGAGGATCTTGAACCTCAATCTGTTGGAGAATGTCGAAAAAGACATGATTAGCCAAAATGGCAAGAAGCAATCCAATCAGAATTGAATTCACTGGTAAAACGTGAAGTTTTTGGTCCTATAGTTGAAACACCTAATGGTGTTAAGCCTGTTGGCTATAAATGGGTCTTTGTACGCAAGAGAAATGAGAAAAACGAGGTACAAAGATATAAGGCACGCCTTGTTGCACAAGGATTTTCTCAAAGGCCTGGTGTCGATTATGAAGAGACATATTCGCCTGTAATGGATGCCATAACTTTTCGTTATCTCATTAGTTTTGCTGTCCTTGAAAAGCTTGACATGCATTTAATGGATATGGTTACTGCCCATCTTTATGGCTCACTGGATAATGAGATATACATGAAAATTCCCGATGGACTCAAAATGCCAAACGCTCATAATTCAAAGTCCCGGGAAATGTTTTCAATCAAATTGCAAAGATCCTTGCATGGTCTAAAGCAATCAGGACGAATGTGGTATAATCGTCTTAGTGAGTATTTATTAAAAGAAGGCTATATAAATGATGCCATTTGCCCGTGTGTTTTTATAAAGAAAACAACATCGGAATTTGTTGTACTTGCCGTATATGTCGATGACATAAACCTTATTGGAACCCCCATAGAACTCCAAAAAGCAATTGATTATCTAAAGAATGAATTCGAGATGAAAGATCTCGGAAAGACAAAATTATGTCTTGGTTTGCAAATTGAATATTTGGCAAACGGAATTTTTGTTCATCAATCTACCTATATAGAAAAGGTACTGAAACGGTTTTACATGGATGGAGCATATCCTTTAAATACTCCGATTGTTGTTCGATCACTTGATGTGAATAAAGATCTATTCCGACCGCAAGAAAGGAATGAAGAGCTACTTGGTCCTGAAGTACCATATCTTAGTGCAATTGGCGCACTAATGTATCTTGCAAATACTACAAGGCCTGACATAACCTTTTCAGTTAATGTCTTAGCAAGGTATAGCTCGGCTCCCACAAGGAGACATTGGAATGGGATCAAACATATATTGCGGTACCTAAAAGGGACTACCGATATGGGCTTATTTTATAGCAATAATTGCAGTCCTGATCTTGTTGATTATGCTGATGCTGGATATTTATCCGACCCACACAAGGCTCGATCTCAAACGGGTTATGTGTTTACCTGTGGAGGCACCGCCATATCTTGGCGATCGACTAAGCAATCAATTGTGGCTACTTCATCTAATCATGCCGAGATAATCGCTATTCATGAAGCAAGTTGGGAGTGTGTGTGGTTGCGGTCTATAATACATCATATTCAAGACAAATGTGGTTTGAAGTGTAACAAACTACCCACGACTTTGTATGAAGACAATGCAGCATGTATAGCTCAATTGAAGGGAGGATTCATAAAAGGAGATAGAACAAAGCATATTTCACCAAAGTTATTTTTCACACATGATCTTCAAAAGAATGGTGATATCAATGTGCAACAGATTCGTTCAAGCGATAATATGGCTGATTTGTTCACAAAATCTCTACCAACGTCGACCTTCAAGAAGCTGGTTCACAAGATCGGAATGCGAAGACTCAAGGATATGAATTGATGCTCTTTTCAGGGGGAGTTAATGCGCGTTGCACTCTTTTTCCCTTACAAGGTTTTGTCCCAATGGGTTTTCCTTGCAAGGTTTTTAACGAGGCAACCAATAGGCGCATATTCAAACGTGTGTACTCTTTTTCCTTTTCTTTAATTTTTTCCCATTGTGTTTTGTTTTAGTTAAGGTTTTAACGAGGCACATTACTGAATAGACATTCAAGGGGGAGTGTTATAAAATATTCTATTTTAGGTGAATGTCCATATTTAGAGAGATTCTAGGGTTTACTTCTTGGTAGCTAAGTCACCACCTCCCTATAAATAAAGGGGTTCTATTCCATTGTAAACCATCCCAAAGTATCAATAAGAATACCCCTCTCTCTACTTTTCTCTCTATTGTTCTTGTTCTTGTTCTTATATTATTTCATAACATATATTTTTTATTTTATTTTTTAAATAATACTCCCGTAATGATCTTAATGTCGTCTTCTAAATTGGCTTTGATTAGTTGATGTCGTCGTCTAAATTGGCTTGATTAATTTGAACCTACACTGGTTAAGCCACGATGAAGCCTTGTGGCGTGGATCACGTGAGCACTAGCCTTCATAAGGCAAAAGAATTCGCACCAAATGTATGTCCAGATGCATTGCGTCGAAAATGCTACGCCTCTCATTCGCGCTTGCCGCCTTCTTTCCGTTTTAATTTATACAATGTTATTTTATTCACTCAAAATTATATTAAATATATATTATTATGATGAAATAATAAAAGAATGAGAACAATATTGTAATGAAAGAGAAAGGAATTTCTTATTGAATTTTGGAATGATTTATAATGGGGTAAGACTTCTCTATTTATAGGGAAAAAATGATTTAATCACAACGTAAAACTCTATACAAGATAGATATTCACTCTAAATAGAATTCTATTCATAACCTCCCCCTTGAATGTCTACTCAATAAATAATGTGCATCGTTAAAACCCTAACTAAAATAAAACCCAATGAGAAAAAAAAATTCTAGAAAAGAAAAAAGAGTACATATATCTAACAATATGCCTGTTGGTTGCCTCGTTAAAAACCTTGCAAGGAAAACCCAGTGGGACAAAACATTGTAAGGAAAAAAGAGTGCAACGCGCATTAACTCCCCATTATGAGAGTATTACTTAACATCCTTAAGCCTTCACATCCCAATCTTGTGTATTAGTTTCTTGAAGGTTGACGTCGGTAGAGATTTTGTGAACAAATCAGTCATGTTATCACTTGAACGAATCTGTTGCACATTGATATCACCATTCTTTTGAAGATCATGAGTGAAAAATAACTTTGGTGAAATGTGTTTTGTCCTATCTCCTTTTATTAATCATCCCTTCAATTGAGTTATGCATGTTGCATTATCTGCATACAGAATCATGGGTATTTTGTCAAATTTCAAATCACATTTGTCTCGAATAAGATGTATTATAGATCTCACCACACACATTCTCGACTTGCTTCATGAATAACAATTATCTCGACATAATTAAATGAAGTAGCCACAATTGTTGTTTAGTCGATCGCCAAAATACGGGAGTGTCTCCACAACTAAACACATAACCTGTTTGAGATTGAGTCTTGTGTGGGTCAGATAAATACCCAGCATTAGCATAACAACAAGATCGGAACTGCAATTATTTTCATAAAATAAGCTCATATTGGTTGTCCCTTTTAGATACCACAGTATGTGTTTAATTCCAATCCCATGTCTCATTGTATGAGCAAAGCTATATCTTGCTAAGACATTAACTGAAAAGGTTATGTCAGGCCTTGAATTATTAGCAAGATACATTAGTCCACCATTTGCACTAAGATATGGTACCTCGGGATCAAGTGGCTCTCCATTCTTTTTCGTGAGGTCAGAATGGATCCTTATTTACATCAAGTGATCGAACAACCATCAGAGTACTTAATGGATGTGCTCCATCCATTTAAAACCATTTTAATACCTTTTCTATATAGGCAGATTGATGAACAAAAATTTCATTTGCCAAATGTTCGATTTACAAACCAAGATATAATTTTGTCTTTCCGAGATATTTCATCTCGAATTCCTTCTTTAAATAATCAATTGCCATTTGGAGTTCTATAGGAGTTCCAATAAAGTTTGTGTCATCAACATACACGGCAAGTACAACAAATTCCGATGTTTTTTCTTTATAAAAATGCATGGGTAAATGACATCATTTATATAGCCTTTCTTTAATAAACACTCGCTAAGACGATTATACCACATTTGTCCTGATTGCTTTAGACTATACAAAGATCTTTGCAATTTGATTGAAAATATTTTTCGGAACTTTGAATTATTTGCTTTAGTCATTTCATGTATATCTCATTATCAAGTGAGCTATCAAGGTATGCAGTAACCACATCCATTAAATGCATGTCAAGCTTTTCATGGACAGCAAAACTAATGAGATAACGAAACAATATATCATCCATAATGGGTGAATATGTCTATTCATAATTGACACCGGACCTTTGTGAAAATTCTTGTGCAACAAGGCGTACCTTATATCTTTGTACCTAGTTTTTCTCATTTTTCTTGCGTATAAAGACCATTTATAACCAACAAGCTTAACACCATTAAGTGTTTGGACTACAGGCCCAGAAACATCACGTTTTGGAAGTGAACTCAACTCTTATTGGTTTCCTTTTTACCATTTTAACCAATCATGTCGTTGTCAACATTCTCCAATAGATTGAGGTTCAAGATCCTCACTTTCTTGCATAATGCTATATGCAACATTATATGCAAAGACATAATCCACCATTATATCCACTCGATTCAAATTTGTCTCAACACCGACTATATATATTGACAGTTCCTTATTTTTTGGAGTCTCGAGCTCAATTTCCTTATGAATCTCAGAATTTATTAAATCGTGGATTTATTCGTGAGATTCTTTCATAATGTCATTTTGATCATTTATTTTTCTTTTTCTGGGATTTCGATCTTTGTAACCTAATAGTCTGTCACAATTTAGGCGTACTTTTGACTCGTTAGCTATGACACTAGAAAATTGTCCAATAGCGACATCAATATAAATTGGAACATTCTCTGCAGGGATATGTGATTTTGTTATCCTTTTTAAATCCTTAAATGTGTTTGGCATTTGATTTGCTATTCTCTACAAATGGATAATCTTTTGTACTTTTTTGCACAAATAGAGGCACATGGATCTATATGATATAATGATGGATTTTTCCACAAAATTTTCCGTTTGGTTTCACGAACTTTTCCCCATAATTTTAGGAAAAGTGTCTTATCGAATCGACAGTCCGCAAATCGTGCAGTAAACAAATCCCCCTTTAATGTTTCGAGGTAGCGAATAATCGAGGGCGATTCAAACCTAACATATATACCAACCTTCTTTGCGGATCTATTTTGGTGCGATATGGCGGTACTACAGACACGTATACTGCGCATCTAAAAATTCTTAAATGGGATATATTTTGTTCATGATCCAAAACTAATTGCAACGGGAAATATTTATGATAATTTATCGATCTGAGACGAACTAGAATTGCTCATGCAAAATGGCGTGACCCCAAATAGAAGTGGGCGGCCTCATTTTCATGAGTAACGGTCTTGCTATCAATTGCAAACGTTAAATAAAGACTCTGCAAGACCATTTTGAGTGTGAACATGAGCTACATAATGTTTCAATTTTATCCCAATTAATAAGCAATAATCATTAAATGCTTGGGATGAAAACTCAGTAGCATTATCAAATCTAATAGACTTAATCAGATTATCGAAAAATTGCGCTCGCAATTGAATTATTAGTGCCGTTAATTTTGCAAATGCGAGGTTGCAAGATAGCATGCACACATGAGACCATCTAGAATATGCATCTATTTAGACCGGAAAATATCTAAACGACCCACTAGGTGGGTGAATAGGTTCACAAATGTCCCCTTGTATAAGTTTCAAAAACGCAGGGGACTCAATTCCAACATTTGTTGATGATGGTCTAATAATTAACTTGTCTTGATAACAAGAAGTGTAAGAAAATTTATTATTTAAAAGAATCTTTAAATTCTTTAATGGATGCCCATTTGAGTTTTCTATAATTCGTCTAATCATAATTGTCAGGATGTCCCAATCGATTATGCCAAAGTACAAAAGTATTAGAATCAGTAACCTTTTTTGGTTTACAATAGAATGCGCCTCAATTGCACTAGTTCTTGTCCAATACAGGCCACAAGATAAAGATGAGAACTTCTCAACAATCCTCTTTTGGCCAGAGAATTCTTGGTAATGATGAGGTATTCATGATTATTCTCATCTATTGTCTTAATGTGGTGTCCATTTTGGCGGATATCTTTAAAACTCAACAAGTTCCTTTTGGACTTTGAGGAGAATACTGCATTCTCTATGATAAGTATTGTTCTCTTAGGCAGAGTTATAGTAGCTCTTCCAGAGCCTTCAAGTAATTTACTACTACCAAAAATTGTAATAACATATGTCTTACACATACTTAAATGAGAGAAATATTTCTTCTATTTGAATATTGTATGTGTTGTACATGAATCAACTAAATAAATATTTTTACAGTTGAACATTGATGCAAGTTTGCTTTGTGAGGTATCCATATTTGCTTAATCTTCCCAAAAGCTTCTTGAGACGGTAGAGTCTCATGCTAATAACGTGTGATGAAACAATAAAAGAATAAAAATAATATTACAGCGAAAGAGAGAGGAAGTCTTATTGAAAATTTAAGATAATTTACAATGAGGTAAGACATCTTTATTTATAGAAAAAAAATAACTTAACCACAAAATAAAACTCTTTACCATATAAATATTCAGTCGGAATAAAATTCTATTAATAATAATTATAACATTTTATCCCTCAATAAAGCCAGGCAAGCATATTAACCTGGTATGTGCTTATAGAGAAAATTATTAATATATAACATATAAATCTATCTTATCAGAAAATATTGCTTCATCGTATGAAACGTAGGGGTAAAATTTTGAAAATACGAAAATTATGATATTATCTGTTAGACGTGAGAAGCATGTTGTAACGCGTTATAAAAGTTAAGAAGTCAAACACTACATCCAGAACCTTCCCCCTAATAATAAAAAAATAATTCCAATAATAGCTGTCCATGTATTTGCGTACCTAATTCCTCTTCAATCTCTTTGCCGCCTCTTATGGTTATAACTCATCTACCGTTAAATATCTTATGGTAATCAATCTTAGCCGTCCGATCCTTCCGTATTCTCAATAAATGACGACCTCGACCTGACATTCATACCTACCTTTTCCTTCTATGCCCAATCTCTGTGATCTCGAGATCTCTTCTGCAGTTTAGCTTCTTCAAATTGCCTGTTCAGATCTGTACAGATCGTTCGTCGATCTACCTTTTGAATATGGTTTTGCTTTATTTCCATAAAAGCTTGGCGATTGACCAATCGAGCGCTGGAATCGTTCGAATTCCGTCGACGTGTTTCCGCCGCTTGACGAGGCCCTGTGAATCTGATGCTTTTCGCAATGGTTCGATGGAGCTGAGAATCAGATCGGTTTGTCTTCATAGATTTGTTGAGGTTGGAGCAGTAGTTTGAGACCGAGGTGTTATTTTACCGAGGCTTCAACCGTTTTTTGCTAGAGCTTTATAGGTGAGCTAAATATGCTTGTTGGGATTGTTTATTTTGGAGAAGATTTGTGAAGCAATGTATGTTTGTTGAAAACAAGCTAATCCTTTTACATATTGCAGATCTAAATGGAGATGCAAGGACTATTGAATCGGTGCTGCCGTTGTTTTGCATCAAACGGTTTAGACTGGTAATCTTCGATCGATGGTTGAATCATCTAGCGTGATGGTGTATTTAAGGTTATAATAGTTTAATTTTGTTGTCACAATTATTTAAATGGCTCATATGCATTAGTTTTTTTTTAATTTATGCATGCATATGTACTAGAGGATGAAAGATTGAGTGACGTTGTGAGTTATGAGAGGAAAAAGTGAGGGTATTTATTGTCATGATACCAGGCCTTTGCCATGTTGGGTGCGCTCGCATGGCAGGTCGAAAGTACATAATGAAAATATTTTTTTTGGGTGTTGGAGAGGAGAAGGCACGGGGTTTTGCCCGGCTCTCCTCTCATTGCGTGTCTCGTGTCCTTTTTGGCTCTGCTCTTTCTTTTTTCCTGCGTCCAACAACTTTGCGTCGATCAGTGGTTACTTGTCGTTGAATAGGCCTTGGGATTACTGTTGTGTATTTTGAAGCGAGGCCTATTCATTGACAAGTAACTCGTGTTGATTTGCTATATGCTCCACGGCGGTGGATACAAGCAACGTTTCTACTGCAGCATGCCACTAGATGTACAATATCAATTATCTTAGTTAAAGTTAACTTTCACATTTTTTTATAACATTTATCAATTCTAATCTGATTGCGTTAGTTATCACCTTCATTAACTTATAGTCATATAAAAGCTTCTATCAGCAATTCTGGAAAAATTTTACAGAGGCTGAAATGGTCACAGGTTGGACTTTTATGTTAAGCACACCTGTACCTCTATGGAAGTAACTTTAGAATATGTTTTGGCCGCTGTTAATTGGCTTGTGAAGTCGCCTAATTTTTATCCAGAGCACCTCATAATGTTCCCATTAAGTGGTTTAAAAGAATTTACGCTCCTAATTAAGATGTCACATAATAATGGAGATTACACCTTTATTGGTTATGGTAAGCTTATGTTTTATTTAATAAAAACTGAAAATGGGACCATCTAGTAGTTGTGAGTGGGAACGGAGCTTAAAATTAGGATTGGTATGCAAAGTTGTATTTTAACTGTGTATTGTTCTCTATTTAGGTTCGATCTCATTGTTTAATCTTAAAAGTTTCCCGGGATATTAAAGAGACTATAACCAGTAGTGATATTGGAATAGTTATTGGTTTATTTATCCATATGGTGGATAAAACAGCGGAATTTAAGAAGCTGTCATCTTATGAAATTGCGGAAAACCATTGTGTTGGCATCATAAAATCTCGCAAAACCTGAATGTTTCGTTTTCATTAATTCTGCATATTCAACTTAATTCGGGATTCTCCTTTTATATATACATATTCTTTGATTACTTGGTCAATAATACTGTGTTATTTAGTGTTCATGAGTTATTCTTTCTTTGGTAAGAGTCTAGTCGGAGCTTAGATGTGTTCTCCTGGTCGGTGATGTAATAGTTTCATTCCAGTGGAAGTTCTTTGTTATGGTACCCCTATTGTAGTTTTTTCGGAGGGGTACCTTGTGTAGCCAGGTTTGGAACTTTGACCTTAAAAATAATTCAGTGTATACCGTTAGAGTTGATGCTGGCTGAAGCTGAAATTTTTGGTGCTGCGCTTGACGTATATGCTGCTTCTAGTTAATATTAAGCTTTGTTTACTCTCTGTCCATCAAGAAATGGAGTTGCTGCTGCTGCAGTTAAAGATTTGTTAGCTTGTGTTTGTGGTGCTTCCTGCACGAGGTAATTTCTCCGGGATGTCACTTTGGTGAGGAATTTGTGAGACTCTAAGCTTGTTGCGGTTGCTGGTCTGAATCTGTGGTTTTCATTATGGTCTGAGTCTGTGGTTTTCATTATGTTTTGAAGCTGTGATCTGCGTGATCAGCAATTTAACATTGCTTGGTATTACAAGCCTTCATCCAAGACAAATTGTTGACTGAAGATGTCAGAGCTTGTTGCTGTTCTGGTTTGGATCTGTGGTTATCATTGTGTTTTGCAGCTGTGCTTTTGTGTAATCAGCAAAAGTATCAACACCTTTTGGTTTTGCAAGCAGGTTCATCAATAATGAAGTGTCGACAGAATATGTCAGTCTGTATATCCAAAGGAATTTAAAGAAAGCTATTTTCTGTGCCTTCACTAATTTCTAATTGGAAAACTGAAGATCGCTCGTTTAGAGTTGATCTGGTATTTCTTTTTGGAAGTATTTTTTCAGGAAAATGTTGTAGCAAGCAACTGATAAGTAGTCTCGAACTGTGTTGTTCTTGTGCTTTCTGGCATTCTGAGGTAATTCATTTTGTTTTCATCTAAAGACTATAATTTTCTGCACTTCTATTATGTTGTAGAATTTTCTCACACCCAGCGCTTATGCACATTTATAAAATATCCTTGTCACCCAGCGCTTATGCACATTTATAAAATATCCTTGTCCTGTTGAATCTCATTATTAGCTATAATTTTTTTATCTAAAATTATTTTAATTTTAGCTATATGTTTTTGATGTGTGGGCATATTTTGAATTTTCTCTCCTTGCAGGGCATGGATAATTGCCTGCCTCCGAACTGGAGCGTATCTCATGTTTGTAAGGATGGTGTTAGACAGTTTTAGTTTTTACACTGACAGTGTTGTTGCGAATCTGCGACAATGTCTAGTTAGAAGATCGTCTCTTTAGTATAGAGACACCGTCTGAGACACCTTCAATTCCACTTGATAATTTGGTCTCAGATGGGCTTTGTATTTATTAGTAGAAGAGAACTTGCATACAGGATACGTTGTTGCAATATTTATTGACATAGTATGGTTGGGTGTTGTGGTAGTCTTGGCAGTCTTGGCAGTGTTCATCTATTTAAAAAGTTATTAAACTAGATAGTGTCTTAGATTATTATTATTATTGTTGTTTCAGTGTGCAACTAGTCATTTTTAGGCACTAAATTAGAGTACCTTCCTGGAATTACCATGGATCATTGGACGATCCTAAGATTAGTGGCTATGTTTATGTTACGCATTGCTTTTAATTCTCATCTCCGACGGATTAGTGATGAAACACTGTTCCTATTTTTTACCACTATAAAACAAGGTAAAGAATTGTTCTATTCATCTTGTTTAAAAAAGCAACTTTTCACATTTGATACTCCTATGTTGCAATGTATATGAACTAATTTTCTCTGTTTCTTTTGGAATTTTATCTTTATATGATTATATATACCCACGCAAAAAGGTTTTTTCTCTTCTCTTGAAGTTGTCCCGTATAATTAAATTCTATTGTCACGATTTGCTGTTTTGGATGGATCTAAGAGCTCGGTTTATGGGTTGAGCGCTCGATGCCATTGCATTCGAGAGGTCGGTGGTTCGAATCCACCTGGATCCCTAATTTGAACTGAATGCAGCAGTTTATGTTTACCTTTGATTTTTTTTTCCTTTGGTCTAGCACTGTTAAATTTGCTTGTACGGTCATTAACTACAGATACTTTGAAACTAGTACGACCATTGGAAGATGTACCTTTTATTGGAAGTGTGGTATTGTGTTTATTTCTCTTGATGTTAATGTATTATCACATATTTGAAATATTTTCGCCTGCAGCTGGTGATTGCAGTAATGGTACTAACATTTCAATGCTTGAATCTTCCTGCAGGTTGTTATTTCCGTATGGGTGATAACACCCCTAAAGAGAGGGTTGCCACTTCCATCAAATTTTCTTCATCACAGGACATCTTTGAGGTTCAAAAGTATAAAATACTCAGTTGGAAGTACAATTTTTAAATGTCTAGTAATGTAAACTTCATATTGTGGCACTGAAACCTAAATATTGTGTTTTTGGACTCAAAATACATTAATAGGTGTAAAAAAAAGTTACATATCTATATATAGTGTATAAGACCCTTCAAGATGTTATAACGCATGATAGCCGGCCCTTGCCCCGACATTGGCATTAGCTAAAAATGATTCTATTACATACCTGGTCTTGGAGGGAAGGTCATTTCATTCTTTTTTTTTTACCTATCTTTAGAAGTAGGGTGAGGGGCTGGAGCAATTTTTTCTGTTCGAGTCATCTCCAAGCAGTTGTTGGGAGGGCGATTCATCTTTATTTGCTCTTTTTTTATGGTGCAAACACATACCCGGATCAGCCTGGTTCTTCCCATGCCCCTCGGCTGGGGCCTGCTCCCCATCCCCACCATTCTCTTGTCGTACAAGAAGAGATCTCGCATGGTGCAATTTTTTCTGCAGTAGAGACTTAAGAGAACAAACAACAGGAAGACCTTATTTTGTCCAAGGAGTGGCGGTTAAAATACGAGACAAAGATCTCGAACATCGTAGAAAAAGTGACTTCCTTATATAAGGGGGGACATCTTACGTTCTTGAACCGATAACTATCTTTCGGCTAACCTAGCCTCCTCCTAAACCCAATGATCTTTTAACCGTAGCTTTTTTCCCCTTTGTATGAGAGTTTAAAGAAATTTCTCTGATCCTTCTGTTTTGCTAGTACTATTTTTTATCTTTCAGCAAGCTCTGTATGACTTACTCGATAAAAGGTATCGGTAGTCTCATCAGTCATTCCCTTATCATCTGGATAAATTAGACTATCTCAGCATATAGGAATCCGCTAGAGAATGGATTTTACTCTCAGAAGGCGAACACTAGTTTTATGTTATGACAAGAACTAACCAAAGAAATCATTTTTGTCCCTTTTCTTTCTTAGGTTTGCTAGATAGAAAGAAGGCGAAGAGCGCAATAAGGTAATTGATTCTAGTCAATCGTTTAGTTCGCCTAAAGCTGAAAGAATGTAAAGTTACCACGTCAAGTCAATGACGCCACGTGTCAAGAAAAATTCAGAGATATGCTGAGTGCGACTTTTCTCAGCTCTTTAGCGCCCTATGGCTCTGCTACCATGATGTTTGGCCGAGCCTCCCTACCGATGTATCGATCCCGCACATTTAGACCAGCCCTAGTGGACGAGACAAAACTTCCTTTGGAGAAAGCCAGCCTGAGGGAATTGGATTGGCCATTCCACCATCACTCAATTATAGAGGGTTGGAGCCCTCTCTCTGAAAGCCCTCTTGATGCAATGATAAAATGACTGGTATTCAAGGCTAGTCCCAAGAAACCAAGCTAAATGACTATTCAGATAAGAAGATGAAGCCTGATCGGGCCAAAAATGAAAGCAATCAAAGGAAATGGTAGAGCATGTTCTATTTTTCCGAATCTTGAAAGATGAAAATAAAGGGATTGGCTTAACTTTCTCTATGCGGTTGCATAAAGCTTTGCCTAAGTAACGAGTAGGTCATTCCAGATAGCTTGCTTTTGCTATTATTGATGCTTTTAAGAAAAAGACCTTTCCTTTATGATAAGTTACTTTATGATATTAAGGATTTTTTCAATCATTAGAGTGGTGTCATCCCTTTTCATTCATCTCTGATAGATAAAAGCCCATAGGCCTAACAGTCGATTAGGTCAGTAGCGGAATGCTATTTTGACCTACCTAAGAGGTTAAATAGCGCGTTCAGGCACTCGGGAGAGGAGGAATCGAATCCCTATTGGATTTCCACCTCATAGAAAAGAAGGCCCCGGGCAAGCCTCTCTTATTTGTATTTTTCTATTCTGTCTTTGGATAGCACACCAATTCTAGCCCTTTGGCCTTCGTTCATATTTGTTCAAGAAGGCTGCGAGATATACAACATCTTTCCATAGACTTTTTCCTTGCCTGGATGAAAATATAATAAATGAATAATTATTCTCTCACAAATTCTTTATTTGAATATCTTTGCTTTGTTCGTTCTACAAATATAGAATAAACTTCCTTTCTTGGCACCATCCCTATTCTGATGGCTCAGTACAAGACCGACGGAAGAGAAGAGGTGAAAAGGCTAGTGAGGCAGAATTCTTTTTCTCTTTGATAGTGCCGCACAATGGAGACATTGTAGTGCTAGATAAGATTTACCAGCGGACAGTTGAAAAACGATACGACCTAGTGTCACACCTCCTTTTTTACACGACTATCCCGAAGGACGACACGTATAATGGAATTTTTCCAATTAAAGTGACATTATTCGAAATAAGATTATTTATTTATTAGATTCGCCACTTGGGATAGGTTTAGCCTTTGGTGTCCCAAATCATCGATTTAAGATCCCAAATCGTGGAAAATTTTTGACTGCGTAATTGGAGTCTGCGAACCAGAAATTCTTGAGTAAGGAATCCTGTTGACCAGAGGAAAGGTGTTAGGAACCCTCGGATCCCGTGGTTCTAGCACGGTCTCTTAAACTATTATAAATGACTAATTTCCTGATTTTTATACATGTTCCTCCTACAGTGCAATTTTAAAATTATTAACCGTTTTATGTCATTTTTAGGAATATTTACAACGTTATCAAAATATGTCTCGAACCACGTCACATAAATGCACCCGTGTTCTCGACACATTTTAACATCATTGAGACTTGGATTTGGGTCACATAAATGCACACCCGAATTTAGGAAGATACATTATTAAAATAACATGCAAATAGCAACTATGCGTTTTAAAATCTGTGGAAGGGCCGTGAAGTTCGCTAAACGGTACCTCTAGATTTCTATGCATTTAATTACAATTAGCGGGACACATAGTGTATGACTTTTGTTTAGCGTGGCACACCCGTTTTACTTTTAAAGAAAGTCAACCTAAAAAGACTATAATTTTCTATTATGCGCGTCTCTAGAATAAAGAGAAGTCCTAATTATTTCATATATTAATGGCTTATTCAAACGAAGCAATCAATATGCACATTTTCAGTGTTTGTATAACACACTTATGCAATTGGGCTTTATCAACGACAATAGACAGCCCAGAAGTAGGTTTCCTCATACTTCACAATTTACAACAATCTGGGCCTTCAATCAAGCCCAGAAATTTGGACTACAAATTAATCACAAGGATAGGACAGCATTTTCATATCACTACACTACAACTATTGATATTACATAATTGATCATTTTAAAACATATTAAAGACATTTGTCAAAAGGAAATCCTGGTAGTGATCTTGTATTAGTAAATTAATAAGTTACAACTCAAGTTTCGAATTCAGCATCTAAAAATTAATGTACTCGTCAATCAGAGTACATATGCATATAACGACTCCCTATTATCAAATCACACATGAAAAATCAGGCAGGTTATTGGCTATCTTATTTGCACCCTACTGAAATTAAAACACAGTGAAGTTCACAGTCCAGATACAGTCCGGCATATTTAGACGTTTATACACATTACAACACCAATAATATTTGTACTGTGAAATTAACATAAAAATTCAAGTATCTTCATAATCACGCATATACCCAGTTGTTGCCTTCCCAGATTTTTTGAGCAATAGTAGGTACTTGGAATTACAGCAAAAAGGAATCCTATGAGTAAGGTAAACGAGAAGCAAGCAACATCAGCCAAATCAACCAGTAAACCCAGGAATGTATCAAGAACTCAGGAAATTTTGAGAAGCAAATAACAACATAGGTTTTGATCCCAAACTTGAACAAAGTAAACCAACCTAAGAGCAATGCCTAAAATTGCTTCTGAAAACTCTAACAACTCAGAATGCATATGCCTCAGTTCATCTTCAACTTTTAATGAATAGAATTTTATTATTTTTAGAGGATTTTATTAGAAAAAGAGCTTAGAATTTTCAGGGAATTGGTTTTCAGATGGATCTTCTCGACCTCTTCTCTAAGAAATAGTATATATTTTTCTCCTTAGATGTATATATCTCTAAATGTGTGTCCCCTTTCTTAAGCAATCAGATGTCTCTTTTATAGCCAAAGCCTTAGGGCAACAAAATCTTTCTTGTTTTCTTTGTAGTCCCTTATCCATTTTTCAGATTTGCCTAATTGATCCCTTATTTTCTAACTTGTGCCTCAAGTTTAAGAGAGAATTAACAGATATTGCATTTCGAACCTCCACTAGAATGTTCCAGGGGTTTGTTACAAGATTCCTATGCTCAAATACCCCCAATACCCCTGTTTTCCCTTCTTAATTACTAGCCCAGATTTCTTATACCCTGTGCATATCCATCTAGTCAGGAATTGACCCTAGTTAACTACTCAAAGTCATAAATCAAGGTTACACTATCAGCTGGGGTTGAATTTTGAGAAAGTTGGACATGGCCAACTATTTAATTGGAAACAATACTATACTATGTAAAAGCAGACACATAAGGGTCAAAAACTGATAAGTAACAAATCAATGCAACACATATATACAGGCGGATTTAGACAATTATCAAAATGTGGAACTAAATTACTCAAAAGCAAAGATGAAATTAAAATACACAAACTTCAGAAACAAGATTTATCACACATGGACACTAATCAATTTTGAACAAAAGAAATGGAAAACCAGAGATGAATAATTCCGAGCATGATAATTCAAATGAGTCGAAAGAAACAACTATGACTTCAAATGACAAGAGGATCATTCAGAAGTATATTATCAACACTTAAGAACAAAAAGATGTAATGGAAACAAAGTAACTAATCAGATTTTTTTTACAGATGAGCAAATGGAAACAAAGTAACTAATCTGACATTTTTACAGACATACAAATGGACATTCATGCACTTACACAAATGAGAAAAAAATAAAAACATTAAAAGGCAATCAACAGAATTCAAGGCACTTAGTTTAATCACTGCAACCCTAGAAATTGGACCTTTCAAGTCCCATGGTTTTCAAGCATTTATGGGAAGGTTTGTTAGCCTTTGAAACCCTCGTACCATCGTTTGAGGGGGTGGGAGAGTATCAAGTGTAGGGTTAGCCGGTTTGGGGGTGGGTCTGTGTTTCAGATCATCTTTGATATGATTTTTGGCCAAATCTGCTTGTATTCGGAGGCTGTTGGTAATGGATTTGCGGAGGGGAGGGTGAGGAGGTCACCTGGTATCATTTTTGAAGGGTTCCGGGGAGGTTAGGTTTTTGGTCAGAGCTTCGATCTAATATTTGAAGCGATGGGTAGGGGTTTGGAGGAATACAACTATGGATTCATTATAGGGACGGGGTGAAGAGTATGTGGCATTATTTTGGGAGTTTTTCGGCGACAGCGCCGCCGTGCACGGCAGAGACGGTGCCCAAAGATTTGACTATTTGAAGCGACTGGCTCATATTCGAGGTTTGATTTTTAGGGCATCGGAAAGAGGAGGACATGGGGAGTCAGGGGTGTATTTTTGGTCGGGATATGAGCATTGCCGCCGGCGGAGATGATTTCTGGCCGGTGGCGGACAGTAGGTCTGTGGAGGATCCTGGACGGTGTTACACCGATGAATTTTTGTTCGAGGAGAGAAAGGTTTGTCTCTCAGTATAACACACGCGTTTGGACATATATATTTGTTTTGGGAAGGGAGTTTTAGGACCATTGGATCACCGTTGATGGATGACTGAGATTGATTGCCCCAAAATGACATCGTTTTGGGGCGTCTCTCATATCAGCTTGGGCCAGAGACGGTTGTTGGGCTGGATTCGGGTGTTTTGGACAGGTAAAGGGGTTTTGGGCCACTCGGACTCGGCCCAATTGTGGCTAGCCTTGTTTAAATCAATTTAATTCCTATTTTTTTTTCATTTTCATTTTTTAAAACTTCCTAATTTTATTTTAAAAATTCTAAATTCAGCTAAATTAAACTAATAACCACCTCAACATAAACAAATATGAAAATTAACAATAAAATGCCAAAAATGAAAATTAACAATAAGATGCCAAAATAAACCACTTATTTTTGTGATTTTTTATATTTTGTAAAATAAAACCTTAATTACCAATTAATTTTAATAAAGTATGTGAAATTAAATCCTAAATACTTATGTAATTTTTTTTATTGTTTATGACTTGTCATGCATGCATCAATGAAAACACACACTAATAGGCGCAATTAAATCCTAAAAATAAATAAAAAGGAAAAATCCTAAGTTTGAGAATTATGTAGGAGTAATTTTAACGAGACAAAAATCACGTGCTCACAGTTGCCCCTCTTTTCCCGAAAACACGAAGGGTTTTCGGTCAAAGATAAATGAGCGCTATGCGGGATTTTTGCCTACTTATAAACTCCATGAGAAGCATTTTGAAAAGACGTCTGACCTAATCTTGCTTCAAAGGTTGCCTACATATCCTCGGCGATAAAGGAATCAGGTTAGTGTAGTTCTGGAGTGTTTGGTATTTAGGACTACCATGAGCTGTGGTTTCACTGCTGTTTCTGCTGCTACTGCTTACCGACTCTTTATTACACAAAAAGAAAATCAAAAGCTAAGCTAGTTAGGCCTATTAACTACAAGTTACAAGATTCCTATCCATGAGTCTCTTGAAACTTGATCTTGAGTCTTGGATAGCTCTTATAGCAGACTCCGATCTGATTTCTGATGCTCATTAGCTGCAACCGCTGGTTTATTCTTCAATTTTGAAACAAATCGAGACAGGCAGGGCTTGTGATTTCAGTCAAATTTGAGCAGTCCGCATCTCTGTCCGCTTTATCATTTTGCATTCACTTCTTTTTGTCCTTTCTTCCTTTCCTTATTCTGGATTGAGACTCCCACTTACGATCATCTCAAATACTGTGCCTTGAAGTAAAACCTTCTCGGACACCACCAACAAACGAATGAAATTTTCTGCCCAGTTTTCACCGGAAAAATTTCGTGTGTTATTTGCATCACAAATCTAAGCTATTTCTTTATTGAAAACAATAAACATCAGGATTGCGTATCCTCTGGAATGATTGCCAGGTTATGCTGGGAAGGAAAACGGGTCCCTGGGAGGGATAAGAGGAGGATCCACGGGTTATGCCGGGATAGGTATGAAGGGTCCCTGCTTTGGATGAAAGGAAAAGCCACGGGTTGTGCCGTGATGAACTGAAAAATTTTCCTAGGTTATTCCAGGAAGATCCACGGGTTATGCCGGGATGAATGGAAATTCACGAGTTATGCCAAGGGAATCCGGGGGTTACGCTAGGGAGATCCACGGGTTATGCTGGGATTGAATGGAAAATTCCTTGGTTATGCCAGGTGAATCCGCAGGATATGCTGGGATTGAAAGAAAATCTCCTAGGTTATGCTAGGGAGATCCACGATCCACGGGTTATGCCAGGATTGAATGTAAAATTCATGGGTTATGCCAGGGGAATCCACGGGTTATGCCGGGATTGCAAGAAAAATTCTTACTTTATGCTAGGGAGATCCACGGGTTATGCCGGGATTGAAAGAAAAGCTCCTAGGTTATGCTAGGGAGATCCGCGGGTTATGCCGGGATGAATGAAACATTCCTCGGTTATGCCACGGGAATCCGCGGGTTATGCCGGGATTGAATGGAAAATTCCTAGGTTATACTAGGGAGATCCACGAGTTATGCCGGGATTGAAAGAAAATCTCCTAGGTTATGCTAGGGAGTCCACGGGTTATGCCGGGATTGAATAGGAAAATTCTTGGGTTATGCCAGGGGAATCCGCGGGTTATGCCGGGATTGAGAGAAAACTCCTAGGTTATGCTAGATAAATGAAATATTTCTAGGTTATGCTAGGGAAGATCCACGGGTTATGCCGGGATGAATGAAAAATTCCTAGGTTATGCCAGGGAATTGGACGGAAGTTGAGGGCCACAGAGGTCTTTTTAACTATGCTGGGGATGGAGAAGGGAAGGAAAAATCCTTAGTGTTATGCTAAAGATAGAAGAGACTTAACTCTCAGACTATGCTGGGGAATAAGGTGGAAAAGGATGTCCTCAGGTTATGCTGGGGATATAAAGAGAAACTTCCGGGTTATGCCGGGAAGCGAGAGAAAGAAATTTCTCGGCCTGTGCTATAGAGAGTGGACTGCGACCCCTTGGGCCATGCCGAGGAAGTCCACAAGTTGCACAGGCGAAAGCTAGGGATATGGCCCTAAGTCTGGGAAGGCGTCAGGGATCGGAGTCCCATGCCATCACGTTTATTTATGAAATTTGCAGGAAAAGAATGTAAAGAAAACTTCCCCTTTTGCTGATCATTGATGCAATACTATTCTTGGTCTTTGTGCCATTCCTTTGGTTGCATTTGTCGTGTGTTCCCATTGTTTAGATTACACCTGTTTCAATTTTAATTCAAAAACAAAGCGATTTGTAAGTTTGAACATTGATTTGTTTGCCTCCTTGTTTTGTTTGATTTCAGCTTCATTTCTGTTGGAGGAAACCCCTGATTTCCGAATTTCGCCTCGTAGTTTGGTCGGGGGCTCCTTATTTTCAGATTGGTTTTTGTTTTACAGGTCCTTGGTTATGATTTTGTCTCGATTTCCACATCGGGGCCTGCGTTTTGGGATCTTTTGTAGGAGCCATTAACCAGCTTGGGGTTAACCTTTCCGATTTTGATTCGCCTTCGTGGGCTCTCGAATTTGAATTCTTTTCTCTCTACTTTCCTGCTTTTGAAGCGTTAGCCGCCACGATCAGCCGGGGTTGGCTAAATGAGTTCGCTGATACCAGATATTCCTTTTAGTTCTTGCTAGGAGAAAACCCGTGAGACCGGCCTTGCTACCTTCCCTTGCAGAATGGTCAGGACATCAAAGTTGAAAAGAAAAGGAATGGAAGAAACAACAAAAGCAAACACATGGATTTAGAGAGGTATGTCTATTTTGGAGAAAAGGGGGGACTTATCTGGGAGTGCTTGCCGACTTTAAATGGAAACGACATGCTTCTTGGACTAGGTGCCCGACCCAGATACAACATGCTTCTTGGGGAACTGGGTTTTATTTGATATGACTGAACCTCAGGGAGATGCTACCTACGTATCCTTTCGGAATCAAGTCAGACGTAGTTCAGGAGTGTTTTTCCTAAACTAATTTGTTTTGTTTGTTTGATTGTTTTTCATTTTTCCAATTTTTCTTTCTTCTTCTCTTTTTTTCATTCATCATTGTTTTCTCTTCTTTTTTTTCAAATAGTAATTCCGGGTTCCAAAGAGGGTGAACAAAGAAACGCGATCGTCTCAAAGGGCTTGTGAAGGATTGGTAGTGTTTTAGGGTAGCGGGAAAGAAAAGCCTCCGTCATTTCAATCAACCGGAATCATTTCTATAGGGAGTTCAAACGTAATACCTTTTTACTGCATCTGCATTCACTACTGTCTCGTGCTCGTCTCCTTCAACGTCACCCAGGTACAATGCTCCTTTGAGTAGTATCTTTCTGATAATGTATGCATCTTTCCAGTTTAGAGAGAACTTTCCTTTGGCTTCCTGATGGTGAGGGAGAATACGCCTCAATACCAGCTGTCCAACTTCGAAATTCCTAGGACGCACTTTCTTGTTGTATGCGCGGGCCATTCTTTGTTGATATAACTGCCCGTGACAAACCGCAGCCATTCATTTTTCATCAATTAATGACAACTGCCCCAAACAAGTTTTAACCCACTCTCTATCCTCAATTTCTGCTTTGACAATTACTCTGAGCGAAGGGATTTCTACCTCTGCGGATATGATGGCTTCAGTCCCATAGACCAGTAAATATGGAGTTGCTCCTACCGATGTGCGCACTGTGGTGCGATATCCCAGCAATGCAAAAGGCAACTTTTCATGCCATTGTCTTGAGCTTTGAATCATTTTTCTCAAAATCTTCTTGATGTTCTTGTTAGCTGCTTCGACGACACCATTAGCTTTGGGCCGGTAAGGGGTGGAGTTTCTATGTGTTATCTTAAATTGTTCACATATTTCTCCCATCAGCCGACTGTTCAGATTGGCTGCATTGTCTGTAATGATGGTTGCGGGGATACCGAAATGACAGATGATGTTGGAGACAAAATCTACCACAACTTTCTTGGTGACAGATTTAAGTGTGATAGCCTCAACCCATTTTTTGAAGTAATCAATAGCAACCAATATGAATCTATGTCCATTTGAGGCTTTTGGCTCAATCAGCCCAATGACATCCATGCCCCAGGCAACGAATGGCCAGGGTGCTAACATAGGATGCAATTCGGTTGGCGGTGTTAGATAATACGCTTAACGCTAGAGGGGGGCGAATAGCGTTATAATAAAATTTAGCGTAAACTTACGGAAATTAAAATTTGCAAGAAGTAAATAAGTGCGATAAATAATAACTTACACACAGATATATCCTGGTTCACCACAACGTGTGGCTAGTCCAGTCCCCGAGAGACTCTCTCGAGATTTTCCACTAACGTGTCAAGCTTCCGGGTGCTTAACAAACCTTTACAACTTGAGGACGCAAGACTCAACACCTTTGCTCGGAGTTACAACACTCCAAGACTTCAACCAAGGAAACACAAGTTCCTTACAACAAGAGAATTACAATTCTCTTACAAGTGTATACAACACTAAAACACTCAAACAAAATACTCCTTAATGAGTAGATATGAGTAAAAGAAATAAGCTCTGGATCACAACAACTTTGGACAAGAATATGGCTCTCAAAAGCTTTATGAAATTGAATATAAAATGATAAACAAAAGTATGCAAGCTTATAGCAATGTAATGATCAGTTGTAGTATGTTGTTGTGTTTAAAACACTGAAATGAAGCTGTATTTATAGTTGAAAAACTTGGCATTACCGTTGCCTAATTGCCAATTAAGAGTTGCTGATTTTACTCACTGACAATCGATTGTCAAACCCCAACAATCGATTGTCTGCCAGTCAGATCAAAATTCAATCCCAGATTTTACGCTTGATAATCGATTACTTACAATCCATAATCGATTACTGGCAACGTTCAAAAAATCCTTTCCAGATTTTACCACAAACAATCGATTGTCCAGAATCAACAATCGATTACTCAGCAACGTTCAAAAAATCTTTTCCGGATTTTAATCAAAACAATCGATTATATAGAATCAATAATCGATTACCCAATAACGTTCAAAAAATCTTTTCCGGATTTTAATCAAAACAATCGATTATACAGAATCAATAATCGATTACCTGACGGTATTTGAAAACTTTACGACAACGGTCAGCTTCACAATCGATAGCACAAAGTCAACAATCGATTACTTATCAGTTTTTGAAAAACATTTTAGACACTGCCTCTTGACAATCGATTGTTATATACTCACAATCGATTATTTAATAAATTTGAAAATCACTGGAAGTCACTGCCTCAACACAATCGATTGTCATTAGTTCACAATCGATTATTTTGTGACGTTGAAAAATCTGAAGGACACTGTCTCTTCACAATCGATTGTCATTAGCTTCACAATCGATTATTCTGAGTTTTGAAAAACTTTGATGGACACTGCCTCATCACAATCGATTGTCATAAGGTTCACAATCGATTGTCATGCAGGTTTGAAAAAAACCTGATGTTCACTGCCTTAACACAATCGATTGTCATTAGTTCACAATCGATTGTCATGCAGTCTTGGCTCAACATAATCGATTATCATTAGTATATAATCGATTATCTTAGTCCAGTTTTCAGAGGCATTTAAAAATCATTTTGACTAATGAAAATATGCATGATTTAAAATCATTTAGCATTAAATTAAATATGCATGATTTTGGAAAAATAATTTTATGAGAGAAGCCATGTTACGAGTCAAGTTGTAGGATCAAGATCACAATTAAGAATGACTCAATTAAACTATAAAACTTTGTCTTGAGCTTGAATCTTGTTGTATATCAATTGTGCACTTGTTTCTTGAACTTCGTCATATATCAATTTTCGCTTCGTTTGTCATTCATCAAAACCTACACAAAAGAACACACATTTTAGTATTTTGCATTGAGAACGTGTTTCCAACAATTTCCCCCTTTTTGATAATGGCAAACATTAAGCGGGATATGCAAGCAATTTATATTGACGATTCAAGACAAGTATATTCATGCAACAAGTATGCAATTTGTTCCCCCTCAATATATGAATTCCCCCTCAATTTAAGCTTATAAATATTGAGAGTTGCATACCCGTTATCTTCCCCCTTTTGCCATTAGCAAAAATAAAAGAAGAAGATGCCAAAGATGTAAATAAAACTTGTTTATTTATTGGAAAGAAATTACAGCAACATCAACCCGAATAATAGCAACATAATCGATTATTGATACGAAATAATCGATTTTTAGATGACGAAAACCGATTGTTGCACGTCAAGCTTTATAATTCCCCTTTCCTTTGGGGCGATACCTGCAAAAATCGTTAGACATCTCCGACGCTCAAGTTAGAAATCATGTAATAAAAAATGCAATGCATGACTTAGATCAACGTGGAGTCAAGGATCCCGAGTTCACTGCGAATTCGGAAGAAGGACTCTTTCTCTAAGGGCTTTGTAAAGATGTCAGCCAATTGGTTTTTGGTTTCAACAAATTCAATTTCGACATCGCCTTTGAGAACGTGATCTCTAATAAAATGATGTCTAATTTCTATGCGTTTTGTTCGCGAATGAAGAACAGGGTTCTTCGTCAAGCATATGGCACTAGTATTATCACATCTAAGAGGGATATGATCAAGACTTAGGCCATAGTCCAAGAGTTGTTGTTTCATCCGTAGGATTTGAGTGCAACAACTCCCCGCGGCTACATATTCAGCCTCGGTTGTGGACAATGCAACACTTACTTGTTTCTTGCTAAACCAAGAGACGAGAGAGCTACCGAGCAAATGGCAAGTGCCACTAGTGCTCTTGCGGTCCAATTTGCATCCAGCAAAATCGGAATCGGAGTAGCCAACAAGTTGGCATGAAGAGCCTTTGGGGGTACCATAGACCCACATTTGTAGTACCAACAAGATACCTTAAAATCCGTTTTACCGCAGTAAGGTGAGACTCCTTCGGACACGATTGATAACGAGCACATAAGCACACGCTAAACATGATGTCCGGACGACTAGCAGTAAGATAAAGAAGAGAGCCAATCATACCTCGATACTTTTTGGTGTCGACTTCCTTACCTTTCTCATCTTTGTCAAGATGATCGGATGGGCTCATGGGAGTTGCCATTTCTTTTGCATTGTTCATCTCAAATCGTTTCAGCAATTCTTTGCAATATTTGGCTTGACAAATGAATGTACCTTCTTTCATTTGCTTTACTTGTAATCCCAAAAAGAATGTTAACTCACCCATCATAGACATCTCAAATTCGCTTGTCATTAAATCGGAAAATTCCTTGCATAAAACATTGTTAGTAGCACCAAATATAATATCATCTACATATATTTGAACTAACAAAATATCATTGTTTTTATGCTTAACAAAGAGAGTTGTGTCAACTTTCCCCCTAATGAAATCATTTTCCAAAAGAAACTTACTCAATCTTTCATACCAAGCTCGGGGAGCTTGTTTTAACCCATAAAGAGCCTTTTTGAGTTTGAAAACATGATCGGGAGATTTAAAGTTTTCAAAACCGGGGGGTTGTTCAACAAAAACTTCTTCTTGAATAAAACCGTTTAGAAAAGCACTTTTCACATCCATTTGATATAAATTGAAATTCATAGAAGAGGCAAATGCAAGCAATAAGCGAATAGCTTCTAATCTAGCTACGGGAGCATATGTTTCCTCATAGTCAATACCTTCTTCTTGATTATAGCCTTTTGCTACAAGCCTAGCTTTGTTTCTAGTGATTATACCATTTTCATCTAGTTTATTGTGAAAAACCCATTTCGTACCAATTATGGTATGACCTTCGGGTCTTGGCATCAAATCCCAAACGTCATTGCGTTCGAATTGGTTAAGCTCCTCTTGCATTGCCAAGGTCCAAAATTCATCCCCAATTGCTTCTGAGATGGTTTTGGGTTCAATTTGAGAAACAAAAGCAGTATGTTCTAAGGTATTTTTGAGAGAGTTTCGGGTACTTACCTTGTCTCCAACGTTGCCAATTACCTGTTCGAGAGGGTGATCTTTGATTGTCCTCCACTCGTTAGGCATATTCATTTCTTTTTCCAATTGTGGCACTTCTTCCGTTGGTTGTTCCTCAGTTTCATCCTTATTTTCCTTGGGTGGTTCCTCTTGTATTTTGTCTTTCAAGCTATCTAAGATACCTGCAAGATCAATACCGGAATCCTTTCTCGCCAAGCGAGCATTATTTTCGGAAAATGAAACATGAGGGGATTCCTCCACAATTTGGGTTCTTTTATTAAAGACCCTATATGCTTTACTACGTGAGGAATATCCAATGAAAATACCTTCATCCGACTTAGCATCAAATTTACCCAATTGGTCTTTGCCATTGTTATGAACAAAACATTTGCAACCAAAAACTCTAAAGTGGGAAATATTTGGTTTTCTACCCTTATAAAGTTCATATGGGGTTTTCATGAGTATCGGCCGAATTACTACTCTATTTAGAACATAGCAAGCGGTACTCACGGCGTCCGCCCAAAAATGTTTGGGTATCTTAGCTTCGTCGAGCATGGTTCTAGCCATCTCTTCGAGACACCTATTTTTCCTTTCCACCACCCCATTTTGTTGTGGTGTACGTGGAGCGGAAAAGGTATGCTCGATTCCGAGTTCGTCACAAAAGTCCGCAAAGAGATTGTGATCAAACTCTCCCCCATGATCACTTCTAATTGAAGTGACGGTTGTTTCTTTCTCATTTTAAACACGCTTAAGAAAATATTTAAAATTTTGAAAAGCATCACTTTTATTGGCAAGAAATAAAGTCCAAGTAAATCTCGAGTAATCATCAACAATCACAAAAGCATATTTATTTCTTCCTAGACTTTCAATGCGAGAGGAACCAAATAAATCCATATGAAGCAATTGCAATGGTCTAGAAGTTGAAACAATGTTTTTAGATTTGAAAGATGCTTTTGTTTGCTTCCCCTTTTGACACGAGTCACAAATAGAGTCATTTTCAAATTTTAAATTGGGAAGACCAACAACTAAGTTTTGAGAAATCAATTTGTTCAAAAGATGCATATTGATATGTGCTACTCTACGATGCCATAGCCAAGTATCATCCTCTTTACTCATAAGACAATCAACATATTCGGGTGAGGAATTAGCAAGATCAACCATATAGATATTATCAACTCTAAAACCACGAAGTATGATTTTGAAATCACTACGTCTAAATACTAGGCATTCATCCGAATCAAATAGAGAAAGATTTCCCTTGTCACATAATTGGCTTATGCTCAAGAGATTATGCTTCAAACCTTTCACAAGTAATATATGCTTAATAGAGGATTTTTCATCCTTACCGACCGAGCCGATGCCGATGATCTTTCCTTTATTGTTATCACCGAAGATAACACTTCCTCCTTCTTTGTGCTCTAATTGAAGGAATTTGGATTCATCTCCCGTCATATGCTTGGAGCATCCACTATCAAGGTACAATAGTACACTTGATCCCTTCAAGCACACCTACAAAACAAATTAATGTTCTTTAGGTACCATGCCATCTAGGGTCCTTGGGGGTTAGGCATATTATAATGATGCGATTGAGTAACATGTCTATGACGTGTAAAGCATGCAGGAGCAATATGACCAATACGTCTACAATAATGACAAGTCACATTTGGGTTATGCATCCTTCTAGGTTCATAGTAACTAGACGGATGAAAATTTCTTACTCTATTTTGAACACTATGACTATTTCGCATTTCATGAGAAATATTTCTCCTACTATGAGCTCTAGGATGGGCAGCATTTCTAGAGTGATTGTTTCTCGGTTGAGGGCCATTGCTAGGTCTTCTAAGGGGTTCAATATTTGGCCTAAAATATGCATCATTTCTAGGGTGACTATTTCTAGGTAGTAAGTCATTCCTAGGTCTTCTAAAATGTTCAGCATTTTGTCTAGCATGCATATTGGCTCTAGAGTTGTTGTTTCTAGGATAAGCATTTCTATTGTTAATCCTAGGTTGAGCTTTAGGTTGTTGGGGTTTATCTGC
This sequence comes from Nicotiana benthamiana, assembly GCA_034376525.1. Classification (NCBI taxonomy): domain Eukaryota; kingdom Viridiplantae; phylum Streptophyta; class Magnoliopsida; order Solanales; family Solanaceae; genus Nicotiana; species Nicotiana benthamiana. The sequence continues at coordinate 52,852,654 of CM067326.1, forward strand.
AACCTTTTCTTCATTCTTAAAGCCTATTCAATGCTTGGTTGATTTCAAGTTAACAAGAACATCATTCAAGTTTTTGTGCGAAGAATTAAACTTATCTAATGTGCCTTTAAGCCTACTTACTTCATTCTTAAGAAGCAAACAAGAAGTGCAATTTCTAGTAGAGCTTTCGGGCTTATCGGAACTTCTTTTTCCAAAAAACTTGTTTTCCTCTTTCAGCTTCTCATTTTCTAAAACCAGTTTTTCTAAATCCTTTTCTTTCAAAGAAAGCTGTTTTTGAAAATCCTTTTCTTTTAATGAAGCATTTTCTTTTATGCCCTTAACAGTTTTTGAAGCCTTAATAAACTCAGCATATAATTCATCAAAAGCAGTTCGCATTTCTTCAAGAGTAAAGAAGTTTTTAGACGAAATTTGACATACCTCATCTTTGTTGTCTTCTTGTGCCATAAGGCAAAGATTTGCTGCTTCGTCTTCTTCTCCTTCGCTTGACTCATCTCCGGAGTCGCCTCCCCAAGAAATGTATGCACGTTGCTTTTTAAAAGGTTTCTTCTCCTTTTTGAGGTTTGGGCAATTTGATTTGATGTGCCCGGTTTCACCACATTCATAGCACTTGATTTGTTCGCCTTGCTTTTTGCCCTTGCGTTCATACTCCTTGCGCATGAACTTTTGAAATCTTTTGATAACGAGTCCAAACTCGTTGTCTCCTTCCTCATCAATTTGCGGTTGGCTTGTGCTCCCCTTTAGAGCTATTCTTTGCCTCCTTTGATCATCAACAAAAGGGTTAAGAATAGTAGATTCATAGGTTTTAAGGTTACCTCTTAGTGCGTCGATGGTGACGATTGAAACGCCAATGGATTCTTGAATTGCATCGGCCTTTGATCTCCATGCCGGTGTGAGACTTCTAAGAATTTTTCGAACGAGCTCTCTATCCGTGAATGTTTTCTTGAGAGCATGTAAGTCATTTACGATTATTGAAAATCGCTCAAACATTTCGTCCACCTTTTCACCTTCCTTCATGTGAAATAATTCATAAGAATGGGTTAGGAAATCAACTTTTGCTTCCCTTACCTGGTCCGTACCTTCGTACGTGACTTCTAGCTTGTCCCACATCTCCTTTGCCGTTGTACAACACGATATTTTCCTGTAATCGTAAGCATTAACAGCACAATATAATAAATTTATTGCTTTAGCATTATTTTGAACCTTTCGGATGTCATCCGCGTCATACTCATCCTCGGACTTGGGAACCCATTCGTTTTCCACCTTCTTTGTTGGAATTTGGTTTCCCTTCATTATCACCTTCCAAAGGTGAAAGCTGTTGGACTGAACGAAGATCTTCATCCTCTTCTTCCAGTACGTGTAATTTGTACCGTTGAATAGAGGTGGTCGTGTGGAGCACTGTCCTTCTTCAATTCCTGCAAAAGAATCACAAGTAGAAGCCATGGATGGTTCTCTCAAACTGTTAAGTTTTCAGAGAGTTGGGCTCTGATACCAATTGTTAGATAATACGCTTAACGCTAGAGGGGGGTGAATAGCGTTATAATAAAATTTAGCGCAAACTTGCGGAAATTAAAATTTGCAGGAAGTAAATAAGTGCGATAAATAATAACTTACACACAGATATATCCTGGTTCACCACAACGTGTGGCTAGTCCAGTCCCCGAGAGACTCTCTCGAGATTTTCCACTAACGTGTCAAGCTTCCGGGTGCTTAACAAACCTTTACAACTTGAGGACGCAAGCCTCAACACCTTTGCTCGGAGTTACAACACTCCAAGACTTCAACCAAGGAAACACAAGTTCCTTACAACAAGAGAATTACAATTCTCTTACAAGTGTATACAACACTAAAACACTCAAACAAAATACTCCTTAATGAGTAGATATGAGTAAAAGAAATAAGCTCTGGATCACAACAACTTTGGACAAGAATATGGCTCTCAAAAGCTTTATGAAATTGAATATAAAATGATAAACAAAAGTATGCAAGCTTATAGCAATGTAATGATCAGTTGTAGTATGTTGTTGTGTTTAAAACACTGAAATGAAGCTGTATTTATAGTTGAAAAACTTGGCATTACCGTTGCCTAATTGCCAATTAAGAGTTGCTGATTTTACTCACTGACAATCGATTGTCAAACCCCAACAATCGATTGTCTGCCAGTCAGATCAAAATTCAATCCCAGATTTTACGCTTGATAATCGATTACTTACAATCCATAATCGATTACTGGCAACGTTCAAAAAATCCTTTCCAGATTTTACCACAAACAATCGATTGCCCAAAATCAACAATCGATTACTCAGCAACTTTCAAAAAATCTTTTCCGGATTTTAATCAAAACAATCGATTATACAGAATCAATAATCGATTACCCAATAACGTTCAAAAAATCTTTTCCGGATTTTAATCAAAACAATCGATTATACAGAATCAATAATCGATTACCTGACGGTATTTGAAAATTTTACGACAACGGTCAGCTTCACAATCGATAGCACAAAGTCAACAATCGATTACTTATCAGTTTTTGAAAAACATTTTAGACACTGCCTCTTGACAATCGATTGTTATATACTCACAATCGATTATTTAATAAATTTGAAAATCACTGGAAGTCACTGCCTCAACACAATCGATTGTCATTAGTTCACAATCGATTATTTTGTGACTTTGAAAAATCTGAAGGACACTGTCTCTTCACAATCGATTGTCATTAGCTTCAAAATCGATTATTCTGAGTTTTGAAAAACTTTGATGGACACTGCCTCATCACAATCGATTGTCATAAGGTTCACAATCGATTGTCTGCCTTAACACAATCGATTGTCATTAGTTCACAATCGATTTTCATGCAGTCTTGGCTCAACATAATCGATTATCATTAGTACATAATCGATTATCTTAGTCCAGTTTTCAGAGGCATTTAAAAATCATTTTGACTAATGATAATATGCATGATTTAAAATCATTTAGCATTAAATTAAATATGCATGATTTTGGAAAAATAATTTTATGAGAGAAGCCATGTTACGAGTCAAGTTGTAGGATCAAGATCACAATTAAGAATGACTCAATTAAACTATAAAACTTTGTCTTGAGCTTGAATCTTGTTGTATATCAATTGTGCGCTTGTTTCTTGAACTTCGTCATATATCAATTTTCGCTTCGTTTGTCATTCATCAAAACCTACACAAAAGAACACACGTTTTAGTATATTGCATTGAGAACGTGTTTCCAACAGGCGGTGCATGAATCAAATCACCGTGTACATGACATTGATGACATTTTTTAATGAAGCTGAAGCAATCTTTCTCCATGGTCATCCAGTAGTACCCTACTCGAAGTATCTTCTTTGCTAGGACATATCCGTTCATATGAGGTCCACACACTCCTGCATGTACGTCATGCATAATTCTTCCAGCTTCCTCGGTGTCAACACATCGCAGCAAGCTGAGATGTGGGGTCCTTTTGAACAAGGTATCACCACTCAAGAAGAAACTACTTGCATGCCGTCAGATGGTTTTCTTTTGCTCTCCGGTAGCTTGCTCGGGTCATGTGTTTTCAGGAATCTCTTGATGTCATAATACCAGGGCTGTGTGCTGGATTCTGCCTCGGTCACATTACAATACCCGTGCCTTTCTTTGATTTGGATTTCCAAAGGATCAACGTAAGCGTTTTCGGGGTAAGGCAACATGGAAGCCAAGGTTGTGAGTGCGTCTGCTAGCTCATTGTGACAACGAGGAATGTACCTGAATTTTATCGATTTGAACCGTTTGCTGAGGTCCTCCACATGATGTCGATAGGGGATGCGTTTAACGTCTCTTTTTTCCCACTCTCCTTGAGCCTGTCGGATGATCAAATCTGAATCCCCCATAATTAACAATTCATCAACACCTTAGTCAATGGCCATGTTCATTCCCATGATGCAAGCCTCATATTTAGCTGTATTATTGGTGCAGAAAAACCGGAGCCTGACTGTAGCTGGGTAATGCTGACCTGTGAGTGAGATTAAAATCGCCCCAATCCCTACGCCTTTTGCGTTTACTGCTCCGTCAAAGAACATTTTCCAAGCAAGGATGTCTTCAGAAGTTACTTCCACCGAATTCACTTTTTCATTAGGGAAATAGGTATTCAAAGACTGATATTCATCGTCAACTGGATTCTCAGTTAAATGATCTGCTAATGCTTGAGCTTTCATTGCAGTACGAGTGACATACACTATGTTGAACTCGGTGAGCAGGATTTTCCATTTTGCTAATCGCCCTATGGGCATCGATTTTTGGAATATATACCTCAACGGATCCAACCTGGTTATGAGGTAGGTGGTTCTGGCTTGCAGGTTATGCCTCAACTTCTGGGCCACCCACATCAAGGCACAACAGGTTCTTTCTAGCAGCGTGTACTTGGCCTCGTAACTGGTAAACTTCTTGCTCAAATAATAGATGGATTGCTCCTTCTTTCTCGTGGCATCATGCTGCCCGAGAATACAACCAAAAGCTTTATAGGACTGTTAGATAGAGAAATAATGGCATTCCCTGTTCCGGCGGGACGAAAGCTGGTGGGTTGGACAAGTAGTGTTTGATTATGTCAAAAGCCTCTTGACACTCGCCAGTACATTTAATTGCTACGTCCTTTTTCAGTAGCTTGAATATGGGCTCGCACGTGGAAGTCAGCTGACGGATGAATCGGCTGATGTAATTTAGTCTTCTAGCAGGCTCATTACATCCTTCTTGGCCTTTGGAGGAGGTAGCTCTCGATTGGATTTTATCTTGGTCGGATCCAACTCGATACCTCTTTGGCTAACAATGAATCCCAAAAGTTTGCCTGACGGGACCCCGAATGCACACTTGGCTGGATTCAATTTTAAATCATACTTGAGAAGCCTTTCGAAGAACTTTCTTAAGTCTCTTACATGATCACCTTGAGTCTTGGACTTGATAATCACATCTTCCACATATACTTCTATCACTTGATGCATCATGTCATGGAAAATGGTGGTCATAGCCCTCATATATGTTGCCCAAGCGTTCTTTAGACCGAAAGGCATAACTTTGTAACAGTAAGTTCCCCAAGGTATGGTAAAAGAAATTTTCTCAGCATCTTTCTGATCCATCAACACTTGGTGGTATCCTGCGCAGCAATCTACAAAGGACTGTATCTCGTGTTTGGAACAATATTCAATAAGGATGTGGATGTTAGGTAGAGGGAAGTTGTCATTGGGACTGGCCTTGTTTAAATCTCTTTAGTCTACACACACTTGATTTTTCCCATCTTTCTTCGGCACCGGAACCACATTGGCCAACCATGTGGTGTATCGAACCAATCGGATTACCCCTACCTCTATTTGTTTTGTAATATCTTCTTTGATCTTATCGCTGACATCGGGTTTGAAATTTCTTTTTTTTTGTTGGACTAGAGGGCATTCGAGGTATGTGGCAACTTATGAACCACTAGATCAACACTCAGCCTAGGCATATCATCATAAGACCAAGAAAATATATCTTTGAATTCAAGTCCGCGAGCATGTCATATTATTTAAAGCCGCAATATTGGGACTGAAAGAAAAGATAAAAATAAAAGAAAAGCAAAATCAGAAAAGAGAGAAGTGCAAACAATGAAATATTGATTTCATTTCTTTGAAACTGTAAGATAATAGGGTTTACATCTGGATTTTAAAGGAAAAAATACTAAAGAAAAGAAAAACACCCAAGCTACACCCTGAAATAACTCGTAATGCAACAAAAGGTAGCATGGCAGGACTACCGGGCCTCCCGCCTAACTGGGAAAGGCGTGGCTTCCAGTTTTGCAATTTGGCATCCGATCCCATGTAGAGCACCTCAGCAGTGCTTGAGCCTTCTCCCAGCTAGACCATGTTGGCTTCATACAATAACTTCCTCATGGCCCCACATATATCTTCAATTTCTTCCGCCGTGAAGGTCTCGTCTTCTTCTTCCTCATTGTATTTTTGTTTCACAAATGTTTTGTATAAGTGGGGTAGGGGTTGTGGAAAAACCATACATGATGTTTCCTACGGTTAGCCCAGGTGATATCCTCCGGCGTGCGACGAAAATCTAGACCAAAAAACTTCTCTGCGATAGGTAAAACGATCAGCTCAGTTATTCCTTGTAGAGAACTTCCACGTCCTTTTCCTGGCTTAAACCCTTAGCGTGTCATCTCTCTTGCCACCATGATTGAGGCATTGGAGAGGAAAGACTGGGGGAATGGTTTGCCTTCTTTGTGTTGATCAGCTACCACAATTTCAAAATTCTGGTAGACTATATGCTCACTTCCCTCTTTAGCTTCGAGGCAGGGGACGGAGGGATCACGGTAAATTGATGTTCATCTTTTCCATGGACCACAATCTCCTGGTTCTCATGTTCTAATTTCAACATTTGGAGCAGAGTAGAAGGAACCGCTCCTGCCGCGTGAATCCATGGTCTTCCTAGGAGATAGTTATAGGATGTGTCCATGTCTAATACTTGAAATGTCACTTCAAAATTGACCGGACCGATGGTCAATACTAAGTTAATTTCCCCTATGGTGTCTCTCTTGATTCCATCAAAGGCTCAGACATACACATTATTGGGACAGATTCTCTCTGTTCCGATCTCCATTCTTTGCAACGTCGACAATGGGCATATATCCACCCCGGAACCTCCGTCTATCATACTCTTTTGACATAATAGCCTTCGCATTTGACGGTGAGGTGCAAGGATTTGTTGTGGGCAGCTCCCTCTGAAGGTAGCCTTATTATTCTTGCTGAATGTTACCTAATTTATAGCGAAGAATCTTTTCTCCATTTTCTCCAGTTGTTCCACGGAGGTTTCAACCAGTACATAAGTTTCATTCAAGGTTTTGGCCAACAATTTCTGGTGCTCTGGAGAGTTCATCGGCAATAATAATAATGAGACTTGCTCGGGAGACTTCCAGAGCTGGTCCACCACCTCATATTTTGGCATTTTCATTTTTTTAAAGAAGGCCTCTGCCTCTCGGCATTTACGGGCTTTTTGGGTGGAAACCGCCTTTTGGTGGCTGTGTTCACTTCTTCCATATCCGAATATTTCTTTGCGGGATGGCCCTTTTGAGTTTCCCCAGTTATTTCTTTGCCCTTGTGTGTTACTATTGTTTCTTGGTAGTTCCATGGGACTACAGAAGGGTCCGTCATTGGCTTCTAAGGCGCGCGACCGATCACCACGGGCTCATTCGGCCGTGGTGGTTTAATCGGTCCCCATACCACATAAGCTCCCTTGGGTATATACATTGTCTTGTACAACTCAAGCCTTCTTGTGGGACTCAGAGTGGGTTGTTTTTCTTGATGCCCCCGTGGGATGTAAAATATGGTTTCCTTGGTGGGTTCCGTCTCAGTTTTAATTTCAACCTTCTTCACTACTTTTGGGTGCTTGGCTTCACTTATTTCCTTTTCTTCAACCTTCTTGGGGGTAACTTTCGATTTTCTGTCTGCATCGGCAATGGCTATTATGGATTTTAAAGCAGGGTCGAACTCTTTGTCCTCACAAATCATCCCGATGACTGGCCCATTGTTGTGGGCTGGCAACGAGTTTTTGGTTACGTTCAAGACCTCTTCATCTCTCAGCACTATTTTCTTTTGTTCTATTAAATCCTCCACCGCTCTTTCAATGTCCAGCAGTTTTCAGTGTCATGTTCTTCGGCCCCGGAATGATAAGCACAGCGCACACCCCATTGATAGGAAGGTGACTCGGGGTTTTTCTGTTATGGTGCACGGTCTACAAGAGACCCATCCAGACCAGTTTTGGGATTAAGTTGGCATAAGACTCCCCTATTGGTGTAAAAATTTGTCTCCTGGGTGGTTCCCTTGGATGGTAATTATTTTGTGGAGGGCGGGGATTATAGTGGTTTTGGGGAGGTTGATTTCTCGGGGCATGGTTCCTGTTGCCCTATTGTTGTGGTCGGGTAAATGGCTGGGCATTCATGACTGCATAATGTTGGGCAACATAATGCATGTCTTGATGGGGATAGTAGTGTTGAGAGGCCCTTTTCCAAAAATACAGGTCTGTGAGCATGATGTCTTCTCATTTCGAAGGCTGCCATTGACGCATCCTCTTTCTTTTTGTTTCTTGCGACTCCTCCTGCCCCGTTTTGTATGGCCTAGGAGGTTGAGCGTATGGCTGACTGGCTCAGAATTCTTCCTGTTTTAAAGCCATTTTCTACCATCTTGCCGATTTTGATTGCTTCCACGAAAGATTTGCCCATTACTGACATCATATTTTATAAATAATCTGCCTCTTGTGCCTGTAGGAAGACAGTAACCATCTCTGTCTCATACATGGGTGGCTTTACTCTTGACGCTTGTTCGCGCCACTTGACTGCATATTCTCTAAAACTTTCTGAAGGTTTCTTTTTCAAGTTGGCCAAAGAATTCCTATCCGGGGCAATGTCAATGTTATACTGGAACTGCCTTACGAAATCCCGGGTGAGATCATCCCAAATATTCCATCGAGTGATATCCTGGTCCATGTACCATTCAGAAGCGATGCCTACCAAAATCTCCCCGAAATATGCCATCAATAGTTCTTCTTTTCCTCCTACCCCACTAAATTGATTACAATATTTTTTCAAATGGGCAATGGGGTTGTCGTGACCATCGTACATTTCAAACTTTGGCGATTTGAATCCCAGGGGAAGATGTACGTGTGGGAACATGCATAAGTCTGAGTAAGACACACTCTTCTGCCCACTCAAGCCTTGAATGTTTTTCAAACTCTTCTCAAGGCTTTTCATCCTTCTTATTATCTCATCTTGTTCAGGTATCTTAGGACTTTTATCCTGCATCGGCGTGAGTTTGTATGCCGGTTGAGGATAATTGTATGTGGGGTATGGGGGAGGCTCGGTTTGGTAGTTGGGAGTTTGAAATGTGAAAGATGTAGGATCAAACGTGGGCCTCGGCACCGCAGGCTGTGTGGTGGATGCATATGGAGGAGCCGTAAAAATGTTAGGCACTGGGCCAGATGTGAACATCGGGGGACGGGCTTCAGAGGGTGCTCCGACAAAGTTGGCTGATATGGTAGGCTGCCCAAGAGGGTATTTGGGTGGCTGATGGGGGTAGTGGAGGTACCCCCCGACCTTGGGAATAGCTTAAGAAATCCGGGGATGGCACTTGAAGGTTCTTTTCCATTTGTCCAAGTGTCCCACATTTCCATAACTATGAGTCGAAGGATCCTATTTTCTTCAGCTGCTGCAGATTCTGAGGCTGGGATACCTGCAATCGGGTTGTCATCTGGGATGGAAACTACTGGTAGAGTCATTTCGGATGACATTTATGCGCTTCCTTTTGATCTAGTAAAGTATCTATGCGTTGCCATCTTACCTAAAACCAATCACTGTTCTCTAAAACCTGGAGTGGAAGCTTGACTTACAAATGGTTAGGTTGGGATAGATAGCAAACAGTAAATCGCATATTGGGTATGATGCACCTAGCAGTTAACGGGTCTCTATATGTTTGCAATGGTCGCATGCCTCATCCCGGCATTTATTCCGAACTTACTTTTGGTTTCTACTTCTTATTTCCTTTTAGATTTATTTTTTGAAAATACGGTCAAATCCTATGAAGATTGCCGACGTATCATGACGCCGCATGAGTCAGACCGAGCATAGTTCACGGAAAAATGTGATGGAAATAAGAGGATATTTTGGGGATTTTTAAATTTTATAAAGACAAAATTCTGATTTACAAAAGCTAACAAAGTTAAAAGCAACTACCATACTTGGACACAATAAAACTTACAGACTCGAATGGTGCGTAAAAGAACATACAGACTGATAACTCTTTTAAGAAAAATATAAATTTTCAGAAATTAAGAATACATTAAGACTTTAACTGCTTTTGGAGCTTGCAGGGCATCATCCGGCCTTGCCGCAGGATTGCGTGCTAAAATTCCTTGGAGGTGGTGGAGGTTTTCCATCACTCAACGAACAAATGTCATGGCCGTAGCAAAGAACATGGACTTCGTCATATCCTCGTAATTATGGCATTTTGTGGTAATGTAATCTGTGATTGCCCGTATCCTTTCCCTAATAACGCCTTTTTCTTGCAGCAACCACCCAATGTGCTCGGCCCTTGCCTCTAGATTTCTTTCTGCTACCTGACTCAGCTTTTGGAATTGCTGCAAATCCCTTTCTAATCCTGCTATTACTGCATAAAAGTGTTCTCTTTCGGCATTGAAGTCCCCAACTTTCTTGGTCATTCTGTTTTCAGTCATGATGATCCTCCGCTTTAAACCAACAACCTCATCATTATTCCATTCCTTTAATTGCTCAAGGATGCGGGATCGTTCCTCCGTACTTTTAACCAAATTCTTCCGAACCCTAGATAGCTCGCCTTTCGTCTTATTCAGGTAAAAACCATACTCGGTTACTTTCCGCCGCAAATTTTCTATGAGTTTTTCATCTTTTGTACTTTGAGGGGATTTTCTGTGGCTGCCTTAATTTTATGGATTTGGGCTCGTAAGGCTTCATTTTCTTTGGTTAACATCTTCTTTTCTCCCTCACTGGCTGCGGCTTGCAAACTATTTTCAAATTGCAGCTCTTGGATTTGCTTTTTCAATCTTCCTATAGTGGCCCCATATTCATTTTCCTTGGCCAACCAATCCCATTTCTTTCGTGACGTCTCAGCAAATTCTTGGAGATGTAGTCTCTTAGCCGGCCTTCCAGGCTCTATTTCTCTTTTGTACCATGCAACATACCCCGGTGCGACCTCACCTTTAGATACGTTGCGCACTCGAGTACCTGCTGTCAAATATTGACATTCACTCCAGATTTTTCTTACGATGGCTTCAGGGAATTGACCATTTGGGCTAATCTCCAATGCATGACAACTAATAACCTCGTCCCTGGGGATCATTTGGCATCTACCCAATTGTCTTAGTACCCTGTACGACGCCTAGGGCTGGATACTTCGGAGACCCATTAGAATGAAATGAGGCCCAGTGGATGGCATATACACAACTTCATCCACAAAGAGAAACCCGAATGCCCACTCTATCTGATTTACAGTGATGACCCGGAGATGCGACACCCATTCTGTGACACCCTCAGGTACTCTAAACCCATCAACCCTGTTGCAGAATTCTTCTATGCATCGCTTTGTTGATGACCCATAATTTCATGAACCGAGGCCGGTGGCATATATGCTCGATCATCCATATTTGCAGCAGCAAGTTACATCCTTCGAAGAAGTCTCCTCTTGCTTTACAGGCGGTGAGAGCACAGAAGATTTCGGATAAGATCATTGGAGCGGGGGAACTTTTAGCCTGGGTCATTAAAGTGCCAACGACCCCTGCTATTCGTATGTCAATATTCTCATCCTTTCGCGGGAACACCAGAAGACCCAAGAAAAATACCATGAACGCAAAACATCGATGCTCCTCCCAATTGAGCTGATTTTTTTTGCTACAAATATGATTTTCGAGGTTATTGAATCCCCCGATATGCCCGTACCTCTGATATATAAATTGCAGGGTGCAAAAGCCAGCCGATTAGTCCGGATTGTGAACCTTCCTACTGATTTTCAAGGAGTCCAGGAATTTGTGCACGGTAAGGGCTCTTGGGGCAATCGGGTATTGGTGTCTCAAAGGAATTGTAGGGGTCCCAACTTACCCAGTTATTTCCTCCAATGTCGGGGTGAGTTCAAAGTCCGAGATGTGGAAGACATTGTGAGCCAGGTCCCAAAATGTGATTAATGCTTTTATGATGTCTCCCCTTGGATTAAGTTTCAACAAACCAGTGAGGCCTCCCAAATACGTATTGACCCTTTTTTGCCCTGCTTCCCCCAGATCATTCCACCACAGTCGCAACTCCAAGGGAATTTTGTTCATGAACATTATCGTGCTCATTCTGCACATTTATTAAGGTGGATTAGTATCAAAATAAAAAAAAACCAATATTTTCTGAAATTCATTTCTTAAAATCAGGGCTTAACTTTTCGAATATGGCCTCGCAACTCTTCGAGAGAAGGTTTTTCAGGCTGTGCTTGCTTGCCGGTCAAAATAAGACTCAGAGGTGGCCATTTACACAGGATCAGTCTTCCGGCGTCCCTTGCGGTGACATTCGGCTATTCCCAGTAGTAAAGGCATCACCTGATTTATTTTGAAACAAGTGATTAAATTTAGACATTTGTTTTTTTTCTTGTTTTGGCATTTTTTGCAAAAGAAGGGTTGGACCAGGCAAAACAATTTATCAAAAACCCAAATATTGTTGAAAAGCTTTCCCAATATCTTTTCCTTTTGTTTTGTATTTTGATTTGTTTTTTTTTTTGAAAAATCCTGTAGCATTTCGCCGCAATCAAATGATTTATCTCAGTAAATCTCAAATTTCCTTTTATTCACAAGCCGGTCAACATGCGAATCCAAAGCAAATGAATGAACAAGTAGCACGTAATATGCATTATGATGGTCTTTTCATTTCAGGTCACCTGTCCTAGACGGACCCAACCCCTGTGTTGAGTCCCCTAAGTCAAATGCATGATGCAAATAAGCATTCCTACAAGGGATTTGGCATGAGGTCAAGTTATTCTAAGTTAATAACCTTGGTATGGGGTCTAGACTGTGCACCCGAGCGAACAACTCGAGTCGAGGAGGGGGCTACGTATCGGGAACCAAAAGGCCATCCGGCTTATTAACTTGTCCGGCCTCTTTCATAATTTCAGGTATGACACTAACAAAATATGGAGTCTCAACCAATAAGCACATCCCCGAAGGTGAGAAGTGAAGGGTTTCGTAGAAGTTTATATGTACAGTTCAAATAATATCAAAGCGGTAAAGCATTTAGCACTTAGCATAGAACATGTAATGAAATCAGAAGAATCCAAATATAACAGTTATTCTAAGCTCGAATTCTTGAACCTTGAACCAGAGATTCTGGGTTCTAACCCCAGCGGCGTCTCCAGAGCTTTCACACCTCCTTTTTTACACGGCTACCTCGAAGGACGACACGTATAATGCAGTTTTTCCAATTAAAGTGAAATTATTTGAAATGGGATTGTTTATTTATTAGAGTCGCCACTTGGGATAGGTTTAGCCTTTGGTGTCCCAAGTCACCGATTAAAGATACAAATCGAGGAAATTTTTTAACTGGCCAATTGGAGTTTGCGAACAAGAAATTCTTGAGTAAAGAATTCTATTGACCCGAGTGAAGGTGTTAGGCACCCTTGGATCCCGTGGTTCTATGGTCGCTTAAACTATTATAAATGGCTAATTTCCTGATTTTTATACATGTTCCTCCTACAGTGCAATTTTAAAATTATTAACCGCTTTATGTCATTTTTAGGAATATTTACAACGTTATCAAAATATGTCTCGAACCACGTCACATAAATGCACCCGTGTTCTCGACACATTTTAACATCATTGAGACTTGGATTTGGGTCACATAAATGCACACCCGAATTTAGGAAGATACATTATTAAAATAACATGCAAATAGCAACTATGCGTTTTAAAATCTGTGGAAGGGCCGTGAAGTTCGCTAAACGGTACCTCTAGATTTCTATGCATTTAATTACAATTAGCGGGACACATAGTGTATGACTTTTGTTTAGCGTGGCACACCCGTTTTACTTTTAAGGAAAGTCAACCTAAAGAGACTATAATTTTCTATTATGCACGTCTCTAAAATAAAGAGAAGTCCTAATTATTTCATACATTAATGGCCTATCCAAACGAAGTAATCAATATGCACATTTTCAGTATTTGTATAACACACTTATGAAATTGGGCTTTATCAACGACAATAGACAGCCCGGAAGTAGGTTTCCTCATACTTCACAATTTACAATAATCTGAGCCTTCAATTAAGCCCAGAAATTTGGACTACAAATTAATCACAAGGATAGGACAACATTTTCAGATATCTACACTACAACTATTGATATTACATAATTGATCATTTTTAAACATATTAAAGACATTTGTCAAAAGGAAATCTTGGTAGTGATCTTGTATTAGTAAATTAACAAGTTACAACCCAAGTTTCGAATTCAACATCTAAAAATTAATGTACTCGTCAATCAGAGTACATATGCTTATAACGACTCCCTATTATCAAATCACACATGAAAAATCAAGCAAGTTATTAGTTATCTTATTTGCAACCTACTGAAATTAAAACACATTGAAGTTCACAGTCTAGATACAGTCCGACATATTTAGACGTTTATACACATTACAGCACCAAAGATAAATGAATATCCTAAATACTACTGAGTTGGTAACATTCGCACTGTGAAATTAACATAAAAATTCAAGTATCTTCATAATCACGCATATACCTAGCTGTTGCCTTCCCAGATGAGCAAGAGTAGGTACCTGGAATTACAGCAAAAATGAATCCTATGAGTAAGGTAAACGAGAAGCAAGCAACATCAGCCAAATCAACCAGTAAACCCAGGAATGTATCAGGAACTCAGGAAATTTTGAGAAGAAAATAACAACACAGGTTTTTATCCCAAACTTAAACAAAGTAAACCAGCCTAAGAGCAATTCCTAAAATTGCTTCTGAAAACTCTAACAACTCAGATGCATATGCCTCAATTCATCTTCAACTTTTAATGAACAGAATTTGATTATTTTTTGAGGATTTATTTAGAAAAAGAGCTTAGAATTTTTAGGGAATTGGTTTTCAGATGGATCTTCTCGAACTCTTCTCTCAGAAATTGTATATATTTTTCTCCTTAGATGTATATATCTATGAATGTGTGCCCCTTTTTCTTAAGCAATCAGATGTCTCTTTTATAGCCAAAGCCTTAAGGCAATAAAATCTTATTATTTTTTTAGTCCCTTATCCATTTTTCAGATTTGCCTAATTGATCCCTTATTTTCTAACTTGTGCCTCAAGTTTGAGAGAGTTTTAACAGATATTGCATTTCGAAACTTCACTAGAATGTTCCAGGGGTTTGTTACAAGATTCCTATGCTCAAATACCCCCAATACCCTTGTTTTCCCTTTTTAATTACTAGCCCAGATTTCTTATACCCTGTGCATATCCATCTAGTCAGGAATTGACCCTAGTTAACTACTCAAAATCATAAATCAAGGTTACACTATCAGATGGGGTTGAATTTTGAGAAAGCTGGCCATGGCTAACTATTTAATTGGAAACTATTATATACTATGTAAAAGCAGACACATAAGGGTCAAAAACTGATAAGTAACAAATCAATGCAACACATATATACACGCGGATTTAGACAAATATCAAAATGTGGAACTAAATTACTAAGAAGCAAAGATGAAATTAAACAGCACAAACTTCCGAAACAAGATTTATCACACATGGACACTGATCAATTTTGAACAAAAGAAATGGAAAACCAGATATGAATAATTCTGAGCATGATAATTCTAATGAGTCGAAAGAAACAATATGACTTCAAATGACTAGAGGATCATTCAGAAGTATATTATCAAGACTTATGAACAAAAAGCATGTGATGGAAACAAAATAACTTATCAGAAAGTTTTTTACAGATGAGCAAATGGAAACAAAGTAACTAATCAGAAATTTTTTTACAGATCAGTAAATGGAAACAAAGTAACTACTTAGAAAATTTACAGACGAGCTAATGGAAACAAAGTAACTAATCAGAGATTTTTACAGACAGACAAATGGACATTCATGCACTTACACAAATGAGAACAAAAATAAACATTAAAAGGCAATCAACAGAATTCAGGGCACTTAACTTAATCACTGCAATCCTAGAAATTGGACCTTTCAAGTACCATGGTTTTCAAGCATTTCTGGGAAGGTTTGTTAGCCTTTGAAACCCTCGTACCATCATTTGAGGGGGTGGGAGAGTATCAAGTGTAGGGTTAGCTGGTTTGGGGGTGGGGCTGTGTTTTAAATCATCTTTGATCTGATTTTTGGCCAAATCTGGTTGTATCCGAAGGCTGATGGTCATGGATTTGTGGAGGGGAGGGTGAGGAGGTCACCTGGTATCACTTTTGAAGGGTTCCGGGGAGGTTAGGTTTTTTGTCAGAGCTTAGATATAATATTCGAAGCGATGGGTAGGGGTTTGGAGGAATACAACTATGGATTCATTATGGGGATGGTGTGAAGAGTATGTGGTGTTATTTTGGGAGGTTTCCGCCGCCGCTGCCGCAGTGGACGGTGGAGACGGTGCCCAAATATTTGAATATTCGAAGCGATTGGCTTATATTAGAGGTTCGATTTTTAGGGCATCGGAAAGAGGAGGGTATGGGGAGTCAGGGGTGTATTTTTGGTCACGATCTGAGCTTTGCTGTTGGCGGAGACGATTTTCGGCCGGCTGCGGACGGTGGGTCTATGGTGGATCCTGGACGGTGTTACTCCGGTGAATGTTTGTATGAGGAGGAAATGTTTGTCTCTCAGTATAACACACACGTTTGGACATATATATTGTTTTGGGAAGGGAGTTTTAGGACCGTTGGATCACCGTTGATGGATGGGTGAGATTGATTGCCCCAAAACGACGTCGTTTTGGGGCGTCTCTCATATCATCTTGGGCTAGAGACGGGTTTTGGGCTGGATTCGGGTATTTTGGACGGGTAAAGGGGTTTTGGGCCACTCAGACTTGGCCCATTTGTGGCCAGCTCTGTTTAAATCAATTTAATTTCTAACTTCTTTTTTTTTTCATTTTCATTTTTTTAAACTTTCTAATTTTATTTTAAAATATCTAAATTTAGCTAAATTAAACGAATAACCACCTAAACATAAAAAATATGAAAATTAACAATAAAATGCCAAAGATGAAAATTAACAATAAGATTCCAAAATAAACTTACTTTTGTGAGTTTTTATATTTTGTAAAACAAAACCTTAATTACATATTAATTTAGCATAATATGTGAAATTAAATCCTAAATACTTATGTATTTTTTTGTATTTTGTCTGACTTGCCATGCATGCATTAATGAAAATATACACTAATATGCGCAATTAAATCCTAAAAATAAATAATGAAAGGAAAAATCCTAAGTTTGAGAATTTTGTAGGCGTAATTTTAACGAGGCAAAAATTACGTGCTCACACCTAGGACCTCCTTCCACTCGTGGGACGGGGTTATTCTTTCTATCAAAAGAAATCGAATTCGAAAGTGCACCACCCTTCTTTACTTTACAACCAGCCTCCGATCTAAGGTGATTTTAGAAAAGGTCAGCGGGCAATCAAGAAAAACTTGCTTTTGATGCCCCCATGTGTCGACCAGCAGCGGGATGCTACTTATGAGCTGGTCAAGGACAGGTTCTGGTCACTCCTCCAATGCCATGCCATTGTGGTGGCACGGGAACCACTAAATGGGGGCAGTTTTCATCACATCACTGGCGTGTGGAAGACTAGTGCATCCAAGCACAGCGCAGCCAAGATGGTCCAAAATTGCTTCGTCGAATGGGACGTACATCGATCTTCGCTTCTACAAGGCCTAGTCGACTCTTTGTAGGAGTCTTCCTTTATCAAAATGGGTGATTTCACATGGCTTCCTTTCCTTTACCTTTAAATAGTTAGAGCCTCTACTCTTATCAGTCCTTTTAGTCAGTTCCTTTTTGGTTAGCTACTTAGGATGAATCACACAGAGGTGATCTTAAAAAATACAATATTTTTCAAGAGACAGAAGGCCTAAGAGAGATAGGGAACTTCTCTCCTATAAATCTTCTTTGCGCGATGCTTCTGTAAGCCCTGATACAGACTCCAATTACATGTGTTAAGCATCGTGCCATTTCATTAAAATAAAAGGCTAGAAAGAAGGTCATGTGAGGAAGCCATAATCTTCATAAGGAGACGTATGAGTCTAGCTTTCAATTAGTGAAGAAGGAAGGAGGCAAAGCAAGGCTTTCTTTTTTATTTCAGAGTGAGAAAGGGAAAGGAACGAATCGAAGCGGGAAGGCTTGAAAGGTCCTTTGCGACTCATCAATGGCTTGGTTTCAGGTTGTGATTGGAAGCGCGTATTAGCGGGTGTCGACTTGACTCAGTCATAGTCTCGCCTGGTACGCACTAAAAGACTATGTTCACTAGATAAATTAAAAAAGGTATGGTAGTGATCTCACTTCACGCATTGCACACTTTGTTCATCCAAACTGGGCAGAGCTAGGTTCAAGATAGAGAAGGAGAGCCCTTCCATTTTTTTGATGCACACGACTTTTTCACGGAGTCTACGTCCACAGTTGCTTGAGCGACAACCTCCTTACGTCCTAACCTTCTCGACTTTCTTTGGTGCCAAAGACCAATGACTAGTTAACCAGGAAGGCAACTATTTTTCTGGACAAGAAGAGCGAGTCTCAGTTCGGGGTGAGAAGCCAATAGGAATCTTTCTATGGGGACGGAGCGAGGAAGGGCGATGGATATGTTATCAGCCAATGCATCTTCTTGCTACCCCAATACCGATGTCTATAATCTGACCTTGGGCACAAACAACTATCAGTTATTTGCTTCCGTCTAAAATCACGGAATAGCTTTCATACTTGAACCTGTCTTTTTTCTGATGAGCTCTATTCCAAGTGAGAATACTTCTGTGGGTTTCTTTCTGCATGAAAGACGGAGTCCTCTTCGTCTAACAGTTTCACCGGATTGTAGCAGGTCGAGAGGGAAGTGTAGCTAGTTTTGATTGAGCTCTTGACCTTTGACTCACCTGACTCTGAAAGAGTACTTTTGGTTGGTGAATATGCTTGTATCGTGCATACCAAGTTTTCCTAGCCTTGCTTTCCTTTAATAGTTCGAGGTGAAAGCACAGAATGGCAGAACCAAAGTGAAACTATGAACAGACGACTCGATCCTTGGCCTCTTATTATAATTATAGGCAAGAGCGAAGGCTTGAATTTTCAATAAATATCATAAGAGAAGATGCGCAAGCAAAGAAGGTTGTGGATATTTCTACCATGCTTTCCATTGGTCAAAAACCAACAAAAATGCTCTATATTTCTTCACTACTCGTATAGGCTTGACGGAGTTAAGTTGTATTGAGGGAATCATTTTGTCTCAATCAATCAAGAATGCCTCAACTGGATAAAATTCACTTATTTCACACAATTCTTCTGGTCATGCCTTTTCTTCATTCTTATTAGGTTCTATCTCCCGTTGGATTTAGAAGTGAAACTCTTTTGCTACTATACAACATGGCCCAAGTTACAACAGGCTCTTTCTATTCTAAAATATTTCATATGTCTTATTGCTTGCTAACTTTTGGATATAAGACCTATTCGAACTTGTTTGACACTCTTTTACTGCATTCCCTATTTTGTATTATCCCATCTGAGATGGCGCTACTATCCCACTATATAAATCAACCGGATAAGGATCTAGAATGGGTAGAATTCGTACGACAATGCCTACAAACCCAGTGACTCTCACCCAGGGAGTACGAAATTACGGCGGGGGACTTCCTCAATACTGAATTGTGTTTTGCAACTCGAGAGCAGATTTCCTCCCTCTATCAACTCCCTTTTTATGGTCAGGAGGATCCACAAGACCTGGATTCCACACTGAGGGTACACCTTGAACCCGTAGAATTCAATTACCATGCTCTATGCCAGGTCTTAGAAAGTCTATGTGTCGAAAAGCATGATTCCCCTTTTTAACAATATGTAAAAAGGACTCAAGCGCACCATTTTTGTTGCTTTATAAACTTAAAGCACAAAGCACAATTGGCAATGCAACATCGCCTAGAGTTATGAAAGTTATGGAGATCTCTTGAGAGAAGGAACATTTTTCTAAGCGAGGAAAACGCCTCTCTTAGAGAAAAACTTTTAATTCTCGACAGGGAAGCCCCATAGGATTATTCTTTGTTGTGTTGTTGTCGTAAAATTTTGTTCTTCATTTTGTCGTTGATCTTCCAATTTCTTCTGGTATGCCGCTCCACCAGTCAGGTGCAAAACAACCAAGATCCTGTGGTGATGTCAAAATTTGCACCTATTTGTATCTATTTAGTGATCAGTCCGCTAGTTTCTTTGCTCCCACTCGGTCTTCCTTTTCTATTTTCTTCTAATAGTTCGACCTATCCAGAAAAATTTTCGGCCTATGAATGTGGTTTTGATCCTTCTGGTGATGCCAGAAGTCGTTTTGATATAAGATTTTATCTTGTTTTCATTTTATTTATTATTCCTTATCCGGAAGTACCTTTTCCTTTCCTTGGGCTGTACCTCCCAACAGGATTGGTCCGTTTTGGATCTTGGTCCATGAAGGCCTTTTTATTGATTTTGACGATTGGATCTCTCTACGAATGGAAAAGGGGTGCTTCGGATCGGGATTAACCACTAGTGAGAGGGCAAAAATTGGGGGGAAGGACAAAGGAAATAGCGATGCCTACATTAAATCAATTGATACGTCATGGTTGAGAAGAAAAATGGCACACATACTGTACTCGAGCTTTGGATCAATGTCCCCAGAAGCAAGGAGTATGCCTATGTGTTTCAACGAGAACACCGAAAAAACCTAATTCAGCTTCATGTAAGATAGCCAAAGTACGGTTGAGAAATCGACATGATATATTTGCTCACATTCCAGGCGAAGGTCATAATTTACAGGAACATTCTATGGACTTAATAAGAGGAGGTAGAGTGAAAGATTCGCTAGGTGTGAAATTCCATTGTATTCGAGGAGTCAAGGATTTGCTAGGAATTCTAGATCGAATAAGAGGCAGATCAAAATATGGTGCGGAAAAATCCAAATCGTTATGAATGGAAGATGCCTCTAGAACTCGACTTTCTCAGTAAGTATAGGTACGAAGTCACTCGACTGAAAGGAGAGGGAACAACCACGCGTTACACCCCAAAACTATACAGAGCCTTTCAAATGACCTAGAATATAGTCTAATAGACTAGCCAAGAAAGAGTCTAGTAGACTATATTCGCCCGAGGAGGTGAGTCGAGGATGCTGTGAAGCTTCTAACTCTAATTACCAACTCGGGATGTTTTAGTAAAAAGCGGCATTCTCCCTTTACTCAATCCCCCGTCGCTTACCACCATGAACAAGACATTTCCCATTTAATAAGCAAGATGGAAAATTCAACCATTGTATTTCCTTTTTTCATTTGGATCCTATCAACTTGGAGAGTGTATAGATTAAGATACTTCTTGTATTCGGACTATAAAGATCGACTAAATGAGACTGTGGCTGACATGGTAAAAGAACAAATCAGCCATTTTTTCTGGACCTTTTTTTTAGGGAAAGGATAGTAGGTAGGGCTTCTGTTTACTCCAGACTACTTTACTCACTAGAAATCATTCCAAGTACAGGAACTGGAAAGAAAAAAGGGCTCAAACTACAAGGATATGATGCCTTCTTCCCTTGGTATGAGAAGTTGGTCATGTAGGCTGACAACCTTTCCTAGGTTGTTTTGATCATGCCAAATAATAGATTTTGAGTATGCCTGAGACGGCCATAAGACCTTCCCCCTCTTGAAAAATGACTAATCAAACAAATGGGCTAACTTTTTTTATGATGGTAGGGATTTTGGATTGGTGTTCAGTGTACCGAACTTTGTGTACAAGATCAGAAATTCCACTCTCTTTTTTACCATCTAAAATCGAAGAAAAGAACTAAGGGAGAGATAAAAAAATAAAGAGCTAACTTTTTTGAGACATTCTTTATTATTATGTAAGATTAGAAGGTGCAAATTAATTGGCGGAGGAGGTGCTACAATTTCTTCAGTGGGATCTGCTGCCGGAATTGGAAATGTTTTCAGTTTCTTAATTCTATTGCGAGAAATCATTCAATGGAAAAACAATTATTTTGTTATGCTATTTTGAGATTTGCTTTAACCGAAGCTATTGCCTTGTTTTTCTTAATGATGGCCTTCTTAATCTTCCTTGTCTATTCTAAAAAAAGGAAAAGAGTGGAAGCGGGCTAGGCACCGAAAATACCCGGTACTTTCACGTTGGGGACAAGTAAGATTATTATTTGGTTTATCCGCCATCGTTATCACAAATTGAATATCCTGTTAATGTGCCATCCCTAGCCTGTCTTGCTTTTCTAATTCCATTTCGAGAGTCATCATAGCTCTTTTGGACTTATACATGCAACACCCTTTTATCTTTCAGCATAGACTATTCTTCCTCCTTGCGATGCAAAAGCAATGTCAGGGAGGGCGAGAGAAGGAGAACACGTATGGGTGGTATGAAATCCATATGCGGAGGCATGGGTCTTTCTCACGAAGATGCGAAGCCTAGAGATGAGTATATTCCAAATTGACTGAAAAATCTGGGGTAGGAGGCTTGATGACAGGTGATAAGGTGAGGAAAAGCGAAGTCAAGCCTGACCTAAGAATAGACCGGTCATCAACCACAACAGAATGAGGTTTTTTCCTTTCCCGACACCTATTTTGGTGTCTTTCTTCCGGAATCTTACGAGTTGCTATATTTCCAGGGAGTCTGACTCTTCAATCGAAAAAAGACGGTCTTGTGCGAGTCGGCTGGGAAAATACAAGCTTAACACGTCTTTCTTTATCTTTTTATGTCTAAATGTCTTTGTCGAGTTGGTTGGTATCATTTGCTACTTTCTGTCTTTTCTTTGTCCGCCTTTGCCCAAACAGATACGCACTAACCCACCTGAAATAAGGTAAAAACCTTCTTTCCAACCTTTGTACGAGACTTCTTTCTTGGTACAAATGCTCGTAGGTGAAAGAGACCTTCCTTTGCTCCTGTCGGCCGGATCAGCCAGTGTCCCCGTGTGTAAGGCCCTTTCCTGAAAGAGGTCGAATAGTTACTATCCCATTTATGCAACTATTGGCTTATGTGCTATGTCCAGCAGCTGGTGAATCCTACCCAGTATCGGAATTGGATGGGATATTTCCTCGGTTTCCGAGAAGGCTTTTAATGGCGACCAGACTCCTCTTCTCTAGAAGTCTAATGGTTGGGGGACGTCGATTTCCTGGATTTTCTGGCTTCCTTTCAACCATTCACTCTCTTAGTACCCAAAATTTATAGAATCCAGAATCCTTTTAAGCGCCTTATCACAAAAGTTACCAAACAAGCAGATGACGATGGTTCAGTCGGTAAGATAGCAAACTTACGAAATGTGTTGATTTTTATTTCTCTTAACTTAGAAGTTCTTTTTTTAGTAAGATAGTAGTGGATTGAGAAAGCAACACTTAAAAGGAGAAAGTGCTCTACCTACCCTCTTTTGTTTCAGGTATTCTACTCGTCCTCAAAGTATATAGCTCTAGTAGTCCTTTCTACCTATTACACTCCTTCGCTTTAGTGATCACTTCGTATACTACGCTTCTTATCCAGCGATGAACTCATTTATTCCACTCACTCCTTAACTCTAAGAGACACTCCTCTTTTTAGAATTGTTGAAGAAACTACTAACTCTAACTATCTAACTGCACTAATCGGGGTCGATCTCACTATCCCCTTGCTTTACCACGCCCAAGAAGGAGGCTAAGGAGAGCAAAATAAGGTGAACGTGGATACCGCTCATCAAGAGCTTGGTTAAATGTCCAAGACTGTATGCTTTGCTGGTTGGATCTGAATCTGCTCTATAGTTATCTAATCTCTTTCTTTTTCCTATCTCCCCTACGAAGGGAAATACAAAGGAAGCTGCTTCGAAGTTTAAGGGGCTCGTCCATTCACTATATGTCTGTAACTTTTGTCATTAAGTTACCGTTTAGGCATAATGCTTTTTATTTATACACTATGCTGACTGACAATTTGATGTGACCGCATACCATTTTTATTTTATACGCTATACATAGCTTTTAAAAAAAATGCTATACCCAATTTTATGTACACCCTTCATCATCTTCCCGGACCACATAAGCCCTTCCCCCATTTTAAAATTTTTTCTGCTTCTGGTCCCCCCTCCTATTGCCCGATTTAAAAAGATTGTGCCCCCCCCCCCTACACAAAAGGTGAACAACTTAGGTCCCACATCCTATTGGAGCACTCTGTTATTGTGGTTTAACTCCTTTGTCTTCAAATGTGCACACAAAACACTCACTACATCGAGGTAATTTGTTTAATTTTATGTCCAAACTTGTATGATCATGTATATCACTGCCTATTGAATGTGTTTCCATGTCGTTTTGTGATTTATTTGTGAAACTAGTATGTTATATTTATTCTGGACTTAGATATTAGTGGTCTTATAAATGTAAAATTGAGATTTAATTTTTTATGTTAATATCTGAATTTAGATATTAGTGTTTCCATGTCGTTTTGTGTTTTATTTGCAAAACTAGCATGTATATGTATTTTATTAATGTTATGTGATTAAATATATTTGTTGTTTATATTTAGTTTATTATTAGCATAGTAAAATATAGAAACTTTTACCGTAGTAAACCGTACTGTATTTTAGCGTAGAATCCCTATTGTTTAAGTATTTCTTATACTGGTAGATGAAGATATATGCTTTGTACAATTAAATAATCAAAATACTGAATTTGACAGATATAAATATTCATGATAGTTTGGTTCTACTTGGCCTCAAATATAAAGCCTAGAACCCATTAGGTATGTATATTTAAGAATTTAAATTATAAAACAAACACACACAAAATAATCAAAATACTGAATTTTGACACACATAAATGTTATGATAGTTTGGTGCTACTGGGCCTCAAATATCGAGCCTGGAACCCAATAAGTATATATATTTAAGAATTTAAATTATAAAACAAACACACACCAAATAATCAAAATATTGATTTTGACACACATAAATATTCATGATAGTTTGGTGCTACTGGTCCTCAAATATCGAGCCTGGAACCCAATAGGTATTTATATTTAAGAATTTAATTTATTAAAAAAACACACACACAAAATAATCAAAATATCGAATTTGACACGCATAAATATTCATGATAGTTTGGTACTAATGGGCCTCAAATATCGAGCCTAGAACACAATAGGTATATGTACTTTGTACAATTAAATAATAAACATACAATTAATGTTGTTTAATTTACAGTTGACGACATGGACGCGCCTATATATCCCGGCCATTACTCTCGTGAGCTATTAGTGCTTCAGGGCAATCAAAGGTCCGCCCATATATGGGAAGGAGAGTTACTGTCCCAGACTCTCCACGCTAGGAGAGTGGACGACCTAAGGGATTTTTTGAGGCATAGAGATCTCCACGAGCGTGTAATCCACCGCCTCCAGGATACGAGATTCTAAGGGATTATTGAGATCGGGTGGGTACAAGTTGACTGGGCTTTGATCACGGTGTTGGTTGAACAGTGGCGACCGGAGACACACACTTTTCACCTGCCCATTGGCGAGGCTACCATCACATTGTAGGACGTAGAGGTTTTATTTGTCCTACCTGTTAATGGCATGGCCATTTCACTGCCTATTGCCTTGAGATCTATGCCGCGTGATGCTTATTTGGACATGCTTCAGCAACTCATGGGTTTCAGGCCACAGGACGAGATTGCATCATTGGGAGCCAGTCGGCTGACTTTGACACCTATTAGACAGTACCTTGAGGTACTCCACCCCGATATCACCGGCGATACAGATGAGATACATATCACCCGATATGTGAGGTTGTTGATGCTTCTTCTATTTTGAGGTTTCTTGTTCCCAAACACTTCGGGGAACCTAGTCAGCCTGAGAACTCTTCATCATCTTCAGCTTCTAGATGAGCTACCCTATTACAGTTGGGGTGCTGCTGTTCTCGGCTACATGTATAGGCAGATGTGTGGGGCGAGCATGGGAACTTAGAGAGGAGTTTGTGGTTTAATGCCGCTTCTACAGGTGACAACCTATTTAAAAAATCAGTTCATCAGTCCCAATTTTACCTAGTTAGAATTTATCTTAAATCTTACGTCAACTTTGCATGTTAAGTTTGGGCTTGGGAGCGATTCTTGCAGTTTCAACCACCTCGACCACATTTACCTCCTAATGTACCACCTCCGTTTCTCCCTCTAGCCAGGAGGTGGGTTCTCCGTCGTACACTTTCACGAGAGTATGATGGTCATCATAATCTCCCTCTCTGCAGGGATGTGATAGATATGCTAGAGTGTGCACAGGTAAATATGTACCTAAACTTACTTGGTATAGATTAACATAGTGTCGCACATACTCACATTTCATGTTGTTATTTGATAGTTCATCTAGAGTCTGTTAGATATGCTAGAGGGCGCACAGGTAAATATGTACCTAATATTACCTGGTATAGATTAACATAGTGTCACACATATTCACGTTCCATGCTATTATTTGATGGTTCATCTGGACGCCATACAACAACGAGTTGATAGTTTCCCTCCCAGCTCATTGCTCGGCTGACCGCTTGATTTGGAGCACTTCTGCCCCACTCATATGCCTTGATATTGTGGATCATCATGCCTCGGAGCGGGTACTTTGGAAATTTGGCTCGCAGTATATACCAATAGGGCCTATATAGGAGCCTACGCATTATCAGAGAGGTGATTCTTATAGGGAGGACAATGCATTTATGGCATGGTGAGCGGTGCAGATCCATATTTGGCACCATCGAGATCAGATGATTCTACCCCCACCTACACAGATGGAGGAGGTGGATATTCAGAGGTATATGTCCTGGTACCAGCACGTCACCCAAATTTTTATCGGGAACCCTATTCATCAGGCTAGCGGTCAATACGTTCCTTACGCCGGGCGACAAGAGGCACCGGTATGTTTTCTGTTATTATTCATTATACTACTTGATGTTCTAAATGACAATACCATACAAGAGGGGGGATGATTTGTGTGGTACCTAATTTTCACTCTATAAGAACCTGGCTCTTCTAGGTGTTATAACTACTACAATTTGCGGAATTAAAAGTACATAAAATAATGAACACAAAGATTTTTACATTGGAAACACCTCGCTCAAAAGGTGAAAAAACCACGACCTACTACTTAGTAGGATTTTACCAAATTTCTACTAAAATAACTGAGCCAAAACATCATTTACAAAACTCTTTGTAAACCTAAGGATTAAACTTTAATCCCGTTGTGGCACATAGCCTCAACTGTTGCGACAACTTCAAGTTAACTCTAACTTGAATACTTAGAGTACCTAATACAATTTCTTCTATAAAAACTGAAAAGTACAACTTTTGAATCACCTACTACAATTGAACGAGAATAAAAGAAAGACACAATGGAATTGGTTCTTCTATCTTGTCCAAGTAGCTTCAGGAATGCACACTTAAATCTCATATAAATTGTTTGCAAAATTGCCTCGCTTTTTGCTCTCAATTTAGTTTTACTTATGCGTTTGTGCAATACCTGTAAAGAGAACAATCACTATTATTTAATGAGTTAGTAATTAGAGTTTGATTGAGACTCAATTCCTGATCTTCCATCGAAGTTGAGTCCTTGATCAACACAAACTCCAACCCTATCCTTTATCTGGATCTGTGTTCTTTTCTCATAGTGAGACTTTCCTTCCTTATCCAATATGCAACCTTTTCAATCAATTCAGGGGATATTGCTGCTTGATCAATGGGACTTATCTCTTTCACATACATCTCACATGTATAGGTTGACAAACATTGTGTATCACCTAATGGACCTGGTCCATAACTGAGTTCATTTGTCATTTGTCAAAACTTTACATATTCTTAGCCCAACAAATTCCCTCTTGTTGATGATGACAAACTTTGTGCTTTTTACTGATAAAAGAACCTGTAAGAACTCAGCTTAACCATTACCACTTTACTTAGTAATTTTATTTATCATCAAGGAATAGGTTAATTAGGTTATAAATATCACTTAATTCAGAATAATATGTAAAGCACAATATCTCTTCCCCTTTTTGGCATCATCAAAAATTGCATACATTGTGAATCCCAAAATTTAATAAGTACTCATGGCCACTGGGGCAACTGCAAGTGAAAACATTGTGCAATTATCAATAATCA